>OX578146.1:64013269-65213269 GCA_951213105.1 Amaurobius ferox
CGTACTACTTATATTGACGCAGATTATAAAATATGCCAGTCTGTTAGTAGAAGATTACCAGTATTACAATATGAGTCTTAAAAATCTTTGCCAAAATAAAACAGATGACGTTTTAAATTGAAATTATCAATAATCCCCGTAATCATTATACCAGAAGGTCGCAATTGATTCCAATATTTGCCGATATATATCAAAATATATGCCAATATACCTGTACTACTTATATTCTCGTAGATTGGACGATATATCCGTGTATTTGTTGAAGATTACTCGTACAACGTACAATATATGAGTTTAAGCAATTTTTGTCATAATAAAACAATGGCATAATAACTTGAAAATATCAATAACCCCTGAATCCCCGAAAATATCAATAATAATAATGTGTAACCTGAAGACCGTAATTGATATTATCCAATCAAAAATGCAATGCCAATGAAATTTATTTTATATACATATCTTTATTATTCAAATCGGTAAAGTTTTAATAAAAATCGTATGCCGCATAACACATTGGATTTACATCCGTTGCTAAACGTCATGATATCATTTGCTTCAAATAAATTGATGGAGATCATATCGGCTGAATAATACTATTTCCATGGAAGGTTTGGCGATTTTTTCGTCAATTTAGCGATAACTTAAAAAATCGCCAAATTTATCGCCAAGTGGGACTGTAAAACTGATAGTCCCATTTTGCAACAAATTGACGAAACATCATCACAATACAATCCCCTAACGAAACACAATTAATTTCATTTATTAAGAGCAATTTTATCAATTTCATGATATTTTTATAGATTTAGAAACATTTTTATCAATTTGATGAAATTTTAAAAATTCGCTAAATGTGTTACTAAGTAGGATGGATGGACTGACCTACAAATGATATCGAAACATCATTTCAGTACTCTCTTCTGAAAAAACAAATTAAATTTTATTGATTTGTATCGTTTTTAACAATTTGACCACATTTCCATCAATTTGTCAAAGTTTAAGAAAAGTTGTCAAGTTAGGGATATTCCGTCAAATTCGTCCCTTTGAATTTGCAGATCTGAAGAATAAAACATCCTGATCCCCTTTGTATATACTAAATGCAAACTCTAAAATTATATTAGAAGATATACCCGTCCTACTACTCTTTTTCTGTTTGAACAATCGGATAAATGAATGTATTGGTAAACACAATATATGAGTTTATTAGCTAAACACAATATAAAAGTATAAAAATTCTTTGTCAAAATAAATGAAAGCGATGTACGCAGTCCGCAATTAATATAATTAAAACAAAAATCAAACAGTTCTTTTCTAAAATATATTTTAATATCCATTTATTTAGTATTCAAATCGAAAAAATAATAATTAAAATTAACAGACAGATTTAATTTAGTTGCGTTTCTGAGCAACAAAATATAAGATAGAATCTTCCTCATAAAATGCATTAAATAACCATTTTAATTTCTTTATACTTTTCATTGTTGAGTAAATGCCTGTAAATTATAAACCATGCAGTTAGATTTTCCATTTAAATTCATGTTTCAAACAATTCATGCTTTCAGATAGTGACTAATTGGCGCAAAAATCCTCCATCAAACTCAGAAATAAAGTTTTAATTCAAGTTGACGTTTTAAACAAACAATTTTCATCCTTTCCGTTTGCATAAACCACGGAGTTAGAGAGTAGAACTCCTGTGAAAATGTTCCGTTTTTCATTAATATCTCAACAACCCCTGATCTTAGAAACCCAAAAATTGGACCAAATTTATGGGGAGCTATTTCAAGGCTACTCACAAAATTTGATTAAATTCGGTTTAGCCGTTCTCTCGTGATGATGAGACAAATGAAAGTTTCGTTTTTTACTAATATTTCAAGAACCACTCACTGGCTGTAGGTACTCAAATCATGAACTAAATTTTAAGTTGGACTATTTCTAGGCTACCCACAAAATTTCATCAGATTCGATTCAGCCGTTCTCCCGTGATGATGGGACAAACAGACGGACAGACAGATTTTCAATTTTATTTATATAGACTAGCAGCATACGC
This sequence comes from Amaurobius ferox, assembly GCA_951213105.1. NCBI lineage: Eukaryota > Metazoa > Arthropoda > Arachnida > Araneae > Amaurobiidae > Amaurobius > Amaurobius ferox. Next base: position 64,015,314 of record OX578146.1, read on the forward strand.
GTTCTTCGTACGGAGTATATAATAAAAAGAAACTTGAAATTCACAATCATGTGCAAATTCTTATAATATACTAAATGACATTTTTAATCAAAATATTCTGTTAAAATATTTAATATAATGCTCCTAAAAAGAAGTTTAAGAATCTCTGTCCTCGCTATATAGAATTATCGTCATGGACAGATCTGAAGAATAAAACATCCTGGACCTTTTATGTAAGCAAATATAAAAAAAAATATCGAATTGAATCAATATATGCAAAATAGAAGCGTTAAAATTGTATGGGACCCGTACTAATTATATACGCAAATATTAAAAAATATAACCTGTATTAGTAGATAACATGTATAAATTGAAAATATCAATAAACCAGTAATCTTTAAATCTGAAGACAGTCATTTATTCCAATATATGTCAAAATGAAAGTACTAAAATTATATGGGAAGATATACCCGTACTACTTAAAATGTCGTAGATTAGAAGATATGTCCGATTATTAGTAGAAGATTACCCGTATTGCAATATGAGTCTCAAATGTCTTTGGCAAAATACAACAGACGACATAATAAATTGATATCATTCATCCCCTTAATTTTCATACCAGACGGCCGTACTTGATTCCAATATATATGCCAATATATGCTAAAATATATGCCAATATACCTGTACTACTTATATTCTCGTAGGTTAGAAGATATACCCGTGCATTCCTAGAAGATTACTCGTACAACGTACAATATGCGAGTGTCAGGAATTTTTGCAGCAATAAAACAATGGCGTAATAACTTAAAAATGTCGACAATCTCTGAATCAATAATTCCGGAAAATATCAATAATAATAACGTTTAAACCTGAAGAGCGTAATTGATATTATCCAGTCCAAAATGAAATGGTAATGAAATTTATTTTATATACATATCTTCGTTATTCACATCGGAAAAGATTTAATAAAAATCGTCTGCCGCATAAATACATTGAATTTAAATCCGTTGCTAAGCCGCATGATTTCATTTGCTTCAAATACATTGGTGGAAAAAATATCGTCTAAATAATTCTATTTCTATCGAACCTTTGGTGACATTTTAAAAAATCGCCAAATTTATCGCCAAGTGAGACTGTAGAACTGACAGTCCCACTTGGCGACAAATTGACGAAATATCATCACAATACTATCCCCTAACAAAACACAATTAATTTCATTTATTTAGCGCAATTTTATCAATTTCAAGATATTTTTATGGATTTGAAAACATTTCTATCAATTTGGTGATATTTTAAAAATTCGCTAAATGTATTACTAAGTAGGATGGATAGACTGACCCACAAATGCTGCCGAAACATCATTTCAGTACTGTCTTCTAAAAAAACGAATTTAATTTCATTGATTTGCGTCGTTTTTATCAATTTGGCGACATTTCCGTCAATTTGGCAAAGTTTAAGAAAAGTTGCCAAATTAGCGATATCCCGCCCAATTCGTAGCTCTGAATTTGTAGATCTGAATGAAACATCCTGATCCTCTTTCTATATACTAAATGAATACATTACAATTGTATAAGAAGATATACCCGCTCTACTCTTTCTCTGTTTCAAGAATCGGCTAAATTTATATTTATTGGCTAAACACAATATATGAGTTTAGTAGCTAAACACAATATACGCTTGAAAACTCTTTGCCAAAATAAATGAAAGTGATGTACGCAGTCAGCAATTAATATAATTATAAGAAAAATCAAACCGTCCATTCATAAGATATACTTTAATATCCATATATCCATTTATTTTATATTCAAATCAAAAAAGAATAATAAAAACATTGATAAGCACATTTAATTTAATTGCGTTGCCGAGCAACATGATATATCCTTATAAAATGTTAAAATTTATTAACCATTTTGATTTCTTAATACTTTTCATCCTTGCGTAAAAGCTTGTGGAAAAAAACCAAGAAAGATCAATCATGCATAAGCATTGATTATGAAACACTTTCCAACTAAAATGCAATTTCATTTAAAATTTCTCAAAAATGTGATACATTCTGTGGTGATATATTTTACATTATCACAGTACTACAGTAATTTATTATACTTAAATATTTAAAACTCTATCGCAATATAAATCATCTGATTCTCTATGCAAAATCAATGAATATTTCATTCATATAACTTGTATTCCAGACACCAGAGTTAAATAATTTTGTGTGAAAAAAATTCAGCAATTCTTATGTAACTCACCTTACAATCGCTTGAGATATTTGCATTCTGCATAAGTTAAAATTAGGCTTCGTTGAAGAAATAATAAAAGTTTAGGGATCATTTAAAATCACAACTATTGTAATTGCGTAGGCACGGAATTTAGATACACAGATAATACACAGATATACAGATAATATATGTGTGCGTGTGTGTGTGTGTATTCAAAGTATTGGAATCGTGCCGAAGATCGGAACTCGAATTTTCGAAGGATCTACACGTTTTGGGACTTCTAGGAAACGAAAAAACTATTTTCAGGAAGACGTATGTGTGTGTAACGGTGTATGTGTGTGTTTTTCTGTGTGTCTGTGAGGATATTGCATCCACTCTAACTGAAAAACTAATGAACCGAATTTCATAAAATTTGGTAGGTAAGTTTTTTGTGGGAAACCCTGATGTTCATTAGATTATAGTACGATTCGTAATAAAAGAACCTGCTTTGCGAAATGGCCGGCAGAAATTATCTTTATCCAATCTAGCTAAAAACTAATGGACCAAATTTAACAAAATTTAGTGTATAATATTTCAATAACCTACAAGTTATTTATATACCAAATTTAACAAAATAAAGTATATAAATCATTTGTAGGTTATTCTAGTACGATTCGGGAAAAAGGAACGGGCTGTTTTGCGAAATGGCCCGCAAAAATCGTTAAATATAAAAATAAAAGACTACGTGTGCTCAATTATATCAATTAAATTCCTATTTTATACGTGATTTTTGACAACAAAAAGAATAAGACTAACCCCATTACTCTAGGACTAGCCGTTCTTGCGATATTTTAGTTTTTTCGCGTTTTCGCTACGCCACCTTTGACAATAAGTCCAGCTATCAAATGAGAAACAAATTTAAGTTTAACGTGCAAATTCAATGGCATTTAAAATACTTATGGTGGTTATTTTGTGCAGATAAACTGAAATCATTATTGAAGAAATAAAGAAAACGTGAATATGAGTCTGTAGGGAAAGACATGTGCTGCCCACATCAAAATGTTTAACAACATTGCAACAATGATTTATAGAAGTGAATGGGGATTATTTGCAGGCTATTTCGAAAAAAATGTAGGATCTATATTTAAAGATCCACCAAATTTTTGTAGAATAAAATGTTCTGCAAATTTAAGCTGTGTACCAAATTTTAACTCTGTAGGACGTAGGAAAGTGCATTAAAGATGCCATCAAATAAGTATATCATGAAGAGTTATATAAAATTTTAAAAAAATTGGAAAATTGTTATCTACCAAATTTATTTTAAAATGTGAAGCCTCTCTCATGTACAAAATAATTAAACTCTTGGAAAGATATTTATTATATAATATACCTCTTTTTTCTTTCTGGAGGATATCCCAAAAGTCAGAATTTAATTGAATTTGTTTTTCTCCCTTTATTAAATAATTTTTAATTAAAAAACTACCTAACATATTTTACTGAAATTTTTTTATATATTTTAGGGGACAATGTGAATATTTCCTAAAAATTTCGAAGCAATTTGTGAATTTTAAATTTGCTTAAAAAATGTTTGAAAAATTAGGTACCATAGAGTTCAATGTATTTCAGTTTGTCAACCCGGGTTCAATAAAAAACTAATTGGGTGATATTATTTATTTATATTCCCACAGGGCCAAACGACCGTCAGAAAAACATACTAAAATTTCATTTTGATAAAGTCATTTTTACGGCAGTTATCGTGCTAACGGACAGACAGACAGACAGACAGACAGACAGACAGACAGTCAGACAGACAGACAGAATGAATGAACAAAGTCATAAACACTTTTCAACTATGTTGTAAAGTGTTAAAAAAACATGCTGATAGATTTTCCATTTAAATTTATGTTTCAAACAATTCATGCTTTTAGATAGTGACTAATTAGTGCAAAAATCCTGCACCAAACTCAGAAATGAAATTTTAAATCCCTTTGACGTTTTAAACAAACGATTTTCGTCCTTTCCGTTTGGATAAACCACGGAGTTACAGAGTAGAACTCCTAGGAAAATGCTCCGTTTTTCATTAATATCTCAACAACCCCTAGTCCGAGAAACTCGAAACTCGGACAAAATTTATAGGAGGCTGTTTCAAGGTAACCCACAAAATTTCATTAAATTCGGTTCAGCCGTTCTCTCGTGATGATGAGACAAACGAAAGTTTCATCTTTTACTAATATCTGGAGAACCACTGGTCGTAAAGACTCAAAACATGGACTAAATTTTAAGTGGGGCTATTTCTAGGCGACCCACAGAATTTCATCAAATTCGGTTCAGCCGTTCTCCCGTGATGATGGGACAGACAGACAGACAGATTTTCAATTTTATTTATATAGATTACTGACAATAAGTTTTCTCTTACGTTAGTATAGAGGCGATGATGTTAAAGAGTCGGCGACCGCTAACAGGTTAGAAACAATCCATTAAAATGTCGAAATGAACCATAGATTCTGGAGCTATTTCAGTCCTGTTAATCAGCCACTACAATTGATAGGCAGCCTACCAAATTACTGTGATCCAAGTTCAGAAATACGATATTGAAATAAATGTTAGGCTCGCTTTAAGCCTTTTGACTCTAACCGTGTTACTCCGACATTAATTTCATGACAGCGTTCTGGAATTACAAAATCGTGTGAACTGGAAAGGTATTGGATGGAGATGACTTTGAAGATAATACTCTGGAATACAAGTCGTTTCAACGATTTGTCAGAACAGATCGTATCAGAGCCGCTTCAGAGTACACGAAATTGAAAATATATCGGTGCCATGAGCGTATTTCGGGAGGGGGGGGGGATTCAATGTGGTGCTAAAGGACCCCCTTTGGAAAACTGCTAATTTAATTAAAATCAAATATGAGAGGTAAAAAATAAAAAAATGCTTTTTGAAATTAATACATTCAACCACAACTGCCTGTTTTCTCAAACGTGTATATTAATATCCCTAGAAGCATTTAATATTGGTGCAAAATTGGATCAATATTGTATATCTTACATTGGGACTCCTAAAATATTGGGACAATATTGGGACAAGATTACATCAATATTGGCGTTTCATTGGAAATATTTCCAATGTAATTCCAATATTGGGCAATTATTGGGGTTACCTTGGCCTTCAATATTGGCTAAATATTTTCATTACAATATTATGCCAATATTGGTGTTGCATTGAAAATATTTCCAATGAAACGCCAATATTGGCGTATTCTTGTCCCAATATTTTAAGTCAATATTGTACCAATTGCGTCAAAATGTCCACTTTTTCATATTGGCCCAATATTTCCAATATTGGCTGCCAATATTGGGACAACATTGGATCAATATTGTATATCTTACATTGGGACTCCTAAAATATAGGGACAATATTGGGACAAGATTACACCAATATTGGCGTTTCATTGGAAATATTTCCACTGTAATTCCAATATTGGGCAATTATTGGGGTTACCTTGGCCTTCAATATTGGCTAAATATTTTCATTACAATATTATGGCAATATCGGTGTTATATTGGAAATATTTCCAATGAAACGCCAATATTGGCGCATTCTTTTTCCAATATTTTAAGTCAATATTGTACTAATTGCATCAAAATGTCCACTTTTTTGTTTTGGTCCAATATTTCCAATATTGGCTACCAATATTGGGACAACTTTGGATTGCGACTAGGGATAAAAGACGGAATAAACTTTGCCTAAATGGTGAAACTTTGAATTATTGCATTTGGTATGTTTTTGAATGTGCAATTTGTTAGTTTAGTTGTTCTTGCTCCAGGAAGGTTAGAATTCTGCTATGAAAGGGGGGGATATTTTTTAAAAGTGTTTATACCCTAATTTTTAAAAATTGTTGCATACTCATTTTTAAAATTGCTATACACACTAATTTTTCAAAATATGATGCTCATACTATCTATTCAAATTGACTTTGTAACAATACATATTTCAACTTTGATAGTAATCTCAGAATTTTGAATGCAATCATGTTTAACACACCCCTGGAAAATACTCTGCATACGCTCATGCTCTGTGCGTTCTAGAATTCATAATATTGATCTTAAGATCGTATATCAGATTTTTCCAGTGATAAAATAATATCTTTACAGGTACTGAAAGATGAAAAAATGTGATAGATAATTTCTCTAAGAGCAGGGATAGCAGTCATTTATGATACACACATCCTCTTTTATTGCATAAACGAGGTTAATAAGAAAATCCTTTCAGAACCCCAATAACTTTGTATACTGATAGATTCACGAGTGTAGAAGTTAGGTCTGTCTATGGTAAAGTGACCGTGTCCGATCCAATAAAAAGTATTGCAGTGCCCCTAGTGGAGAATTTAAAAAGTTAGGATAAAGAAGTAAGCAACACAGCGAGAGGGGCGCGGTAGCCCATTGGTTAGCGCGCTGGAGTTGCACTCGGTAGGCCCGGGTTCGATTCCAGCCACTGCCAAAACTGCCGCCGTGTTCATGCGGAGTACGATCACGTTAAACATGTGGGTCCGAAAGTCCTTCCGAGAGGTTGGTGGTAGGGGAAGGAGGGTACGGTCCCTGTGGATGCCTCCCCCACTGGGTTCCGGTCTAAATTGGGTGGCACTTCCCGACCGTCCAAACAGTTACCTTACACCTTTCTGGTAGGTCGGACGGTCTGGGTTTCAACAACAACAACACAGCGAGAAAGACGAGCAATCCAATTACAAAGTTATAAGACATTGTCTAATTAGCCTAAATCGGCACCAGGAGCGAACGAAACACGGAAGAGAATAAATACTTGTCAAAAACGTGTACCATTAGGACATCTAACACGGCAACATCCGCAATGCTTGTCATTGTACATGCCATATTCCTTCTGGAATTCAAATATTTTTTGTCTCTGACAAAGGGCATGTTCAACACACTTGATTTCTGTTCATGAATGTGTTGTTTAGATAATGCTCATTAGATAATGCTGAGCATCATTTTAATTGATCACTTACGTCAATTTCGCTCTCAAGGGGTACAGTAATCTCCTTTGTTCGATCGGGAACAGTCATTTTGCTTTACATAGATTTAAAATGTTAACTCACGGATTTTCCCTTACAAAGTTAACACGGTACTTGAAAACTTTCCCAGTAACTGCGGTCGTGATTCCAAGTATAAAACGAAGTTTATTTTGAAATTGGTAGTGTAGTTCACAAGTATATTTTACTTTACACGGTTTTAATTGTATACAATTAACTACTCATCTTCCATAGCAGGTCTGGTAAACGTAATAAAGCGAAGGAGTGCCTTAACTTGTCAAGCAAATCCATAGATTCCGGATTTGTCTCTATCGTGCGAATCACTGAATATTTGCAATAATCACAGACTGTCTGCGAAATTAGCGTAATTTAAAATCCAGAGCTATGTCGACATGAATAGGAAGATTGTTTAATTCTCCTGACTCCGACCATGTATTGGGAACATATCGGATCACTGTTTTTGGAATTATATATGAAGTTAGCAGGTTTCTTCTAGGATTTCAATCTGGTATGTAGAACTGTTTTCCTTTAAGATTTTCAATTAAGTTTTAATTTTTAGACGTGTCGCCCATCTTTATTAAATTTTAAATTTTCGAATCCATACCAACACTTTTCCTATAAATAATTCCATGTATTGCAGGGAAATCAAAATAGTAGATTCATATTCCAGAATAGCAAAATGAAGTAAATCTATCAAAAACACAAATTTCAATTTTCCTTCCCATTGCGATATTTTCCATATTCATTACACTGTTTATTGTCCCGAAAGTAAAAATTCCTCTGAATAACTGATTAGAGCAATTTAATAGGTAAATGCAATAAAATACACAACACTTCTCGCATATCAAAATGTTTACTAAAATTCAATTCTCTCTTGATGCCTAATTAGCTATGCTTCTCCTGGATAATGAATATATTGCATAATAACGCTTCTTTGTTCCCAATTAACTATGGGAATAGAAATAAAAGAAATGTAAGAATACCGATTACTTTAAGCCCAGCGAGTACATTTTTATATTTACTAATTATAATTTATAACTTATTGAAGAGGATTTCAGTTTCGCTTATCGAAGGAAATGATTATTCCTTTGTGATTTAATTTGCATGTGTTTACCCAATATTTATCATATATAATACAATTGTAAAATTGTAAGTTTCTGTATCGAGTAGAGAAGTACGTCCATGTGTATCAGCATGTGTAATGATGTTATGCATAATTGTTATATATTGTATACTTTTGCTGTGCTCAAAATGTTATTAATAATTATTATATTGCATATTTTCGTTGTGTTCAAAATTTTTATTAAATACTAAAATCTTGATAAGGTTAAATAAATCCACACTTATGAAAAAATTATTAAACCTCTCTTCAAGGTCTATATATGAATATTGTGATTCTATATTTAGAGTATATGAAAGTATTGTTATGTAGGACATTAAATATAGAATTTTATGCTATAAATCAAATTATGTTATTCATGACTATTAGATATTTAATAAGTTTATTGTGTTCAACATGTTATTCATAATTATAATATATTATAAATTTTGCTGCATTCAGAATGTTATTCATAACTATTATATGTATTATATTTTTGTTGTGTTCTTATAAAAAACTTTTATTATAATTTTACTTTAATATTTTATTTTTAAAGGTATGACCATCCTTGTTAAATTTTAAATTTTCGAACCCATGCCATATCTTTTCCTATACATTACTACATTGCTCCATATATTTAAGTGAAAGCAAAATTGTGGATTCGTATTCTAGAGTGCCAAAATGAGCCAAATCATTGAGAAACACAAATTTCAGTTTTCTTCCCATTCCGATACTTTCCTTATTCAATACACTATCTATGCTTCGGAAAGTAAAAATTCTTCTGAATAACTGATTAGAACAATTTAGAAGGTAAATGCAATCAAGTACACAACACTTCTCGCAAATCAAAATGTTTACTAAAATAGAATTCTCTCTTGATGCCTAATTAGCCATGCTTCGCCTGGATAATGTATACATTGCCTAATAACGCATCTTTTGTTTCCAATTAACTATGGGAATTTAAATCAAAGATACGCAAGAATATCAATTGCTTTACGTCTCAACAAGTACATGTTTATATCAACTAATTATAATTCATAACTTAATGAAATGGTTTTCAGTTTCGCCTTTCGAAGGAAATGATTATTCCTTTGTGATTTAATTGGCTTGTGGTTATTCAATATTATTATATGTGATACGATTGTAAGGTTGCAGGTTTTTATCTTTACAGTAACAAGGTCCGTCCGTGTGTGCGTATGTGTGCGCATGTGTAATAATGTCATTCATAATTATTTATTGTATATTTCACTGTGTTCAAAATTCTTATTAAATAATAAAAAATTCTTGGTTTAATTAAGTCCAGGCTTGTGACAGATAATTTGTAAACCTCATTTCGAAGTCTATATATGAATATTGTGTTTTTATATTCAGTGTATATGTCAGTATTCTTGTGTAAGGCATTATATACAGGCGTTTCATGCTAATAATAATTTAATTATATTTTGTTATTCGTGATTATCATATATTTTATATTTCTATTGTGTTTAAAATGTTATTCATAATTGTTATATATTTTATATTTTTGTTGTGTGCAAAAATTAGTTTTAAATATTAAAATTTCTTGGAAAGCTTAAATAAATCCAAAATTATGACAGATAATTAGTAAACCTTATTTCGAGGTCTATATGTGAATATTGTTTTTTTTATATTTAAAGTATATGGAAGTGATGTTGTTGTGCAGGACTTTTGTGCTAAAATTTACACTGCTCATAACTGAAGTCGCAACTCCTTAAAGTTGTAGGTGTGGCTTTATGTAAATCAGGCAATGGAAACAGCAAAGTGAAATATGCAAATGATCACAGTTTCGTTACGCATAGTGACGTAACACCTTGCCGAGCAGCATAAAAGCGTCAGATCAAGGAGGAGCGATATCACAGCTAAATTATAGCGTCATTAGTTTCAAGTTGTAAAAATCATCACAGTATACCAAAAGTATGTCGACGTACCTCATACATTGAATTGTCGTCAACAGAACGGTAACAAACCATTGTTTTACGTGAGGGTTGAATGAACCTTTAAAGGATCGCTCAACTGTTCTGTCGTGATGTGAGCACAGTTCAACGGTGTGTTTTACGGTTCGTGAGAGACAACGAAACGACGAGAAGGTCAGGTAGTGAAGCTTCTAGGTGTACCATTCCACGTGAAGATCGTATGCTTCTGAGAAGAGTTGATCGGGAGTCATTTACCACAGGAACCGTGTTACAACGACATTTATCCTACACTACAGGTAACACGGTTTTGACGCAAACAATTCCAAACCGTTTGCATGATGCTGGACTCCGCGGTAGAGGACCTTTCCGACACCTACCGTTTCAACGTCTTCACTGGTTACGTCGCCTCCAGTGGTGTCAAATGAGATGCAATTGGTCGCTAGATTGGCGAAACATTCTGTTCACGAATGAATCACGATTCTGTTTTGGTATACCAAATGGCCGTACTCGCGTATGGTGGGGTTTTCAACAACGCCACCAGGAAGCTTTTCCTATCAGTTGCCACACAGCCCCTAAGTGTTACCATGGTTTGAGGTGGTATATCATTTGGTGGACGAACACCTTTGGCCCACGTTTCTGGCAGTATCACGGCACAACGATACGTCTCTGATATTGTGAGACCTGTGGTACAGCCATATCTGTCAACCAGGCCTGGACTGCTTTTTCAGCAGGATAATGCCTGACCACATACTGCACGGGTAACTATGAATAATCTACAAGGTTTTGATATCCTGCCTTGCCCAATATATTCTCCGGATTTGTCGCCAGTTGAGCATATCTGGGACATCATAGGTCGCCGATGAAGAGAACTTCCAATTCCAGCAAACCATATTCAGTTATAAGTCCATTTGCATGCTATGTTGAATGTGTTCCCTCAGCGCACCATTGACCATCTCATTGACAGGATGCCTCATCCTATTCAATCCTACATAGCCACTCGCGGTAGGCCTATTCTATATTGATCTAATGTCAATAAAGTTCCATGCTTTCATTTGTGTAAGACATTAGAAACAAGAATTTTATGCTATAAATTATGTTATTCATGATCATTATATACTTTATATTTGTCAGTTTCAAAATGTTCTTCATAATTATTATACAGTGTATATTTTTGCTGTGTTCGAAATGCTATTCATAATTATTATATATTGTATGTTTTTGCTGTGTTCAAAATTCTTATTAAATAATAAAAAATTTTGGAAAGCTTAAATAAATTCAGGCTTGTGGCAGATAATTAGTAAACTTCATTTCGAGGTCTATAGAGTATATGGAAGTATTGTGTAGGACATCAGATACAGGAATTTTATGCTATAAAATTATTTATGTTATTCATGATTATTATATATTTTATATTTTTGTTGCTTTTAAAATGTTATTCATAATTATTCTATATTATATATTTTTGCTGTGTTTAAAATGCAATTCATAATTATTTTATAGTGTATATTTTTGTTCTGTTCAAAATTCTTGTTAAATAATAAATTTGTTGAAAAGTTTAAATCTTCGCTTATGATAGATAATTAGTAAACCTACTTCGAGGTCTACATAAGAACTTTGTGTTCTATATTTAGATTATATAAAAATATTATTGTGCGTAGGACATTAGATACAAGACATTTATGCTATAAAATATATTATGTTATTCGTGATTATTATATATTTAATATTTATGTAGTCTTTAAAATGTTATTCATATTATTATATACTGTATAGTTTTGCTGTGTTCAACATGTTATTAATTTTTTTATTACCTAGGCCTTTCATCTCACAAAAACAGTGAAAAGCAATTGCAAGGGACAACCGGGGAAAATATTAAAAAACAATACACATAAACATGCATAGACAATGTACATAGACATGCTACAATATACACAGACTTATACAGGCATGCACATACAAAAATACAAATTGCAGTTTGAAGTGGGTATATCTTAATAATAGAATATTACACATTCAAATGTAATTGAGGTAAAGGAATTTTTTTTAAATAAAAGTATTTATTATGAATTAAAAAATAAGAACTGCGCAAATAGTAAAACAAAGCAACACGAAACAGTATAACATTCAAAGCATGAGCAACTCGTAAGCATATTGTGGCACATAAACAATCAGCATTGTTTCTACTACCGCGAGCATACAAAGATTATAACAGATAAAATATTGTTCATTATTATATATTGCATATTTCTGTTGCATTTAAAAGTTATAATCACTCTTAAAACGTTTTAAAAAATAAAAAATCTGATGTGGGCAACACATGACTTTCCTTATATAATGTAATGAATTTACTACTTTTACAGTAAAAAAAAGAGGTTTTTCCTTATAGTAGATACTTATATTCTTTCCAAGATATTGAATTTTTGTCAGTGAGTCGTCATTTTCATTGATTTAGAGTCATTTTTATCCATTTGGGGAGATTTTCGTTAATTTGACAATATTTCAAAAAGTCGCCAAGTTGGCGACATTCTGACGAAATCGTCGCCAAAATCTCGCCAAGAGTTATGGATGAAGAAATAAGTTATTCTTACAGCAGATAAATGACTATTGGCGATCAAATATAAAAGTATTACTCAAAGTATCTTTTTTCATGAATGGAACGAGCTAGATCCACGAGAATGATGTCACCCAATTTATCGCATGGTATTACATATGAAAAGTGAACATGTTTCTCAATTGGAAATATTTTTTGTTATTTTATATGACTTTTTGATAATTTTTTTCAAAAATGTACGATATCTCAAGAACAGTTCATGTTAGCGTTCTAAAATTTATGTCAATCGTTTTCTAATGCAAAATTACATAAAAAATGTCTATTTGCGTAACTTTATTATTGGTTTTGATTTTTTGACGATTTTTTCAAAATTTCATTCGAAAATTTAGGGGGGTTTTGAGCATTCGATTGCGTATAAAAACAATAGGCTTCCAGTGTTTACGGATTGTGATTTTTGTACCAAATTTTGTTCGAATCGCTCCATTCGTTCGTCAGTTATCGTCTCCACAGACTCACTCACACACACACACACACACACACACACACACACACACAGACACACACACACACACACAGACATCACTTCAAAAATGCTTGATTCGTGATCAGGGATGCTTGAAACGTGCTCTCCCGTCGAAAACTCGAATTCGAATTTTCGACCCCGGCACAATACTTTCCTTATACATTATGTATATAAGGAAAGTAATAAATAAACGCCCAATGCCAATAATTAGTAAACCTCATATCGAGAACTAATGGTCTTGAGGAGTGTAAATTGTGAATTGCGTGTGTGTGTTTTTGTGTGTATTCACTGCAGAGTAAAATTTAAAAATGTGCCAATCATATTTCTATGTCATTTAGCAGTTGGGTTTCTTTTGCTACACCCTGGGACCCTATTCATAGCTTGTTGATCGTAGTTCAGTATCGATCGATAGAGGGCGCTCTTAGAGTGGTGCTACAAACTGTATTTTAAACACAATAGCGTTGGCAGCTCCGCTATAGGAGCGTCAAAAGATTGCCAATCGAGCTAGTTTTTTGTTTTCCTTGTAATGTCATTAGCAGCAAAAAACGCGCGTATTTCGGTAATCTGCATTTTGTTATTGCCTTCCAAATAACGTGATGATTTAATTATTATACGAACATATTTATTAAACTAATAGATATTTAGAATGAAAATAGTAGACGAGTATTCATAAAAAAAGCATACCTTGTACCATCCTCACACACAACGAATCAACATTTTCCCCTTTGAAATGTGCTATAATTGTGTTGTTTTACATCTAACTATAACAAATAACAGCATTACACAATTTTTTTTTCTGTAATGCCCTTCTGAAATGCCATTATAATTTTTTCTTCTTTAATGAAAGTAATTTACGCTTACAGCTACAAAAAGTACAATATCGACTAAACCTGAAAAATTAAACTCAGTTTATCTAGTCTAAAAAGATAAACGGCATTTATCAGTAGGAAAAAAACATATTTTTAACTATCACAACTATTACGAAAAGTTACACCATTCTTCAAAATATCATTTTCGATATTAATTACTCCCCGAAATCAAATTTTGTGCCCCCGCAGCGAAAGAAATTCATAAGGGTTGGTGAAACTACATCATATATCCTTTTCTAATGAGCAGTTTTTATTCCTGGTTTTATTTTCCTGGAGACTACAATCGTTAGAACTTACAAAAGCACACAGTTCATTTTTCAATATTTTTACTTTCGTACTTTCAGAATTTTTACTTTATTTTTGTTTTTACTTCACGTAGTATTGAGAAAGTACTGTTTTCACAAAAAATTTAGATTTCGAGATTTTGATGGCAATATATGTTTTAAGATCTCCTAAACCCTTTTCGACTATTTTCGGAGTGATGTCCGTCTGTATGTCTATATGCCTGTAATCGATTTCTTGTGTACATTGTAGCAGCCACAAATATTAATGGATTTTCACGAAACTTTATATTCTGCGCTGTTATCAAAACATATAGAACTAGATAGAATACTTTTAAATTCGAGCAAAAACTTCAAAATTTATTCGAAATTTTATTTTTGTTGTTAAGACAAAATAAGACAGCATAAGACAAAATTTGGCATAATCATGACTGAAAGGGTTTATTTGTGGGGAAAGGTCCTGAAACTTAATTTCAATCATTGCTGTGAAAAATAGCTACGATACAATTTTGTTTTTGTTTATTACGTCATTAACCATCCATTACGTCATTAACCATCCTAGGGGCAAGTTCCACCTCCCCCGGGTACCAATCCCCTTGGGACGCGGCCCAGTGGTTACAGCGCGGGAATTGTACTCCGTCGGTCCGGATTCGATTCCCTCGCTCTGTCAAAACTGCTGCCGTGTTCACGCGGAGTACGATCACGTTGAACATGTGGGTCCGTAAGTCCTTCCGAAAGGTTAAGGGTAGGGGAAGGAGGGTACCGTATGTCTTCCCCACTGGGTTCCGGTCTAAATTGGACGGCTCTTCCCGGCCGTCCAAACAGTTAACTTACACCTTTCTGGTAGGTCGTACGGTCTGTGTCTCCCCCCCCCCCTCTGGAAATCATTATCAAGTATTGTATCAATCGAAAGATTTTTACAAGTCCTTTAAAGTGAAGGGTAACACAGTATAATTTTAATCATTTGGACCCACAAAACCAATTTTTAAAAATATTTCTTGTAAAATTTGAAAAATAAAAAAAGGTATTAAAAATGGATTCTGGTATGAGAAAGTTAATTAATTTAGTTCTTGTGACAAGGATCTGCTGAAAAACATTTATACAAAACCTCCTTCGTTTACATATATAGAATTCCCTCTTAAGTCGATATGCGCGCCCCTTTAACTTTTGATTGAAGTGTTTGTTCTAAGGTTGCAGAAGCAATGCCTACTATTAGAAAAGTAGCTATGCTTTATCGATTGAGAAAGTTTGCAGTGCGTCAAGTGTCCAATTAAGGAAGTTAGAATTCCTATCTTGAAAACTAAGCAAGATAGACGAAAGTTTTCAATTAAAGTTGCAGAGCATTCCCTATTTAGTATGAAAGTATGGGCGGTTTACACATAACATAATATGTACACAGATGATAAAAAACAAGAAGGATAAATCATGCTTAAAGCATTGATTATGAAACACTTTCCAACTTCAATGCAATTTTATTTAAACATGTCTAAAATGCAATACATTCCTCGGTAATATTTTAAAACTTATCACAATACTACATTAATTTATTATATTTGAAAACTTAAACATTCATCGAAAAAAATGAACTTCATTCAAATGACTGCATTGAAATATAAATTGCCTGGTTTAAGCATCTCTAAAATGTAATACATTCCTCGGTAATAATTTTAGAAATATCATAGTACTACGATAATTTATTATATTTGAAAACTTCATCGAAAACAACTGAAATTCATTCAAATGACGTCATAGAAAAAATAACACACCTGGCTCTCTCTATAAAACCAACATTTCATTCATAAATAATTTCCGATTCATGTCATTCATCACAATACTATAATTATTTATTTTATTTAAAAATTAAGACCATGGAGCTACAAGTAATTAAACTCTATGCGTAAAACTTCGTCGAAAAAAATCGTCCTTCTCTTTGTAAAATAAATGAATATTTCATTCATATCAGCTATGCAGACTCCATGGACTAAATGATTTTGTATTAAAGAAATACAGCAATTCTAATACAACTCATTCTACATATTTTGCTGTTTACATTTTACATAGGTGAAAATTAGGCTTCGTTGTAGAAATAATCAAAAAATTTGGATGAGCATTTGAACTCAAATATATTGTAATTGCGCTGTTTCAGTAGGTAAATGCACAGAATTTAAATAAAAATAAAGTGGTTTTAGGACGGATACAACACTCAATATGAATTACAAAGAACTTTAAAAATCACGATTTTGAGACAAGATGGATGCCATATATCATTTGAAGTGGGTCACGTGATCTTTTCATATCATGGTCACGTGATCGCTTCATATAAGAGGTGTTATTATTATTTTAATTTTTACTTAAAAAACTACTGAATATATTTCACTGAATTTTTTTTTATATAATTTATGGAACAATTTGAATATTACCTAAAATTTTCGAAGCAATTTGTGAATTTTAAATATTCTTAAAAAATGTTTGAAAAATTAGGTCCCATAGGGGTCAATGTATTTCATTTTTTCAACCCGGGTTCAATCCAATACTAATTGGGTGATATTATTCATTTATATTCCCATAGATCCTACAGACCGTATGAACAACTTACTAAATTTTAATTTTGATTAAGTCATTTTTACGGCAGTTATCGTGCTAACGGGCAGATAGGCAGACAGACAGACAGACAGAATGAACAAAGTCATAAAGACTTTTCAACTTATTTGTAAAGTGTTAAAAATGATCTAAAAGTGTTAATTATCGTATTGCATCAATTGCATGTAATTTTTATACAACAGTTATTGATAACAACAAAAATGATAATTTTAAATAAATTAAAATTGGCTTGCTACAAGGATGAGTGGCGTTTGCCAAGTGGGAGGATTTGGGGGCTTATAAATCAAAATTAGAACACACTGAATTTCGTAGAAATTATATTTTGAGAAATTGAAAAGAAGATATTTTGTTAAAACCCACACCACACACACGCACACACACACATACATTTTCTTTTTTGTGCGGCGTTACTGACAGGAATTATTATTTTCTCATGTGTATTTGTCGTCATTTCGCAGTACTTCAGTCGTAAACGGGACATTTGTATAATTATCAATTTTCTTTTACCTCAATTTTTTATCCGCGTACGCGTTATAAGCATGTTATATTTATGCTATATGTGTACTCGTTATACGTGTACGTGTTATACGTTGTTATTGTTGTTGAGTCTCAGACCGTCCGGCCTACCAGAAAGGTGTAAGGTAACAATGTACAGTCGCGGGGAAAAAAAACGCCCCACCCTCTATTAATCGAGCATCGTTCATCGTAGAGAAATTTGAATGATACCATTAGATTAGGAATAGCATCCTCTACAAATTAATGTGCTTAAAATTTGCATAAGGGGCCGTCTTTATGTCTAAACGCCCACAAACTTTGAAATTTTCAATGGCAACACCCAATTTTGACGTCACCCACAAGTTCTAGACCCCCAAATTATTCCAAATCAAATTTTCACGACGTTTCTATCTTTATATCCGAAAATATTCAATATTCCGGAATATGCAATTTTCGGGAATCAGCTCCATATTGAAAACGGCAATTTGAAGGGCGATGTTTCGTTGATTGACCACAGCACTATTGTAAATTATTGAACTATCCTCTTGACATACAGCATTATGACTTACCTCATAGCCAAAGGGTCGCAAGTTTGATTCCTGCATGAGAGGGTGAGCATTTTCATGGCTGTGTGTGGTGTTGTCTTGTGTGTATGTGTTACTAAGGCAGTGGGCCTTTAATGGGTAGGATTATGTGAGCCTCAAATAGAGCACGATTATTAGGGGTAAAAAGTCGTACTGGGTACGTTGCTAAAAACTAATGGGGCATTTGTACCAGGGTTAATAAAAGAAAGAAGAAATAAAGAAGAATGAAATGTTTATTTTCAAATGTCAGTTTCTAATGCTGTTTTAAAATCAATTTATGAGACTAACAAATATCTGCAGATGACGCAACAAAACAATTCCGTTGGAACTTGATGACGAATTTAAAAATATCAATCCGTCAATATCAATCACCGTTTGAAGTCTTGTTGGTATTTAGTATCACATAATTTTATAATTTGTTATTGTTTTATATAAATATTTTTTATTATAAATTATTACATTTTGTGGACAATTTCAACTTGCAGTAGCTCGGGAACTATTAATCGGCAGTAACATAAGTAGATCCCATTTATAACAATACAAGTTTGAACCCTTCAATACAGTAGCAGAATTACGTTGATTAGGTTGCATCTATACAACACTGTTTATACAACGTGTTTTTTAAAACTGGGTAAAAATAAAGCCTCGTTTCCTTAAATAAAGATTAACTTACAATTAAAATAACTTTTTCAAATTAGTCATTTTTTAAACTAATATACGACCCCTAAAGTCATCGTGATGCTGAATATTTAAATATTTCGAAAGAACTAGTGGGAGGAAACACCTGAAATTTTATATAAACATAAAATAGCTCTTTGTGAATCGATTTTTATCAAAACGTCTCCAGGTTTGTATTAATATTTTTTCGATTATTGATTTCATAATTAATATGTCATACAAACAATTTATTCTACAAAAATAAAAATCACGTTAATGTGTTTGGGTTGTTTAGTAGTAACGTCATACAAATAATCAGCGTGAGCAGATAATTATTCCAGACTAGCAGTATACCCGTTCTTCGCACGGAGTATATAATATAAACAAACTTAAAATTCACAATCATGTGCAAATCCCCATAGTATACTAAATGGCATTTTTAATCAAAATATTCTGTTGAAATATTTAATACAATGCTCCTAAAAAGAAGTTTAAGCATCTCTGTGCACGCTATACAAAATTATCTTTGCGGGCAGATATATACCCGTAATTGACTACAATATATACCTGAATGAAAGCACTAAAATTATATGGGTATATATATATATATATATATATATATATATATATATATATATATATATATATCCCCGGAACACTTATATTGTCACAGACAAATATGCCAGTGCATTAAAACATTATTACCCCTGTTATAGAAGTTTAAGAATCTCTGTTCTCACTCGCTATGCAAAATTATCTTTACAGACCGATCGGAAGAATAAAACATCATGGTCTCTTTTTTAAGCAAATTTACATGAAAAGAAGGAATTGAGTAAATATATGCAAAATGAAAGCATTAAAATTGTATAGGACCCGTATTACTTATATAAGCGAATATTAGAAGATATAGCCTGTATTAGTGCATTACATGTATAAATTGGAAATATCAAAAAACCCGTAATTGACTCCAATATATGCCAGACTGAAAGCACTAAAATTATATGGGGATATATATATATATATATATATCCCCGTACTACTTATGTTGTCGCAGATTAGAAAATATGCAGTTGTGTTAGTAGAAGATTACCCGTATTACAATATGAGTCTCAAAAATATTTGCCAAAATAAAACAGATGACGCAATAAATTGAAAATATCAATAATCTCCGCAATCTTTATACCAGGTCGTAATTGATTCCAATATATGCTAATATATATCAAAAGATATGCCAATATACTATACTACTTACGTTCTCGTAGATTACAAGATGTACCCGTGCATTTGTAGAAGATTAATCGTACAACATACAATATATAATTTTAAACAATTTTTGATATAATAAAACAGTGGCATCATAACTTGAAAATATCAATAATCCCTGAATCAATAATCCCCGAAAATATCAATAATAATAATGTTTAAACCTGAAGACCGTAATTGATATTATCCAGTCAAAAATGCAATGTCAATGAAATTTATTTTATACTAGCCGCGACCAGCCTGTTCGCTACCCTTGAAAATTCTGACCGTGGCAAACTCGCTGACGCGACCTACCAGAAAGATGCAAGGTAACTGTTTGGACGGCCAGGAAGTGCCACCCAATTTAGACCAGCACCCAGTGGGGGAGGCATCCACAGGGACCGTACCCTCCTTCCCCTACCACCAACCTCTCGGAAGGATTTACGGACCCACATGTTTAACGTGATCGTACTCTGCGTGAACACGGCAGCAGTTTTGGCAGTGGTAGGAATCGAACCCGGGCCTACCGAGTACAATTCCCGCTCGCTAACCACTGGGCTACTGCGTCGTCCGCGACAATCTCCATAACTTTCTTTTTATTCACCCAATTTTGACCGGGACCCAGTGTGGGAGGCATCCACAGGGACCGTACTCTCCTTCCCCTACCACCAACCTCTCGGAAACTTACGGACCCATATGTTTAATGTGATCGTACACCGCCTGAACACAGCGGCAGTTTAGGCAGTGGCGGGAATCGAACCCGGGCCTACCGAGTGCAATACCCGTGCGCTAATTTCCCGCGCGCTAATTTAAATTTTATAATGACCATATGCTTAGCTCTTAATTCCATCATCCTCATTCCATCGTTACGTCATTTAAAATTATTATTTATCCATATTATTATTATTATTATTTATCCATATTATTATTATTATTATTTATCCATATTATTATTATTTATCATTATTATTTATCCATAAAATTAAAATATCCATCGTTCCACCGTTTAAAATATCCATAAATTAAAATAACCATTTAAAAAATCGATATCGTTCCATCAATCATCCATATCCTTCCACCAATTCATAAATATAATAATTTCAAATATATCACCACTATACAATACATATGCTAAGCTCTTAATTAATTTAAAACCGGAAGCTCGATCTCCATGGAAACTTGGAAAAAACTTCTGCGGGGAAAGAACTGCTTTAGCGGATTGCCGAGAAATTTAAAATCATGACGTCTTTAAAATTACGATCCTGCGGGCAATTTTCATTATTTCTTGACCAGATTGGACTTGTAAGAATGCTAGATATTTCAGCTTTCTAAAAATGTAAATTATTGGTCGAAATTATGAGTACTTATTACTATGCGAGGATTTAAAACCAAAAATCGTTTTTTTTCAGCCAAAAGTGACTTTTGTTTTAAAATCTTTAAAAAATATTAGAATTTATCTCTGAGATTTGAAATTTATATATTTTTACTTGTAATTGTCTGTTCTTTCCGGTGGTATGATTTGTTTTTTTCTACGATGTCTGGATCGTGGAGGAAAAAGGGCAAAAACGGCAAAAAACGGTCGAAATCGCATAAAACATTAAATAACAAAAATAATAATTAAAATTTTAAAAATCGGTTTTCACGTGTCCCCTTCCCCCCCCCCCCCTCCGGATCTCCGATTGCCAAATTTCGTAGCTTTCCGACGCGCAGTCGCTGAACGTATAGTGTATAAAACAAACACACAGACAGACATTGCCTTTTATTATATGTTGTTGTTCGCGTGTCCATGGATAAGCAATATTGCAGTGGAGTAGTGGTCTAGATTCCTTCAAAAGCATTGATCACAGTCTCTGCCAATGTTGGTGCATCCCAGCTGTAGAGGATCTCCCGCAATGAATCCCTGAGTGGAACTATGCCAATCTTCATAAGATACATTGCAACAGTTGGGCATTCCCAGATGTGGTTGGGCGTGAGCTGGACTTCGGGGCAGTTTCTACAAGGGACATAGGTTCTTGTTTTGTCCGGATGGATCTTCATGCCCCTATAATGCTCAGTTCTTAGCCTGGCAATAGTGGATGTTATATTTCTGGGACAATCGAGTTCTGTTAAAAGGGGTTTCTTATATCTGTGAGTCATAATTCTATACCTGGCCACTGCGTTAGCATCAGCAAGTGTGATGGTGGTGCACTTCTGATCTAGTTCTCTAGCCTCTTTGGCCAAAGAATCCGCACATTCATTTCCCTCAATGTTGACATGTGCAGGTATCCATTGTGGGACACAGGATTTTCCCTTGCTGTGCAACCTTTCGAGAAGGACTATAATTTCGGATGTGATGTTGGTCTCTCCGTTTCTGATAGCTTCTAAAGCGGATTTAGAATCTGAAAAAATTGCTCTTCCTTCTGTAGAATCTATAGCTTGAGAGTCATTCAGGTATAAGGCGAGGGCTTCTTTAATCGCTAAGAGTTCATTAGTGAAGTTAGAGGCTATAATTCCTGTATTGATTTTGTGTTTGCAATTTCTGCCATCCGGAAAGAGGATGAAACCTCCATTGTTGAGGGATCTGTCAGAGGAGCCATCAGTGTAGGCAATTGCATAGCTTCCCTGGGAGAGCTTTTCTATTGTTTCAAGTCCTTTTTGTCCCAGAGCTACAGGGTCTTCTTTTTTAGAACACGGTTGCAGCAATTTAAAACCAAACTTGATATTCTCGGGTGGTTTTCTAGGAATGGGGGGCTCTTGAAGGAAATCCAAAGAAGAATGTTCCAAATTGACCTGTTTTCTGATGTCTCTATCAAGCTGGAGAGTCGAGGATCGTTTAAGCCTGGTAGTTTCTTTCCATTTATTGAGGATTCTAGTAGAGATATGGTCTGTGCCGTTACAGCGAAGTTACAGTGAACTTGATGGTGGTAAGGTTGCGCCTACTTTCTAGGGGAGGCAGACCACATTCCTGTTCGGCCTTTTTGTTGTTGGTTAATGAGACTGCACCTAAAATAATTTTAGAGGCTCTATGTTGGACGGAGTCGAGTTTCTGTTTAACAGTAGAAGAGGCCGGAGTCCAAATTGGGGCGGCACTTTTATGATATAGAAGATATGAATGGAAGTCTTAGAAACTAATTTAACATTAGGAGCTCAAAACTTTATATACTCACAACTCAGAAACGCTTCACCCAAATGACTTGAAATTTGGTATCAGAGGTTGAATTTTGCTCTAGTTTCGAACTATGCTGCCAAACTTTTGTGTTGCGATTTAAAATTTCAAAGTTTGTGCGCGTTTAGACATGAAGACGGCCCCTTAAGCAAATTTTACGCACATAAATTTGTAGAGGATGTTATTCCTAATCGAAAGGTATCATTCAATTTTTTCTACGATGAACGACGCTCGATTAACAGAGGGTGGGGCGTTTTATTTTCTGCGGCTGTACGTATCATACGTGTACGTGTCAGACATATACGGGTTATATGCATAACGAACGTTTTACCATACTTCATAAGGAACGCTCTGCAATTTTGTAATTGAAAAATTTCGTTTATAATACGAGATAGAAATACTATTTTTTTCAGTTCGTCGTTAGAGGCTCTTCAAACTTTCTCAACTGATAGCGCTTAGTCGGATTCCTATTTGCAGAATACCACCTCCCGAATAACTCACTACCCAACCCACATGACCCTAGTGTTTGGAGTTCAAAATTAGTGGGCGAGGGGAAAACCCTCAATAGAAAGGGGGCCAAGTGCTCCAACCAGCAGGTATCTCCCATTTGAAAGACTAATGGAAGTCCAAACATGAAAACATAATAGATTATTTGCACGTCCAAAAACAAAAATAATGTATTTATTTACCCAACAACAAAACGATCAAAACGTAAGAAATATAAACAGTAGTAGTATATATATGTACGTATGAGCGCACCTATATTTTTAATACTAAAAACTATATTTTATAGCTTATTATTATCTTTTTTATATATAAAAAAAGGTATCGATCCATTTTAATATTAAAAACATGATTTTATATCAAAATAAGGCCTTTTTTACATTTAGACCAAATTTTAACTTTTTTTTAGATAAATGCGTGAGATCAAAGATAGGCTGCCCCATATTGGGGCTACCTCATACATAGGTTAAATAAATGCGTGAAAACTTCTAAATGAATCCTCTAAGCTTTAAAATAAGTGGGGGGACCGTTAGTCCCCCCATAAAAGAAAAAAATATATAGATATGAAAAATATATATATTCAGGTTTATAGATTCAAAGGATAGGTATTTATAAAAAAAATGAGTTATTTTTTAAAAAAAATAACAAAATGGCTCATCTGACCCTAAGGTGATCTGGAACTCTGATTCCACAGCTGTTTTAGAATTCTAGAACCAGAGTTCCAGATCACCCTTCGGATCAGGCGCCAAGGACAATACAAACATATAAACATTTAGGACATGAATCCACAGATTCAACCCACCACTTATTATATTTCGATGAGTGTCGTTCTATTGGATCTACGACAAGAAACGACTGACGTCATTTTTGGCATTAAATCATCTACCCGAATTGATTAACAACCCGGGCGAGATTTGAACCGGGGGCCTATTGTATACTAGCCCCACGCGTTCCGTGTTTTGCCATGGGTACCCACAATTTGAAGAACTATTCATTAATATAACCTTTATATTTGAAAAAACAACTTAAACAATTTGAAAAAACAGTCATATTTCAAGCAGAATACTTTTAAAGATCAATAGTTTTAGTTTATCTGATCAAAAAATAGTGATGTTTATAAAACGTTATATATTTTTAAAATGAGACATTTTTTAGTGCTGCCATCTAACGAAAAAAATCTGTAATAAGTCTTCACACATCTTAAAACATTCTTAAGGCCATTCATTCTTAAGGTCTTCACACATCTTAAGAGATAAATTTTAAAGTAAAGATTTTAATTTATCTGATCGGAAAAAATAATGTTTATAATATCCGTTTTACTATCACCGTTACGTAACGAGGACTGATAAACAAAGTCGCTTCGTTAGATGTTTTATTATGTGGATGAAAAAACACTGACTGATAAATAAAGTCTTCTGATTAAATGTTTTATTATGGAGGATGAAAAAAACGCGTCCGTAATTTCCGGACGCGTTTTATAGGTAATATGAACAGATAAGTATGGTGATAAAAGTCATATAAAGAAATAGTTTTAAAGAATTGATGTTAAATAATTAAAATAGTGCTGCCCTCTATATGTGTAATATTAAATCAAGAACTTATAAAATTAAATTCTACAGCTCCTTTATTTAAATCTATTAATTCACCTTTTTGATTAGTAATCCTCATTTTTATTCTTTCAACAGGATCCAATTTAACAGGAAAAAATATCCAATTATTAAATTCTTTTGAAATTATACTACCTGGAGGGTTTTTATTAGTGAAAGAATATATAACTTCTGAATTATATTGATTTATTAAAGATCCTTTTACAACATCACAGTGAATATAAATATTATCATTCCCATTAGATATATCAGCAATATGTTCACCTTCAATCTCTGTTTCTTCATCATAACTTCCATATGTCGGTTTTAAAAAGCCTATAATTTTATGAAAGTTACTTTCTGTAAAATCAATTACCCAATTTTTTTTCAGTTTAATAGATATTCTTTGTCTTGCTTCAATAATACCAAATTTCACAGGTGGATCCTTACCAAATATTTTCATCATATACTCATTTAAACCTCTTACAGTATAATTACCATTTGAGATAATAATTGTTATATCTGTGTCTAAATCTGTGTCTAAACTGATTTTTATATCTTTGTCTAATGTATACATTCTAAATTTGTTATTTCCATAATTCTTACTTATATTAAACCAGGAAACTTCCATAGAGAATGAGTGTAAAGCTAATTTTTTTATTTTAAGAGGTGTAATAAGAGGTGTAGTATAGAGGTACAGTAAATTCCTCTGATTTCTCATGACCTTCAGATTTTAATTTTATCATTTATACATAACAAAATTTTCATTATAGTCACTAGGTTTTTGTGTAGGAAATGATTTGAGAACATTTTTAGGTGATATACCTTTATTCCTTTCTCTTATATATTTCATACAAAATATACCACATTTCACAGATGAAGGTTTCTGTAAAAAACTATCATTATAACCTATTTTTTTATTGGATGTAACAAGAAATGATTTAATATTTTTAGGAATATAGTCCTTCTTCATATTGTCATATTCACCAAACGGATCAAAATATTCCACATATTTATATTTAGGATCATTATAATAACAAACCCAATGAGTTCCGGGACCTGTTGATACATCTAAATTAATGATTCCATTTTCAAATTTTCCTATTGTTTTAGGTAATAAATCGGAGGTAAACACACCTCTAAATCCTTTTTCATTTTTCATATTATCTTTAATCATTTTGTCACTGATTCCCACTGTTGATATATTCCCTTTCCAAGTTTTTTTTTCTCCCCAGATCCCTTTTTTTGCATAGCTGAACTAGCTAATCCTGATAAAGCACCTGTTGCTAATGCCGGAACTGCTAATTTAGCAGCGGTTATTAATGAGGGTATAAGTGCCGCTAGAAATGGTAAAAATCCTCCATTTTTATCTAATTGAGTTTTACTGATTGTAATTCTTTTTTTATCATTAATATGATTAATTTGAGTTTTAGTTAAATACATCTCATGATTAGGAGTTTTAGATTTATCTATTTGTAATGTTACTTCTACTTTATTTCTAAAAGCTGATTTAAGTTTATTTTTCTGACCTTCACTGAAATAAACTTTATTTTTTATCATTTATTAACAGAGAAATTGTTTATGATATCGTTGTACATCATTATAAGTCATTTCTTTATTTTTTAATAACATATCTAACAATAAAGTTACTTGATTATACAATTTCTTTGATTTACTTCCGTTACATATTTTTTCTGTTAAATTCGATAATACATTCAATCCTTTACCCACCTTCATTTCTTTACTACTTCGAATCATATTTAATCTATGCATATAATTTTGCAACATATTTTCTTTATTTTTAATTTCTTTTATATCATTCTTTTTCTGGTTTAATTCCTCCTCTGAAAAATTTTTAGCCCTAGAAATTGTACTTTTTAAGTTGCCTCTTTTCTTAGATAATCCTTCTTTTAACTGTTTAGCTCTTCCATACATCTCCTCTAATTTTTCTTGATCGTTTAAAAATACTGACGGTCTGTATAATTTTTCCTCTTTTAAATATTTTAAATTTAAATTTTGATCGATATCATAAGTATAAGATACTAATTCTTTCACAGCTTCAATAGGCTCTTCTATAGATGGAAATGTAATATTTTCTACAACATTTTGAATACTTTTCACAACTTCTTTATTTGATTTTTCATATTTTTCAATTTCTTGAGTGACTGGTTTATGAAATTCCTCTAAGGTTTTTTGAATACCTATTTTTTCTTTTAGTTGATCTTCATTATTCTTTCTTATTTCTTTTTCTATTTTTACTATTTTAATTGAATCTTTTATTTGCTTTAAAAACTTGTGTTTCCGTTCTTTTTCTAAGTTCATTTATATAATATTAATTTTTTACTGCAGCAAATTTTATTTTTACTGCTAGTAAATTATGATAAAAATTAAAGATTACACAGAACCAGAAGAATTACCTGATCCTAAACAACATCCTTTGTTACCTAAACATCCATTTAGATTGCTTATAGTAGGATCTTCAGGTTCAGGTAAAACAAATTTACTGTTAAATTTGATTTATGATTTATTATTTTTTGATACATTATATATATGTGCAAAAGATTTATACGAACCTAAATATTCTAAATTACAAGAAATGTATACATTGTTTGAAGATATAGAAAGAGAAGATATTTTGAAATGTAAGAATATAAAGAATAAGAAAAAATTATTAAAATTATATGATAAATTCAAAAAAAAAGTATTATTTTCTTCAGATCATAATTTTATTACTGTAGATGATTTAAATCCTACATTAAAGAATTTAGTTATTTTTGATGATTGTGTGATTGAGAAAGATCAAAAAAACATCGAAGAATTATTTATCAGAGGTAGAAAGAAAAACGCATCCTTTATTTATTTAACTCAGTCATATTATTTAACATCTATCAATATAAGAAGGAACTGTAATTACGATATATTTTTCACTCTACAACCAAAAGAAAATCAACAGATTATAAGAGAGATAGATGGTTTATTAAGTACTGAAGAATTCAAACAAATATATAATAAAAGTGTTCAAGAAAAATATGATTTTTTTATGTTAGATTTAGTTAATCCAGAAATAAGATACAGGAAAAAATTTAATCCTTTATAAATGGATGTATATTTAGAAAAAAGATTATATGTTTACAGAAAGAGTAGAAATTTGTATCAAAAGATAAGTATTTCATTATCAGTAAGTAAGGTTATTCTAAGTGGAACGGGTTTATCAGCAATAGCCTTTCTACCGCATGCTTTTTTAAGTTTATCAGTTGGTATAGTAGAAGCCATAGATCTTACATTAAAAATAGCAGAAAGGAAAGAAGAATATAGACATTGTTATAATTTTTATAAACAACTCATTAATTCGTTTAAAGCTAAGGATATGACAGAAGAAGAAATTTATATGTGTGAAAAGGATTTCATAAAAAGTTTAAAATTTAATCCAGTTGAAAAATACGTAAAACAAATGCAATTGAATGGATATAAATTTCTAAATAAATAAATGGTTTGTAAAAAGAAAGGTGGTGATATTGTTGGATGGATACAAGATAAAGTAAATCTTCCAGAAATGCATTTACCAGGATATCAATATTGTGGTCCAAATACAAAATTAGAAAAAAGATTAAAAAGAGGTGATCCAGGAATAAACAGAGTTGATAAAGTATGTAAAGAACATGATATTGAATACAATAAAACAAAAGATACAAAACAGAGACATGTTGCTGATCAAAAATTAATAAATGATTTAAATGATATACAAAATCCAACATTTCAAGAAAGATTAGCTAGAGGAATTATTAAACCTATTATTAAAGTTAAAAAAACTTTTGGATTAGGTCTTTCTATATATTGTGTCAAGTGTAAAGATAAAACCCCAACTAAAAATTATCATAAAACTACTTCTAAATATAATAAACCAGTTGGTAAAGGTATCTGTACTATTTGTGGAAGTAAAAAGAATACTTTTTTAGGGAGTTAAAAGAGACATATTATAATCCAGAAACAGGTTATTGTGGAATTAATGAATTGAAAAGAAAAACAGGGTTACCTAATGTTGAAGAATTTTTACATGAACAAGATGTATATACTAGATATAAACCTGTCATTCGTAAATTTAAAAGAAGAAGAGTTTATGTTCCAAACAGTAATAATCAATTTGACGCTGATTTGTTATTTATAAAAAATTATAGCAAATATAATGATGGAACTAATTATTTGTTAACGGTTATAGATGCTTTTAATAAATATGCTTGGGCTTTTCCTATAAAAAGAAAAACATCTGAAGAAGTAGTACAAGGTTTTAAACAAGTTTTTAAAGAAAGAATACCAAAATTCATTTTGACAGATGAAGGTACTGAATTTACAGGAAAACAGACACAAAAATTATTTAAAGATAATAATATACATTGGTTTACAACTAAAAATAAAGAAATAAAATCTGCAATACCTGAGAGATTTAATAGAAGTATAAGAGAAAAAATTATAAAATATATGCATGGTAACAATACTAAAAGATATATTGATGTATTACCCAAATTACTTAAAAATTATAGCAATTCATATCATAGAGCAATAAAAATGACACCTGTTGAGGCTAGAGAAAATGAATCTCAAGTTTATAAAAATTTATATACTAAAAAGATCATGAAAAAACCTAAATTTAAGATAGGGGATAGTGTTAGAATATCTACAATTAAGAAAACATTCAGGAAAGTAGATGATTCTATATTCACTGAAGAGATTTTTATAGTTTCTGAAGTATTGAAAACAGATCCAATTACTTATCGATTAAAAGATTTAAACAGTAAAGAAATTGAAGGAACTTTTTATGAAAATGAAATGGTAAAATATAATAAAAAAGATGATGTATATAAAATTGAAAAAATCATAAAAAAGAAAGGAAATAAGTATTTTGTAAAATGGCTAGGATATCCAGATGAATTTAATAGTTGGATTAGTTCATATATAAATGGATAATAAGATGAAATTAATCTATGATTCGGAAGAAGAAGAATATTTTTATGTTATCGATTACGAAAGTTTAAAACAAAGACATAATAGTAGAGTTTGTTATTTTAATCGATTAAGAAGGAGATATAATATTTCTCAAGAAGTTGAGGATATGTTTTTAAAATTTTTAGATTTTATGTATTATGAGAAATCAATTAACTATTACTATTTTATGAAAAAGATTTGTGATATTTTTAATATTGAAAATAATATAAAAGTTCAAAAAGTTAAAAAGAAATATGAAAAAATATGGAATGATTTCTTACAAAGTATTTCAAGAAATGTTTCCTAATAAATGGAGGTTACAAAAAAGTGCATACACTGTTTGACTATGAAATCATTAAATGAGTTTTACATATATCATAGAAATGGAAAAATTAATTCCCAAAGTCGTTGCAAATGTTGTGAATCCATAATTAAATATAAAAAATATATATGTGAATGTGGAAAGCAATATACATATACACACAAAAAGAGGCATTTGAAAAGTAATTATCATAGTAAGCATCTTCCAGGAAAAAGTATTACAAAAAATGTTTCCTAATAAATGGAGTTTACATTAAAGTCAAAGACTATTAATGAACTTAGAAAAGTAGTAAAATTATTGAATATTAAACAACCTAAAGGTTGTAAGAAGGTTGATTTAATTAAATTATTAACTAAATATATCAGAAAAACAGGTGAATATAAACCTGTTTTAGTAGATTTATTAAATTTAGATTTGTCAGCATACTTGGAAAAAAAGAAAAAAATATTTATTGATAAACCTAAAAAACGTAAAAAAATTAAAAAGATTTTTGATTCTTTTAGTTTAAGATTTGATAAAAATGATTTTAAATCTGTCTTTCCTGAAGAAAATGTATTTACAGTAGAAGAAAATCTTGAAAAGTTATTTACAGAAGATAGAAAATGTCGTATATGTGGAAAATATTATGAAGATGAAGAAGAACATATAAAGAAAGACTTAATGATTAAAAGATCAAAACAAAAAAGAAAATGTATTATTTGCGGTATATATTATAAACATTTAGATAATCACATATCAAGTCGAAAACATAAAAAAGCATTAGATGAAGGTAATGTAGAAATTAAGGAATATGAAACTGCTTATAAATCTAGATTAAGATCATATAGAATTAATAATTTTAATAATATTAAAATCCCTCTAGAATTTTTAGAAGAGAAAAGAAAGGTTGTAATAGAAAAAATAAAGCATATTATGAAAGAATTTAATGGAATAAAGGTAAATTTTAAATTGTTTTGTTTGTATAAATTGAATGAAGAAATTCAAGAATTTACATTCAAAACTGAGAATCAAATTATATTAAAATCTAATGATTTACATACTTTTTATGATTATGTTATTGACAACTTAATAAATGAATCTGATGATTTTATATCAAAAGGATCTGGTTGGAGTCTTGAAGAAATTAAATTTTTGGAATTGAGAATAAATAAGTATCAACCCTTGAGAGGATCAAGTTATATTGATTTACCTGAAAATATTAAATCTAAACAAGCTATAATAAATGTAAAAAATAAAGATAATAAATGTTTTATGTGGTCTATATTATCAGCAATTCATCCTGTAAAAAAAGATCCTCAAAGAGTGTCAAAATATGAACAATATAAAGATGAATTAAATTTTAAAGGAATTGATTTTCCTGTTTCATTAGACAATATTAAGAAATTTGAAAAACTAAATAATATATCTGTAAATGTTTATAGTTATGATAGTTCAATTTATCCACTTAGAATAACTAACAATAAATTAGAAAAACATGTAAACTTGTTTTATATGAAAGATCATTATTGTTGGATTAAAAATATGAATAGTTTGATCAGATCACAAATTACTAATCATCGTATATTTTTATGTGATAGATGTTTAAATTATTTTTATTCTGAGGAAAGATTAAAGATACATGTGGAATACTGTAAAGATGCTGTCAC
This sequence comes from Amaurobius ferox, assembly GCA_951213105.1. Lineage (NCBI taxonomy): Eukaryota > Metazoa > Arthropoda > Arachnida > Araneae > Amaurobiidae > Amaurobius > Amaurobius ferox. Next base: position 64,047,551 of record OX578146.1, read on the forward strand.
AATTAATATGCCTAAAAAAGATGAAGTTATTCAATTTAAAAATCATGAAAGAAAAATGAGAGTACCATATACTATATATGCTGATTTTGAATCTCTCTTACCTAAAATTGATACATGTGAGCAAGATCAAACTAAATCATATACTGTGAAATATCAAAAACATGTAGCAGATGCATTTTGTTATTATATCAAATATGAAAAGGAATACTTTAAACCTCCTGTTGTTTATAAAGGACCAGATACAATTCAAAAGTTTGTATCTATATTAAAAGAGGATACTCTTAAAATTGAAAAAATGATAGAAGACAAAACTAAAAAATATGAAAGTATCAAATCTATGATAGAGTTCGATGAAAATCATTATAAAAGAACTAATATTTGTCATATATGTGAAAATCAAATCTTAAATGATGAAAAAGTAATTGATCATTGTCATATAACTGGAAAATATAGAGGTCCTGCTCATAATGTTTGTAATTTAAATTATCAAATTCCAAAATTTATTCCAGTAAAAATTCATAATTTAACAGGTTATGATTCTCATTTGTTTATAAAAGAACTTGGATTTGATCAATCAAAAATAGATGTTATACCTAATACTGAAGAAAAATATATATCTTTCAGCAAAAAAATAGGAGGTATGAAATTGAGATTTATTGATTCATTTAAATTTATGTCTTGCAGTTTAGATAATTTATCAAAAAACTTGAGACCAGAGAATGATATAAATAGATATCCTCCAAAAATACGAAAAATGAAATATATTAAATACTTAAAATCAAAATTTAGAGAGACATCATTACATTTTCCTGATGATAAATTAGATCTTATTACAAGAAAAGGTGTATATCCTTATGATTATATGGATTCTAGAGATAAATACAAAGAAACAGAATTACCTTCAAAAGATAAATTTTATAATAAATTGAATGAATGTAATATAACTGATGAAGAATATAAACATGCTCAACGTGTTTGGAAAGAATTTAATATAAAAAATTTAGGTGAATATACAGATTTATATGTTAAAACAGATGTACTAATTTTAACAGATGTATTTGAAAATTTTAGAGATGTTTGTTTAAAAACTTATAAATTAGATCCAGATTGGTATTTTACTGCTCCTGGTTTATCTTGGGATGCTATGTTAAAAATAACAAATGTTAAATTAGATTTATTAAATGATTATGATATGATTCTCATGATAGAAAAAGGTTTAAGAGGAGGTGTTTCACAATGTTGTAATAGATATGGAAAAGCTAATAATAAATATATGAAAAATTATGATAATAGTAAAGAATCCAATTATTTAATGTATTTAGATGCTAATAATTTATATGGATGGGCTATGAGTCAATATTTACCATATGGAGAATTTAAATGGTGTAATGATTATGAAAAAAATTATGTTAAACGCGAATTATATAATAATAAAATAAAAGATGAGATTGGATATATATTTGAAATTAGTTTAAGATATCCAAAAGAGTTACATGATTATCATTCAGATTTACCATTATGTCCTGAAAATAGAATTCCTGAAAATTCGAAACAAGGTAAGTTATTAACAACTTTACATGATAAAGAGAAATATGTAGTTCATTATAGAAGTTTACAACAATATTTGAAAATGGGTTTAAAGGCTCTAAGAGTACATAGAGTATTACAATTTAAACAATCGAATTGGTTGAAAAAATATATAGATTTAAACACTGAAATGAGAAAGAAAGCTGCTAATGATTTTGCGAAAGATTTTTATAAATTAATGAATAATTCCATATTTGGAAAAACTATGGAAGATATAAGAAAAGGAATCGATGTAAGATTATGTTGTAATTATGATCAAGTTAAAAAATTAATTGCTAAACCTAATTTCAAATGTAGAACTATTTTTGATGAAAATTTGGTAGCTGTTCATATGAAAAAAACAAAACTATATTTTAATAAACCGATTTATGTTGGAATGAGTATATTAGATTTATCTAAACATTTAATGTATGATTTTCATTATAATGTTATGAAACCGAGATATAAAGATAATATTAAGTTATTATATATGGATACAGATAGTTTTATATATGATATTAAAACAGATGACTTTTATGAAGATATGAAGTCTATGATTGATTATTTCGATGCATCTGATTATCAAGTAAATAATCTGTATAATATGCCTAGATGTAATAAAAAAGTATTAGGTAAAATGAAAGATGAAAATAACGGTGTGATTATGGAAGAATTGGTAGGTTTAAGAAGTAAAATGTATTCAATAAGATTAGAAAAACAGAGTGTTGAAGAATATAATAATAATAATGAAGACCATAAAAATTTTGAGATTAAGAAGTCTAAAGGTACTAAGACTAGTACCGTTAAAAACAGAATATCATTTGAAGATTATAAAGACTGTTTATTAAATAAAAAAGATCAATATAGAACACAGAATTTAATTAGAAGTAAGAAACATGAATTGTATTCAATTCAAGTAAACAAGATAGCTTTATCAGCAAAAGATGATAAAAGATTTATATTAGAAGATGGTATGAATACTAGAGCTTTAGGACATTATAAAAATGTTTACTAATAAATGATTGAGTGCTTAGGTGATATTCGAGGTTTAAATTTTACAAATTCTGTAGAAATTTACTATATGACTTATCTTTGTAATGTATTGTATGATTTATATATAAAATATGATTATAATAAAAAACTATTGTCAGAAAGTTTTCATAGGTTGACTGAATTAATTGAAAAAGAAGAAAATGAAGATATTAAATTGAAAGGATTAGGAGTTTTATATGTTATTTCAAAGAATTTATTCTATTGGTCATGAATTTATAAAAACTAATAAATAGATGTTAAATGATTTATATCCTAGGAGACCTAAAATGTTTGAATTAAATGATTTATATCCTATGATATATTTTGATATAACTAAATATTGTACCTTAAAGTTAGGTGAATCAATAAAAGGTAAGTATGCTTAATCAATATATTAGAGTGTTTATAATAACTATTTTATTAATATCTCTATAATTCAGGGGGGGATGACTATCCCCCCCTATAATGTTTAGAAATTATTTATAAAAAAATGTTTACTAATAAATGGAAGAGTTCAATAGACTGAGAGGTTATCCCAAGACGTTTAAATTAAATGATTTATATCCTGGGGAATATGATCTGATATCATTGAAAAAAATTAAAACTAAATATGGAAATACAGTAATCGCAAAGTTATATGTGGAAGATGAAGAAATGGTTTATTATCTAGCAAATATACATGGACAACTTTCTGATAAATCAATAAATGAAATCAATAAAGGTAGATATATATTTAAGTATTCAGGTATGATTAATGATAAATATGAATATGAATTAGAGAAAGCTTAAATTTTATATTTTTAATCTGATTATTTAACATCTTTAAAACTATCTATAGATATTAAAAGTTATATTATTTTCTTCCTTTTTTTTTATCACGCTTTTATATTCTTCTTAAATAAATGAATAGAAGAAAAAGTAAAAAAATACTAGGATTTTTAAAGGTTTTATTGAAACCTAAGAATATATTAAATGAAATATTTTCTATGAAAAAGAAAGGAGGTGGTTTAAAAATTCTTCCTAAATAAATGATTTATGATTTAAGTGATACTCGTTATTATTATAATGATCACATTAAAAGTTATGAATTAAGAGAAATTCATCCAAAAGAACATAGTTCAGATGAGAATGCTACCTATGTTTTTCATATTAATGATACTAAAGCAAAAATTTTATATTCTAGAGGATATCTTGAACTATAATTAAAAATTACAAAAAATGATAAATCATCCATTGGAAACGAAAATGTGAGTCTGGTAAATGGCGGAGGTTTTATCAAAACTTTAAAAGTACATATAGGAGATACTGAAATTGAATCAAATACACAGTCAAATTTTTCAATCATGAATCATGTTTTAAGATTAATTCATTATACTCCTGATTATGTAACATCACAAGCTCAAAATGAATTTTTTTATCTAGATACATCTGATTCAGCTGACCGTAATGAGTTTAAATATGATGGTACTTTAGAAGATACTACTAAAATAACTGAATTTTTTAATAATTTGAAAATGAATAAAGATTATAACGAAGGATTCGTAAAGAGATGGGAACTAACGAAAGATAGCAATGTCATTAAAATATGGACACCTTTAAAAGATATAATCGATTTCTTTAGAGAATATGAAAAGAAAATTTCAGGTTTTGAAGTGAAAATAGAAATTCAAAGAAATGAAAATAAAAATATGATATATACTAATATAAGAAACGAAAATTATAAGGTAGTAGTTGAAGGTTTAACCTTGCATTTACCTTATATAGAATTAAAAAATTCTGCAGAAAGCTTGTTTCTGGAATCATATCTATCTGATAAAGATACAGAGGTAAATTGGGATCGACATAGATTTAAGATGGTAGGCCCTTATAGAAGCAACAGTGGATCTGTGACAGCAACTACAGCGTCAGATGAAGTTTTAAGTGTCTATGTTATTCCTCAATATGTTGAAAGAGATAGTAATTATGAAAAAAATAATATGATATTTGATCATATAGATATGGCAGAATGCTGGTTGATGATTAATAATAAACAAGTTCCTCTTATGCGTTATAAAACAAATTTTGCCAATAAAGATTATATTCGAGTGTATGAAGCTCTTTTACATGAAGGACTTTACGATAATAATACAGAAACAGGACCTTTGATAAATAAGGAGAATTTTGGTAAACTGTATCCTATTTTTCCTTTTGACTCATCAAATCATGAAAACTATACCGATTTAAATAATTTAGATATTGAATTTAATTGGATAACGAATAGTCAAAAGGAATATAAGTTTTATTTTATTTTTAAAGAAAGAAAGAGATGTTTTATAAATTTAAAAAATAAAACTATAACAATGGTTAAGAGTTTAAAATCTTAAAATTAAATAAATGAGTGCTTATTATCCACCTTATGATGATCTAATGAAAGAAGGACCTATTGGACCTCCTGGTATAGGTTTTAAATTAATGAATGACGGAAATTATGATATGGAAAATAGAATTTTAAAAAATTGTGAAAATCCTATAGATGATTTAGATTTAACCACTAAAAGTTTTGTTTTGAATAAAATAGAGAATAATCATCATGAATTGAGAGATCATATAGAAACTAAATATGATGAGAGTTTTTTATCCTTTACTGTAGAAACAGGCAAGAGAATAAAAGAATTAAATGATACAACTTTACATTCTTTAGTAGGAAAAGTTTTTGATGCAAAAGGAAAAAGAATAGGAAATGTTGCAGATCCTAAAGATGAAAAAAATGTTGTGAATAAAAGATATTTTGAAAAAAATTCGTTAATATTACAGAATGATAAATTTGATGCAAAAAATAAAATAATTACAAATGTTTCTGAACCTGAAAATGATAACGATGCTGTCAATAAAATATATTTAGGTAATAGAGATATCTGGGTTACTATAATAGATGATTTTCATACAGATGGGGATTATAAAAAAGTAAATTTCAACATGATGAGCTCAAAATTACTGGATCAAGAGATGCGATTATCTACCGATATGTATATGAAAATTTCCATATATATAGATACATATGATACAATAGAAAGTAAATATATATATGATAAAAGTCCACTGATATCACTAGAAATCAATGGTAAGGAAATTTTAAATGTTAATAGAGATGTAGTAACCTGTTTTGCTTATGGTAATCGTGATGATATCATCACATTAAAGATAAAATGTGATGGTAACGCTTTAAAACCTTATATGCATATTGAAAAAATTTCTTTCTAATAAATGGATATTGATTGGAATGAATTTTCTAGAAAAAATTTATCTGAAGATGTAATTAGAAATCTTATTAATCATGTAAATTGGGATTTAGTTTTACAATATTCAACACTGTCTGAATCTTTTATTGAAGAATTTGCTCAACCTGATGATTGGTGTAAAATTTCTAGATATCAAAAATTATCAGAAGATTTTATAGAAAAATGTAAAGATAAAGTAGATTGGGTAAACATATCTCAATATCAAACTTTAAGTAACGAATTTATCGTAAAATTTTCTGATAATTTAGATTTATATAAAGTATCAATATTTCAAAATCTTACAGAAGATACCATGAGAGAATTAAAAGATGATTTAAATTGGTTGTATATAACTAGATATCAAACATTTAGTGAAAATTTTATAGAAGAATTTATGCATAAATTAGATTTTTGTTATTTGATTAAATATAAATTTGAGCTATTACCTGATCACTTTTTTAATGTTTATTGGAAAAAAGTACAAGCTATACAGATGAGTGAATTAAATAAAAAGTTTGGTCATCATGAAATAGAACCTTACCAAGAGAAAATTATTGAAGAGATATATGAAGTTAAATCAGTCTTGAGAGAGTGTCTTTATATTTTGAGACAATTAACTAACAAAGATGATAAATAAATATTTAATAAAAATGTTTCTATATAAATGGATGTTACATATAATAATGGTATGGAAAAAAAAACTTTGTCTTTCTTAAATATAGAGAATCCTACTGAAGTGAAATCTATTTTTATATTTAATTGTGCTCTTGAAGGAATAGAAAATTTAACTAATTTAAAAGAATTATATTGTGGAGGAAATAAATTAACATCTCTTGAAGGTATAAAAAATTTAACTAATTTAGAAACATTAAATTGTAGCGAAAATGATATTACATCTCTTGAAGGTATAAAAAATTTAACTAATTTAAAAAAAATATATTGTGATTTAAATAAATTAACATCCCTTGAAGGAATAGAAAATTTAACTAATTTAGAAACATTAAATTGTAGCATAAATGATATTACATCTCTTGAAGGTATAAAAAATTTAACTAATTTAAAAAAATTATATTGTGGAGGAAATAAATTAACATCTCTTGAAGGTATAAAAAATTTAACTAATTTAAAAGAATTATATTGTGATTGAAATAAATTAACATCCCTTGAAGGAATAGAAAATTTAACTAATTTAGAAACATTATATTGTAGCGAAAATGATATTACATCTCTAAATGAATTAATATTTTTACCTAGAATAAATGATATATGGTATGATGTAGATAAAATAAATTTACCCCTGATGTTAAGAAGATTTAGTTATAACTCTTATTTGGAGAAGGATATCGCAATATGGGACAGTATTTTTAAGTCTTAAAAAAAAACTCAGTATTTATAAAAAAATGTTTACTAATAAATGGAAGAGTTCAATGACCTGAGTTATCCTTTAATAGTTAATATAAGTAATTTAAATCCTGGGAAATATGATCTGATATCATTGAGAAAAAATTTAAACGCTGGGAAAATTTATGTAATCGTAAAATTATGTGTGGAAGTTGAAGAAAAAGAGTATATCCTTGCGAGAAAACATGTAAAACTTTCTGATGAATCAATAAATGAAATCAATAAAGGAAGATATATATTTAAGTATTTGAGTGATGACGAAGATGAATTAGAGGAAGCTTAATCATTTTTTTTTATTCTTTATCTGAGATGGATTTGACATATTTTTTTAATTTTGTTTAGTTTTTCTATTAAAAATAGGGTATTTTAATATGTTTTTAAGATCTTTAATATATTTAGAGGACTTCCATTTGGAAGTCCTCTTTTTTTCACGCATTTTCATATAAATCCTTTTATACCGTCTCATGGGGGGACTAACGGTCCCCCCATTTATTTTGAAGCTTAGAGGATTCATTTAGAAGTTTTCACGCATTTATTTAACCTATGTATGAGGTAGCCCCAATATGGGGCAGCCTATCTTTGATCTCACGCATTTATCTAAAAAAAAGTTAAAATTTGGTCTAAATGTAAAAAAGGCCTTATTTTGATATAAAATCATGTTTTTAATATTAAAATGGATCGATACCTTTTTTTATATATAAAAAAGATAATAATAAGCTATAAAATATAGTTTTTAGTATTAAAAATATAGTTGCGCTCATACGTACATATATATACTACTAACAGTATTCCCAAAGACATCTTAGACTCTGGATCAAAAAGACATAAAAATTTCAAAAACGCAGAAAACAATTACGATTATCCATAATAATAATAAAAACATTTTGAAACATTGCTAATTATACAATTTCAAGACGCAAACATCATAAAATTACATTTAAAAAGCGCAAAAAGTAATGAGTTAAATTTGAAATTACTACAAAATATCCAAAACACCTTATGAGCAAAGAGCCAGCGTCTGTAGCTCTAAAGACTTTAATCCAAAGTAAAAGGAATGCACAACTAAAATGCACTGACTGCACAACTGAATGCACACTGCTTAAGCTGCAATTGATTTTTAATAAGTTTAATTTTGTTTAACCATGTATGGTACGTAATAATAGCCTCAATTGAGCATTGACCTAGTTAAGTTCTGTCCTATTTGGGGCAGTTTCTGGAGCAGCTAACCACAAACGCTGTAGTATCTCCTAGAAAAGAGTGGTATAGTTCCGACTCCGATGTTAAATCAAGTACTCCTCAAGGGGTAGAGGATATTATTAGATGAGTTGGGTGCCAAATTTAGACCCTGAAGGTATAGACATTTTTTATATCGCCTCTCATATAAAGTTAGAAATGTTATATAGTGAGTTGTGTAAAGTTCAAGTAAGTAGAGAATATTATTTAGGAAGTTTGCTAAATGTTATGGATAGGTAGTTAGTGTTAGTGATATAATTTTTTAAAGTAAATTTTTATCCAAGATTTGGGATGGCTCTAAGTCTTTTCCTGAACTTTCATTTATGAAGGGTCATAATCTAGGAAGCTGCAGATTTCCTCGTTCGGGATAGACTTTCGGTTTTATGTATGTTAGTGTGTATGTATGTTAGTGTGTATGTTAGTGTGTATGGTGTATGTTCATGAGACTTTGGACGCGATAACGAATGTAGCGCTGTGAAAACTATTTGCCACAATTATTGCAATCAGCGAATACAGGAACCCTATTGATTTTAAATGCAATTGAATGTTCTGAGAACATCCCCCATTTTTAAAATTATCAAAATTATCCGCGCCCCCCCCCCCTCCCCAATTCCTGAATGAATATTTGAAAAATCATTAGAAGAATAGGATTTTTCATACGTACATTTTTATCAGAAAACAGAAGATATTAACTTTAGAATGCTAGCATGAACCATTCTAAAGATATTGCACGGTTTCGATACAATTTATCAAAAGAAATTACGTGCAGTTAAGCGGGTATCAACCAATATATTCACTCTTCATATGCAATATTAAACAACAAATCTGTGTGGGTGCCAACATCGTTCTTGTGGATCTAGATCAATCCATTTTCAGGAGAACATATATTTATAACAGTTTTGCATTTTGATGCTAAAGAATTTGAACATAGTCATTTATTTTACAGGATATTAGTTAAATGTCAGTTGCATTTTGATGAGGATTTTTCAAGTGAATACGAATAAATCATTATGTTATGACTAATAAATTGCTATATGTATTATATTGCAATTTACATGAAATTAACTCAATCTATATATACTAATTGCAAAGTGTCCGTCTGTCTGTTTGTAAGTCACGCTTTTTCTTGGCACTTCTGTAATAGATAGAGACTTGCAATTTGGCACACGGGTCGATCGTTCGATAAAAAACCCCTGGAAAACTCGAATTTTTCAAAATGTTCTGTAGAGGGAATACTCCACGCCAAAACGTTCGAAACGTGAAATGATAGAAAAGCATACTTCGCAATGAGATAGAGACTTCAAATTCGGTGTATGGGTAAATCGTTAGAATGGAAGAAAGTGTGTAGTTTCAGATTTCCAGTATTTTCAATTTAAAGGGTTTGCCGCACACCAAAATTTTCGATTTGCCGAATAAATCAGAAACGACTTTTTTAAAATTTGAAAGAGGCTTGAAATGTGGTATATGGACCAATCATTTGATGAAAACACCTAAGAAGAGTAGAATTTTTTTTAAATGTTCGCTTAAGTTGATGCTCCAGAGAAAAACATTCGAAAGGTGAATTGATAAAAAAAAGCATGCTTTGGGATGGAATAGAGATTTCAAATTTAATGCACGGGTAGATAGTGTGCAAGGAAGAAATCGAATAATTTCAGTTTTCCAATATCTTCTACGTTGGGGGTCGACGCACACCAAATTGTTCGAATTTTGGAATAAATGAGAAAAGCATCCTTTAAAATGGAATAGTAGCTTGATATTTCGTATATGGGACAATCATCTGATAAAATACCCAAGAAGAATGGAATTTTTCAAAAATGGTCATTTTAGGTGGTGGGTACTTCCATGAAAAACGTTCGTTATGTGAATTGATAAAAAAAACATGTTAAGGGATGAGATAGAGAAATTTCAAATTTGGTGTACGGATACATAGTTTCGAAGAAAGAAAATGTACATTTTCAGTTTTTCACTATTCGCAACAGTAGGAGGTTTCGCACACCAAAATTTTCGATTTGCCGAATGAATGAGGAACGCATCCTTTAAAATGTGATAGAGGCTGGAAATATGGTTAATGGGCGTTTAACAAAAAAAAAACAAGAAGAACAGAGTTTTTCAAAAATTTCATTCAATGGGGTGGGTGGGTGTCCCACACAAAAACGTTCGAAAGGTAAAATGATAGAAAAACATTCGTTAAAAATGGTGCAAGAATAAATAGATCGTTCGATAGAAATAAAGTGTATAATTTCAGCTTTCTACTATCGCTAATTTAGGGATGCCAACACTCACTTAACTTACTCAGCTGAATAAATGAGAACTTCCCAGACTGCAGTGAGATTAGTAATTGAAATTTGGTTCACGGGTGAACAGTTTGAAAAGGACTACAGTAAAAATCTAATTATTAAAAAATTAACATTATTCGGTTCTTTGTTATTTCGAGACCATTAATTTTCAAGGGGTATTCGGCTAGTTAAAACAAATTGTTCCACAAATCTTGTACAATATTATTTCGCTTTGAAAAATGCAAATTTATTCATTATGTAGACAAGGTCATGTGCTGCCCACATCAGATTTTTGAAAATTAAAATTGGGTTATCTGCGCTATATAGAAAAGCCATATTCGTGAAAAGCATCTTTAATAATTACAACTATTATCATATTTCGCCATCATTCTGCAAAAAAATATTTTCGGTACGAATTGCAAACTTCTACAAAAACAAGTATTGAAAGTGAATCAAAAACCAATAAAAAAATTTACATACTTCATCTTTAGAAAATACATATAAAGGCACTAGAAGTAATTATACTGAGTTCTTCGGACCGTGAATGACTCTTTACTTACATAATACATTTACAGATAACACTACTCTTTTCTTCAAATTCGAAACTGAAACTAAATTTCTAAGCACGCTATCCGCATAGCAAAATAAATAAAATATTAAAACCTTATATGAAAAGAGCCTGGCAATAGATTGTAACGGCAGCTGTTAAATCATGACGATATCTATTAGATGGTTACAGTAGCTGGAGTACCGATAGCTGTTAAATCGTATCGGTACCTGTAGATTGGCTGATTTTAGATTTTTAAAAATCGTTAAAAATTCTAATTAGATTTCTGGAAAAAGGCCTTCGCAACGCATTAGTTTTAAGTGTAGATGCTACCTTGTGAAAAACCTCAGACCTGTAAGTGCGGTATTTAAAAAAATAAACTGACAAATTTGTCCTTTTATTATTACAGATGAATAAAGAAATTGGATAAGTAGGCAATATCAACTCTACAGATTAATTTTTTTTCCGAAATTAAAAGTATAGACCATTTACAACATTCCCTTAACTTTTATTTCTAATTTCTTTCAAATATACTCATACAAATTAAAAATCCTTGAGTGCATTAATCCCCATGTATACAAACCAATGACTAAAGATTCTTCAACCAGAAAATTCTTTAAAAGATGGGGTTACTTAAACAAGAAGCCCTAAATCCAATCAGAACTTCTTTGAGCAATTCTATTAACAATACGATTTCAATAAGATTTTCTTTCATGGTGAATTTATCTCGAGTTTTTCGAAAAGTGTCATGTAAAGTCTTCATTTAAATTCCTTATGGTTTATTGGGTGTTTTGCTTCAGTCAAGTAAGAAAAAAGAATCTTAGAAAAGTTTTGCAAGAGATTAGGGGAATTAAGAAGATAAGAGTCAATTACTTTCCCTACATAGTAAATTTAAAGTAATACGATGCCTGTCGCAATTCGAGACTGTAACGAAGCAGGCTAATTTAGATAATAAGAAATTTAGGCAATTGGTGGCAAATGATGTGTACCTTATTTTATGGTGGACTGTACTTCCTTTTATGACGGAATAATTGAGCATCTTTTTTCTCTTTTGTATACTTTATTTCGTATCTTCCTACTATAAAAAACCGGAAATGACATCTCCAGAACCAGAAATGAAAATTATTAGTAAACCCCGTATACCCTCTGGAATTTGACACTGAATCCCTATCAATTATCATCTAAACTCTATATATGCATAGCCAATCCTGATAAATATATGTTACAGGGAAATATTCAAATCAGAAGTGAAAAAGGAACGAAGAATTGTGGCATAATTATTTACTTAAGAGAAGGTGGTTAAGCACCAAAATGTCGTAAAAATTGCCGTGGCTTAAACAATGATTGAAACACTTCGAGGAGCTACACTCGACCATTTGCGAAATAATTGGTTGGAACTTACCTATTTGTACAATTGCACTGCATCAATGCACATAGCATGACGCGAGAATGCGGCCAAAATCCAAAATCTTATTACTCTCCCTTATTTAGGAGCATTTTATTTTCGTGGCACCACCAACATTCTTATTTCAGGGAATCACGCCTTCCCCAACTCTCATTGGTCTTGCTTTATGTGCGGTGTTGGGGTGAGACCTGATTGGATCTCCTTATTCGATGGCTTTTATGGAGGTTGTGCTAGTCTTGCTCGAAAGCATCGATTACGCCATCCTGATTTACCCGACTGATAATTTCATGGATATATGGGTCGTATTCCTCTCAGAGCAAACTAATCAACCGTCGTGTCAATCGTCTAGTTATTTGTTCACCTTGTTTTGGTTGTTGTATTGTTAGAATTACAAGTACCTAAAAGGTCTTACACGGAATATATAGTGAACACTCTATTTCTCTTCCAGAATTTTATGCTGAATTCATATCAGTCATCATCTAATCTATGTTTATAGCAGATCCAGAAAAATATATGTTTTAATGAAAATGCATATTTTTGAATCGGAAATGATATCTCCATTACCGGATGGTGCAATCCTTAGCGAGACTACCTTTAACTCCCTCCGTTATTTGGTGCTGAATCATTATCCGTTACCATCTAAACTTTATGTATAACCAATCTTGAGAAATTGGCATTTCAAGTAAAAGGAAATTTTTTGAAAAAAACTTTTGGAATTTTGAACCGGAAAAAAAAAATCCTTAGTGAATACCCATATCCTCCGGAATTTGATAATCTGAGTCAGATATTATCTCCGCTCTATGACAGATCCTGCGAAATTTTTTGTGGGACATTTCGTTAAAACGATTTGCTATATTTTTCATAATCGTGCCAACATCTAATTAGCAGAGTAACCCACAAGATACTTAACTTTCAAATTAAAAGAAGATTAAATAGTTTCTAAACAACAGTGAAAAACATCATAAGTAACTTGAAATTCTAAAAAACAAATATCTGAAAGTTTTCTTCAAGAGTAAGTAATTAAGCATCCTCGCAAAAAAATTACGGTGAAAACAATAATTTATTTCGTGAATATATACATATTTAGTGTTTTATTTCTGATTTTGACGTTTTCTATTTAGCCATTTTGCAAAAAATACCGATAGTTTGTTCAGTGATCTTACCGAAATTCAATAAGCACCAAAGTAGCCCACAAGTGGCTTACCATACCAAATTTTACAAAATAGAATATTTGAGCTGCAAATGATACACATATTGCACTGACACACACAAGCATCGCATTAAAATAGAGTGTTTGTGTTCTATAGGGCTTAAAGCATGTTAATCTGTCGATTTTCGACACGATTCTAAATCTTACCCTATACGTTACTATGTACTGTAGAGAAACAAACTCCAAAAAAATGTATGCACTCAGAATATTTATCGACGTTACTCGAAAAAAACAAAGAAATGACTAAAAATGGCGGTGAATTCGTGTTATTTGCTGACACTTTCATGGATATGTAAAGTTAAATTTCAAAGGGAATGACAATCAAAAACTGAACATATAATATCTAGGCAAAAAAAATGTTAAGATCAAACAAACCTTTTTGAGCAGAGATGATCAGTAACTGAACAATAATATCTTGCTAAAAGACGCTTTAATCAGCCTCGAAGATTATCTTATTAATTACCCTTCGATACATGATAATGCATAGGGAAAGTATTGGAATCGTGACGAAAATTGGTACTCAAATTTTCGACGAATCTACACATTTCGAGTTCTAGAACATGAAAACATAATTTTCTGAGTGGAGCCAATGTGTATCTGTCTAATTGCATATCTAATTGTTTCGCAATGCAAGAGGCCTCTCTAGCTCAAAAATGATTTATCGAAATTCTAGCAAATTTGGAAGGCAAGTTAATTATAGGTTTCCCTGTTAATAATAAAATTTTGGTACGTTTCTGAAAATAATAACCTGCCTGCTTTTTGGTTTTGCAAAATGACCAGCAAATATCGTCAAAATATGTAATAAGAAAATTAAATATGCTTAATTGTATTTATTAAATGCTTGTTCCCTACGCAATTTTTGACGCCAAAAAATATATAAGACCAAACACATTTCTCTGGAATCAACCATTTCATAAGGCAATAAATCGCTAGATGAATGAAAAGTGATTAACTGAAGTATGGCTCAAATAGACTTTCTCATTCCTTTTTAAGAAGATTGTGAATTTTTTAAGAAGCTTGTGAATTTTTCTTGCAAATTATTCAAGAAAAATTTAAAAAACATGTACTGTTGATCCAAGTTATCACAATTATAGCATGATATGCATTTTAAAGGGCTTGAAAAGATATTTCGATTGATACCACGTTTGACAATGTATCCTCACGAGGGGGAGCTAATGATGTGACAAACACCAAAATTCTATCGCTATATACAAAAGAGAAAATGTTCCACATACTAAAGGAATCGGCCACTCATCCTGTTGCTCATACCCTAGGGTGAGTCGGGCGGCTTGGGTCTTCAACATACTAAAGGAAATGTTCCATATACCCGCTCATACTAAAGAGAAAATGTTCCACATACTAAAGAAAGTGTTCCATATACACGCCAATAAAGAGAAAATGTTCCACATACTAAAGAAAATGTTCTAATACCCGGCCATACTAAAGAGAAAAAGTTTCACATACCAAAGAAAATGCTCCATATACCCGTCCATACTAAAGAGAAAATGTTCCACATACTAAAGATAATGTTCCATATACCCAACTATACTAAAGAGAAAATGTTCCACATACTAAAGAAAATGTTCCATATACACGCTCATACTAAAGAGAAAATGTTCCATATGCCCGCCCATACTAAAGAGAAGATGTTCCACATACTAAAGAAACTCCGACCACACAAATGGCTACCATAAATCTTCGGGTTGGTCGTGTGGTCTGGGCCTGCTACATACTAAAGAAAATGTTCCATATACCAGCCCATACTAAAGAGAAAATGTTCCACATACTAAAGAAAATGTTCCATATGCCCGCACATACTAAAGAGAAAATTTTCCACATACTAAAGAAAATGTTCCATATACCCGTCCATACTAAAGAGATAATGTTTCACAACTAAGTAATTGCAAAATTCTCGAGATTGGAACCCTAACTTTTTTAATTAACACTAACTTCTTCAATGGAACCTCAATTTCTTCAATGAATTTCGTTTTCTAAATAGGAACCCTAACTTCTTCAGTTCGCCGCTAGACGCGCAGCTAACGTTCTCAATTGTTAGCTCACGATCGCTTTCCTATTAGATGACCCTGCATTTGCAGCTCTAGAACATTTAAATCGAAAAATAAAGAAATGCATAAGAACTTATGAAAAAAGCCTGCAATATTGCTAATTTCACTTTAAAACCATTTACTCTCACTATTTTATCTATAAAATATAATATAGTTTTATATTTAAAAAAAATAATTTTAATTTCATTTCAAGAAACATTTATTTTGAGTTATTTATATTTTAAAAAAAACAGCTCAGAAACTATATTCTCTCAGTATATATGCCCGCGTTATATATTTGAAATAAAAATATCACCAAGAGCAATACATAGTGTTATTCTTTGAGAAATTCGTGGAGAGGTTGGCTTAAAGCTCAAAGTCAATGACGCTCAAAAACCGGAAAGGGGATTATCTTGGAAATGTCAAGATCAATCAACATTTTCTAGGAGAAGGGAAAGTGATAGCAAACAGATGTATTGTTCAATCGGCTTGTCACTATTTTCAACAGACACACGAGAAGAGTGATTCATTTATATGAATGATATACAGGGTGTCCCAAAAACATTGACCTCGGCTTTTATTCCTTATATATTGATCCTAGACATATATAATAAATTAAAAAGTTGCGTAAAAAAGGTACAGAATTTCATGAAATCGATTAAAACTTTCAAAGGAATTAAATTTTAAGAAATGCAAAATTTAAATTTTTATACTGCCCTCGTACAAAAACATTTCCAATGAGTAAAATGTACCCCATAAGCTAATAAGGTGATGTACAAAATTTCAGCATTTTATCATAAAATGTCCCAGAGATATGAAAAGACAAAAATGCTGACTTAAATCACTTTTAGATGCATCGACATGGATTCTCAGAGGGGGAAAATCATGTCGGCAGATCGCGTTTCAGGCATCATACACAAATTACGAAAGAAACCAATGATTACATAAATAAATAATATTTTTGCTATTTATTGGTACAAAAATATCTATACTGTGCAGAAATAATAACTATACACAAAGATTACAAAGCTTGTTCAAAATGTTTTGCATCCATGCCAAAGATCTATTAAAAATAAGAGACAGATATTTTCATATGATGCATTTCTGAGTTGCGCCATGTGCAGACTTGCTGTAAACATTTACATTTTAATTTGTGATTAAACCCTCACCAAATTTGTTTAAACATATCTCTGGGACTTTTTATGATAAAATGCTGAAAATTTGTACCTCACCTTATTAGTGTATGGGGCACATTTTACTCATTGGAAATGTTTTTTGTACGGGGACCGTATAAACATTTAAATTTTGCATTTCTTAAAATTTCATTCCCTTGAAAATTTTAATCGATTTCATAAAATTCTGTACCTTTTTTACGCAACTTTGTAATTTATTATATATGTCTCAGATCAATACTTAAGGTACAAAAGTCGAGGTCAATGTTTTTGAGACACCCTGTATATTATTCAAATAAATAAATCACTTTTATAGCTTTGGATTAATTTTTATTAATGTGACAATTTTTGCAAGTACAAAAATTTCTCTTTATATAAAGCTTTGAATGTGTTCAATACCCGACTTTCGTCATAAACTAACAAATTTAGAATTCTACAGAAAAACTTAAAAATGTATATCTCGAATTCTTTGAAAATCAATATATTTATTCTATTAATGAATTTTAAAGAAGCATGGCATCTTACCTAGAAGTTATTTTATTCTTACGAGAGATGTACTCCGTGTGATAAAGTAAAATTTCTAATAACAGAAGAACGACTTATGATAATGCCTGAGGAAAACAGGTATCCTTTCGTTTTTGGTTGAAAGCTTGTCCAGTATAGGCAATTTTTTTAAGTAATACAATATTTCATTAATTGTCTGTATTCGATCAAAATTTTTAAATGTCTTCTTAACGACGGAAGTTAAAATCCTATAAAAGATGACAATATATTTTAAATAAAAATTTACATATAACATCATTAGCATTTTAAACAATAATTTTAACAATTTCTAGAAATATTTTGTTTTTAAATATTAAGGACATGAAAGTTTATTTGAGTTTATATTCTTTACATATTAATATATTTTTTTGTTTATTTGCGCCTCATGTTCATACTGCCTTGTTTGTTTTTCCTATTTTCTTTGTTATATTTCCTTTTCGTGCACTAGGTGGCGCCACTAAATTGGAATCCTGTTTAGCCATTTCAGTTTGGTCGATATAGACTTTCGTTCATTTAAACGTTCGAGTCAAACGCAGATGATTTGCACTGAAATAGGAAACATACTTATTTATCGCTATTTGAGATGCATTTCAACTTGCAAACCAGTTCATTCTTAGAGAACCAATTACTTTTAACCAAACTAACATATACAGATTTTTTAAAACCGAAATCTGAAAATATTCTAATATTTCCTTTTCGTTCACTAGGTGGCGCCACTACATTGGGATCCCGTTTAACCATTTCTGTTTGGTCGATATAGTCTTCCGCTTATTTGAATGTTCGGGTCCAAACGATTTGCACTAAAGTAGGAAACGTGCTTATACTTATTTATCGTTATTTGAGCTGCATTTTACCTTGTATCCTACATTTTACCTAGATTTTTTAAAATCGAAATCTAATACAAGTTAAAAATAACATTTGTTTCAAAATGCAATTGCTAATGCAATTAAAATTGTGATTCTGCAAATCTGTATGCAATTTCGCGTATGCATGCAAATTTTCGTCTTCCTACCTATTGCAGTTTTCGAGTAAAAAGGATCACAAAATTTAGGGAAATCTTGATTTCGCTTTGTCAAAAATGTATTTCATCCGCTCGTCCGTAATTATGTATATAATCTAAACTGTGCTGACTGGTTGATTGGCTGACATATCAAAATCATCTTCCACTATATCTAAAACCTTGGATTTCGTGTCATTCCATCAGTCTCAACTTCGAAAGTAAGAGACAAATCTATAATTTTGAAAATTCGTAATTCTGAATTCGAAGAGACAATCAAAACATCCAAATCTACTTTTGTTAAATAATCGAGCACTTTCACTTGAGCTAGAATCTGGATTTGGGTCTGATTCGATCGGTTTCATGTTCTAAGCCAACGAAAAAATCTAATATTTTGACACATTTGAAGTAAAACCGTCGATTCGAAAGTAAAATAAAAAAACTCAAAACCATTTTGATTAATTATTTACTCATCTCAACCTTGGTTTGGGTCTCCTTCAATCCGTCTCAGCTGTTAGGTTAAATCAACTGCAAAATCAAATATTTTTATATTTCGAATTAAGAGTGAGCGTCAGTAAATCTTCTGCCCTATCCGAGCTTTGTTAACTTTCGCGGCACACATTTTCCGCCGAAATTCTGCTGAAACAGTTGCGAAATATTTTCTGATAGATACAATGCAATGCTTAGATTATATTGAAACTAAATTTAATACCTAATAAAACATAGAGTATATTTTTTATTTTAATTCAAAATATTTTTGGTGCTGCCATCTGCTGTCGTAATTTAATACATACCGACTATTATTATTTTTTAATGAACATTTTTAAATGTCTATTCCTTCTAATACGCTATTAAATACAACATATCATATATAATAATGCCACAATCACGGAAACGTAATTGAACTTGGACTTGAAGACACAGGAACTTGAAGACAAAACTACAGTCCTCAGTGATGTACATTCAGATCCCCTTATCAAATTTATAGAATGAGAAATTACCTTTCCGTGATTGTGGCATTATTATATATGAACTGTTGTATTTAATACTGTATTAGAAGGAATAGATATTTAAAAATGTTCATTAAAAAATAAAAATAATCGATATGAATTAAATTACGACAACAGATGGCAGCACCAAAAATATTTTGAATTAAAATGAAAAATATATTCTACGTTTTACTGGATATTAAATTTAGTTTTAATATAATCTAAACATTGCATTTTATCTTTCAGAAAATATTTCGCAACTGTTTGAGCAGAATTTCGGCGAAAAATGTGTGCCGCGAAAGTTAACAAAGAGCGGATAGGGCAGAAGATTTACTGACGCTCACCCTTAAGTGGGGAGATAGAAAGTGGTATTAAAAATCTATTAAAATTATTTAGTACTTATACACCAGATACATTCCTTGTATTGGCCTCGTTCGGTCCGTCACAGCTGTAAGATCACAGGCAATTTTGAATATTTCGAAAATTTGAATTAAAAGGGACGATGCGAAGGGACATTATAAAACATTAAAATTATTTAGTACTTCTGCAATAATAAGAATCTTCGTTTTGGTTTCAACACCTCAACTTTAAGATCAATAAAAAAAATTGAAATTTTCGGAAATTATAATTATGGTTGACGATATAAAGGGATTTTTAAAAATCATATACCATTTTACCTCTCAGAAATAATGGAAACGTGATTTGAAACCATTTCACTGCCAACATTTAAAAGTGGAAAAAAATAACTTTATAAATATAACGCGATATAATTTGTCGAATTGTTACAATTAAATTATTTTATTTCTCGCTGAAATAAAATACAAAATATTTGCACATTTAACATGTTAACAGAATTATAAAATATGGGCCATTTTTATGTTAAAATCTTAATAGGTGTTGATATTTAGAAAAGTTATCAACAAGTTCTATGAATTAAGTAGGTGTCACATTTCATGGCTACTAGACATTTAGAACCCGCGAAGCGCGTATGAAAATGGCTAGTATATAGATAATATTGTAAAATATAAGGCATTGTTATTGAAAGTGAAAAACATGTTTAATTGATTGAATGTAAAATTGTTTCTGAAAAAAAATGCAGCTTCTATTCATTATACAAGCTACTGCAAAGTAAGCTAATGAACAATTTATTTTTCACCAACTATAAGCTAATTTATATAACGTAAAGTAAAATTAGCATTTATTTTATTAAAAGCTGTATATACTTTATTTACTTAGCATTAGAAATGGCTAGTATATAGAATATTTAAAATATATATAATGTATTGTTATTAAAGGTAAGAAAAATGTTCAATTGATTGAATGTAAAATTGTTTCTGGAAAAAATGCAGCTTCTGTTCATAATACAAATAGCGCAATTTATTTTTCACCACATATAAGCTGATTTATATAAAGTAAAATAAGCACTTACTTTATTAAAAGCTATCTTTATCTGCTTTATTTACTTAGAATTAGAAATGGCTAGTACATAGAAAATTTTGAAAAAATATAATGTATTGTTAATGAAGATAAAAAAAGTTCAATTTATTAAATGATAATTGTTTCTGAAACAAAATAGAACTTCTGTTCATAATACCATTGGAGCAATTTATTTTTAACCAACTATATGCTTACTTAAAGTAAAGCTAATGCAAAGTGAAATTAGCATTACTTTATTAAAATGCATTTTAAAACGCAATTCCTACAAAAGCTTAAATTAATATAATTCTTGCAGTTTCAGCATTGTGCTGTAAATCCTTTCGTTTGTGACTACGAATAATTACAAAGCTTCATCTGTTCTTCGGATTTAAGGATTTTCTTCCGGAATCACGGAGTTTCAAAAGGAAATGGCACAAACAAAAACATTCAAATCTCTTTTAAAAGGGTATTGTGTTATCTCTTTCACAATATAATTACTTTATGTTAATGCAAGGAAAGAAAATAATCATTCAAAGGGTTAATTCGACAATCTATTTCTCTCTCGAATAAAAAAAAAATTCTATCTAGTTCTAGATATTTTGATAGCAAAGCCTGATATAAAGTTTCGTAAAAATCCATTAATATTTGTGACTACTATTTCGAACACAAGAAATCAACCTCAGACAACAGACAAACGGACATCAGTCTACAAATAGTTAAAACCTGTTCAAGAGGTCTTAAAACATATATTAGCATCAAAATCTCGAATTCGAAAATTAAATTAAATTCGAATTAAAACTTTACTTTCTCTATACTACACTACCCGACACAGAGAATGCAAAACCATGAAAGAACGAGTAATGCCAAATGGGAAGTAATATCTCACAAATTCTGATTTCCGTCATATGATGAGCATACCTTTTACTATACAATATATAAGCAATACGTATATAAGCAAGCGTATATAAGCAATACGCTTCTCTACGTTTGTCTGTAGCACTTGGTGATACATTTGGCAAGCATAGCGAATAATTTAACAAAGTATTTCCAAGTTGGCGATATATCGCCCCAGATTGACAAAATTTAAGTCGAAATTGCAAAAATGACGTTAAATTAATGAAAATTACGCCTAATTGATGACGTGATTATTAAGTTATTTTAATATATGAACTGTATCGCTTATTGAGGATGCTATCAATATTGTTGATTATTTAGAGTCGCGCGAAGTATAAGTTAATTGAGTATTTTGAAATAGTTTTACATGTGCCGTGGATCTTATACAAGCGCCGTGGATCTTATACATTATTATTTAACTGTAAAACTAGTAAGTTCATTGCATTATATAAGGAAAGTTATGTGCTGCCCACATCAGATTTTAATTTATATTTAGTGCTGTGTCCGTCCTAAAACCGCTTTATTTTTGATTAATTTCTGTGCATCTGTATTTTGAAACAACACAATTACAATATATTTGAGTTTAAATGATCATCAAACTTTGATCATTTCTACAACGAAACCAAATTTTCCCTTATGGAGAATGTAAACAGATTAGATGAGTTGTATGAGAATTGCTGAATTTCTTTAACGCAAAATTATTTTGCACTGAAGTCTGCAATATAGATGCTATGGATGAAACATTCATTGATTTTAGATAGAGAAACAGGCGATTTAATGGATAGATTTTTATGCATAGATTTGAATTGCTTTTACCTCCATGGCTTTAAGTTTTTAAGTAGAATAAATTATTGTAGTACTGTGATGAATGAAATAAAAATGTATGAATGAAATATTTACTGCTTTTACGCAGAGAGCCAGGCGATTTATATTTCGATGACGTCATTTGAATCAAGTTCGTTTTTTTTTCGATGAAGTTTTAAATTTTCAAATATAATTAATTATTTCAGTATTGTGATATTTTTTAAAATATTACAACTGAATGTATAGCATTTTAGAGATGTTTAAATAAATTTAGAGTTGGAAAACGTTCCATAATCAATGCGTTATCCATGATTGATCTTTCTTTTTAACACTTTACAACAGAGTTGAAAAGTGTTTATGACTTTGTTCATTATGTCTGTCTGTCTGTCCGTTAGCACGATAACTGCCGTAAAAATGACTTTATCAAAATGAAATTTTAGTATATTTTTCAGACGGTCTGTGGGACCTATGGGAATATAAATAAATAATATCACCCAATTAGTTTTTTATTGAACCCGGGTTTAAGAAATGAAATACATTGAACCCTATAGTACCTAATTTTTAAAACATTTATTAAGCAAATTTAAAATTCACAAATTGCTTCGAAATTTTTAGGAAATATTCACATTATCGCATAAAATATATAAAAAAAGTTTCAGTAAAATATATTAAGTAGTTTTTTAATTAAAAATTATTTAATATTGGGAAAACAACAAATTCAATTAAATTCTGACTTTTGGAATATCCTCCAGAAAGAAAAAAGAGATATATTATATAATAAATATCTTTCCAAGACTTTAATTGTTTCGTATATCAGAGAGGCTTCACATTTAAAAGTAAATTTGGTAGATAACAATTTTCCAATTTTTTTTTAATTTTATATAACTCTTCAAGATATACTTATTTGATGGCATTTTTAATGCACTTTCCAACGTCCTAGAGAGTTAAATTTTGGTACACAGCTTAAATTTGTTGAACATTTTATTCTACAAAAATTTGGTGGATCTTTAAATATAGATCATACATTATTTTCGAAATGGCCAGCAAATAATCCCCGTTCACTTCTATAAATCATTGTTGTAATATTGTTAAAAATTCTGATGTGGGCAGCACATGTCTTTCCCTGCAGACTCATATTCACGTTCTCTTTATTTCTTCAATAATAATTTGAGTTTCTCTGCTCGAAATAACAGCCATAAGTATTTTAAATAACATTGACTTTGCACGTTAAACTTAAATTTGGTTCTCATTTGATAGCTGGACTTATTATCAAATGTGGCGTAGCGAAAACGCGAAAAAACTAGAATATCTCAAGAACGGCTAGTCCTAGTGTAATGGGGTTAGTCTTATTCTTTTTGTTGTCAAAAATCACGTATAAATTGGAATTTAATTGATATAATTGAGCACACGTAGTCTTTTATTTTTATATTTAACGAATTTTGCGGGCCATTTCGCAAAAATAGCCCGTTCCTTTTTCCCGAATCATACTAGAATAACCTACAAATGATTTATATACCACATTTTGTTAAATTTGGTATATACATCACTTGTAGATTATTGAAACAATATACACCAAATTTTGTTAAATTTGTTCCATTAGTTTTTAGCTAGAGTGGATAAAGGCAATTTCTGCCGGCGATTTCGCAAAGAAAGCAGGTTCTTTTATTACGAATCGCACTATAATCTAATGAACAACAGGATTTCCCACAAAAAACATTACCTATCAAATTATATGAAATTCGGTCCATTAGTTTTTCAATTAGAGTGGACGTAATATCCTCACAGACACACAGAGGCATACACAAATACACCCTTACACACACAGACGTCTTCCTAAAAATTGTTTTTTCGTTTTCTAGAAGTCCCAAAACGTGTAGAACCTTCGAAAATTCGAGTTCTGATCTTCGGCACGATTCCAATACTTTGAATACATACACACACATATTATCTGTGTATCTGTGTATTATCTGTGTATCTAAATTCCATGCCTATGCAATTACAATAGTTGTGATTTTAAATGATCCCTAAACTTTTATTATTTCTTCAACGAAGCCTAATTTTAACTTATGCAGAATGCAAATATCTCAAGCAATTGTAAGGTGAGTTACTGATAATTGCTAAATTTTTTTCACACAAAATTATTTAGCTCTGGAGTCTGGAATACAAATTATATGAATGAAATATTCATTGATTTTGCATAGTGAATCAGGTGATTTATATTTCGATACAGTTTTAAATATTTAAATATAATAAATTACTGTAGTACTGTGATAATGTAAAAGATATCACCACTGAATGTATCACATTTTAGAAATTTTTAAATGAAATTGCATTTCATTTGGAAAGTGTTTCATAATCAATGCTTATGCATGATTGATCTTTCTTGTTTTTTTCAATGAAGTTTAAAATTTTCAATTTATTTCAGTATTGTGATATTTTTCAAAATATTGCAACTGAATGTATCGCATTTTAGAGATGTTTAAATAAAATTAGAGTTGGAAAACGTTACATAATCAATGCTTTATGCATGATTGATCTTTCTTGTTAATCTTATACAAAACTAGCTAAGCATCACGCCATTTGCATTTCCACAATTCTGATGAAGCCCTGTTCATTTTATTAATACCAGTTGGACAGTTTGAGCAGATTTACAGAATCTGCAACTTTAATTAAGATTATTTCTATACGTGTATTCATTTATTAACACTTTAAAACAAAGTTGAAAAGTGTTTATGACTTTGCTCATTCTGTCTGTCTGTCTGTCTGTCCGTTAGCACAATAACTGCCGTAAATATGACTTAATCAAAATGAAACTTTAGTATGTTGTTCAGACGGTCTGTAGGACCTATGGGAATATAAATGAATAATATCACCCAATTAGTTTTGGATTGAACCCGGGTTGAAAAAATGAAATACATTGAGCCCTATGGGACCTAATTTTTCAAACATTTTTTAAGCGAATTTAAAATTCACAAATTGCTTCGAAATTTCTAGGTAATATTCAAATTGTTCCATAAAATATATAAAAAAGAATTCAGCGAAATATATTCAGTAGTTTTTTAAATAAAAATTAAATTAATAATAACACCTCTTATATGAAACGATCACGTGACCATGATATGAAAGTATCACATGATCCACTTCAAAATGATATATGGCATCCATCTTGTCTCAAAATCATGATTTTTAAGCTCTTTTTATTTCATATTGAGTGTTGTGTCCGTCCTAAAACCACTTTATTTTGGTTTAAATTCTGTGCATCTACATACTAAAACAACGCAATTACAATATATATGAGTTTAAATGTTCATCCAAATTTGATTATTTCTACAACTAAGCCTATTTTTCACCTATGTAAAATGTAAACAGCAAAATATATAGAATGAGTTGTATAGGAATTGCTGTATTTTTTTAACGCAAAAGAATTTAGCTCATGGAGTCTGCAAAGCTGATATGAAAGAAATATTCATTGACTTTACCGAGAGAAGGACGATTTCCTGCGATGAAGTTTTAAGCATAGAGTTAAATTACTTGTAGCTCCATGGTCTTAATTTTTAAATAAAATAAATTATTATAGTATTGTGATGAATGACATGAATGGGAAATTATTTATGAATGAAATGCTGCTTTTTTAGAGAGAGCCAGGCGTGTTATTTTTTCTATGACGTCATTTGAATGAATTTCAATTGTTTTCGATGAAGTTTTCAAATATAATAAATTATCGTGGTATTATGATAACTCTAAAATTATTACCGAGTAATATATCACATTTTAGAGATGTTTAAACCAGGCAATTTATATTTCAATGCCGTCATTTGAATGAAGTTCATTTTTTTCGATGAAGGTTTAAGTTTTCAAATATAATAAATCAATGTAGTATTGTGAGAAGTTTTAAAATATTATCGAGGAATGTATTGCATTTTAGACATGTTTAAATAAAATTGCATTGAAGTTGGAAAGTGTTTCATAATCAATGCTTTAAGCATGATTGATCTTTCTTGTTATTTATAAAAAATTATTTACCTTTTGTCTTTGAAGGAACAGTCTAATTCCTTCAATTATCTGATTTCTTAACGAAAGTCTGACAGTGAATAATACAATTAAATATTCTTTTATTCAGTAAAGATGTAGGGAAATACAACGTAAACATTTGCTGCCTGTAAATATTTATTTAACAGCGATCGTAAAAATAAATTAGTGACGGATAAAGATCTTAAAATTCTTAAAGGAAGACAATCCTTCAAAATTACTTAACAACTCACATTGATGAAAAACAACAATGTTCTCAAAACATTAAGGAACTAATTGATTATTTAACAATTTAATGAAATCTGTAAGAAATATTATTCATTACTAGTTTATTAATAAGCACTTTTAACCCATCCTGTGGTATCTTAATTAACTTGTCGTAATTAAATTTAATTGGTACTTAAAATTAAATTAAAAAGGTATTAAACAAATATTGGTGGTGCATAAAAAGTGTTCCAAGCTGAGAAAATTTCTGCCACTTCCTGTCGTTCAGCTTCTGTTTGTATCACTTAATTCCACATTCTTCTCGTCCTACATTTTCGCAAATTAGAGGGATCTATTTTTACTTTCCTTATGTACATAATGTATAAGGAAAGTATTGTAACGGAGTTGAAAATTCGAATTCGAATTTTCGACGGAAGAGCATATTTCAAGCATCTCTGATCACACAAATTTAAACACAATCGAATGCTCATACTACTACTCAATGTTCATACTACTATGAAAATGTATGTGTAAATGTGTAAATTTAGCTTAACTGTTCAATACCAAATTTAATAAATGTTTTTACTTTCCTTATATGCACAATGTATAAGGAAAGTATTGTGACGAGGTTGGAAATTCGAATTCGAGTTTTCGACGGTAGAGCACGTTTCAAGAATCCTTGATCACGAATCAAACATTTTTGAGGTGATGTCTGTGTGTGTGTGTGTGAAAGCATGTGTGTGTGTGTGAAAGCATGTGTGTGTGTGAAAGCATGTGTGTGTGTGTGTGTGTCAGTGAGTCTGTGGAGACGATATCTCACGAACGAACGGAGCGATATTAATGAAATTTGGTACAAAAATCACAATCCATGAATACTGGAAGCCTGTTGTTTTTAAACGTAATCAAATATTCAGAACCCACCTAAATTTTCGAGTGAAATTTTGAAAAAATCATCAAAAAATCAAAACCTTTAATAAAGTTACGTCAATAGACATTTCTTATGTAATTTTTCCTTAGAAAGCGTGTGACATAAACTTTAAAACGCTAGCATAAACTGTTCTCCAGATATTGCACTTTTTTCAAATAAATTTATCAAAAAATCCCATAAACTAAAAAAAGAAATATTAACTGTTGAGAAACATGTTCACTTTTCATATATAATATTAAGCGATAAATTTGGTGACATCATTCTCGTGGATCTAGCTCGTTCCATTCATGAGAAAAGATACTTTCAGTAATACTTTTGTATTTGAACGCCAATAGTTATTTATTTGCTATAAGAATAACTTATTTCTCCATCCATAACGCTTGGCGAAAGTTTGGCGACGAATTTGGCGGAATGTCGCCAACTTGGCGACTTTTTAAAATGCTGCCAAATTAACGAAAATCTCGCCAAATGGATAAAAATGATGCTAAATCAATGAAAATGACGACTAATTGTCGAAAATTTAATATCTTGGAAAGAATATAAGTATCTACTATAAGAAAAACCTATTTCTTTTACTATAAAAGTAGTAAATTCATTACATTATATAAGGAAAGTCATGTGTTGCCCTCATCAGATTTTTATTTCACTGATTATACTTTCAGTCAAATATAATTGTCCTTTTTTTTTAGTCGAAAAATCTGTCCAGTTGTTCAAAGACCATACAGATTATTGCTTCGAACACTTGCAGCAATACATTTTTTTTGCAGTTTTGGTGGACACTGTCTTATTTTACACCTATTGTCCGTATATTTAAATATGAACTGAAGGTTTTTAAATTTTAAGTCAGAGGTTTTAGTTTAAGTCATTAGACATTCTATGATTTTTCATAATAATTTTGTGTAAAAGCTGGTACTATTTTTATGAAACAATAGTGAGTACACAAACTCCTTATAGTTCCTCATTAAAGCAGACATAAAATGAAGTAACTATATATAGTTACTTCATTTACTTCATAGTTACTTTATAAGTATAGTATACTGTACTTAACGAGCATCTAATATGTAGTGGAGCAGAAGGTACAAGATTTATTCTTCGGACAAAAGAAATAACGAGGTATAACAGTTGATGAAAATAATTTTTTAAACCCGATTTCTTTAAAATTACAACTGCAAAATGAAATTAAAGATTAAATAAAATAGTTTTAAAGTAACATGTAAATAATTTTACATATAATGAGAGGTGGAATATTGCATAATTTTTCTTAGATGGTAAAATTTGTTGACAACAATGACGTCTACAAGAAAGCAGATATACAAACATGGTTGATCAATCGAAATCCTCATAAAATAAAATATATCACAAAAAAGAATAAAATGCAACATTTGAACGTTATAGATGTCCTGCTGTTGAGATATTCCCTAAAAACTAATACGTCCAAATGGCACGTCCAAATAGCCCGATGAGGTTCAAAAATCAAAAGAGCTAAAATGTACCGCAAAAGATAACAATGTTAACATAAATTCAATGAATCCGTAAATTGGCATTGTGAGCCGATTAATGTATGTTAATTTTATAATTTCTCTTAATTTTATATGTACAATCATGAGATTATAATCGTTTTCCTAAGCAAATGTAATTCTATTATATTTGGTTATAAACAAATGTACTTTAGAAATACTTCGCGAGAGAAAAATTTCTTTTACAGTAATTCTCTGCCGCCAAAATTCACATCAGGTGCTTGATCTGCTAACCAATCAACGGCAACTAAGGAAAATGTCAGTTATAGCTTCTACAGTGTTCGCTGAGTATAGTTTAAGAACATTGTGAGAACAAGTCACAATCAATGTGTACTAATCTAAAGATTAAATACAACTCTCAAAAATTGTATTTAGTCTTTAGATTAATATACACTCTTTTGGACTTGATGAAAGAAGCTCATAACGTCCTTGAAACAGTTGTAATCACTAAATTAGCCCGCGTCTGCTTGCATCAAAGAAATACAATGAATGGGTTTTTAAGAAGCAGCTATTGCAATTTAATAGGGAGCACATTAACATTTTGGCTTAATTGAAACGCCTTTTATCTTAAGTAGGCAGATTCAATTCAAACATTGCGGATTCAACTTCGAAGATAAGAACTTGCAATTTCATCCTAGTAGCTCAGAGGTAGAGCGTCGGCTGGCCAGTTCGGAGATCTGGGGTTCGATGCCCGGTTGGGGCAGCAAGGCTCTTTACAATAGCGCCCGAACAAATCAACCTTGTAGGTTAGTGCAAAGATGTCGGATGTCTGAAAGTGACCCTATTTGGATCTGAAAGTGAATCTTTGTGCAACGACATCTGTGCTCGCCCGGTGGCGTGAATGTAAACGTTGAATCCAAACTTTCATCTTCTATATCTTCTATAACTTTGTCGCTTGTAGTCCGATTCGGATAAAGTAAACTGCATCCTTTAAATCCATCGAAACTGTATAGTCCCCCCTAAACTAAACAAATTTAACTGCAGTTGGTTCCACTCGACTTTCTCATACAAAATTTGATTTTTAAATAACATTTTTTTTTTTTGTCAAAATTTGACAAGAAACATTTTGAAATTTCCATATCGTTGGTCCTCCAAATGATCACAATTACTGCATGTTACCTTTCATTTTCAAGGGCTTGAAAAAAATCTTTCGATTGATACTGCCCCCCCCCCCCCCATGGATAGATTGCCCATCGGGGGGGAATATTGAAGTCACGAACACAAAAATTGTATCGCGGTTTATTTTTATTACAATGATTGAAACTATTAAGTTTCGCGATAGTTAAGACATAAATATACACTTATATGCAAAATTATGTCACATTTTGGCCTATGCTGCCATGTTAAAAAAATATAAAATTGCGAATAAATTTCAGAAATTACTAACTAGTTCTATATTTTTCGATAGCAAAGCCAAATATAGAGTTTCCTGAAAATCTTTTAATGTTTCAGGCAACTGCTATGTACCCAAGAAATCTGCCACAGACAGACAGACGGACATCATTCTAAAAATAGTTAAAACATGTTCAGGAGGTGCTAAAACATATATTGGCATTAAAACATTGAAATCGAAAATTTTCGCGAAAACTATACTTCCTCTATACTTCGTATCAGAAAATCAAAAAACTCAAAATATTTCATGAAACCAAATTATTGAAATATTTCCATAGGTATTTTTGTACCATCCGCACACAGAAGAGACATTATTTTATAACGAGTAACAAAGTTACATCAATGTATAAGGAGTAATAGAGTGACATCAATTTATAACGAGTAACAGAGTACAACTTTTCTCCCTTGAAAAATTATCGTCTGTATTTTGAAATTTTAGTTAGTTTTTGAATTTAAATATCAGTTGTTGGTTGTAAATTAGTATCAAGACCACACGTTTAATTATGAAAGACATTCCAAATAAACTTTGCAATTTCAGGCTTTTCACAATTTCTCCGTATCTGTTTTCAAAATATCGTAGCAAGTGAGCAGGAATTGTCAGTCATGGAAAAGTTTCCATAAAGATTCTTGAATGTATAAACCAGTTTCCGAAAGCTGAGTGTACTTGGCATTTCTTTAGGCTATATCATTAAAATTTTCAAAAGGTGTTTATGAAAGATTCGCTTCGAATTTTAAAAATAATTTCGAAACCTTTTACTGGTTTATATGCTTTTGAGATCCTGTTTGTGGAAAATACTTGAATAGCAGACTTTTTTTATTTCAATTGAAGCAATGGGATAAAAGTTTTAACTTCCCTTTAAAAGACATATCTTGCCACTCGCTGAATAGAAAGATTGTTATATCATTTATGACCTTGTGTCATGTAGGCTAATATAGTCAACTTTGCGTGTCAACTTTGCAGTTATTCAAAAAGGTTTTCCCTTGAAATCAATGAAATATGTTTGCCGATAGGGTTATTTACAACTTTATTCTATGTGGCATTTTCTGCTATTTCCCAACATTATAGAAAAAGTGTTTTTAAGATTGTGATCGAATTACGCGTTTAAAGACATGAATACTTTTCGAAGACTTTCGAATTGATGCCATTCTGCTTATGTGTGTATGTGTGTTGTCATCCAGTCTATGTCTGACAATGCACAATTCGTGGAATTTCATTTATAGCATAATTATTTAAAACCAATTGTGGATTATGACAGCTCCTCTCGACTTCCCCAAATATTAATATTCTATTAATAAGTATGGTACACACGTCTAAAATATATCAAATATTTTCCATCGAAGACTGCAAGCAAGATCTGTAAACTGTATTTAAGACACCATCTTGACGTACAAGAAATTTTTACATTTTAAAGTGCCATAATGCTTTCAGACATCATAATGTCCATCATATGATTTCTGAAAACAAAAATGTGATGTGGACAGCACATGACTTTCCTTGCAGACTTATATCCACTTTCTTTAATTCACTTTAAATTCAATTTTCGTTCTCATTTGGTAACTGATTCATTTTCAAAGATGGCGCGGAGAAAATACGAAACAACTAAAATATCTCGAGAACGGCTAGATCTAGTATAATGGGGTTGGTCTTATTCTTTTCTGCGTTAAAAATTACGCATAAAACAATCATTTAATGGATATATTTGAGCATACGTAGTTCTTTATTTTAGATTTAGACGATTTTTACGAGCAATTTTGGAAAAAAAATCAGGTTATATTTTTACGAATCGTACCAAAATCTAATCAGCATCAAGGTGACCTACAAGCAACTTGACTTATCTACAGAATTTTGTAAAATTCGGTCCATTAGTTTATCAGCTAGAGTGGATACAGGCAATTTTTGCGGGCCATTTCGCAAAAAAGGCGGGTTCTTTTATCCCGAATCGTACCCAAAACTAATCAGCATCAGATTCGCCCACAAGTGACTTACCTACCAAATTTTATGAAATTCGGTCAATTACTTTTTTAGTTAGAGTGGATACAAAATCTGCACAGACAGACACACAGACAGACACACACACAGACGTCACGCTAAAAATAGTTTTTTCGTATTCTAGAAGTCTCGAAACGTGTAGATCCGTCGAAAACTCGAGTTGCGATTTTCGGCATGATTCCAAAACTTTCCCTATACATTACCGTGTATTGCAGGGAAAGTAAAAATTAATATTAAAAATATCCATTCTCGCTATACAAAATAACATTCATAGGCAGATCTGAAGAATAAAACATCCTGACCAGTTTGTAAACAAATTTACAAGAAATATGAAATTGGATCAATATATGTCAAAATGAAAGCGCTAAAACTGCATTAGAAAATATACACGTACTACATATATTCTCATGAATTAGAAGATATGCCCGTGTATTAGGAGAAGATTATCCGTACAACAATATATGAGTTTTAACGTAATGACGTAATGAATTGGAAATGTAATTAATCCCCATAATCTTTTAACCTGAAGGCCGCAATTGGACCATTCAAAAATGCAATTTCGATTAAATTTATTTGATTTCGTCTGCATAATGCTATCTCTATGGAAGGTTTAATCTCGACAACCCCTGATCCTAGAAACTCGAAACATGGGTGAAATTGTTACGAACGTATCCTCTAGAATCGTGGGTCTATTCGCAGGATACAAGAACGAGTCCAAGTTTCTGGATAACAAACGTTTATTCACAAGCACAAAGTAAACAGGAACAATATACAATCAAACAGCATTTAAAAGCTCCACTAATTTCACAGAATAAGCGATATTATTCTGAAAATGTTGACGAAAGTAATTTTACAGAACAGCGACTACTATCGCCGAATTAGCGATAAATCGCCAAACCTGGAAACACGTCTTCTAACTGGGAAATCCTGGAAACCCTGATCTCATGTTATCCTCACGTCATGCTGACGTCATGGGCTGTATTTTCTTCGCTTTACCTTCGAGACAGAAGAAATAGGAGGCTCCAAAGGGAATATTGCACATTCGGAACAAAATTTTAAGCGGGTCTATTTCACAGTTACCCACCAAATTTCATGAAATTCAGTGAAGCCGTTCTCATGTCATGATAAGTCGAACACACATACAGACAGATTTTTACTTTCCTTATATACATAAAATGTATAAGGAAAGTATTGTGACTGGGTCGAAAATTTGAATTCGAGTTTTCGACGGGAGAGCAAGTTTCAAGCATCCCTGATCACGAATCAAACATTTTTGAAGCGATGTCTGTGTGTGTGTGTGAAAGTATGTGAGTGTGTGTGTGTGTGTGTATGTCTCAGTGAGCCTTTGGAGACGATAACTGACGAACGAATTGACCGATTTGAACGAAATTTGGTACATAAATCACAATCCGTAAACACTGAAAGCCTATTGTTTTAATACGCAATCGAATGTTCAGAACTCCCCTAAATTTTCGAGTGAAATTTTGAAAAAATGGTCAAAAAATCAAAACCGCTAATAAAGTTACGCAAATAGACATTTCTTACGTAATTTTTCATTAGAAAATGAGTGACATAAATTTTAGAACGCTAACATGAACCGTTCTCGAGATATTGTACAGTTTTTAAAAAAATTATCAAAAAGTTATATAAAATAAAATAAAATATTTCCTATTGAGAAACATGTTCACTTTTCATATGTAATACCATGCGATAAAGTGGGTGACATCCTTCTCGTGAATCTAGCTCGTTCCATTCATGAAAAAGGTACTTTGAGTAATACTTTTGTATTTGAACACCAATAGTCATTTATCTGCTGTAAGACTAACTTATGTCTCCGTCCATAACGCTTGGCGAGATTTTGGCGACAAATTTGGCGGAATGTCGCCAACTTGGCGGCATTTTTAATTGTTGCCAAATTAACAAAAATCTCGCTAAATTGATAAAAACGACGCTAAATCAATGAAAATGACGACTAATTGAAGAAAATTCAATATCTTGGAAAGAATATAAGTATCTATTATAAGAATAACATTTTTTTTAACTGTAAAAGTAGTAAATTCATTGCATTATATAAGGAAAGTCATGTGTTGCCCACATCAGATTTTTAGTTTTATTTATATAGATATATTGTCTGATTTTTAAACACATCATTTCTAAGATATGCCATAGCTCAGGAAATAAATCACGGTTCGAAAGATTATTTTCTAACTAAAGTCACCAAAACTATTCTTCTCATTAAAGTGGAGTTACTTAATTCTTCTTTCTGTACACTAAATCTAAAATATGTAAAAATATTTTACAAAAAAAAATTTTTTTTTTGAAAAATCATAAATTCTAATTTTTATATTTTGTTTTTTAAATCAGAAAAAACATTTTTATTATATTTTTCAAATGAAAAATTTAGAATTAAAGCATGTTTACTAATTAGTTCAACATGTATATTAATTTCAAAGGAAATAGGATAGTAACTGTTTTTGTAACCATGCTGACAGACAAATAAATTTGAAACTGAGAAAAAGAAGATTTAAATATGATTATTTATCAAACTGGGGGAAAATTGCAATGTATACAAATGCACCTTACCTCTATATACTTCAGTTGCGCTCTAACTTGTAAACTTGCCCGTACTTACCCGAACTTGCCCCCTCTCATTCAGGTATAAAGACCTACCTTAGCATGAAATCTTTCACATCGATGCAAATTCATTTAAAGATGCATACATTGCTTTAAATTAATCCAAAGAATTTAACTTTATTGCTTTAAATGAATCCAAATACATTGCTCTAAATTAATCCAAATCCATTGCGTTGAATTAATCCAAAGGATTTAACATTATTACTTTAAATTAATCCAAATCCATTGCTTTAAATTAATCCAAAGCATTTAACCTTATTGCTTTAAATTAATCCAAATGCATTGTTTTAAATTAATCCAAAGAATTTAACATATTGTCTTTCATAAATTTTAAAAATTTCGTTTTTCTGTTCCGTTTAAAAACTACTATCTCATCTTAACATTTATAAAATGTTTTGCTCGTAATATGTTTCTTTAAGATCTATATAAACCTGTCCAAATTTTAAGGAATATTGATGTTATTTTTAGGATTCTACCTTTAAGCTATATCAATCTAAAATCGAATTAATTTCATCAAAGTTTTAATTTCTTAAACGTTCAAATATTCACTATCATTTACATCTCTTTTCATAAGCAGCAGCTTTGCTGTCTCCACTTGTACAATGAATTTTTCTACACATTATGTTTTATAATTTGGGTCTCGCAATTCAGTTAGTTAAAATAATTAATTTCATAGAAGTCGCTGTATAACCAGAAAATAAGTAAAAGAAAAGTGTAGACTCTCGAGGAAAACGTTTTCTAAAACATAACTAATAACTTGAAATTTGAATAATAACAAAACACAAGGTTTAACTATATAAAACGACAAAATTTCTAAACTACGGAGAGCTAGTTGATATATTATTTTTAGCATACAATTAATTTATTCTATCTGATATTTAATTACATTAGGATATTCTTAATTAATGTTTGATATGAAACAACATATGGAGCGAAGTAGAATAAATCTTGAAAGAAATGTGACTTCGATTAAACGAACGTAGTATATAAAGAACGTGACATCATATTGTTACGAATACGTGACAGAAAATCATTATTCCAATTTGAAGTAATGGATCACTTGACCTAGGCGACAAAATAGGTGCCTCTTGCAACGAATTTGACGAAAATACGCCATTTTTTTTTTTTTTAAGTTTTGGAAACTTTTCGAATTTTGTTGATAGGTTAATAATCTCATAAATTACATGCTTTATTCAGAATTTTCCACAGAGGACATATAAGCTTCTCATTGTCCAGTTAGGGTGTTGAAGTGATAAAAGTAAAACTATCTATTGGCTTCGTCCCCTTTCAATACAGAATCCAAATTTCAATAATTATTGTATCTTCGGATTTCATATGCCCTTTAAGTTGTATTATAAAAAAATTCTGGCAAAAACGTGTAAAAATGATAAAATTTTAGATTAAAAATAACGAAACCTTTCACTAAGGCAGCTTGTACCATCAGCACACACAACACCTAAACCTTTTCCATTTGAAATATACGAAAAGTGTAAAGTCCCATATCAATCTACAACGAATAACAGAATTACACACTAATATTTTTTTATTTATTATATAGTTTTATTTTCATATTATTTATTATATCCTTTATATTTCATTGTTATTATTCATAATTCATTTAATATTTATTATATTTTTAATATTGTTTATTATTTATTATATCTTTCATTTTTCATTATCATTGTTCTTAGTTTTTTATTATTTATTATATCTTTTGATCTCTAATTTTCTTGAGGTTGATCCTGCTGATAGAAATTCACATGTGACACTATAATTGGATAAGCGTCCACGTGAATAACTGTTTTGAATCTCAAAGCAGACATTTTCTGTATGCAAATCTGAAAATGTTTGTTAAAAGTAATCCTCTAAAGAAACTCAAAGTCGACAGAAGTTTTCTCATTCAGGCATAAAGACCTACCTTAGCATGAAATCTTTCACACCAATGCAAATTAATTTAAAGGTGCATACATTTTAAAATGTAAAACGATTATTCGATGCATAAAGAACTTAACTAATTAAAATAAGTTTTGTTCTTTTAGTTCCTCTTCTTGTTGCTTTTCTAATGAGAAAACTAAACAGTATTTTTATAAAGTAGCATATTTTTTTAACTTGATTTTATTCTGCATATATTTTACACTGAATGCTAAAATGTAATTTTCTTAATTCTTACAAATTTTTGCTCTGTATTATTGTGGAAGAATCCCAAGAAATGAGAAAATTTTAAAGTGAACAACCATTTAGTTACAAAGAATGTAACTTCTGCTTATGATAATAAAAATTATTTGTATGTACTTAATAGAGGTAATGTAATTACCTAATTTTTACATGTCTGCTTCTATCAAGGAAGTGTAAGCATTTATTTAATGACTTAGTTGCCAGTCTGTCTTAGTGAATATTTTATTCTTCTATCGGAATAAGTAAAATCATATGTGGATATCACGTGACTTTCCCTACAGTCTCAAATTACATTTCTCTTTCTTTCATAATTCATTAAATTGAATTTAATTGAACAAAATAAGGCATGGATAATCATTTAATTAAACACTGAATTTGCGGGAATGTTAAAACCCTCAAATATCTGGAGAACGGTTAGGTCAAGGGTAATGGGGTTGATTTTATTATTTTCCATCATAGAAAATTGCGTATACTACAAGAATTTCAATTTATACATTTATGCGCATGTTTAGTTTTTCATTTCAGATTTTGACGATTTTCGAGGGTTATTCCAAATCTTGACAAAATCTCAACAGCACCAACGTAAGCAACTAGAGACTTACCAACCGAATTTTATGAAATTCCGTTGAATAGGTATTTCAGTTAGAGTGGGTGCATACAATGCAGAGACAGACACGCACACACAGATATTACGTTAAAAATAGGTGTTTCGTGTTCTAGAATGCATGAGATTTGTATCTCCGTGCCAAACTCGTGTTCCGATTTTCAACCCGATACCTTATACTTTCCCTATACATTACCATGTATTATAGGGAAAGAAATAATTCATAATAATCACTTAATTATTGCAATTCTTTATTTTCAAAAAGAGTTTTCATATCAACCGCAAACAACAGATTCACCTGTTTTCATATAATCTTTTCCAAGCACCAGTATCCAACCATCCCTGTTTACTTGGTTTTATACTACCTCTCCGAGATTGAATTGAAGCTGGTTATTTTTCACTTATTGTTGTGCTACAATCTCTCGTTCAATAATAGAAAAAATCTGATGTGGGCAACACATGACTTTCCTTATAATGCAATGAATTTACTACTTTTACAGTAAAAAAATGGGCTTTTCTTATCTATATAAATAAAATTGAAAATCTGTCTGTCTGTCTGTCTGTCTGTCTGTCTGTCTGTTTGTCCCATCATCACGGGAGAACGGCTGAACCGAATTTGATGAAATTTTGTGGGTAGCCTAAAAATAGCCCCACTTAAAATTTAGTCTATGTTTGAAATTTCTACGACCAGTGGTTCTCGAGATATTAGTAAAAAACGAAACTTTCGTTTATCTCATCATCACGAGAGAACGGCTGAACTGAATTTAATGAAATTTTTCGGGTGGCCTTGAAATAGCCCCCCATAAATTTTGCCCAAGTTTCGAGTTTCTAAGGCTAGGGGTTGTCGAGATATTAATGAAAAACGGAACTTTTTTTATAGGAGTTCTACTCTCCAACTCCGTGGTTTATCCAAACGCAAAGGATTAAAATCGTTTGTTTAAAACGTCAAAGGGAATTAAAACTTTATTTTTGAGTTTGATGCAGGATTTTTGCATTAAATAGTCACTATCTGAAAGCATGAATTGTTTGAAACATGAATTTAAATGGAAAAATCTACCTCCATGTTTTGTATTTCACAAGCTTTTACTCAACGATTAGAAGTATAAAGATATTAAAATGGTTATTTAATTTCGCATTTTATGAGGAAGATTCTATCTTATATCGTGTTGCTCGGCCAAGGAATGAAATTAAATATGTTTGCTAATTATTATTATTATTTTTTCGATTTGAATATTAAATAAATGGGTATTAAAATATATCTTATAAATGAACGGATTGATTTTTTTTAATTATATTAATTGCGAACTGCATACACCACTTTCATTTATTTTAGCAAAGAGGTTTTAAGCTTATATATTGTGTTTAGCTAATAAACTCATATTTTGTTTACCCAATAAATTCATTTATCTAATTGTTTAAACAGAAAAAGAGTAGAATGGGTATATCTTCTAACAATATTTTAGTGTTTTCATTTAGTATATACAAACTGGATCACGATATTTTATTCAGATCTGCGAATTTAGAGCTACGAATTTGGCTGGATATCGCTAACTTAGCAAATTTCATAAAAGTTACCAAAATGATTGAAATGTCCCCAAATTGTTAAAAATGACGTAAATCAATGAAATTTATTTTGTTTTATTAAAAGAAAGTACTGAAATGGTGTTTCGTTAGCATTTGTCTGTCAGTCCAACCGCCCTACTTAGTAACACATTTAGCGAATTTTTAAAATGTCACCAAATTGATAAAAATATTTATAAATCCATAAACATATTTTGAAATTGATAAATTGCCCTAAATAAACGAAATTATGTTTTTTTAGGGGATAATATTTTGATGATGGTCCGTCAATTTATCGCCAAGTGGGACTGTCAGTTCTACAGTCCCACTTAGTGATAAATTTTGGCGATTTTTTAAAATGTCGCCAAACTTTCATTAGAGATATTCAGACGATATTCTGACCACCAATTTATTTGAAGCAAATCATAACATGTCGCTTAACAACGGATTTAAATTTAATGTGTTTATGAGGAAGAAGATTTTTATTAAATCTTTTCCGATTTTAATGATGAAGATATGTATATAAAATAAATTTCACTGCCATCGTATTTTTGACTGGATAATATCAATTACGATCTTCATGTTTAAACATTATTATTATTGATGTTTTCGGGGATTATTGATTCAGAGATTATTGATATGTTCAATTTCTTATGACATTGTTTTATTGCGGCAAAAATTGTTGAAACTCATATATTGTACGTTGTACGAGTAATCTTCTACAAATGCACGGGTATATCTTCTAATCTAAGAGAATATAAGTAGTACATGTATATTGGCATATATTGGAATCAAGCCTTCCGATATGAAGATGGCAGGGATTATTGATATTTTTAATTTATTAAGTAATCTGTTATATATTGGTAAAAAATTTTCAGACTACATATTATAATACGGGTAATCTTTTACTAACACTAGGACATATCTTCTAATCTATGACATTATAAGTAGTACGGGTTTATCTTCCCATATAATTGTAGCACTTTCATTTGGGCACATATTGGAATTAATTATTGCCTACTGATTTAAAGATTACGGATTTATTGATATTTTCAATTTATATATGTAATCTACTAATACAGGTTATATCTTCTAATATTCGCGTATATAAGTAGTACGGGTCCCATACAATACGCTATTATTTTGCATATATTGATTCAATTCCATACTTTTTATAAATTTGCTTACAAAAAGGTCAGGATATTTTATTCTTCAGATCTACCCGTGAAGATAATTTTGAATAACGAGAACAGCCATTCCTTAACTTCTTTTTAGGAGCATTATGTTAAATATTTTAACAGAATATTTTGATTAAAAATGCCATTTAGTATACTATAGGAATTTGCACATGATTGTGAATTGTAAGTTTATTTATATTATATACTCCGTACGAAGAACGGGTATGCTGCTAGTCTATATAAATAAAAATAAAAATCTGTCTGTCTGTCTGTCTGTCTGTTTGTCCCATCATCACGGGAGAACGGCTAAACCGAATTTGATGAAATTTTGTGGGTAGCCTAGAAATAGCCCCTCTTAAAATTTTGTCCGTGTTTTGAGTTTTTACGACCAGTGGTTCTCGAGATATTAGTAAAAAACGGAATTTTCGTTTGTCTCATCATCACGGAAAAACGGCTGAACCCAATTTAATGAAATTTTATGTATAGCCTTGAAATAGCCCCCCATAAATTTTGTCCAAGTTTCGAGTTTCTAAGACCAGGGGTTGTCGAGATATTAATGAAAAACGGAACTTTTTCTTAGGAGATCTACTCTCCAACTCCGTGGTTTATCCAAACGGAAAGGATGAAAATCGTTTGTTTAAAACGCCAAAATGAAATAAAACTGTATTTCCGAGTTTAGTACAGGATTTTTGCATTAATTAGTCTCTATAGGAAAGCATGAATTGTTTGAAATATGAATTTAAATGGAAAAATCTACCTCCATGGTTCATCTTTCACAAATTTTTACTCAACGATGAAGAGTATAAAGAAATCAAAATGGCTATTTAATTTCACATTTGATGAGGAAGGTTCTATCTTATATCATGTTGTTCGGCAATGAAATGAAATTAAATGTGTTGGTAATATTTATTATTATTCTTTCTATTTGTATAATAAATAAATGGATGTAAAAATATATTTTATAAATGAACGGTTTGATTGTTATTTTAATTATATATATTGCGGACTGCGTACATCACTTTCATTTATTTAATCAAAGAGGTTTCAAGCTCATATATTGTGTTTAGCTAATAAACTCATATATTGTGATTACCCAATAAATTCATTTAGCCGATTGTTGAAGCAGAAAAATAGTAGAACGGGTGTATGTATCTTCTAATACAATTTTAGTGTTTTCATTTAGTATATACAAAAGGGATCAGGATATTTTATTCTTCAGATCTGCAAATTCAGAGCTACGAATTTAGCGGAATATCTCTAAATAACTTGGTAACTTTTCTTAAACTTTATCAAATTAGTGGAAATGTCT
The DNA here is from genome assembly GCA_951213105.1 of Amaurobius ferox. Classification (NCBI taxonomy): domain Eukaryota; kingdom Metazoa; phylum Arthropoda; class Arachnida; order Araneae; family Amaurobiidae; genus Amaurobius; species Amaurobius ferox. The sequence continues at coordinate 64,089,858 of OX578146.1, forward strand.
CCAAATTGATAAAAATGGCCCAAATCAATGAAATTAAATTTGTTTTTTTAGAATAGAGTACTGAAATGATGTTTCTGTAGCATTTGTCGGTCAGTTCATCCATCCTACTTAGTAACACATTGAAGGAATTTTTTTAATATCACCAAATTGGTAAAAATATTTTTAAATCCATAAAAATATCATGAAATTGATAAAATCGCGCTTACTAAATGATATTAATTGTGTTTTGTTAGGGGATGGTATTGTGATGATGTTTCGTCAATTTGTCGCAAAATGGGACTATCAGTTCTGCAGTCCCACTTGGCGATAAATTTTGTGATTTTTTAAGTTATCGCTAAATTGACGAAAATGTCGCCAAACCTTCCATGGAGATTGCATTATTCAGATGATATGATTTCTATCAATTTATTTGAAGCAAATGATATCATGTCGCTTAGCAACGGATTCAATATGTTATGCGGCATACGATTTTTATTAAATCTTTTCCGATTTGAATAATAAAAATATGTATATAAAATAAATTTCATTGACATTGCATTTTTGACTGGATCAATTACGGTCTTCAGATTTAAACATCATTATTATTGGTATTTTCGGGGACTGTTGATTCAGGGATTAGTGATATTTTCAAATTATTATGGAATTGTTTTATTATGACGAAAATTGTTGAAACTCATATATAGTACGTTGTACGAGTAATCTTCTACAAATGCATGGGTATATCTTCTAATCTACGAGAATATAAGTAGTACAGGTATATTGGCATATATTTTGATATATATTGGCATATATTGGAATCAATTGCGACCTTCTGGTATTAAGATTACGGGGATTTTTGATACTTTCAATTTATTACGTCATCTTTTTTATTTTGGCAATTATTTTTGAGACTCATATTGCAATACGGGTAAGCGTCTACTAACACACTGGCATATTTTCTAATCTGCGCAATATAAGTAGTACGGGGTTGCATATATTGATTCAATTCCTTTTTTTTTTTGTAAATTTACTTAAAAAAGGGGCCAGGATGTTTTATTCTTCAGATCTGCCCGTGAATATAATTTTGCATAGTGAGAACAGATATTCTTAAACTTCTCTTTATGAGCAATAAATTTAATATTTTAACAGAATTTGCACATGATTGCGAATTATACATTTCTTTATATTATATACTCCGTACGAAGAACGGGTATGCTGCTAGTAGTAGATATTTATATTCTTCCAAGATATTGAATTTACGACGATTAGTCGTCATTTTCATAGATTTATTGTTATTTTTATCCAGATGGCGAGATTTTCGTTAATTTGGCAACATTTCGAAAAGTGGCCAATTTGGCGATATTCCGCCAAATTCGTCGTCAAAATCTCGTCAAGCGTTATGGACGGAGAAATAAGTTATTCTTATGTCAGGCAAATGACTATTGGCGTTCAAATACAAAAGTATTACTAAAATATCTTTTCTCATGAATGAAACGAGCTAGATCCACGAGATTGATATAACCCAATTTATCGCATGATATCACACATGAAAAGCGAAAATGTTTCTCAACAGTTAATATTTTTTTTAATTTATGGGATTTCTTGATAAATTTATTTGAAAAACGTGCAATATCTCGAGAACGGTTCATGCTAGAGTTCTCAAGTTTATGTCAATCGTTTTCTAAGGAAAAATTACATACGAAATGTCTATTTTCGTAACTTTATTAAAGGTTTTAGTTTTTGATGATTTTTTCAAAATTTAACTCGAAAATTTAGAGGGGTTCTGTATATTCGATTACGTTTAAAAACAATAGGCTTCCAGTATTCATGGATTGTGATTTGTGTACCAAATTTCATTCGAATCACTCCATTTGTTCGTGAGATATCATCTCCACAGACTCACTGGCACACACACACACACTTGCTTCCACACACACACATGCTCACACACACACACACACACACACATACACACACACAGACATCCCCTCAAAAATGTTTGATTCGTGATCAAGGATGCTTGAAACGTGCTCTCCCGTCGAAAACTCGAATTCGAATTGCCGACCGCGTCACACTACTTTCCTTATACATTATGTATATAAGGAAAGTAAAATCGTTTATTAAGTTTGGTATTGAACAGTTAAGCTAAATTTGCACATACATTTTCATAGTAGTATGAACATTGAGTACTAGTATGAACATTGTAGTATGAACATTGAGTAGAAGTATGAGCATAGTATTATGAACATTGAGTAGTAATATGAACATAATTACAGACATGCACACTTACACACAGACATCTTTCGAAATGAATTCAGGAGCTTTTACAATGTGCTTATCAGAAATTATCTGAAATTCAATTTTCTGTAAAAATAATATTTTATGCTATGCTATGAAAGAAGCTGTAATATATTATTCATAATAATATGTATGGTACGGACACCAGATGTCTCGAATGACAACAGTCTCCGAATTTCCCCTCTTGTCTCCCAAAAATGTAAAACATTACAGATACCCAAAATGCCCTCAAATTTCAATTAATGTCCCCATAATTGGCTGCAATTTAAAAAATTCTCAAGAATATAGTTATTATTTTCACCATACTAAGTTATGAGCTTTGCGTTTTGGTAGCACCTACTACAGGGAAACAGTTGTGTTATAATAGTGAACATCGCTGTTTTTTATACATGATAGCAAATCAAAATTTAACCATATCTCCAAGAAAGTGTATTTTTAATGAGTATATATAAAAGGAATATATCTTTTTCAGAAAATCAACTATTTCTATTTATCATGTGCTTTGCACTCTTTGTTCATCTGACATTTATATTCCTTCCGGTGGAAAATCACATATTTTTTCGCATTTGAAATCTGAAAGCACAAGGTGATTACTAAATATGTTTCTAAAAATAAAAATTTGATATCTTTCATGGGTGGGGATTTGACAGATAATGTAGCATCATTTGATCATGTAGAAAGGTAAACAGGGTGTCCCAAAAAGATTGAAACGTGCTTTAATTCTTTACCTGCTGGAGATAAGTGGGCAATGTAAATTGCAAAAATGCTGAAAGTAAGGTAGGAAATAAGACTGCGTTAATGAAATAGTCCTCCCATTAATTTTCAAAAAGTTACACTTTTTAAATTTTTATACAACTCCCTTTGACAAATTGAGTCAATCAGAAAATTTTTATTTTTAATGAAACAAGATCATTAAAAAAAACCGCATATCTGTATCGTTAAATTTGAGCGAGTTATATTTAATTGAAAATTGAACATGGTGAATGAGGACCATATATCAAATTAGAAACGTAAATTTGTGACATATCATAAAATAGATAAAACTGGATGATAATGCATAGGATACCCAACCGCGTAGTGAGTACCACTGCTTTATATGATCTCTGTCTGTGTAATGCTTTATTTAGATGCATTTGAGATAAAAAAAATTTGACATATATTAACGTATTTTTGATCTAAACAATTTCTATCGACAATTTGTTTATGATCCTTATTTTCACTGATGAAACAGCCTTTCACATGGCACGGAAAAGTGGCATAAGTCAGATTTTTTACCTTTATCATAATTCAGTTGATTTTAAAGATACAGATATGCAGTTTTTTAAAAATCTTGTTGCATTAAAAATAAAAAATTTCAGATTGACCCAATTTGTCTAAGGGGGTCGTATAAAAATTTAACAAGTGTAACTTTTTGAAAATTAATGGGAGGACTATTTCATTAACGTAGTCTTATTTCCTACCTTACTTTCAACATATCTGCAATTTACATTGCCCACTTATCTCCAACAGGTAAAGAATTGCAGCGTGATTCAATCTTTTTAGGACATTTTATATGTTTTTATCATAATGTAAAACAAAATAACAGCTATCGTCTTAAGGATTGTACATCAAAAATTATGAAAAGAATTACGATTCTTGGTTTTTATGTAGACTGGCAAAAACAGAAATAATTACTGAAAACATTTTCACAAAATTTTGGATAAAAGAACTGAAAAATTATCTTGAAGCAACGTGATTCGTTTCTCCATACTGTGACGCTTCTAACCATGGGAATCTTAATCTTAAAGTGTTTGCTATTTTAGTTAAGACAGTGTACTTCAAAGGAAGGAACTTGTGTCATTTTTTTTGAATTAGACAGTTAGCATGGATAATATACTAAAATTATTAGAAACAATGTTTCATACCATAAACTCTGTCTCACAGATCTACTATATTTCTTTTAAAGTTTTACAAGCTTTCGGCAAAAATTCTTGAATTTTATGCTGACAAGGGAAGGCTTTGCAATAGTTCTCTCGGATTGCAATCTTTCATGTCCTATCTTGTAAAGGACCATGAATAATGATAAAACGCCACGGCTTTCATCTGCTAAGTGATGGGGGGCGCCACAATAACAATCTAAAGTTGTCATGCAAACGTGCTCTACTGACTTGTATTATTAACATTTTAGTGTGAAAATATTATCCTTTTCAATTATTATTATTATTTTGAAATAAAATGGACAATAATGGTAAGTAGTAAACAATAAATTTATTACTAATATGATTTATATCTTATTAATTAGCTAAACAACTGCCAAGACACGGTTGTAAAGGGTGATCAAACACAACAAAGACAAAGGCTGAAATTTTTGGAAACCCAAACTGAACTAATCAACAAAATTATTGACTGTATTACAATGAAAGTCAAAGCAAATGAAATTTGTAAAATAATGAATGATTTAAATTCTTTGTAAGTTTGAAATTATGAATGGGAATGATTAAATGTATGATCAATACAAATGAAAACGTTACAATGTGCACATTTAACAAATGCACAATCATTGCAATTTACAATGAAACAAGTTGCTGAACCAATATTAAATACAGTTGCCATTACCTTGTTAAATATTGCAATGTGTTTTTCAACAGAATATCCAGCTTTTTTCCAAGAATATATTACCATATTTTGAAATATATCAGCGACAAGTTAATTGTACACAAATGAATGCATTTTTAAAATAAATAATCTATCATTTAACTTTCTGTTGGCCTCTTCATCGATGTTGATTCAAAATTCATCGATATCTTCAATATGGACCCCTTCAATGCATGCAGCTCGAATTTTTATGTAGTCTTCGATACGTTTTACAAACGCCTTATAAGGATTGAAGAAGTAACAATCTAACGGCTGTGCATATGTGCATATTTTGTTGTTTTTTCAGGTACTATTTAATAATAATAATAACTGAAAAGGATAATATTTTCACACTAAAATATAAATAATACACGTCAGTAGAGCACGTTTGCATGACAACTTCATATTGTTATTGTGGCGCCCCCTATCACTTAGCAGATGAAAGCCGTGACGTTTTATCATTATTCATTGTACTTTACAATATAGGACATGAAAGATTGCAATCCGAGAGAGCTATTGCAAAGCCTTCCCTTGTGAGAATATAAATACCAATTCTGATGTTTTTCAAAAGGTTCTGATCAATGTCCTTTACAGATTGCAAGCAGAACCTTATTGGTATTATTAGGTACCATATTGGTATTATTAGGTACCTTATTGGTATTATTGGTTGTGCTACTATTGTGGTCTGCGGGAGCGGTGTTAATTTATTATGCACATAACCGGAAGCACATAACCGGAAACCACTAGCACATAACCGGAAATGTTCGTACAGTGGCACGAAAAGAATATTCGAAGCTCCGGGGTTGCAGGCAAGATGACAGGGAGAAAAACTACAGGCGATTTAATTGGATGGAAGACATCGACGGTGGCTGTGGGTTATCCAGAATTCCAGAAGGTTTGGATCAATTGGAAGCATGTCACTAGATGTTCGGAAAAGTGCAAAATGGCGATGATGGATTATCAGCATGCGGGAAGTGTAGAATGGTCGAATAATAAGTCAGGATATTTTGATAAGTAAAAGAGTCTTCAAATAATATTTTTCTCACTATTTGCATGATATGATCTCTACAAATTCTACAATACATCATGACACTTCATTCCAAAGATGATGAACATGCATTATATAATTCCACTGGAAAACAGAAGTACACGAAACATTCTTTTCAGGAATAGAATATTTGACATCTCACCATTGTACAAAATACATAGTTGCTATTTAAATTATTGAAGGGGCGATATTTTGCAACGATATTTCATAATTTTAATATTTCAAACTTAACGAATCTTAAATAATGAAAGGCAATGTCTGTCTGTCTGTCTGTCTGTGTGTGTGTGTGTGTGTGTTTGTTTGTGCCTTATACACTATAGGTTCAGTGACCGCGCGTCGGTGAGCTACGAAATTTGGCAATCGGAGACCCAGAGGAGGGGGGAAGGGACACGTCAAAACTGATTTTTAAAATTTGTATTATTTTTTTAGTTATTTAATGTTTTATGCGATTTCTACCGTTTTTTTTTCCATTTTCCCCTTTTCTCTCCATGATCCAGACGTCGTAGAAAAAAACACAAATCACACCACCGGAAAGAGCAGAGAATTGCGAGTAAAAATATCTCAATTTCAAATCTCAATTTCAATTTCTACTATTTTTAAAGATTTTAAAACAAAAGTCACTTTCGGCTTAAAAAAAAACGATCTTTCATTTTTAAGTCCTCGCATCGGGAAAAGTTCCGTTGATTTCGACTAGTAATTTACATTTTTAGAAAGCTCAAAGTTCAAGCTTTCTTACAAGCCCAATCTGGTCAAGAAATAATTATAAATAGCTGTAGGATCGGGATTTTAAGAATTTCCGAATTTCAATTCCACGACAAATCGCTAAAGGAGTTCTTCACTCGCGTTTTTCACCCACAGAAGTTTTTAGGAGGGAAGGTGCAGGGGACGTCACGGTTCTGAATACGCAAACAAGTTATTTACCGCAAGCGAAAATTTGGGATCAGACTGACTGCGGTGAATGGCGGGGAGGTCCCACAAGATGGGTTTCACGTAATGCCTTTATTACTTTCCTTATATACATAATGTATAAGGAAAGTATTGTGACGGGATCGAAAATTCGAATTCGAGTTTTCGACGGGAGTGAAACGTTTCAAGCATCCCTGATCACGAATCAAACATTTTTGAAGTGATGTCTGTGTGTGTGTGTGTGTGTGTGTGTGTGAAAGTATGTGTGTGTGTGTGTCAGTGAGTCTGTGGAGACGATAACTGACGAACGAATGGGGCGATATGAGCGAAATTTGGTACAAAAATCACAATCCATAAACACTGGAAGCCTATTGTTTTTATACGCAATCGAATGTTCAGAACCCCCTAAATTTTCGAGTGAAATTTTTAAAAAATCGTCAAAAAATCAAAACCGCTAATAAAGTTACACAAATAGACATTTCTTATGTAATTTTTCATTAGAAAACGATTGACGTAAATTTTAGAACGCTAACATGAACCGTTCTCGAGATATTGCACATTTTTCAAAAAAATTATCAAAAAGTTATATGAAATAAAAACAAAAATATTTCCTATTGAGAAACATGTTCACTTTTCATATATAATACCATGCGATAAATTGGGTGACATCATTCTCGTGGATCTAGCTCGTTCCATTCATGAAAAAAGTTACTTTGAGTAATACTTTTGTATTTGAATGGCATTAGTTATGTATCTGCTGTAAGAATAACTTATTTCTCCGTCCATAACACTTGGCGAGATTTTGGCGACGAATTTGGCGGAATGTCGCCAACTTGGCGACATTTTTATTTGTTGCCAAATTAACAAAAATTTCGCCAAAATGATGAAAATGACACTAAATCAATGAAAATGACAACTAATTGAAGAAAATTCAATATCTTGGAAAGAATAGAAGTATCTACTATAAGAATAACATTTTTTTTAACTGTAAAAGTAGTAAATTCATTGCATAATATAAGGAAAGTCATGTGTTGCCCACATCAGATTTTTTTAAATGATGGAACGATGGAATGAGGATATTTTAAATGATATTACATTATATTTTTTGGCCTAGGGACAATTAAAAACCGAATTAGTGTTTGCTTTTTATAAGGTTTTCGGCTCATTATGCTGGATTGCATTGTGGCGATGTATTGTTTACATCGGGTGGTGGTTGGGACTACAATGAAAAATTATGACAAAACTTAAACAAAACAATGAAAAAACTTAAACAAAACGCCCAAAACTGCCGCCGTGTTCAGGCGGAGTACGATCACGTTAAACATGTGGATCCGTAAGCCCTTCCGAGAAGTTTGTGGTAGGGGAAGGAGGGTACGATCCCTGTCGATGCCGCCCCACTAGGTTCCGGTCTAAATTGGGTGAATAAAAAGAAAGTTCTGGAGATTGTCGCGGAGGGCGCAGTAGTCCAGGGTTAGCGCGCGGGAATTGCACTCGGTAGGCCCGGGTTCGATTCCGGCCTCTGCCAAAACTGCCACCGTGTTCACGCGGAGTACGATCACGTTAAACATGTGGGTCCGTAAGTCCTTCCGAGAGATTGGTGGTAGGGGAAAGTGGGTACGGTCCCTGTTGATGCCCCCCACTGGGTTTCGGTCTAAATTGGGTGAATAAAAAGAAAGTTCTGGAGATTGTCGCGGAAGACGTGGTAGCCCAGTAGTTAGCGCGCGGGAATTGCACTCGGTAGGCCTGGGTTCAATTCCCGCCGCTGCCAAAACTGCCGCCATGTTCACGCGGAGTACGATCACGTTAAACATGTGGATCCGTAAGTCCTTTGAGAGGTTGGTGGTAGGGGAATGTGGGTACGGTCCCTATGGATGCCTCCCCCACTGGCTTCCGGTCTAAATTGGTTGGCAATACCTGTCCGTCCAAATAGTTGGTAGGCCGCGACTACACAGACAACAGCAGATAATCTTCCACTTGATATAGAATCTGTTGTAATAAAAATGCCTTCATATTTTCATATTTACACAATGTGTGTTGAAACCTTGAAGAAATTTTGTAATCTTGTCGATACTGAATATCGTAGAGTTCTGGGATATTGCTAAACTATAGCATGGTTAATTAAAATGTTTTGTCGTTTGAAATCATGTTTCTTATCACTCAATATATGCCTTACTATAATTAAAACCTTCTTTGAGGATGAATCTACAAACGCACGGTTATATTTTCATCCACAAGCCAACGCTGCTATTTCATACAGCAGTGAAAGCAGGCCAGAATACTACTGAATAAAATATGTTCGCTTTTCATATGCTATATTATGCGATAAATTTTTTAACATCATTCACGTAAATCTAGTTCTTTCCTTTCATGAAAGAAGATACTTTGGATAATAGTTTTGTATTTTGACGCTTAACAATTCGCCCTCATTCATTTATATTTGAAAAATACTCTTCTCTCCGTCTGTCTGTAACGTTTTTCGATAAATATGGGAAAGTTGGGGACACATTTAGCAAAATATCGCCAATTTGGCCATATGTCGCCCCTGGTTGACAAAAATATAGTCAAACTTGCAAAAATGACTCTAAATTAACGGAAATAACGCCAAATCGGTGAATAAATTATTAACATATTTTAATCTATGGCCTCTATAGGTTATAGCCGATGTTATCAATTTTTATAATTGTCAATTTAGAATTGCGCGAAATATAATTTTATTGGGTACATCAATATAGTTCTGCCTTCCGGAAAAGAGCTAATTATACTATCGTATTTTCGTATTCTGAAATTGCGCAAATAAGGTAAGACATTTCTGTATTTATTTAATAGCATATCAAATAAAAATTGACTTAAAAGGAAAATTTGAATAATATTCTGAGAATTTTAACCCACTTGGTATTTTATCTGAAACTTTTAAGCTGTGATCTCAATCTTATATTCAAAAAGTCATATTTATAATTTTCCGAGAATCTCTTTTTTTTCATTTTTTTTTTGCTTCCCTGACATACATAGTATAATATATAGGGAAAGTAATGTGACGGGGCCGATAATTTGAATTCGAATTTTCGACAGAAGAGGAGTTGAGGTGATATGTGTGTGTGTGTGTGTGTGTGAGAAATACGATATCCCACAAACGAATGGATTTCAGACGTAATTTGCAATGATTATTACCATCCGTGAATACTAGAACCCACTTGATTTTAAACGCGATCGAACGTTTGGCAGCCCTTCAAACTTTCGACTGAATTTTTGAAAAAATCACAAACAAATCAGGGCTTTCAATAACATTAAATAAATAAACATTTTGTACGTTTTTTCTTTTATATTTAAACAAAAGACATAAACTTTAGAGCACTAGCTTCAACCGTTTTTGAGATTATGCACGTTTTATAAATAAATGTATCTAAAAAAGGCATAAAAATAAACAGCAGTAAATATCATCAAATCTTAAACTCTAGGGAAAAAGTTTAACGACATTGACGACTTATTTAACGAAATATCGTCAACTTTTTGCTAATTTAGCGAAATATCGAGACATTTTTAATGCTGAGCCAAATTAACTAAAATGTCGCCAAATTGATGAAAATGACACTCAAGTTAAGAAATTGACGTCAAGTTAATAAAATTATAATTAACATATTTTAATATAACAACAACATTTTAATAATTAACATATATTAATAATAGAGTATATTGCTTAGTAGATGTTAGAAATATCTCCAATTATAAAGTTATATTTACAAAAAATATAAGTTAATTTTATACTTCAAAATGATTTTACATGTTGTCAACCAGAAAAGTACCAAAAATCAGTATACTTTTCAATGTTAAAAACTTCGTGACGTGCATCTTATCCATCAGTATATTACACATTGAGAGAAGTAGAGTACTTGCTATATGTAGCGAATGTCATGTGCTGCCTGCACCTGATTTTTCTGTTTCTGTTCAAAATATCCAATTATAAAAACCTGTCTACTTTGTCTCGTTTTTTTCTTGAATAAATCTGATGTGGGCAGCACATGACTTTCCTTACATAATGCAATGTATTTACTACTTTTACAGTAAAAACAAAATAGGTTATTCTTATAGTAGATACTTGTATTTTTTCCAAGACATTGAATTTTCGTCAAATAGTCGCTATTTTCATTGATTTAGCGTCATTTTTATCCATTTGGCGAGATTTTCTTTGATTTAGTAACATTTAAAAAAGTCGCCAAGTTGGCGACATTCCGTCAAATTTGTCGCCAAAATTTCGCCAACCTTTATGGACGGAGAAATAATTTATTCTTATAGCAGATAAACGACTATTGGCGTTCAAATACAAAAGTATTACTCAAAGATATTGAATTTTCGACAATTAGTCGTCATTTCCATAGATGTAGCGTTATTTTTACCCAGATGGCGAGATTTTCGTTAATTTGGCAACATTTCAAAAAGTGGTCAAATTGGCGACATTCCGCCAAATTCGTCGCCAAAATTTCTCCAAGCGTTATGGACGTAGAAATAAGTTATTCTTATAGCAGATAAATGACTATTGGCGTTCAAATACAAAAGTATTACTCAAAGTATCTTTTTTCATGAACGGAACGAGCTAGGATCCACGAGAATGATCGTCACCAAATTTATCACATGATATTACATATGGAAAGTGAATTTTATGTAACTTTTTGATAATTTTTTTGAAAAATGTGCAATATTTCGAGAACGGTTCATGCTAGCGTTCTAAAATTTATGTTAATCGTTTTCTAATGAAAAATTACATTAGAAATGTCTATTTGCGTAACTTTATTAGAGGTTTTTATTTTTTGATGATTTTTTCAAAATAACACGCGAAAATTTAGGGGGGTTCTGAACATTCAATTGCGTATAAAAACAATAAGCTTCCAGTATTTACGGATTGTAATTTTTGTTCCAAATTTCGTTCGAATCGTAACATTCGTTCGTCAGTTATTGTCTCCACAGACTCACTGACACACACACACACACACCACCTCAGAAATATTCGATTCGTGATCAGGGATGCTTGAAACGTGCTCTCCCGTCGAAAACTCGAATTTGAATCTTCGACTCTGTTACAATACTTTCCTTATACATTATTGTATATAACGAAAGTAAAAAGAACAATCACCGTCATTCTACGGCAGTAATTAAAAGTAGATCACAAAATAATATTGATACAATAAAAGTTCTTTTAGAATTTACTTAATTTCTATCATTAGTAATACTCAACCGATTTCAAACCATGCATATTTAAAACTATTGGTTTATTGATGTATTACAAAAAAAGATTATCATAGAACAGAAATGCAGAACATAAACTACCATTTTGTTTTCCCCAATTCCTCTAAACTTCATTCTGCATATTTGCCGCCAGCTAGAACGAAAGTGGATGGCTAATATTTCTCTAGCAAAATTATTGCAAATGCCACTGCGAACAGTGAACATGTGACATTTTATTAGCTCTTAATAAATACGTTTTTGCCCTTAAGTATGGAACGTAATATTTCTACAGAATGTTCATTAATTAAATGAGTACTAAATTTTTAGAATTCTGTTGATCTGCTACATTTTTGTCGTTAATGAGCTTTCATTCCATGAGAAAATTCCAGCAGACGATAAAAATATTTCATTTCTTTCACTAATATATGGCATTTAGAATTTTTACCGGTAAAATAATTACAAAACATAAGCATCGTTAAAATGTACTTTGCTTCAATCTTTAAAGAAAGTTTTAACTTTATAAAAAATATGTGCTTTATTAGAAAGAAGAACTATCTTTTAGGATTTTCTGTTACAAGTTGTTCATTTACAATTTTTCGTATTATTTAAAAATATAAATTGGCAACAGGCAATCGGATGTATTTGATGCATTTGAGCAAATTACTTTAATGCACAATATTCATACATCCTGAAGTTCAGAGTACAAATTTGCAATATTAGCTATACTATTGCCATTATTCCTGAAATGTTTTTCCTTTATAGAAATACCGATGCGAAATCTTTAAATTTTAAATAATTGATATTTTAATCGTGCGAATTGCAAGTATATCCAGTTCTATTTTTTATCCATAATTATATATACACCTCAAATTGGATAGCAATTCGCTCTTCATTTATTCTATTCGCACCTCACATGCGCAAACATACAAACAAAAACTCACCAACAGACTTCATTTCGGTAGTTTTCGGAATGTGTTCAAAACGTTTATAAAACGTGATTTACACCCAAATATTGTATCCAAACATTTGGTGCAAAATAAAATGTTTCTCGTTTCAGTATTCACTGGAAAGTCTTTAATAACCAAATTAACCTCGGAATAAAAAGTCCTTAAGTATACACGTTAGATCTATCTATAGTAAAATGACTATGCCCCAGTGAATAAAAGTGATTGCAGCGCCCTCAGCGGAGAATTGAAGAAGTTAGAATAGGGAACTCGTCACCAAATCGAGGTAAAGCAAAAATATTAATTACAAAGTTATAGAGCATTATCTAATTAGTATAAATGGGCCTCCTCTGTAACGCACAAATCGCGTATTTAAAAAGCAATATATACCCGTCACATACTGCATCAACTGGTAGTTTCTGTAATATATGGTAACACCTGCATTGCTTGTCAAAGCTGGCAGAAATACGGTGGAACCCCGTAAAAGGTGTTCCACGAGAATTTTCAAAAGGTTGTGAAAAAGTGCAACTTGCATCCATTTTTGTTATGGAGTAAACAATTTAAATTATTTAGTGACTTTAGTGTGATCTATTAATAAAGCATTTTGAAAACTTAACTTGGTGAGATATTTTTGTTATACTTAAAATTTAAACAGCGATAATTTTTCTTGAAGGGGAAAATATTTGTAGCGGCAAAGAATTCAGTTAGCTTACTGAACATTACCAGCACGCCATACAATAACAAATAGGATTGCCAAATAAAAATTTTCAAAACAAAAACAAAGCAACAATAGCAAAATCCAAAATGATCTGATGTGGGCATCACATGACTTTCCGAATATATTAATATATGGATAATTGTGTATTGTTCATAATGCAATGAATTTACTCCTTTTATAGTAAAAAAATAATGTATATGATCCACGATACTGTGTTCTTACCGTTAAATTGTATATTTGGCAATTTTCCTGATAGCAACATGTAAAACTATTTCAAAGTATCCAATTAACTTATATTTTGCGCAGCTCTAAATAAACAATTATCAATATTGATAGCATCCTCAATAAGCGATATAGTCCATATATTAAAATATTTTAATAATTAATTCATCAATTAAGCGACATTTTCCCAATTTCGCGGATATTTTTGTCAATCTGGGGCAAAATATTGCCAAGTTGGCGATGCTTTGCCTACTTATTCGCCAAGTTCACCAAATGCATCGCCAATAGTTAGAGACAAACGGAGATAAGAGCATTTCTTATATACTAGAAGGTATGCCCGTCATATGACGGAAATCAAAATTTGCAAATCCTTACTTTCCATTTGGCGTCATTTTAATCAATTTGGCGACATTTTGGTCACTTTGGCAACATTTAAAATAGTCATCAATCTGGCGACATTCTGCTCAATTTCCCGCCAACCGTTACTTACGGACGGACGGAGAAATGCTAAACTAAATTCAGGTTACAATTTTGTAACAACTTTTCTAATGTATTAAGTCAGTTAATCTTGACCTTGATAAATATATTTATAAATTAGCTTGTAAATATGCTCTGCCATTAGAAACATTTAACATGTGGAAATTTACTTTGGTAAAATTTATTAAAAATACTATCAACAGTATTAAATTGTCTAGATCTATATATGCTATTGATAATATAAAAACTCTTATTGATTTACAAAAATATTTTGTTATTACTTAGATTGATAAAGCCTCTAACAATTATGCTATTATCTGTAAAAGATTCTATATATAATTTCTGCTAAATTATTTCAAAAATAATAGTCTATTTAAACTTGATTCACGCTCTATAATTAGTATCAAACAGAAAATTATCAATATGTGTAGTGATTTAAATATTAATTATAAATTTTTGAAATTTCCATTTATTGTGCTTATTTCTAAATTTCATAAAAATCCTATTAAATTTAGAACTGTCACTAGTGGTCAAAATTCTTATTCTACTACTGTTAGCAAATTACAAAATATTTTAACGTAGTAAATGATAGTTTAAGTTATTCTAGTAATAAATACATTATTCTAAATAACAGTAAAGAATAAATAAATGAATTGCCGTCTCTTGGTAAACTTAAAGGTTTTCAAACTTTTGACCTTAAAGATATTTTTAATAATATTAATATTACTGCTCTTTATGATGTAATTTTAGCTCTTTATAATGCTCTTATTACTAATAATACTAATTAAATTTAAAATATTTCCTAAACTTCTCCACTTTGTACTATTCAATAATTATGTTTCTCAAGGTAATAAATTATACTTACAAGGCTCTGAGGTTCCACAAGGCGGCTGTAGTAGCAGCATGTTAGCTAAGTTATACCTTTATCATTATGAAAATACTTTTTCTTCAACTGATTATAAAATTTACAGATATGTTGATGATCTGATTTGTTTAGTATTTATTGACAACTATGTCATAGATATAGATTTCTATCCGGATAATTTGGAATTAGTTCCTAATGAAGCCTCTTATTAGTAATAGTGTAAATTTTTTGGATTTAAATCTAATTATTAAACCAACTAATAGGATAGTTACTAATTTATACGATAAAAAAGACTATTTTCTTTTTAATATTAATAAAATATTACCTTTAAATTCCTGTAACTCTATTCAATTGTTTAGAAATATTATACTTAATCAAGTTTTCAGAATTTATAGATTATCAGATAAAAAATTTCATGCTTTGCCCATTAATAATCTAAAAAGTACCAGTATATTATATAAATATCCAATATATTTATTAAATGGTATAGTTAATAAGTTTAAATTAGATGAATGCTCTTAAATTTCCTCCTTAGTATCTTATATTAGCTAATTATCAACATTTTCTTGTATAAGCATTAAAATGTATTACATCCTCTTAGACATTTGCATCCTTGCTTTCATTATTTTTCACGCCCCTTTATTATGTAGCTTTTACAGGTGAATTTATAACATTTTATACTTATTTGCAATACCGTTATTTATACCTCTCGAATGGCAACAGTTGATCTCCACTTTTATCTCCTGCAAATGGCAACAGTAGTCTCGTTATTTATTGCTTTAAGAGAGGACATGTGCAGAATTTTCTCAGGTACAATATATTTGATTTCTATTTTATTTTTCAATCTTTAAGCTTGTAGGCCAAGTAAACGGAGTTTATAGATATTATCCATCTCCGTTTTTAGAAACAAGCATTTTTCGGTTATTTTGAATAGATACTAGGCCCTGAATAAAAATATGTTCAAAATGACTTCCTTTTTAAGCCTAGTGCTTTTCCACGTGTTTGGCTTTAATGCTTGGTCATTTTCTGTTTTTCAATATTTTAAATCTTACCATTGATATTTGTTGATTATATATAGCTTAATGACTGGATATATGCATTTTTTTCTCATCTTGATTGATGAATTGCTACTTCTTTACACCTTTTTATGTAGTTATCTCATATTACTTTCCTTATATACATATAATGTATAAGGAAGGTATTGTGACGGGGTCGAAAATTCGAATTCGAGTTTTCGACGGGAGAGCACCTTTCAAGCATCCCTGATCACGAATCGAACATTTTTGAAGTGATGTGTGTGTGTGCGTGTGTGTGTGAGTCTGTGGAGACGATATCTCACGAACAAATGGAGCGATCCAAATGAAATTTGGTGCAAAAATTACAATCCGTGAAAACTGGAAGCCTATTGTTTTTAAATACAATCGAATGTTCAGAGCCTCCCTAAATTTTCGAGTGAAATGTTGAAAAATTCATCAAAAAATCCAAACCTTTAATAAAGTTACACAAATACACATTTCTTATGAAATGTTTCCTTAGAAAACGATTGACATAAAATTTTGAACCTGTACCGTTCTCGAGATATTGCTCTTTTTTCAAATAAATTTATAAAAAAAATTCCCATAAATTAAAAAAAAATATTAAGTGTTGAGAAACATGTTCTCTTTTCTTATGAAATATCATGCGATAAATTTGGAAAAATCATTCTCTTGGACCTATTTCGTACCATTCACGAGAAAAGATACTTTGAGTAGTACTTTTGTATTTGAACGGCAATCTGCGATAAGAATAACTTATTTCTCAGTCCATAACGCTTGGCCAGATTTTGGCGACGAGTTTGGTGGAATGTCGCCAACTTGACGACATTTTTAAATGTTGCCAAATTAACAAAAATTTCGCCAAATGAATAAAAATGACGACTCATTGACAAAATGTCAAAATCTTAAGAACAAAATGTCAAAGTCTGAAAGAATATAAGTATTCGATATAAGAATAACCTATTTTCTTTTACTGTAAAAGTAGTAAATTCATTGCATTATAATTCATTTCATAAGGAAAGTCATGTGCTGCCCACATCATATTTTTTTAAGTTATGGTTATATGAGTTACAACTTATCTCTAATCTAGCATTGGAATTTCATAGAATATTTTTATTTTATATAATAAACTTTCAGTAACATGTTTGCAAATATGTTTTACAGCATATGCCCTGGGAGTCTTAAAATGTGCTTTTCCATCAAAATTTCAAACTTGATTTTCAGGAAACGATGAAATTAAAAACATCTGAAACCTTCATTGCGCGTAGAAATCGCGACAAATTTATTTAGAAATCCTTCTAAGAATATTTCAAAATCATGAAAATTGAACGCTTTTCTGGTAAATCCTTTTTAATGAGGTATTTCGAGTGAAAAGTTCCATATAAGAGAAACTATTTCGGATATATTGTAATGATGCATTTTACTTGCAGTTAAGTTATTCCGAGGGTAGCCACTAACGAAATACAAAAGCCATACTTTCACCTACCTACGATTTCGTCCCTAATATTTTTTGACATGATATTGGAATTAATAGTAATGAACAGTAAAATAGAAACAAAATATTTGCAACTTATACAGGCAAATAGAGATTTTTAAAGACAATTTTTGTGTTGAAAAAACAATTAATTTTTACATTCATATTGAAGTAAAATAAATAACTCCGCGAGACTTTCTCGTGCATTGATATCAAATATTAGTATTTGAGCCTGTCAAAAACAGAAAAACTTACACACTTAAAAAATTATATTGCATTTTTTTGTATTCTTTGATAGTATGCAGTTCTTTAACAGTTTACGTCGAAAATAATTGTTTTAATCAAAATTGGCTCAGTTCCTTTTTGTACCATGGTCGGTACTATCAGTGTAAAAATATTCAGCCTTCTAAGTCACCGGTTGGCCTTTAGACCGTATAGTAAAATTGATTCATCCCCTATTCATTACTTCCCCAGGAAAGAATTTAAAATCCCTCTTTGACCAATACAATAAGTGTGCAAAGATTTAGCCTTCTTAATAACCAGAGGGCATCTAAGGGGGTCGTTTAAGACTTTTAGAGAAACACTTTTTACCTACCTCCGTAGAAGGAAGGGGATTGAAACTCTGGCTCCCATAGGTTTTGCACTGTGGACGATATGTGCGTACAGATTCAGTCAAGTCACTAAAGTTCAGTCAAGTCACTAAAGTTCAGATAAGTCACTGTGGGGCGGATACTGAAGGGCCTGAAATGATTAAAAAATGCATTTTTTTTTCAACCGCCAGTGGAGGATCCAGAACCGTTAGGTTCTGTATGTACCGTGGACTATACTATATGTGCATAGATTCAGCCTTATAAGTCACTAAGGGATTTCTAGAGAATCTGAAGACAATAGCATGTCAGAAAACTATTATATAAACTATTTACGTAAATAAATTTGTATCTCATTAGAATCAGACTCAATATAACATATATTCTATTAGTTTTTCATTTACACATTGTATTTCTGACAATTTTCTCAATTGTTAAATTAACAACAGAACGATCACGCCGATAAATTTGATGCAATTAGTTTATGTGAGTTGATACATTGTATTCCATTACCTCTCACATGCATAAAATAATTTGCACTGCACTTTAAAGTACTTACATTTTGAAATATTACTCTTTCTATTTACACAAGTAAACTTTTCTCCCCTGTTATACAATAACAACATTAGGCAACCAACTTGGTCGCTTTTGAATAAAAGAAATTAACTTACAATAGGTTATCGACCGCGTATACGCGTAATCCAATTCCGCCCTCTACTTGTGGCGTCACGACTTGCTAACACCCGGATGAGACGGAAGTGATAAGTTCCCAATTTTGTACGTAATTATGCTTATCACCTTTTAAGTCCCAATGCAAATTTTATTTAAACTCAACGTATCGAGATATTTAAATATATTTAATTGCTTGAATGAAAAAATATCCTCCGTATTCAAACAACATATTAGAATCGTATGAATATTCAATTCGTCGATGGACGAATTTAAAAATAAACGTTACGTGAAAAGCTGAAAAATCGTGTTTCTCTTTTGTTCGAAAAACTTTTAAACATCAAAAAATTGTATTAAAGATTTCATTTAAAGCTCAGTGAAGAAAGCGTTATTCAATCTATCCCATGGCGTTACGATTGATATTTTGATAACGTTTTCAACCGCTAGGGAATTGGTTTGTGCAAAAATCACTCAAAATTTTGCTTCAACATTAAGCAAATCAAAAAGTGAGAGCTAATTTGGAAAACAGTGGCTATGAGGTGCAACGTCAGCTGCCTCAGGTACCCCTGTACCTTATTTCACGGTTGTAGGTTGCTAGGATCTTGTGTGAGCGACACAAACACACATATGCATTCATTTTTATTTATTTTTATCTTATGTATATATTGTAAGCGGTCAACAAATGCCATAAATTTTCGTTTAACTCTATATATAAAACTCTGAAAGTTCTTAACCGATTCAATGAAAACAACAACATTACACACTACCCGGCAAAGAAAATGCAACACCATGACGCTTTGGCCGTATAATTATGCAAATTGCGAGACAAATGCAGCTGGTCGATGTATGCGAATAATAAGAAATGTAAGGGGTTCACACGAGCAGGAAAACGGACAGAAACGACAGATAAGCCAACAAGTTGTTACTGTCTGTCACATTCGAAAACTCGTTTTCAGAGCTGTTTTTTTTTTCAGAACACACATGTTGTTGATGAGATGCCTGGTCGATGATGCCGAAGTCCGTTTTAGAATTCAGACGTCCTTGCGAGGGGACACATTTTAGGCCAACGTACAGCTAGATGGTCGTACCGGAGTATCACCTCTAAAATATCCGTAGATATGTCCACTGTGCAAAGGATTTGGAGAAGATGGAATGAAGAAGGACATGTGAATCGTCGCAGTGATACAGGTCCATTCAGACGTACGTCAGAACGCATTGATCGACGCATTTGAAGGCATGCGATGGGGACCTCACAAACGACGACTGTCGATATTCTGCAGAATTTGCGGGGTATATTGGATGTTCCAATATCAACGGGAACAGTTTCTCAACGGTTGCCCGAAATCGGCTTGCACTCAGACCGCCCCTTACGAAGACTGCCATTGGCGACAGGACACCGACGTGAGAGATTGCAATGATATCAGTCCCGAGCCTCTTGGACGACTGAATGTAACAGGGTAGTGTTCAGCGACGAGTCTCGGTTCTGTTTGTCGAATGGCAATCGCCGTGTGAGAGTCTGGAGGCGACGTGTAAATAGATCCAATTCTTCTGCGACTGTTGAATGCCATACTGCTCGACAAAGCGGCATCATGGTTTGGGGTATCATCGACTTCAATAGTCGGCCCCTTCTGATTCATATCAGAGGCACAATGACGGCAGGACGATATGTGTATGAGATGCTGCGGCCGGCTACACTGCCCTACCTTCAGTAGTTGCAAAATGCTATTTTCCACCAAGATAAAGGGCAACCGCAAACGGAAACCATCAAAAGCAAACGGAAACCATCAAAGTCTTGCAATGTAGTCAGTTGCTTCCTTGGCCTCCGCTGTCACCAAATCTCTCACTCATTGAGTACATATGGAACGTGATTGGCCGTCATTTGACTACCCTGTCCCCTCCCCGCCTCAAACAGAGGACGACCTGTAGATGATGGTTAAAGGCATATGGTTATCCATCCCTCATTAAACTATCCGCATGCTTATTGCATCTCTTCCTCGAAGGGTTGCTGCTTGTATCGCTGCAGGAGGTGGTCCTACTGCCTACTGATCACCCTATATATGCCATTACGGTATTGCATTATCTTTCTGAAATTAACATCAGTTATTTATATATGCCATCTCTATGTATCCTTTATCATCACACCCTATTCACTCTTTCATGACATTGCAGTTTCTGTGTCGGATAGTGTATTATGTAAACATTTACCTCATTAACTGTTTTACATAGGTTCCAAAAATATCTTCACTTTCCATTCAAGAAGATATGAAAGAAAAATGTTTTCCCTTAGAGGAACATTTGTTTCCATGAAATCTTACAAACATTTTGCATTGCCTAAGAGGAAGTAGTTAACGAGGTATTTCTCTTCATAGATGATCTCCCAAGTTCTAAATATATATTCTAAAAGACGTAATGAACACCATGTCTTTGAATTTGGTTTATGTTGGTATATAAAATAAACATTATAATATTTCTTCTTTGTACTCGAACGCTACCAATAAGTTCAACATTTACGTTTCTCTTTTCAAACATTTTGTGGTGTTAAAAATTCGAAAATAACATTTAAGAGCAAGGATGCCCATTGAAAATGCTTCTTAAAGCATCAACTCTTTTGCTTTATTTGTTTTTATTTAACTTTAAAAAAAATTGTGAATTTCAGTTTATTATGTAGCATGGTAAAAGTCAAGAACTTATGAAGTTTGAAGTTTAAAAATTATGTGAAATATAATTAATCATAAAGCAAAATTATAAAGTGATTAGTAGGAGAAGATTCGAACCATCTCCCTGTCTCCTCTTCTCGCACGGTCTGGGGTCTTCAGACTTCCAACATCTTTGCACTAACCTACCGGGTTGATTTATTTGGGCGCCATTGAAAAAAAATTGCTACCCCAACCAGGAATCGAACCCTGGATCTCCGAACTGACCAGCTGACGCTCTACCGCTGAGCTACTGGGACGAAATTGCTACTGTGTCTTATTGACGAAGTGGAACATAAGAATGAACATAAGAATGAACAACCTGAAACTTTCGATTCCCTCAAATGCTCAAAAGTTGTAAATATGATACGGTTTCCATTAGGCGGCAGTGTAATTAACAATTTTGTAATTCATTGCACTTTAAAAGTGAAATAAAATGAATAAATCTTAAAAGATATCGGTATAACCTGAATAAATCTTTAACATATTGTTACAAGTTGCTATACTTCTAGTTTTTAAAGAAGGGATAATGCATCCAAAATTATGTTTCAACCGCAAATCACATGTAGTATAAGATTAGACGATAATAACTAAAAATCATTTATCATCCATGCCTCAGTTACACATATTATAAAGTTAACATAACTAAAATAAATATTTATATAAAGCAGAAGCTTAACATAAATGCATAAAGCAGAAGTTTAACATAAGTATTTTATATAAAGCAGAAGATTCAATTGCAATATTGTAGAAATTACATTAGATAAATGTTCTCCTGTAGCGAGTATCCAGTGATTGCCAAGTATCTATGAGCTATATTTTCATCTCTTGTCATTTTTAGGAAAACAGAACAAACTAAAGAATTCGGTAGAATGATTGGAGTTGTTCGGTTCAGAACAGCTACTCATAACCATTTCAATAACTCTTCCAAATATGAAAATACAAACAGAGCTAAAGCTAATGGATTATACTTCCAGCTTCAGCGAACTTCAGTATGCTTGACGAGTCATCTATTATATATAGGAGCCTTGCTTCTACTGTTCTTTCTTCTTCCTTCCACATCTCTCCTTTCATTTTTTAACTTTTATTTGGAAACGATTTCTTTCCTGGACCACATGATATAACAATATGTTTACATACGCGTTTCTGCTTTTATTAGTACGTCCCTGAGTGAGTTTTTTTTTAAATAAAATATTTGGAAACCTTTCAAATACTTGAATGTGTTTAAAATTAATAGGGTTTTAGTATTCACATACTGCTGTTATATATTGTACCTACTTTCACTCATATATGTTCAGTCCTTCCGGAAATACTATTTTCCCAGACGCATGCATGCGTCCTAACATACTCACACATGTACATAAATACTCAAACACATTGTAAAGAGCCTTGCTGTCCCAACCGGGAATCGAGCTATAGATCTCCAACCTGGCCAACCGAAGCTCTACCGTTGAGCTACTGAGACAAAATTGCAAGCTCTTATAGTTGAAGTGAACTCTGCATTCTCCACCATCTAATATCAGATTGCCGGGGAACTGACAATCTGACTGACCACCACCTGCTATTTTTACCTCAGGTTAGCCTCCTGCTACTACTACTTTTACCCAGGTTAATATGCTACGTGGTCGTTATCCTCTCAATTTGAAATAGACCCTCCGTCTTCCAGAGTCTACTGAATCCATACTAGTACTAGAGTCACTTTCAGACCTCCGAGATATTTGCACTAACCTACAGGGTTTGTTTGTCTGGGCGCCAATGTAAAGAACTTTGCTGTCCCAACCGGAAATCGAACCCTGGATCTCCGAACTCGCTAGCCGACAATCTGCCGTTGAACTAGTGGAATGAAATTGCAAATTCATATCGTCGAAGTTAACTCTACAACGTAATCGCCGAAGTTGACTCTACAACGTAATTGTCGAAGTTAATTCTACAACGTAATCGTCGAAGATGACTCTACAAAGTATCGTCGAAGATGACTCTACAACCTCGAAGTTGACTATACAACGAAGTTGACTCTACAACGTAAGAATTAACTACCTAAAAACTTTGAATTGCTCTCAAATGCTCGAAAGTTGTAAATCCGACAAAACTGGAATTTTGTCCAGTAAAAATATTTTTCCCATGCACACAGGAAAATGACACATCAAGGAATATTTTAAAACAACCGGAAAATTAAAAAGTTTTTTTTAGCAATAAAACAAAGAACATTAAGAAATTAAAACTTTATATGGCTGCAAGAATTGTTTATACTTCGTTTTCGGCGTAACTATTCGGCACTTTTACACTTTTTTGCACACTTATAAAAACCTTTAATCACACTTTATTTCGAAAATCCTAAAGTCATGTGATATTTTGAAAGAAAATCCCTATATTTCACGTCAAAAATGTAGTCAATTTATACATCAAATGGAGTGGAAAGTTAAGAACAACAATGTACAGTAAATACAGTCAATATTGTTGTTGAAATATTTTAGAAATTAATATTTCAAATTCTGGATTGTAAGTACATGTTTACTTTTTACTTTCCCTGCAATACATGGTAATGTATAGAGAAAGTATTGGAATCATGCCAAATATCGTAATTCGAGTTTTCGACGGATCTACACGTTTCAAGACCTCTAGAACTCGAAAAAACTGTTTTTAACATAACGTCTCTGTGTATCTGTCTGTGTGTTTGCCTGTGTGTCTGCCTGTGTGTCTGTCTGTATGTCTGTCTGCCTTGTGCAATGTATGTATCCACTCTAACTTAAAACTAATGGACCAAATTTCATAACATTTGGTAGGTCACTTGGGTGTGACCCTAGTGCTGATTAGTTTTTGGTACGATTCGGAATAAAACAACCCGTCTTTTTTTTTTTTTTTAGAAAAGGCCCTCCTCAAAAATTGCCTGTTTCCACTCTAACTGAAAAAATAATTGATCAAATTTTGCAAAATTTGGTAAATAAATCACTTGTAGGTTATTTTGGTGGTAATTAAATTTTGGTACGATTCGGAAAAAAAATAATCAGTCTTTTCTTACGAAATGGCCAGCAAAAATCGTCAAAATCTAAAATCAAGTATTTTTATATATATCAATTAAATGCTCGCTTCATATGTAAATTTTAACGATAAAAGGAATAAGACCTACCCCATTACATTAGACTTAGCCTTTCTCGAGATATTTTAGTTTTTTCGTATTTTCGCTACGCTACCTTTGAAAATAAGTCCCGTTAGCAAATGACAACGAAAATTAAGATAACACTGGATTAGATAACAGATTAATTTGAATTGAAATAAAGAGAATGTGAATGTAAGTCTCCAGGGAAAGTCATGTACTGCCCACATCAGGTTTTTCATACTGTAATGAAAACTATATGATTCTCAAAATTTCTAAAAATAAAGAATTTGAACAGAAGACTTCCTCCAAAAATCCCATTATACGTTTCGACAAATTTTAGAGTAATAAAAGTATAAACTCTAACTTACCAAAAATTTAACATGATGTAATTCTGAAAACAATCTAAAAGTTTTAAAAATATTCTAAGTTCAAAAGAAAGATATATGCTTTCGAAGCCACAATACGCACAATATTGTGGGAGAAATCTGCCGCTGGAGGAACTCTTTGTAGATCAAACTCTGGAACTCTTAGTGTAAAAATTTTTCACCAAAACTAAAACGAAAATACCGGATTTAAAAGATTTTAAAGCTTAGAATAAGAAAGGCATCCCACTCAAAAAATGATTTTACACTTGATCAAAAGATTGTAGCGGTGCAAATCGAATGAACTGCAGAGAAATGAAAACACAGTTTCTGTGACCGAGACGTGAGGGTGGGTTATAATCGGAATTATGACAATCTTCATTAATTTCGAGCAATTTTCGAATAAAACATTTATAATATGGATATATTATAGGTTAAAAAATATCTAAACCCTTACTTTAAAATTTTTAAAATTGTAAAATCCCTCAATTAAAACCACTTCCTCTCTAGAAATCGCCTGGAAAAATATCCTCCTCTGTCCTCGTTTCAGGCAAACGATAATAAAGTGTCTCCTATACCATATTTCGTCCATCTCTAAAAATCTTTATAAAAAATATTGATTTTTTGGATTTTTTGATTGCAACGTAAATTTTCACAAATGTAGCTTCAACTTAAAAAGGTGAGATTCCAGTATAAAAATCGACAACGAAGGTAATAAGGAAGACACTCTCATTGCAAATATCAGCATCCATGGGCCTGTTTTGCGCTTAATAGAAACTGACAGTTTCAAGTGTTTGAAAAAGTGTTATTTGGTAGGATTTTTTAGAGGTTTTTGTCAATAGTTATAAATCTATCACAATTCTTTCTAATTTTTGAAAGTTTCGGGCAATTGCTTAGATTATCAGCTCACATATGTATAGAAAACCCGTGACGTTCTAGTCTGTGTTATTAACTTTAAAAGTCGTGGAATACAGACATTTGACAGACTATCAATTTGACTACCATTTTGAGTTTTCTTCAGCAAGAATTACACAAAAATGCACGTCAATCCATGATCTTACCTCTATAAGGCCTTCCATATCTAGAAAAATTTTAGTAATTTAGTTAATGACTTGTCCAGTACTCCATTTTTGTCCGCGGTCTGGCGGTGCGCCCTATAAATTTTTCCTCTTTCTTTGTTCTGTTCCTTTAAGGCATTCATTATGTGTAGATTTAACCAATTTTTCGTCTTGTTAGGCCTCATTTATTCTTATTCGGGCACGATACGACTTGTCGGGATATTCCTGTTGTGTTTTGGCCCACGCCAATCTTGTGTGTTACTCCTCTTTTCGGATAGTCTAAACACTTCTTCATGCTGTTTTCTGATTGGCTCTCTCTTAATCCAGGTCTTGATTATATAACACCCTCTCTTTCTTCTTTTCACATCCATTCCTCTTTTGGACTTCGGATTTGTTGGTTCCCTTGCACTGACAAAGGGAATCCAGCGTATCCTTGAAACAGTTATATGCTGCATTATTGTGTTACGTGTGCTTATACACGTTGCTAAAGTTTTCCTTATCATTCGCACAAAGTGTATTTTACATATTGAATTCGTGCGATTTGTTTCATTTCTGATAGAGATGCCATTCCAGACATACAGCATCATCGAAAACTGTTTCAATGGTATTCATGCGTTCTCTACATATGTAAATTTATCCATTTGACACTAAAGCTTACCCTTTACATATAATATATATTGTGTAAATCTACCCATTTGACACTAATGCTTACCCTTTACATGTAATATATATTGTGTAAATCTACCCATTTGACACTAATGCTTACCCTTTACATGTAATATATATTGTGTAAATCTACCCATTTGACACTAATGCTTACCCTTTACATATAATATATATTGTGTAAATCTACCCATTTGACACTAATGCTTACCCTTTACATATAATATATATTGTGTAAATCTACCCATTTGACACTAATGCTTACCCTTTACATATAATATATATTGTGTAAATCTACCCATTTGACACTAATGCTTACCCTTTACATATGATATATATTGTGTAAATCTACCCATTCGACACTAATGCTTACCCTTTACATATAATATATATTGTGCAAATCTACCCATTTGACACTAATGATTACCCTTTACATATAATATACAGGGTGATTCAAAAAAAGATGGGCTAAACTTTACGAAGTGGTAGTACACACCAAACCAAGCATTTTTCGTCATAGTTTACTGGGTTCTAAATGAAACATGAAGGTGCCAGTGGACGCTTAATGGTGAAACCGATGAAATGAGGCGAAAACACAAGAATGACTTAGAAGTTATAAAATGACATTTAATAAATAATAATTAGAGTAATAGCTCAAAAGAGCCACTGCCAACCTGAATGCAAGTCTCACAGCGGCGATGGAGCGATTGGCGAACTCACTCGAACAGATCAAGCATGTCGCGCACTTCGACAGCAGCGGCAAAAATTCTGGAGACGAGTTCCTCCTCAGATTCAAGGGGAGTGTCATAGACGAGACTCTTTAGATGTTCTAACATTCATTGCACGACTTGCATTAGACCTGGTAATGAGGAATAATCCCTATTCACAGAACTGCATCGATTGGGCAACCGCCTACGGGGGAAACGTTCTCTGTACAGCGGTTGTGCGTCTCTGGCATTCACATTTGCAGCTCCATACATGAAATGCAAATCGACTTTTTCCCTATTTGTAAATTCCTCCATCGTCTCAAAAGTTGGAGCTACAAACGCAGGCCGTACAATCGGCGTTACAAAAATTCGCATAAGAGTTCTACTTCCCCAGATGAAATATGCATACGTGGTTTTCTTCTTAAGCCAGAAAATAACAACCAGATTGACGCATTTAAGTTTGCAGAGCGGCTGCTTCCAAACGAGTAAGCGCCCTGTAACGCCTTTACGCTTCATTTAGAACCCGGTAAATTATGACGAAAAATGCTTGGTTCGGTGTGTACTACCACCTCGTAAAATTTGGTCCATCTATTTTTAATCACCCTGTATATTATAGAAAAAGTGAAAATAGCATTATTTTCTGTGAGACCAGGAGGAAATTATACAGTTTTGATATGTACGACTATTTACGACAAAACAAAGCGTAGACTTATGGGTGCCATTTTATGACAATCTTGGTCCGAAAATCATGACAGCAATAAATTCACGTTATATAAATTGCAGGTATGATTGGTGAACAGATCTCCTAGTGCCAAGGCTTAAACCAAGCACAATTTGAAACTAAAGTAGCCAATTCCGCTACATCGCACTGAAAAGCAACCAATGACAGCACGGAGGGCGTGTCTGGACTTCAGGCAAAATGATGCGGCAACAAGGCGATAATTCAAGGAATATTCAAGCAATGATGGTGCAGAAGCTTTGAGATTTAAACAAGTTGACTCCAAATGTCACAAAAGGAAGCTGCATCTATTCTAAGCAAGCTGAGCAACAGACCCAAAACAAGGATATGTGCCAGTCTACGTATATATTAAGTAAAATTTTGCTTTTGAAGTAATATTTTAAGACCTTATCTCACACGAGGCATTTTCTCCTTAAGCGTTTATTAAAATTAATGTAATTTTAATCATAACAGTAATATGTGTGAATAAATAATATTTATTTTGAAACTTAAAAATGTGGAATTTAATGTCTAGTATTTTAATTAATGATTATATTTTAGGAACTCGTGCAAAGAAGTGATGGTGGGTTATTGCGGCCACGATAAAAATGTACGAACTATGCGATTCACAATCACTTCAATTAGAAGAAGAATTTAATCCCCAAAATAGAATTATGTTTATAAAAGAAATGAACACCAACTTAAAGTTTCCTTTTGTTCACCACATATTTTTCTTTTTGTTCACCACACTTTCATTTCGCATCAGTGATCAATCAACTCGAAGAATATTTGAAAATTATGGAATTTTCCAGTCAACTGTAACATCATTTTTAAAAGGAAAAGAAACATCTTAAATTCTTCCTTGAACGAAACGGGAATTTTTAATGCTTCAAAAATGAGATAAATGAATCTTCTTCTCCCTTGATCTGTTCTGACTTTGCATGTTCAGTTTGCTCCGTTGCAAGTATTATTTCGCAGTATGGCAACGCATTTTCTTACTGTTTTTATTTTCCCTACAATACATGGTAATGTGTAGGGAAAGTATTGGAATCATGTCGAAAATCGAGTATATCGAGTATATCGAAAGTATTGGAATCATGCCAACTCGAGTTTTCGACGGATCTGCATGTTTTGGCACACAAAAAAAATATTTTAGCATGACGTCAGTGTGTGTGTGTCTGTGTGTGTTTCAGTGTGTACGTCTGTCTGCGCAATGTATGTATATACTCTAACACAAAAACTAATGGGCCACATTTCATAAAAATTTACAGATAAATCACTTGTGGGTTACCCTGGTTCTGATTAGATTTTAGTACGGTTCTGAATAAAAGAACCTGCCTTATTTTGCGAAATGGCCCATTAAAAACGTATGTAATCACTCTAAATAAAAAACTAATTGACCAAATTTTGCAAAATTTGGTAAATAAGTCACTTTCGGGTTACCTGCTTCTGATTAGATTTTGGTGCGATTGAAAGAAAAAGAACCTGCTTTTTTTGCAAAATGGCCCGTAAAAATCGTCAAAATATAAAATAAAAGACCACGTATGCCCAAATGTATCCCAATTAAATGCTCAACTTTATACGTAATTTTTGATGATGAAATGAATAAGACCAAACCCATTACTCTAGGATAAGCCGCTCTCGAGATATTTTAGTTTTATTCGATTTTTAATGCGCGAGTTTTAAGAGCGCGTCCAATTACCAAATGAAAACGAAAATTGAATCAAAAGGTCACATCCAGTGTCCTTTCAAATAAGCATACTTGTTATTTTGTGCAATTGAACTCAATTTAATGCATTATTAAAGAAATAAAGAGAAAACGAATTTGAGTCTGTAGGAAATGTCATGTACTGCCCACATAAGATTTTATTTTACATATTTAGAAACAAAAAGAATCGAGAAATAAACGCTTTATATTGTGAAGTAATAAATGAATTTTTTCCCTATTAAAAATGACATGAAATATTTACAAAATATATTCATTAAAGAAATAGCAAATAGCGATATAATAAGATATAAACTCATATCCGACATATGCCTTTCCCTGCAAATTAACGAATTTCAATATTGAACTAAAATAATAACAGATTTCTAGTAATTATGTAGCGATAAAAAGAAATAATATTCCTAATACTGATGATAAAAATGAGCATAACCGATTTCACACTACAAGAAACTGCTGCTTGTGAAAATACACATTTCAAGTACTTCTTTCAAGAAAGCATGCAAAAAAATCTGATGTGGGCAGCACATGACATTCCTTATATAATGCAATGAATTTACTACTTTTTCAGTAAAAAAAATAGGTTATTCTTATATTCTTTCCAAGATTTTTTCCAATTTTCGCCAATTAATCATCATTTTCATCGATTTAACGTCATTTTTATCCATTTGGCGAGATTTTCGTTAATTTGCCAACATTTTAAAAACTCGCCAATTTGGCGACATTCCGCCAAAATCTCGCCAACCGTTATGGACGGAGAAATAAGTTATTCTTATAGCAGATAAGTGACTATTGGCGTTTTAATACAAAAGTATTACTCAAAGTGTATTTTCTCATGAATGGAAGGAACTAGATCCACGAGAATGATGTCACCAAATGTATCACATGATATTACATATAAAAAGTGAACATGTTTCTCAACAGTTAATATTTTTTGTTACATTTATTTGAAAAATGTGCAGTATCTCGAGAACGGTTCATGCTAGCGTTCTAAAGTTTATGTCAATCGTTTTCTACGGAAAAATTACATCAGAAATGTCTATTTGCGTACATTTAATAAATGTTTTGATTTTTTGATAATTTTTTCAAAATTTCACTCGAAAATTTAGGTGGTTCTGAACATTGGATTGTGTTTAAAAACAATAGACTTCCAGTATTCACAGATTGTAATTTGTGTGCCAAATTTCATTCGAATCGCTCCATTCGTTCGTGAGATATCGTCTCCACAGACTCACTGACACACACACACAGACATCACCTTAAAAATGTTTGAATCGTGATCATGGATGCCTGAAACGTGTTCTCCCGTTGAAAACTCGAATTTGAATTTTCGACCCCGTCACAATATTTTCCTTATACATTATGAATATAAGGAAAGTCATATGTCTAAGAAGCCAAGGATTATCTCTAAGAAGCCAACATGTTTAAACATGTTATATCGTCTTTGCTAAAAGGTTATTAAGGGATAAAAATGGAACACAGTACTTTTCTCCGTCACAATACTTTCCTTATACTATGTATATAAGGAAATATCCTTTATTATACTATACATATAAGGAAAGTAAAAATTAAGTGACTACATTAGTTTTAAGAGCATTATAAGTCTTCTTCTTTAAGTTAAAAAACAGTGTGCTCTTAACGTTTATTAAGAGCGCACGATTAATATCATTAAAATATTAAACTGCAATGCTTTATCACTCGGAAATTTGACCGATTACTTTATTTGTCATAAGTAAAATATTTTAATTTTCATAATGGCAGCATACATAAATCTTGAATGGTGCCTATAAACTTTCGATTCACAACCAAGTCTCCTCTTGCGCTTCTTCACATTTTCATTCATATCACTTTATTTCTACTGAACATCATCTTGTGCTGCAGTCATCTTTTTCATTTCTTCATTTCTCTTCTATTTTGGCTTTCATCTCGGATTGTATAACTTTGATTTCGTTTTTCATCTCTGCTTAAACAAACTTAATTTTTCATTTACAACATCTCTCATACATTTATTTTTTTCTTTCATCGCTTATTCGGCTTTCATGACTTGTTTCATCTCGTCTTTTCCGAATTCTATTTTTGTTACTTTCCCTGCAATACATGCTAATGTAGAGGGAAAATATTGGAATCATGTCGAAAATCGCAACTCGAGTTTTCGACGGATCCACACGTTTCGAGACCTCTAGAATACGAAAAAACTATTTTTAGCGTGCCGTCTGTGTGTGTGTCTGTGTGTTTGTCTGTCTGTCTGTATGTCTGTCTGTCTATCTGTGTGTCTGTCTGTCTGTTTGTGTGTATGTCTGTCTGTCTGTTTGTCTGTGTGTCTGTGTAATGTATGTAACCACTCTAACTCAAAAACTTATGGACCGAATTTCATAAAATTTGGTAGGTAAGTCACTTGGGTATGACCCTGGTGCTGATTAGTTTTTGGTACGATTCGTAAAAGCTGAACTCGCCATTTTTTGCAAAATGGCGAGTAAAAATTCCATGTATCCACTCTAGCTAAAATACCAATTGACCAAAATTCACAAAATTTGGTAGATAAGTTTCTTGCATGATACTCTGGTGCTGATTAGATTTTGGTATTAATCGAAAAAGAACAACCTGCCTTTTTTTACGAAATGGTCCGCAAAAATGCCATGTATCCACTCTAACTAAAATACTAATTAACCAAATTTCACAAAATCTTAAAAGTTAGTTACTTGGAGAATACTCTGGTGCTGATTAGATTTTGGTATTATTCGGAAAAGAATAACCTGCCTTTTTTTACGAAATGACCCTCAAAAATCGCCAAAATCTGAAAAAAGCTACGTATGTTCAAATATATCAATGAAATGCTTGTTTTGTACGTAATTTTTGATGAGGAAAAGAATAAGAACAACTATATTACTCTAGGACTAACCGTTCTCGAGATATTTGAGACTTTTCGCATTTAATTATGCCGCTTTTGGAAAAATGTCCAACTACCAAATAAAAACAGAAATTGAAATAAAAATGCAAATTTAGTGTTATTTGGTGCAATTACACTCAATTTAATGAATTATTAAAGAAATGAAGAAAAACTGAATTTGAGTCTGCAGCGAAAGTCATGTGCTGCCCACATCAGATTTTTTCATTCAGTCTTGTCCTGATTTCCTCTTTTGTTGCATCCCATCTCCTCCCTTTTGATCGTTCTTCCCTCCTTTTATTATTCAGGAATATACACACTTCTCAAGTTTCTAGAAAGCCAAGTTCTTGAGACGATTGTTAAGACGCATCCTCAATAGTTATGGATATATTCTCGAGATATAAGAATAACACCAAATTTCTGGATAACTAGCGCTTTATCCCAAAGCTTAACAGTAATAGGCACAACAAGAACAAAATATAGTTAATAACTATCAAGCTATCTAGCAAATCTTCAAAAAAACCATTAGATAGCAATTAAATGCTGAACTATTTCATAAAACAAACGGCAATATTCTCAAAACTTGCACACCGTACCCATATGAACACCATTTGCTTTTACTCATTTCATGCTACTCACACGTTAACTGAAAGATGATCAATTTATATACCTCTATAGAAAGATCACGAACAACTCAGTTAACTTGTGATATTTTACTCCAATAACTCATTTTTAATAAATTTCCCAAAATACTTAAATTGGTGACATTTTGCCAAATTTGTCACTACGGCAGCCAAATTTTGTCGCCAAGGTGAAGCAACCTGGACTTTCAATTAATAACAATGGTTGTCTATAAATGTTATTTGTCAGCTACGACAGGCTCGACACAGGGAAAACAATACAAGGCATGTCTATCAATATAACTGTAGGGAAAAACAAGTTAAAAATTAAATTAAGAACTTTAATAAAAGAAGGGATTTTATAAAGCAAAATATGTATGAAACTATACTTTAAAGTACAGATGCTGTTTGTGAGGAACTACATAAAATAAACTGTGTTGTAGTTAAAAGATACATGATAGGGAAAATCACGAAAGCTTAACATGTGCTGCTATCCATACGGTCTAAGACGTATGCCTCAAACCGCATTGATACGTCAATACGGTCAATACGTAAGCTGTATAATATCAATACGGGCAATATGTAGACCGTATTGATAGGCAGCTTAGCATATGCTGCCTATCTCTACGTAGCCAGGATATTGAAAAACGTATTACGTATGCCTCAGATCGTATTGATACGTCGATACGGTTAATACGTAAGCCGTAATATCAACACCGGCAATACGTAGACCGTATTGATAGACAGCTTAGCATATCTGCCTATCACTACGTAGCCAGTATAATGAAAAACGTAAGCAGCAAAATTTAATATTGAACAATCAGTTCATTAACAAAATCATACTGCAAAAAATAAATAGGCAAACAAAATAAAATTATCACAAATTATTTTTAAGAAATGATTTACGTATTTTGATGACCTGAAATTTCACTTTTTGTGCTGCAATACAATATATCCAGAGTTCAAAATTTTGATAATAACATGACGAAAACAAAATTTCTGTACCTACCTATTTTCAAACCTACTATTACATAACATACTAGTACATTAAATTTGATGTAAATAAACTTTATTTTAAACAAATTTCGCATACATTGTTTGCGAAATATGCAGTCATATGTAAAAATAGCATTAACCCTTATTACATTTTCTCATCGAATTACTTCAGAATATTAAATTGATTTAAATCGGATAACAATATACATTTCTCCAAATTTGCATACGCGTTCTACATCAGATGGCGCTGAGTGCACAAAGAGTTGTTATCAATGTAGTGTCAATGAAAATATATTCGTCTTTAATAATATGTAAAGAACTTTGCTGCCCCAACAGGGAGTCAAACCCTGGATCTTCGAACTGGCCAGCCCATGCTCTACAGTTGAGCTAATGGGACAAAATTGCAAGCTCTTATCTTTAACGTGAACTCTGGAGTCTCCACCTTCTAATGTCCGATTGGCGCGTAACTGATAATCTGACGAACCTTTTCCTGCCATTTTACCTCAAGTTGGCGTCCTGGTGCTATTTTTCCTCCAGGTTAGCTTTCTTCATGGTTATTATCTTCCGATTTGAAATGGCGCCAAATATCCTAGAATCTACTAAATCCGTGCTAGTTGTACTAAGGTCACTTTCAGCCCTCCAATATATTTGCACAAACTTACAGAGTTAATTTGTTTGGAAGATATTGTAAAGAACCTTGCTGCCCCAACCGGGAATTGAACCCCGGATCTTCGTACTAGCCGGTCGATGATCACCCATTGAGGTGCTGGGACATAATTGCATAATCTTGTCTTTGAAGTGGACTCTGTAAGTAGTTCAACTTTGTTCGAAAAACGAACTGCTTAGTGAGAGTCCTGTATGAGATAGTACATTACTGACAATGTTCTGGGTATTTTCCAACAGAGGAAGCTAAACTTGATTGATCTAAAACAATAACGATTAATCAGTGACGATTTATCATTACGGATCCTTGATTAATCTAAAACAATAAGTATTAATTAGTAACGATTTGCCCTTATTGATCCGTGATTGGTCTAAAACAATAAAGATTGATCAATAAGGATTTGTCAGAGTTAGATAGTTCAACAACTTTGCCAAAACTACCATCAATTTATGATGTACCGTGAGTTTCCAGAAATAAGGCCACTGGCCGATGATTTAGACACAAAAGGATATGGCAAACTGAATAAAACAAATCTAAAATTCTGATGTGGGCAGCACATGACTTTCCCTGCAGACTTAAATTCATATTTTCTTTATTTCGTTAATAATTCATTAGATTGAGTTTAATTGCACCAAATAACACCAAATTTGCATTTTTAATTCAATTTTTGTTTTTATTTGGTAATTGGACATTTTTTCGGTAGCGCCGTAACAAAAATGCAAGAAATCTCAAATATCTTGAGAACGGTTAGTCCTAAAGTATAATAGAGTGTGTTATATTCTCTTCGTCGTAAAAAATTGCGTATAAAATAAGAATTTAATTGATACATTTCGGCATACCTAGTCTTTTTTTCTTTTCGATTTTGGCGATTTTAGCGGGCCATTTCGTAGAAAAGACAAGGTGTTATTTTCCAAATCGTACCAAAATCGAATCAGCACCAGAGTGTCTCACAAGTAACTTATCTACCAAATTTTGTGAAATTTGGTCAATTGGTATTTTAGCTAAGGTGGATATATGAAATGTTTGCGGGCCATTTCTTAAAAAAGGCGGGTTCTACTTTACCGAATCGTACCAAATTCTAATCAGCACCAGAGTATCCAACAAGTAACTTATCTACTAAATTTTGTGAAATTTGGTCAACTAGTCTCTTAGCTAGAACGGATAAATGAAATTTTTACGGGCCATTTCGCCAAAAAGGCGGGTTCTGTTTTTACGAATTGTACCAAAAACTAATCAGCTCCAGCGTCACATCCAAGTGACTTATCTAAGAAATTTTATGAAATTCGGTCCATTAGTTTTTGAGTTAGAGTGGATACATACATTGCACAGACACACAGACAGACAGACACATAGACAGACATACACACAGACGTCACGCTAAAAATAGTTTTACGTATTCCAGAGGTCTCGAGACGTGTAGATTCGTCGAAAACTCGAGTTGCGATTTTCGACATGATTCCAATACTTCCCTATACATTACCATGTATTGCAGGGAAAGTAATAAAGAAAAATCTTATGAAGATTTTCTAATAACATTCTACAATACACTACAATAACTGGAAACTATTCTTGGCATCATTTCTTCGATTTCAGGTGTATTTTTGAAGGCTTAACGGTATTTATCGAAACAAGTTACATACAGTTCTTTATTTTACTGGAATAATTAGCTATTCTGTGTTCATCTCTTTTTTTCCCAGCGGATAAATATCTCATTTAGCTGATAATCCTCTTGCTTTGTGCTTCCGGCATTTATAGTTATACCTGCAATGATACAGGATTAACTCAATTCGAAAATAGTGTGTCTCAGTTTAGATTCAATTCTTTCAAAAATTGCATCACATGTACAAGTTTTAATGTATGTTTACCTTTAATGAGCATGTATAGTAAATATCCTAGAATACGTTTGGAAATCTTGAGTTTATTATTAGGACATTTTATTGTCCTCATTGTAAAATTACAATTCATGCAAATAAGATTAAGCACACAACTTTGATAAAAGGTCTTTTATTACACTTCTTATAAGACGTACAAAATAGAAAAAGGCCAGAGCACTTTCGAGCGTTAATACTCTCATCATCAGTGGCTACATGGAAAGTAAAAAGGATAGTTCATATATAGACCAGTGAAAATGACAAATTTGCATAAATACAATTAGTAAATGAACATTCGATTATCTAAGGAAAAACACACAAAAACAAAAAATATTTTTTAACGGATTCAAAAATGAGTATATCTCAAGAAAGGTACAATTAAAAATACTATTTTATTAGAAGAGTGCAAATTCAAAAAGGACAGTGAAGCCCAATCCCCATGAGGATGACGTCAAAGATAACTATAAAGAGACTTGAATTGCATAGAATTGAGAATGAGTCGCCAAGCATAACTTAAAATTTGAACGGGCTCAAAATTACAAATCGAAGCACATAAATAACAAGAAAGATCAATCATGCTTAAAGCATTGATTATGAAACACTTTCCAACTTCAATGCAATTTTATTTAAACAAGTCTAAAATGCAATACATTCCTCGGTAATTTTATTGAAACTTATCACAATACTGCATTAATTTATTATATATGAAAACTTAAACCTTAATAAAATGAACTTCATTCAAATGACGGCATTGAAATATAAATTGCCTGGTTTAAACATCTCTAAAATGTTATACATTCCTCAGTAATAGTTTTAGAATTATCATAATACTACGATAATTCATTATATTTGAAAACTTCATCGAAAACAACTGAAATTAATTCAAATGACGTCATAGAAAAAATAACACGCCTAGATATGTCTATAAAAACAGGATTTCATTCATAACTTTCTCCCATTCATTTCATTCAGCACAATACTATAATAATTTATTTCATTTAAACATTTTATTTAAGACCATGGAGCTACAAATAATTAAACTCTATGCTTAAAACTTCATCGAAAAAAATCGTCCTTCTCTTTATAAAATCAATTAATATTTCATTCATATCAGCCATGCAGACTCCATGGACAAAATTATTTTGTGTTAAAAAATACAGGAATTCTAATACAACTCATTCTACATATTTTGCTATTTACAATTTACATAGGTGAAAAATAGGCTTAGTTGTAGAAATAATCAAATTTAGATGAGCATTTAAACTCAAATATATTGTCATTGCGTTGTTTCAGTATGTAGATGCACAGAATTTAAGCAAAAATAAAGTAGTTTTAGGACGGATACAACACTCAATATGAATTAAAAAGAACTTAAAACAATCATGATTTTGAAACAAGATGGATGCCATATATCATTTTGAAGTGGGTCATGTGATCGTTTTATATCATGGTCACGTGATCGTTTCATATAAGAGGTGTAATTATTATTTTAATTTTTATTTAAAAAACTACTGAATATATTTCGCTGAATTTTTTTTTTATATATTTTATGGAACAATTTGAATATTACTTAAAATTTTCGAAGCAATTTGTGAATTTCAAATCCGCTTAAAAAATGTTTGAAGAATTAGGTCCCATAGGGCTCAATGTATTTCATTTTTTCAACCCGGGTTCAATCCAAAACTAATTGGGTGATATTATTCATTTATATTCCCATAGGTCCTACAGACCGTCTGATCAACATACTAAAATTTCATTTTGATTAAGTCATTTTTACGGCAGTTATCGTGCTAACGGACAGACAGACAGACAGACAGACAGACAGAATAAACAAAGTCATAAACACTTTTCAACTTTGTTGTAAAGTGTTAGAAAGGGATTTTCTTGAGATTACTCATTTTTGAATCCGTTGAAAAATATTTTATGTTTTTTGTGTATTTTTCCTTAGATAATTAAATGTTCATTTACTAATTGTATTTATGCAAATTCCTCATCTTTACTGGTCTATATATGAACGATCCTTTTTACTTTCCATGTAGCCACTGATGAAAAGAGTATTAACTCTCGAAAGCGCTCTGGCCCTTTTCTATTTTGTACGTCTTATAAGAAGTGTAATAACAGACCTTCTATCAAAGTTGTATGCTTAATCTCATTTGTTTGAAATCAGACGTGATACCAACTTAGTTACAATTCATGATTTAATTTTTAGTAAGGTTTTAATTAGAATATGCTAATTTAGGAGAAAGGTTTATTCATTTATTAAATATGCTCAATCTAAATGCTTAAGATATTTTTATAGTTTATGTTTTTAGCACTTTCCAACATAGTTTTAAAGTGTTTATGACTTTGATCTGTCTGTCTGTTCACACGATAACTGCCGTAAAAATGACTTTTTCGAAATGGAGTCTTAGTATGTTGAGATGGTGAGTGAAACATATGGGAATAAAAATTAATAATATCACCCAATTAGTTTCAGATTTAACTCGGGTTGAAAAAAATGAAATACATCGAACCCTGTGGGACTTCATTTTCCAAACAATTTTAAGCGAAGTTATAATTCACAACTTCCTTCGAAAATTTTAGGAAATATTCAAATTATCACATAAAATGTACAAAAAAATTTTCAGCAAAATATGTTGGGTTGATTTTCAAATGATCTCTTTATTGTGATTTCAAGGAATGCATTTAGTATCAAGTAGCACATAAAGATTCCGTACAACTTTTTTTTCTTCTATAAACTTTAAAATCATAAAATCTTTATCTTCGAGTTTTAGATATTATTTGAATTAATATTTCTGTAATTAGACAGAAAACGTCAATCGAAATTCTTTCAAGAATAATGTTCTTTAATATCACTAGTAATTTTGCAAACCAGTTAATACATTAACAGACAATTCAGTATTAGCTGTTATTAAATGGATGTTTTTTCATGTCGATTTCTAAATTTAAAAGTGTGTGTTTACTTCATTTGATTTCTTTAATAGTAGTTCATACTTTGATAGTTTAATCGTATGCCAGTTGGCCTTTATAATCTGTATAAATTCTTTGCCCTTCCGTGAAAGAAGCTGACATATTTAAATTAAGTATTTAGGAAAGTACAATGATAATAATAATAAAAAAATCTGATGTGGCCAACACATGACTTTCCTTATATAATGCAATAAATTTACTAATTTTACAGTAAAAAAAATAGGTTTTTCTTACAGTAGATACTTATATTCTTTCCAAGATATTGAATTTTCGACAACTTGTCGTCATTTTCATTAATTTAGCATCATTTTTAACCATTTTTAGATTTTCGTTGATTTGGTATCATTTCGAAAAGTCGCCAAGTTGGCGATGTTCTGCCAAATTCGTCGCCACAGTCTCGCCAAGCGTTACGGACAGAGAAATAAGTTATTCTTATAGCAGATAAATGACTATTGGCGTTCAAATACAAAAGTATTACTCAAAGTATCTTTTTTCATGAATGGAACGAGTTAGATCCGCGAGAATGATGTCACCAAATTTATCGCATGATATTACATATGAAAAGTGAACATGATTCTTAACAGTTAATGTATATTTTTATTTTATGGGATTTTTTGATAAATGTATTTTTAAAATGTGCAATATCTCGCGAACGGTTCATGCTAGCGTTCTAAAGTTTATGTCAATCCTTTTCTAAAGAAAAATTACATAAGAAATGTCTATTTGTGTAACTTTATTAATAATTTTTATTTTTTGATGATTTTTTCAAAATTTCACTCGAAAATTTAGGGGGATTCTGAACATTTGATTACGTTTAAAAACAATATGCCTCCAGTATTCACGGATTATGATTTTTGTACCAAATTTCATTCGAATGGCTCCATTCGTTCGTGAGATATCGTCTACATAGACTCACTGACACACACACACACACACACACACACAGACACAGACATCACCTCAAAAATGTTCGATTCGTGATCAGGGATGCTTGAAACGTGCTCTCTCGTCGAAAACTCGAATTCGACCCCGTCACAATACTTTCCTTATACATTACGTATATACGGAAGGTAATAATAAACTCTTTGTTCAAAGGATAAGGATAACTTTAGCAACGAGCACAAATAGGGCAATACTGCAGCATACAGCTGTTCCGATGATATACTGAATTTTGATACAAAGGTATTGAATTCTCACAAGCAGTAATTATATTCATTGTAACTTTGCATCGGTAATTTTTTTTTCTTTTTGTACTAAAAATATACCCATACTTATGTTTATACTAGATTTTTCACCCACGCTTCGCGCGAGCAAAACGTTTAGTGGTCACTAATTACGAGACCTAGATACTTCATAATAGTTCTGAATATCAAAATGCGTATCAAATTTAAGTATGAAAATGGCGCATAGTTTTACAGTTCTCCTACCATGAAAATTGCGGAATATAAAACCATATTTTATCTCGGATATGCCTCATTTCGAAAGTTTTCACAAATTTAAAATTCAAAATCCATTAATTATAGCCTTATTACTCTCCCTGTAATACATGCTAATGTCTAGTGAAAGTATTGGAATCATGTTATATCGACAGATGTACAAATTTCAAGACATCTAGAACACGGGAAAACAATTTTCAGCGTGCCGTTTGTGTGTGTGTATGTGTGTCTGTGTATGAGTCTACGTATGAGTATGTGTGTGTGCCTATGCGTGTGTCTGTCTGTGCAATGTACATATCCACTCTAACTCAAAACTATTCCCCCCCAGGGCGGCGCCATCATTGATTTTGGTGTACGGATCTTAGCTCTGAAGCTCTGGTCCTCCATATCCGGGGGGGGGGGGCAAATAAATCGGGTTAGCTGGATGCCGATGAACTGTCCAACGAACCGGTGAGGCACTCGGGCCCCGACTCTTCTGGGTGGCCGTGACCACTGGACTGCGCCTATTCATGGCCTGAGCCAAGGTCCGTTCGGTGGCTGGGGTCGGGCTTGGCGGGTTATCTCGGGGCCCTACCCGGTGACTGATCCCGTCGAGAACGTGGCCCTCGGCTGCAGCTTTGTTGGAAAAGATTTGGTTAGCTGTGCTTCCTCCCCCAGTAGTCGGCATAAACCCTACGGTTGCCGGGGAAGGTTGACTTTTCTCTAACTCAAAAACTAATTGACCAAGTTTTCCAAAATTAAGTAGATAAATCACGTGTAGGTGACCCTAGTGCTAATTAGATTTCGGTACTATTCTGGATAAAATAACTTGCTTTACTTTGCGAAATGACCCGTTAAATCGTATGTATCCATTTTAACTAAAATCCAAATTTCACAAAATGCAAATTATTACCTATTACCTTTCGGACTATAAATAAAATGAAATGACATTTAAACTTGAAATGGTATAAATAGTGTCTGTCGTAAGGGAAATTTGGGGAGACATTGGCTACTTAAGTAACCTGCTATGAACCAACAATCACTTTAATTATACATTGTTCAAAATATTTTAGGCATTTATTAAGAATAGTAGACGATTATGAAGAAAATTATTTGGTAACAGGTTGTTTAAATTTACTTAACTTCAGATAACTTACTTAATTTCGCGCATAATTACTAGATACTTTTAATTTTCGAAAGTTAATTTTGCCTTCTGTCACTTAAGTAATAGCATCAGGTAACTTTGAAAAGTGCTCTGCCAAAGTTGAATATTCTACTTTCAAATTATTACTTAATTAATCTACTTCCAAAAATTAAATCTTAATGAGTGGAATTTAGATAGTATTTGTCAAGCAATTCGAATTGAACTGGATTCTTCCGCATCGTAACTGTAAATTAATGTGAAAAAATAAATTATTAAATATTTTCATTTCAATTGCAAATGTTTGTGTCACATAGTTAAACTATTTTTTTTATTTAATGAAAAGGAAATATAAAATATAAAACATAAATTAAGGCCAAAAAAGGCATTAAAACGTAAAATTACATTTTCTTCAAATATAAGACTAAAAGGCGAAAATGTGTTTGTGAAACCATGAGGCAATTATGCAGTTTTAAGTTTTACGACTATTTATAACTAAACAAAGCGCAGACTTGCAGGCTCCATTTTATCACCGCTTGGCGCGGAAGATCATGACCCTAATAAATTCACTTCACATAAATTACAGGTGTGAGT
This sequence comes from Amaurobius ferox, assembly GCA_951213105.1. Lineage (NCBI taxonomy): Eukaryota > Metazoa > Arthropoda > Arachnida > Araneae > Amaurobiidae > Amaurobius > Amaurobius ferox. Next base: position 64,133,085 of record OX578146.1, read on the forward strand.
AGTAAGGAAAGGCCGGTTCTGCACGGGAGGCTCAGCAATGCTCAGCGCTGAGCAAAATGGCCGCCATCTTGAATTCCGTAATCCTGGACGGGGGTGTAAAAGGGGGGAAAATGAAAAAAAGGTGGGGGTAAAAATTTTTAGAAACTTTTTTTGGGTGGCAACGATGTCGTAGTCTTGTACGAGGGGTTGAGGAGGAAATAAATTTTTTGGAACGAGATTTTTTCTAAGTACGGAAGAAACTTTTTTAAGGGTGGCAACACCAACAGAGGCTCAGCGATGCTCAGCGCCCCCTAGCGGCGAAAAGCGGAACTATCAAGGATGGAACTTAGAAATATTTTCTGTTTCGGTTGCCATAGCAACACCTGTGGGGTAGAAACTTTTTTTGGGGTGGCAACACCAACAGAGTCTCAGCGATACTCAGCGCCCCCTAGTGGCAGAAAGGAGAATTAAAATTGGGATTTTTCTGATAGTTGAGATTTTTTTTTTCTTTTTCTAAATGAATTAATTAAGTACGAAATATTCGTATTTTTTTTTCTTTTTCTTAAATGAATTAAAGGTATTAATGAGGATAATTAAATAAAGTGATTAAGTATATAAAGGCCATTGTTATCCATCCGCATGCTAGAAGCGTGCCAAGGACATGTTATTACATGTTGAGGACATACCAGCGGTATACTAAGGGGTATACTAAGGGGTATACCAAAGGGATATGCTGAAGGCATGCCAAGGTCATGTCAATATCCCTACGCCTTCTAAGAAAAGAGTGCTTTTCCTATATGGTGGTTACGAAGCGAACTGCGAGAATCTTGCAGGGTGAGATACTTGAAAATATCGTATGATGAGGGGTATGCCAAGAGGATCCAACATGAATTTTAAGAAAGTGCCACTTTTAGCGTTTTTTCACAAAAAGTTTCAAAAACGTTAAAAAAACAACAAAAATGTACGTTTTTAAAATAAATTGTGGTTTTTAGATTGTTTGAATTCTCTATGGGAAATAACATGGGTTTTCACACTTTTGTGTATTTTTTTTAAAAAAAATGTGCGTTTTTGCAAAAGTGTTACCAAAAAAGCCTTTTTTGAAAAATGTGACATTTTGCGATTTTTTTTCAAAATGCCGTTTTCTCTATGGGAATTAACATAGGTTTTCGCACTTTTACATTTTTTTAAAAAAAATGTGCGTTTTTGCAAAAGTGTTACCAAAAATGCGTTTTTTGAAAAATGTGACATTTTGCGATTTTTTTCAAAAACACACTTTTTACTTGTAAAAACTAAGAAAAACACGTTTTAAAAGTAGCAGAATCGCGTGAATTGGCGTTTTAAAGTTGCAGAATCGCGTGAATTGGTGTTTTAAAGTAGCAGAATCGCATGAATTGGGTGTATGGGAATCTCGGGGGTTTAAGGGGTGTGTTTCCCCAACCCTTTCCGTCTTGGAGTTTAAAAAATTTTAATATTTGTAAAAATAAATATTTAAAAAAATATTCCCAAAATTAAATATTTTTAATAAATATGGGGGTACCTCTCAATCTTAACATGTTTTAAAGAATCGTGAAAGTGTGCTTATGTCCAAAATACTTGAGTGTTATGAATCTAACAAGTTAATTAAAGGATGTTAATTAAATTAATTTATTAAGTATTGGATATCCGTATGCCAGGAGCATGTCAAAGACGTGCCATGGGTATGTCAAAGCGTACCAAGGGTGTACCACAGGGATATGCTGAAGGCATGCCAAGATCATCGTTCTTACAATACCCCTCCACTATATCGCTGTTACGAAGAGATACGCGAGAATCTTGTATGATGAAGGGGCCAAGAGGATCGAACATGAATTTTAAGAAAGTGTCACTTTTAGCGTTTTTTACACCAAAAGTTTCAAAAACGTTAAAAAACAACAAAAATGTACGTTTTTAAAATAAATTGTGGTTTTTAGATTGTTTGAATTCTCTATGGGAAATAACATGGGTTTTCGCACTTTTGTGTATTTTTTGTAAAAAAAATGTGCGTTTTTGCAAAAGTGTTACCAAAAAAGCGTTTTTTGAAAAATGTGACATTTTGCGATTTTTTTCAAAAACACACTTTTTACTTGTAAAAACTAAGAAAAACACGTTTTAAAAGTAGCAGAATCGCGTGAATTGGTGTTTTAAAGTAGCAGAATCGCGTGAATTGGTGTTTTAAAATAGCAGAATCGCGTGAATTAGTGTTTTCAAAGTAGCAGAATTGCGTGAATCGGGTGTATGGGAGGGGGTGTGTTTCCTCAACCATTTCGGCCTTCGATTTCAAAATTTAAAGAATAAATATTTTAAATAATCGTGAAAGTGTGCTTATGTCCAAAATACCTGAGTGTTATGAATCTCGCAAGTTAATTAAAGGATGTTAATTAAATTAATTGATTAAGTATTGAATGTCTGTATACCAGGAGCATGTCAAATAGTAATGTTATGAATCCCACATCCATTTTAGTCTGAAAATCTAGAAAAACCTCATAGAATATACCTATTTTAAAAATAAGTATTATAAAAAAGGGCTAGTGTATCAGTTTATACGCATAGTGTGTGTCTTATTTCTCTAAATCCCGTCATTTTTAAAAATAAAAGTACATGCCAGAACCCTCCACGCCTAACTCTCATAAAAATGATTTACCTATGAGTGCCCCCGCCCAACACTTTTGTGCGGATGGAGGGGAGATGTTTAACACATTCTCGGCACTAGGAGAATACGTAGTGGACGTTGGCACGTGTTATATTACTGAATAAGAAATTGCTTAGCCCGAAATACAAGCGAGTCTGTATTCAGGAGATATATAGTCGAAAATGTCTATCCTGTGATTTTTAACGTTTGAAATAGCAAAATACACGCTAATTTCTTTACAACGAATAACATATATTTCTTGTATACATACCAGTTCTAAGCGAAATTTAACACATATAGCTTTCTGAGGGAGGGAGAAACGGCTAATATGGTGATACATATGACACACGCGCTCAGCACAAATCGATGGAAATAAATGCTGAGATAGTTTTTAAAGACGAGACTTTGAAATTTTTCTCGATAAATAAGGTATTTGAGGTTATTTAACGTGTGAATGATCGATACATGCCAATAAAATGAGGAACTAGGCCAAGTTTACAAGTATAGGACTTTAAAGTTTTGATGTTTTAGGGGTAGAACTTGAATTTATAATCAAACATGATTTATACTAACAACTGCAAAGGGAGAAATGCATAGCGAAAGGGGTTATGTGTATATATATATATATATATAATGCATATAACAAACACCCACCGGTGGAATGCAGATCTAAGATAGTATTTTTAGGAGAAGACATGGGATTCTTAAGTAAAGGGAGTATTTAGAGACATTTAAAGAGATATAAACATGAGATAAGGTAACATCCATAATACACACAACTAATATAGGACAGCGAAAGGAAAACTTTAGTATTGTTTAGAGACCGAACTTCAAATTTTTAAGTAAATGTAGGTGTTTGGAAAATTTTTAATGAACTATGTGCGATACACATGTCTCCGATCACAGTGGTGGAAAAATGATATCGGAGCAGTTTTTAAAGATGTGACTTTAACTTTTTCAATTAAGTGAAGAATCTGCTAAATATTAGAGGGTGCTGACGCTTACCGAGGGTTTTATGTATAATACACATAAGCAGCATATAACATTAGGAAGGGGATATTAGAAAATTTTTTAAAGATAGGACTCTAGATTTTGGGACTAAATGAGATGTGCGTGTGCGTGTGTGTGTGCGTGTGTGTGTGTGTGTGTGTGTGTGTGTGTGTGTAATTATACCTTAAAAAGCTATATATCTGTAGTATCCCAACGGATACTAATATTTGTTTTTCAAACTTAGAAAAACTTTATTTCAGTTGCACTTATTTTAAGTGTAATTAAAAAAAGTTTTAACTAAATGTGTAAAATAAATATTAGTATCCGTTGGGATACTACAGATATATAGCTTTTTAAGGTATAATTACACACACACACACACACGCACACGCACACACACACACGGTAAAAATAGACAGGCCATTCATAATCACAGAGGGATTTTCTTTAATTATTTTACTAAAATCTATTATTTTTTAACATGTGATTCTATTTTATACCATAGTTTAACAGTAATCATGATATGACCTTGATGTGACCTTGTCGTGTAGGGGGTGTCGTTGAAGTATCGATTTTATCACATCTGCTGTGGATTTCGTGCTGTCAAGACGCGTTTCAAGTTGCTCTGCGAATATGTCGGTTTAAGTTGGTAAAGCTGGAGATGTTATATCTGTCATTATTCATCGGCCTACACCTAATGCAGCATTTTCAGTCGGATTGAACATGTAAGTACTTGCTTTAATATGATTTTATTCTATTATTTTATTAAACTCAGTATTTTTATAGTATGTTACAGCTTCATTATTTTATTTAGTTAAGATTTTTATCAATTTAATGTAGTTTGTTGGGGTTTTAGTACCTAGATATATTATTCAGCTTGGTAATTTTATTATTTTAGCTGATTTCTGATGGGATTGGTATAATGTATTCGCAATTACTTTATATAAATCTTGGGGTATGTATTACATTGCTACATAGAATAATGTATGTTTATATTAACGTACATTTTTTATCTTGTATAGACATGTCTTGTCTGTTTTAGAATGTCGATGATCTGTATTATCTACACAACTTCACTATATATTTTTCACCTCTTTAAAGGTTATTTACTTAGAAATTTTAAGGATTCCCCTTTAAAATATTTGTAGTATTCCCATTTCGCTGTTATCTGATGATGATGAAATCATCTCATACCGCCTTATTAGGTGTTTTTGACTCTTTAAATGTTCTTAAACATCTCATTTACCCAAAAAATTCAGAGTTCTATCCTTAAAAACTTACTTAAATTAACATTTAACTATTATGTGCCCGCGATGTGTATTACACATGCCGTCTGAATCTTCGTATTCGTCCGCTTTAAGTGTTGATATATTGCGCTTAGTTAGAAAAAAATTTTAGGTGTTATTCTAAAAAGCCATCTTAGCTTTTCCCTATTTAATAACTATGTATTGGCTATGTGTATCGCATATGTCATCTTAGTAGGTATTTACGCTACTTTAAATGTTTTTAAACATAACATTTACTTAAAAATCTAAAGTCCCACCCCCTAAATATTACTCTAATTCCTCATTTTAGCACTAGGTGTTAGTAATGATTACGCTCTATACTCTTCAGTACGTGTTTCTATTCCTTAAAAGTTAGTAGAAATCCCTATTTAGCTAAAAAATTCTCAAAGTCCCCTCTAAAATTTTACTGTATACCCTTTAGTATGTCTTTATATCCCTTTAAAAAGTAGTGGAAATCCCTATTTAGCTAGAAAATTCCCTTAGTTCCTTCTAAAAATTTGTTGTACACCCTTTAGTTTACCTTTCTATCCCTCTAAAAATTAGCTGAAATCCCTATTTAACTAAAAAAAATCCAAAGTTACATACTTATAAATTATTCTTAGTTCGTCATTTAACTGTTATATCGAGTATGTGTATTATACTAGTCCATTAAAAGTTTCTGGGTATGTTCATTTACTTTGAAATTTGAAGTGCAGTCTTTAAACAATATTTAAGTTTTCTTTTCACTGTTATATATATCGGCGTTGTATTCATTCTAAGTCATCTCGCTGGGCGTTTTCATTTCTTTAAAAACTAGTATAAATTGCCTTTTATGTGAAACTTCTAAAGTCTTTAAAAAAATTTATCTTAGTAAATAATTTCAGTGCTGGGTATCTTGGGTAAGTACACCCCCATTCCGCCTCATTAGATGTTTTCATCCCCTTTAAATGTTTCTTGATATCTCATTTAGTCCCAAAATCTAGAGTCCTGTCTTTAAAAAATTTTCTAATATCCCCTTCCTAATGTTATATGCTGCTTATGTGTATTATACATAAAACCCTCGGTAAGCGTCAGCACCCTCTAATATTTAGCAGATTCTTCACTTAATTGAAAAAGTTAAAGTCACATCTTTAAAAACTGCTCCGATATCATTTTTCCACCACTGTGATCGGAGACATGTGTATCGCACATAGTTCATTAAAAATTTTCAAAACACCTACATTTACTTAAAAATTTGAAGTTCGGTCTCTAAACAATACTAAAGTTTTCCTTTCGCTGTCCTATATTAGTTGTGTGTATTATGTATGTTACCTTATCTCATGTTTATATCTCTTTAAATGTCTCTAAATACTCCCTTTACTTAAGAATCCCATGTCTTCTCCTAAAAATACTATCTTAGATCTGCATTCCACCGGTGGGTGTTGGTTATATGCATTATATATATATATATATATACACATAACCCCTTTCGCTATGCATTTCTCCCTTTGCAGTTGTTAGTATAAATCATGTTTGATTATAAATTCAAGTTCTACCCCTAAAACATCAAAACTTTAAAGTCCTATACTTGTAAACTTGGCCTAGTTCCTCATTTTATTGGCATGTATCGATCATTCACACGTTAAATAACCTCAAATACCTTATTTATCGAGAAAAATTTCAAAGTCTCGTCTTTAAAAACTATCTCAGCATTTATTTCCATCGATTTGTGCTGAGCGTGTGTGTCATATGTATCACCATATTAGCCGTTTCTCCCTCCCTCAGAAAGCTATATGTGTTAAATTTCGCTTAGAACTGGTATGTATACAAGAAATATATGTTATTCGTTGTAAAGAAATTAGCGTGTATTTTGCTATTTCAAACGTTAAAAATCACAGGATAGACATTTTCGACTATATATCTCCTGAATACAGACTCGCTTGTATTTCGGGCTAAGCAATTTCTTATTCAGTAATATAACACGTGCCAACGTCCACTACGTATTCTCCTAGTGCCGAGGATGTGTTAAACATCTCCCCTCCATCCGCACAAAAGTGTTGGGCGGGGGCACTCATAGGTAAATCATTTTTATGAGAGTTAGGCGTGGAGGGTTCTGGCATGTACTTTTATTTTTAAAAATGACGGGATTTAGAGAAATAAGACACACACTATGCGTATAAACTGATACACTAGCCCTTTTTTATAATACTTATTTTTAAAATAGGTATATTCTATGAGGTTTTTCTAGATTTTCAGACTAAAATGGATGTGGGATTCATAACATTACTATTTGACATGCTCCTGGTATACAGACATTCAATACTTAATCAATTAATTTAATTAACATCCTTTAATTAACTTGCGAGATTCATAACACTCAGGTATTTTGGACATAAGCACACTTTCACGATTATTTAAAATATTTATTCTTTAAATTTTGAAATCGAAGGCCGAAATGGTTGAGGAAACACACCCCCTCCCATACACCCGATTCACGCAATTCTGCTACTTTGAAAACACTAATTCACGCGATTCTGCTACTTTAAAACACCAATTCACGCGATTCTGCTACTTTAAAACACCAATTCACGCGATTCTGCTACTTTTAAAACGTGTTTTTCTTAGTTTTTACAAGTAAAAAGTGTGTTTTTGAAAAAAATCGCAAAATGTCACATTTTTCAAAAAACGCATTTTTGGTAGCACTTTTGCAAAAACGCACATTTTTTTTTAAAGAAATGTAAAAGTGCGAAAACCTATGTTAATTCCCATAGAGAAAACGGCATTTTGAAAAAAAATCGCAAAATGTCACATTTTTCAAAAAACGCTTTTTTGGTAACACTTTTGCAAAAACGCACATTTTTTTTACAAAAAATACACAAAAGTGCGAAAACCCATGTTATTTCCCATAGAGAATTCAAACAATCTAAAAACCACAATTTATTTTAAAAACGTACATTTTTGTTGTTTTTTAACGTTTTTGAAACTTTTGGTGTAAAAAACGCTAAAAGTGACACTTTCTTAAAATTCATGTTCGATCCTCTTGGCCCCTTCATCATACAAGATTCTCGCGTATCTCTTCGTAACAGCGATATAGTGGAGGGGTATTGTAAGAACGATGATCTTGGCATGCCTTCAGCATATCCCTGTGGTACACCCTTGGTACGCTTTGACATACCCATGTCACGTCTTTGACATGCTCCTGGCATACGGATATCCAATACTTAATAAATTAATTTAATTAACATCCTTTAATTAACTTGTTAGATTCATAACACTCAAGTATTTTGGACATAAGCACTTTCACGATTCTTTAAAACATGTTAAGATTGAGAGGTACCCCCATATTTATTAAAAATATTTAATTTTGGGAATATTTTTTTAAATATTTATTTTTACAAATATTAAAATTTTTTAAACTCCAAGACCGAAATGGTTGGGGAAACACACCCCTTAAACCCCCGAGATTCCCGAGATTCCCATACACCCAATTCATGCGATTCTGCTACTTTAAAACACCAATTCACGCGATTCTGCTACTTTAAAACGCCAATTCACGCGATTCTGCTACTTTTAAAACGTATTTTTCTTAGTTTTTACAAGTAAAAAGTGTGTTTTTGAAAAAAATCGCAAAATGTCACATTTTTCAAAAAACGCATTTTTGGTAACACTTTTGCAAAAACGCACATTTTTTTTAAAAAAATGTAAAAGTGCGAAAACCTATGTTAATTCCCATAGAGAAAACGGCATTTTGAAAAAAAATCGCAAAATGTCACATTTTTCAAAAAAGGCTTTTTTGGTAACACTTTTGCAAAAACGCACATTTTTTTTAAAAAAAATACACAAAAGTGTGAAAACCCATGTTATTTCCCATAGAGAATTCAAACAATCTAAAAACCACAATTTATTTTAAAAACGTACATTTTTGTTGTTTTTTTAACGTTTTTGAAACTTTTTGTAAAAAAACGCTAAAAGTGGCACTTTCTTAAAATTCATGTTGGATCCTCTTGGCATACCCCTCATCATACGATATTTTCAAGTATCTCACCCTGCAAGATTCTCGCAGTTCGCTTCGTAACCACCATATAGGAAAAGCACTCTTTTCTTAGAAGGCGTAGGGATATTGACATGACCTTGGCATGCCTTCAGCATATCCCTTTGGTATACCCCTTAGTATACCCCTTAGTATACCGTTGGTATGTCCTCAACATGTAATAACATGTCCTTGGCACGCTTCTAGCATGCGGATGGATAACAATGGCCTTTATATACTTAATCACTTTATTTAATTATCCTCATTAACACCTTTAATACATTTAAGAAAAAGAAAAAAAAATACGAATATTTCGTACTTAATTAATTCATTTAGAAAAAGAAAAAAAAAATCTCAACTATCAGTAAAAATCCCATTAAGACAGAAAAATCCCAATTTTAATTCTCCTTTCTGCCACTAGGGGGCGCTGAGTATCGCTGAGCCTCTGTTGGTGTTGCCACCCCAAAAAAAGTTTCTACCCCACAGGTGTTGCTATGGCAACCGAAACAGAAAATATTTCTAAGTTCCATCCTTGATAGTTCCGCTTTTCGCCGCTAGGGGGCGCTGAGCATCGCTGAGCCTCTGTTGGTGTTGCCACCCTTAAAAAAGTTCCTTCCGTACTTAGAAAAAATCTCGTTCCAAAAAATTTATTTCCTCTTCAACCCCTCGTACAAGACTACGACATCGTTGCCACCCAAAAAAATTTTCTAAAAATTTTTACCCCCACCTTTTTTTCATTTTCCCCCCTTTTACACCCCCGTCCAGGATTACTGAATTCAAGATGGCGGCCATTTTGCTCAGCGCTGAGCATTGCTGAGCCTCCCGTGCAGAACCGGCCTTCCTCATCTACTGGTGTGGTTGGGGCAGAGATCTCCTAGGGGTCAAGGCTTAAACAAAGCACCATTGGAAACTGAAGTAGCCAATGAGGCAATCTTGCTACATCGCACTGAGGAGCAACCAATGGGGGATACGGAGGGCTTATTTAAACCTCAAGCAAACTGATGTGGCAACAAAGAGATAATTCAATATATATATTCCAGCGGTGACAGTCCAACAGCATTGAGAGTGAGATAAGGAATGACTGTCCAGAAACGAGAGAGAGCAGTCATGGAATTCCAGCAAACGCGTTGAGATATTCAACAAGAATAATTATCCAAAAGTTCAGAGTGTCGTGTCTTTAAGCAGTATAGTGATTGTGTTAAAATTTGAAAATGCATTAGAAAAGAGAAAGCCTACCCCAAGTAGTCTAAAATGGAAACGGCCAATATTCCAAGCATGCTCAGCAACAGACCAACAAACAGAAGTATGTGCCAATCTGCTTATATATTAGGTCAACTAATGATTTTGGAATAATATTCTAAGATTCTTCACACGGTGTTATTTTTCACACAATTATTCTTCACACGGTGAATTTTCTCCTCCTTAGGCGTTTATTAAAATTAATATAATTTTAATCATAATAATAATAATATATGTGAATAAATAATATTTATTTTAAAAGTTAAAAATGTGAAATTTAATGTGTAGTATTTTAATTAATAATTATATTTTAGGAAATCGTGCAAAATGGTGGATTATTGGGGCCACGATAGTAATGCATGAACTATATGTTTCACGATCCCTATTAATTAAGAATTATAATTCAGTCTAAAGATTCATTTATTATTTAAAAAGTAAACCAACTTAATATTTATGTTGTAAGCACCACAGTCTTGTTAAGACATCTTCCTCCACAACCATTATTAGTTTGAATATATTTTAATTCGATTTATTTAAAACCATGGAACACACCTACATTGGAAGCTCTCAAATCATTGAATCGTTAACCTTGCATAGATTGGTGTGACTAAAACCAATTATTATCGTCAATTCCACACTGTTTAACCACGGCCGTCCAAATGGTTGCTCAAGTCCTCTGACGAGTCGGACGGTCTGGGTCTTCAACACTGTTTAACCAAACAGAATGAAAATTACCAAATTGCGAATTACCAAAAAGAACGAAACCGGACTCATAATGATACTGGTTACTACACTGGAAGGCTAAACTTAAACAAGACACAAGGTCTAAAGAAAAGCAAAACAGAAGACAGACTAAGGGAAAATAACTTCTTTGTCCCATTATATTCGTTTTATTTATTTGATAAAAGGTTAAACTCATGATTGCAAATAAATCCCCAAAAGGCAATGCCTCAAATTCTACCTAACTACTAAGGATACACAAATTAGTAAAATCCTAGAACTCTCTTCTTAACAAATTAGATGACTTCGAAAGTCATTAGAAATGAGTGGAAACTTCAGACTGTTTCTTCTCCACAGACTGCCTCCAGAGAGATGATCTTTAAGCCTAAAATGAATTACTGAAATATTAGAGTCCCAAGAATGTTCAGCTATTGAAGACTTAGATACTCTTGTTTAGAAACACGGCTCATGTGTTCTCTAATACAAAATGTAAGAGGTCTTTTAGTTTAAAAAACATAACGAAGTCCTACCTTACACCTTTCTGGTGGGTCGGATGGTCTGGGTCTCAACAACAACAACAACATAACCAAGTCCGGATTCGCACGGAATGTGTTAAAAAAACTAACGGTTCAAGCCAGGAATAGAGCCTTTAAGAAGAGGGAAATGAATTTCATTAAGAGGTTTGAATACACATCTGAAATTGAAATGTAATAGAATTAGAATGTATCAAACTGTTGTTTCTAAGATAAAAGCTTGTAAAATATTCATCTTAAATCAGACATGTCAATAATGCGACGACAAATGTGCGTTATAAGCCCCCTTCTTCGAAGCCGTTATATTCCATTTAAATGGGGGATACCACCCGGGTGCGAATTTTTTCTTTGTGTGTAGCTCTACTTGACGTGTCCATCATTTATTTAGTCGGAGTATGTTCTTGGCAGCAGATAAGGGCGTAAGGGAGCATATTGTTCTAACTGTTTATTTGGCTTGAAGAAGGAGGCTTATATCGGCCTCGAAACAAGTATCGTCACTTTTCTGACATATGCCTGCTTTATTCAAGGAAGTTTTGAAAGCTATTATATGATAGAACATTAGCAACCTAATAACTAACATATAACAAAAGAAATAAAGCGATAGAATTACGAAGACAATCTTCATGACCTTGAGGGTTAAACCAATTTCAACTTGTTGAAATTTTACATCACCGTATCAATAATAGTAAGATTGTAGCCTATTAGAAACCAAAGATTTCATATAGTCAATCTCACAATTAAGTGGCTGTTAATCAGAACATACATTTAATGCAAAGTAAACATAACCACAAAAAGCAGAAAATGATTGATGAACAAAATGATTGGAACGAGCATGGGGAAGAATGACAACAGAAGATTTACTTAAAAAACAGCATCAAGGAATGATATTTGATTATTATAATCCTCCTCATGAGTAAACTGATTGCAAAGGTCAAAATAATTAATTAAATGAAGCAAATTTAATTGATTGTAACTATTATCACCCAACAGAGTATCATTTACATATCTGAACCAGCATATGAAATCGTACAAGTTTTTCTCAGAGAATACATAGAGATATCACATAAAGTAGGCGACAGCGGATTGTTCATAGCCAAACCTTTAGATTGATATATTTTTTTTTATCAAATGGCCTGGCAATTGACTTTCATCATTCGCCTATACATCGGCCGGAAATGTGAACCATTTAGCTGTCCTGGGACGTTTCCCCCGGCGCACCAGAGGGGGAAGGAACACACTGCGCCCAATAACACAACATCCATGCCTTATATGGGACTCAAAACCACAACGCGGCGGCCGAACGAGCGCTTGGAAATGCTCGCCTTGACCGTCCGACCACCGCGTCGGCTCAGATTGTTTATAAAAACACTGTTAAAACAAATAACATTTGCCGGAAGAGATTTATAAAAATGTATTCGATTGAAAACAAGAAGTTTTATAGAAATTAGACTGTGAGAAAAACATTCTTTTGCATTTCATTCCATTTACTTATTTGACAAAAGATCAAACTCGAGACTTAATGCAAATAAATCCACAAAAGCCAGTACACCAAATTCTACCTGAGTTCTAAGTATGTACAAATCAAAAGAATCCCAAAACTAATTCCTCTGCATAAAGGATTGGTTATCCTCGAAGGTAATTAGAAGTGAGTGCAAAACTTCAAATCGATTTTCCCTATAGAATGCCTCGAGAGTGTGATCTTTAAATTTGAAAACGAATTACTGAGAGACAAGATATTCAATACACAAATGGGTCACAACATTTGAGAGGGAATATCGAAAGAAGCAAATCTGTTTTGTGTTTAAATATTTATTAGTTGCTTCTTTATGAAGTTAGAATAATTTAATTATCTCGCACGAATGATCTGTTGCCATCATGGAATACAAATTATTAAGACAACTTGAAGAGTTCCTGCGATTGAAATTTGTTATAAAGAAGCTTTTCAAACAATTATAAAGCTTAAAGTATGCCCGTAAAATGGTATAGTAATTTACAGGAGTTGCTGGACTTAATTTAAAAAATAGGATGATTTAATAAAAATAGGATGATGAACTCGGAAACAAATCCAGATAAGCGAAATAAGCCAATTCTAAATTATAAAACATTGTCTAATCCATAAAACTGTTATAGATGACACAACATGGCACAATATGATTATGGGCAAATTACTGTCCTATCCATATACTAAATCAAACAACGCTTACCTGCACCGAAATCTAACGTACAGATAGTTCAAAATACAACAATGTATTTTTGAATCCAAAAAAGAATATTATAGCGTACTTCGACGTGCATATAAAGTGTCATAATGTTGTAATCCCCGACGTTACGACTTTTTGATGGGTTTTAATGCTTTCTATATACGCATCTCGTGCGTTCCTGATATCGATTATATTGAGAATTAGACAATTCTCTACAACTTTGTAATTGACATTTTTGTTCTATATCTCTTTATTACCGAGTTCGTTTTCCTAAGTTCTCCACTTTTTAACATTTTACAACAAAGTTGAAAAGTGTTTATGACTTTGTTAATACTTTACAACAAAGTTGAAATGTGTTTATGACTTTGTTAATACTTTACAACAAAGTTGAAAAGTGTTTATGACTTTGTTCATTTCTGTCTGTCTGTCTGTCTGTCCGTCAGCATGATAACTTCCGTAAAAATGATTTTATCAAAATGAAATTTTAGTATGTTGTTTAGACGGTCTGTGGGTCCTACAGGAATATAAATGAATAATATCACCCAATTAGTTTTGGATTGAACCCGGGTTGAAAAAAAGAAATACATTGAACCCTATGGGACCTAATTTATCAAACATTTTTTAAGCGTATTCAAAATTCACACATTGCTTCGAACGTTTTAGGAAATATTCAAATTATCCCATAAAATATATAAAAAAAATTCAGCAAAATATATTCAGTAGTTTTTAAATAAAAATTAAAACAATAATTACACCTTTTATATGAAGAGATCAGGTGACCATTATATGAAGAGATCACGTGACCCACTTCAAAATAAAATATGGCATCCATCTTGTGTCAAAATCGTGATTTTTGAAGTCCTTATTAATTCATATTTAGTGTTGTATCCGTTCTAAAACCGCTTTATTTTTGTTTAATTCTGTGCATCAACACACTAAAACAACGCAATTAAAATATATTTGGGTTTAAATGACCATCCAAATTTGATTATTTCTACAACGAAGCCTACTTTTCACTTATGGAAAATGTAAACAGCAAAATATGTAGAATGAGTTGTATAAGAATTGCTGCATTTCTTTAATGCAAAATTATTTAGCTCATGGAGTCCGCAATATAGCTGATATGAATGAAATATTCATTGATTTTACAGAAAGAAGGACGATTTTTCCGATGAAGTTTTAAGCATAGAGTTTAATTACTTGTACCTCCATGGTTTTAAGTTTTTAAATAAAATAAATTATTATAGTATTGTGAAAAATGAAATGAATGGAAAAATGTTTATGAACGAAATGCTGTTTTAATAGAGAGAGCCAGGTGTTATATTTCGATGACGCCATTTGAATAAATTTCAGTTGTTTTCGATGAAGTTTTCAAATATAATAAATTATTGTAGTATTATGATAATTTTAAAAATATTATCGAGGAATGTATCGCAGTTTAGAGGTGTTTAAACCAGGCAATTTTTATTTCAATGCCGTCATTTGAATGAAGTTCATTTTTTGTCGATGAAATTTACAATTTAGTTTTCAAATATAATAAATTAATGTAGTATTGTGATAATTTTAAAAATATTACCGAGGAATGAATCGCATTTTAGAGGTGTTTAAACCAGGCAATTTATATTCCAATGCCGTCATTTGAATGAAGTTCATTTTCTTTGATGAAGTTTTGAGTTTTCAAATATATTAAATTAGTGTAGTATTGTGATAATTTTAAAAATATTATATAATTTTAATAATACTTTAAAAATATTAAATGAAATTGCATTGAATTTGGAAAGTGTTTCATAATCAATGCTTTATGCATGATTGATCTTTCTTGTTTATTCTATCGAGAATAATCACTTTATATATACCTATCGTTGTATACCTCTTTCAATCCAAAATTATTTAAATTCTTAAGGATTTCCCCAGGAACCTTGTATTTTTAGTAAAATATTTAATTAAAATAAATTGCATTTAAATTGACAAGTGGTGCTCAACCCGTCAATTGCGATCTATCAGTTGATCGTCCTAACTGTTAAGTCGATCTTTGGATGATTTTTGTAGAAATATGAAGTTTTGCATTGTGCTTTTCGGGAAGGAAAATTAAATTTTACATTAAAACTTTCATGAAGTAAACGAATGCGGTTAAACATATTTATATTTTGATAAGCTTCTCATTTAAGTTAAGTTTACTGTAAGGTATTATGATAATTTTACAGAAAAAAATTAGTTTACAGAAAAAAATAAAGTATGGTTCAGTAACCTGAATTAGATTTGACAATAAAGAAACCCCTAGATCTAAATGAGGTCTCAGCGTACTTCTTCCAGAGCTTTAACCTCCGATTTATGTCAGGCACTCGAAAACAGGACATTTTTTAGCAGAACATATAATACTTCACGAAGTCCGAGGAATACCTAACTAAAACGCCTTAACCTCCTACTACGCGTCAAATATTTGGAAACATGGCATCATTTGACCCAAACAAATGGAAGGAAACAGAAAGCTTATGTATACTTTTCTGACATTTAGGATACGCCTTAGTCAAAAAAAAAAATATTAATTAATTAAATAAATTCATTTAAATATAAAGTGGTGGATATTTAATGCAGGATTTAAAATTTTTTGTGAAATTTCACACCCTGCATCAGTAGCCCGGCCGCCTAAATAGCTGCTCACGTCCTCGGATGAGTCGGTCGGTCTGGGTCGTCAACCCTGCATCAGTAGGGCGCGGTAGCCCAGTGGTTAGAGCGCAGGAATTGCACTCGATAGGTCCGGGTTCGATTCCCTCCGCTGCCAAAACTGCCGCCGTGTTCACGCGGAGTACGATCACGTTAAACATGTGGGTCAGTAAGTCCTTCCGAGAGATTGGTGGTAGGGGAAGGAGGATATGGTCCCTGTGGATGCCTCCCCCACTGGGTTTCGGTCTAAATTGGGTGACTCTTCCCGGCCGTCCAAATAGTTAGCTTACACCTGTCTGGTAGGGGGATTGGTCTCAACAACATCACCCTTCATCAGTGCAACAAGTGAAAGTTTCACTTTCTGTTTAAATTATGAGATATCAGTATCTTTGAAAATGCATTTGATAGGGGTGATTTCGGAAGTATTTTCGCCTAAAATAACTATAAACAAAAAGCTAAAATTTTATTGACCTTTTCTTGAAAATTTTTAGATAGAAGGAGAATGTTCAAACTCCAATCCTTCCCTTAAACACGTCACTGGTGATATGTTAAGTTAATTACAGATAGAAATCGATCTATTTCCTAATTATATATCAAAAGAAAGTATCAGTGTCCCAAAATTTGGGTACCACTGAGATAGAATAAATAATTTCAAATACTTAACATTAGAAATAAGTTTTCTATTTTTCATGGCAATAAAACAGAACATCCAAATGAAGTAAATAACTGCTCTTGCTTGATCCTGACAGGAATTTAGCGGTGTCTGAACACTCCAAATAGCTTCTTTCCGATCGAAAGACTCCAGGGAGTGATGCTAAAGTAGAAAAAAAAATTATGAGGAAAGAAATGCTAAGAATAAAAGTAGATGTAGTAAAAGTTCAAGAGTAAGGAAGCATCTCAATATACAGGGTGTTCTAAAAACATTGACCTCCGTTTTTATTCCATAAATACTGATCTTAGACATATATAATAAATTAAAAAGTTGCACAAGAAAGGTACAGAATTTTATGTAATCGATTAAAATTTTCAAGGGAATTAAATTTTAAGAAATACAAAATTTAAATTAATTATATTATTAATTAATTATAATTTTACAAATATTATTTACACAAAAACCATTTTGGCTCCTACCGCTGATTTTTTTTTTTTTTTTTTTTTTTTGTAATGTGCTGTGTAAGTTGAGTGCAAAAAGCCTTTTATAGTTATCTTTGTTATACAATAAATGTAATCCGAAAGTTTAGACTGAGCGATGTATTTTTTCTGGGAATTAAAAATGATATTTATGCATTTATGTTTATATGTATATATATATTTTTTATGCATATATTTTTATTATATTTATGTGATTTGTAAGGATTCTAAATATAATATTTAATAATTCATTTTTAAATTAAAGGCAATTTTTAATTGCTTCTTATAACAATATATTTTAAAACCTATAATAAACCGTAAATCATTCATGATTCTGAATAGGTAAAGCAAATTTATTTTCCATTTTATTTCTATTCCTTTAGTGCAATATTTCAAATTTGTGATTTATTTTTTTAGATAAAATATATTTTATAACTTTTCAAAAGCACATGTACTTAATGAAAATTCTAAATTGCAACTGCTCACTGCAGTATGCTGGAATAAAAATCTTTCATGCACGGAATTTTTTATATTTTCTAAATTAACGGTGAACATCACACAATAAACTGGGTACAAAGTCAATAATCCACTTTGAATCTGTTTTTAAATCCATCCGTAATACCAAAACTAAAAATCTGATGTGGGCAACACATGACTTTCCTTATATAATGTAATGAATTTACTACTTTTACAGTAACAAAAAAATAGGTTTTTCTTATAGTAGATACTAATATTCTTTCCAAGACATTGAATTTTCGACAATGAGTCGTCATTTTCATTGATTTAGCGTCATTTTTACTTATTTGGCGAGATTTTCGTTAATTTGGCAACAATTCAAAAAATCGCCAAGTTGGCGACATTCCGTCAAATGTGTCGCCAAACTTTCGCCAAGCGTTATGGATGGAGAAATAAGTTATTCTTATAGCAAATAAATAACTATTGGCGTTCAAATACAAAAGTATTACTGAAAGTATCTTTTCTCATGAATGGAACGAGCTAGATCCACGAGAATGATGTCACCCAATTTATCGCTTAATATTATATATGAAAAGTGAACATGTTTCTCAATAGGAAATATATTTTTTTTATTTTATATGACTTTTTGATAATTTTTTTTAAAAATATGCAATATCTCGAGAACGGTTCATGTTAGCGTTCTGAAATTTATGTCAATCGCTTTCTAATGAAAAATTACTTAAAAAATATCTATTTTCGTAACTTTATTAGTGGTTTTGATTTTTTGACGATTTTTTCAAAATTTCATTCGAAAATTTAGGGGGGTTCTGAACATTCAATTGCGTATAAAAACAATAGGCTTCCAGTGTTTACGGATTGTGATTTTTGTACCAAATTTTGTTCGAATCGGTCTATTCGTTCGTCAGTTATCGATTCCACAGACTCACTGACACACACACACACACACACACAAACACACATACTTTCACACACACACACGCACACACACACATACTTTCACACACACACACAACCCGGTCGTCCATTTTGTTGCTCCAAGTCCTCTGGACGAGCCGGACGGCCTGGGGCTTTCACACACACACACAGACATCACTTCAAAAATGTTTGATTCGTGATCAGGGATGTTTGAAACGTGCTCTCCCTTCGAAAACTCGAATTCGAATTTTCGACCCCGTCACAATACTTTCCTTATACATTATGTATATAAGGAAAGTGAAAATAGAGTGCTAAACCAGTAGTGGACAGTCACCCTTAAGGATTTTCAAAGTTTATTAAATCATAAAAAAATATCATAAAAAGGCTTTGAAAATTGGATTATACAGTCACTGATTTATTATCATGACATACGTTAAGAACACTCTTTAATGACAGTGGTGAATTTTGTTTACAATCTGGCTTCCTGCGCTTCACACTATTTTTTACGAAAAACATCATTTTATGGCACAGATATAAATATTTAATCTGATGATGCAAAACTAGTAGTCGGACACATTGGAGCGATACAACTATTTGGCTGTTTGGGACGGAAGAAACAATTATAGTTATCGAAACTTTCTGAATGTAACCAAACTTATTCACCAATTCTCGAACGCGAGCCGCGGACGAACCTTGTGACGTCACATTCCGTGAGCTCCAAAATAGGTCGTTTCAGGCAGAATAAAAGACGCGACAGTCAGAAAATAAAATTTTTATACTTTTGTCCATTTTGCAACATTTCGAATAGAATAAAAAAATTAAAAAAGACGTCGGAATTGTCTATTGTAAGAGCCAGAAATTCTAAAATTAAAGTAGGAAAATGTGACGTAATTAAGTAAGAATTTATTCTACAATTTTTTTTTGCTTATGTAAAACGTAATTATAATTATAATAATAATAAAATTTATCTATTATATGCACACCAAGCAAGGTGAATTAGAAATTGTAAAATAAAATTCTACAGTACAATTAAGGTGCAAATAAGAAATTGCCGCAAAGTGTTTTAAAACATATGGTAAAGTAAAAGGGTATTAAGTGTATATTGATTTGATGTAGTGTATTGTATGTAATCTGTGTAAACTGTATTGTGGAAGATAGGCTTGATCATTAGCCGAAATATAGTGTGATGACAAATGAGTGACCGACAACATTGCAAAGAATAAAATTTCTGGGGTCAATTTTCCAAAGGGAAGCAGTCTAGTGGACAGTAAAATGCAAAATTACGAAATTTCCGTAACCCAATGCAAAAAAAAATAAGAGTATAAAATTTTATCAGTACAGTGCAATTTAAATTTCCCAGCGCCCATCCTAATTTATGCAAATGATTGTTCAATGTGATGAACTCACAATGATAGATAAAATAAATAATAAAAAATATATTTCGTGGGCGTAAGAATACGAGAGGGGCTCTTTAAAAAAATGCTATTCTGGCAAAATCAGGTATAAATTGCAATGGACGCAAACAAAATTTGGACTGTCAACAGACGGCAATCAAACCGAAATCTCTAAAATTTTATTTTGGAAGGGGGAAAAAAGTCCAACATTATGATAGCAAAAAACATGTGGCAAGACTGAAAGCAAATAACCGTGTAAAATTCAAGCTATTAGCAATATACGACAGTGTAGGACATTTTATTGTGCCTATCGAAAATGCAGCTCACTCTATTTAAGAGACGAAAAATCAGCGAGTGAACATATTAAAAGGGATAAAATTTCAATAATATTGCAAAATGGCGTGTAATATTTACGGTATCAGATCGAGCTTGCGAACTCGCAAGTACGAGAGTAGATACAAATGAGAAGAACGTTGAATAAAAGTTAAAAGGTCATTCACAAACAAAAAAAAAATAAAATAAACTACAATTTGAAAATAAGCAAATGCGGATAACAAAATTGTGAAATACATCAAAACCGTGAACAAAACAATAGCACGTAAAGAAGAGCTGAGAAAAAAAGAAAAAGAAAAAAAAGTTTTTTTTTAATGATAAATATCGAAATGAATAAAATGGATATACAATGGGATATACATATGGCAAACGACTGTTGTTTGAAGATATACAGTGTAATAACAGATAAGGCAAAATTAAATAAATAAAAAAATACGATCAGTTAGGCAGTTGTGGGCACGATGAACAGAAGGGGGTCCCATAGGTACCATCTTCAAACCGATAGCCAATCGGGACAGATCATAAATTATCGGCAAGACAGATCATAAATTATCAGCAAACTTTGCTGCAGCAAAATGTCAATGTTTCTGAAAGCAGGAAAAAGAATAAATTAAGTAAATCGCCGGATATGGTCAACATTATACAGTAAAACTATAAATTAGTTCTGAAACGCAAAAGAAAAATATCCACTTTTTAAAATCAAGTGGCGTGTTTGAAGCAGTATTTATGCTCGTAAAAACAGGAAATGAAATCCAAACAAATAAAGCACCATGGACCTGCTATCTTTTTCATTTATGGATTAGCTGCTTGTCAGTACCCCTAACGTTCTTCTAATTGTCGTAACAAGTCATGCGTCGCTATTTTACTTTAGACACAACTTGTATGTGTGGTCAAAAAATAATGTCTGGAAAGAATAACGAGAGGAGAGAGAGAAAATACTGCCGTTCGTAATTTTTGTTCTACTTAATTAGCTGCGGTGTTGTTTAGCGCAACTTCCTGGATTCAAATTACAAGAATTCATATTACAGTGGTTTAGTGAAATTAAATTTTATATAAAATATGCTTTTAAAATATTATCAAGACATGTGGATGATATACAAATATATTTTTTAATTTTTCACAATCTCATACTTTGTGGGGAACACAAAATAAGGTATCCGATTTGGGTATAACTAAGGACTATCTAAATGGGTATCATCTAAACAAACTCCTTATGGCCCGTCCAGCTGTAAATAAAAAAGCCATGAAATTTAGGCTTGAAGTGTCAGAATTAGTGATAATTTTAAATTCACACCGAAAATTTATTGCAATTTCATTATTTTAGCTTGGTTATTTTAGTACCGGCGAAAATAACAATTTGGAATAAAATAATTTGCTTAGCAATTTACCGCCGTATTTCATATTTATTGCAAATAAACACTATTTCAATGTCCCAAGAAAGCTTCAAATACTAAAAATAGGATTGGACAATTGTGGGCGTAGCCAAATGCATAATTGATACATGCCCCGGCTATTCACAATTGAATCTTGATATTTTCTAAATAATGCTAGTTTTCTATAATTGATCGCAGTTGTCAGGATTTTTTAATTTGTTTAATTTTCCTAAAGGATATAAAACCGTCGACACCCTTACCTGAGCTCATATACAAAAGTAAAATGCAAATCACTCTTTACAATTAGAGGGGATTTTGTATATAAAAATTTGATGTGGGCAGCACCTGACTTTCCTTAAAAAATGCAATGAATTTACTTCTTTCACAGTGAAAAAATGAGGAAAATATCCACGATACGGGGTTTTTAACGTTAAATTGTACATTTGGCGCTTTTCCGGATGACAACATGTAATACTATTTCAAAGTACCCAATTAACTGATGCAACTCTAAATTAACAATTATTAATATTCATAGCATCCTCAATAAACACTATAGTATGCATATCAAATATTTAATAATCAATCCATTAATTAGATCTCTTTTTCATTAACTTTGACGATATTTTCGCCAATCTAGACCGAAATATCGCCAAGATAGCAATATCCCGCTAGATTATTCACTAAGTTTGCCAAATGTATCGCCAAATGTTACAGTTAAACGGAGAGAAGAGCATTTCTTATATACTAGATGTAGAGTTGTAGATTCTCCGGAAAATTTTGAAATGGAAAATTTTGAAATTATTCTTTATATTACATTTCAGCTGCAATAATATGTTCAGTGACTGTTAAAAGTACTGTTATTATATTACAGCTACAGTCAAACATAAAAAAAATTACAAAAGCTAAAATAAGGTTTAAATCTAGAAATATATAGAAAAAATTCTATGCATGAAAATTCCTTATATCTGCATACTACAGTTAGCAGCTACAATTTATTATTTTCCTTAAATACGTTTGCTTTTGAAAACTTATAAAAAAAATTCTATTTCGTCTATCATAATGTTTTTTTTCCTTCAAAATTCCAATTTTAAAGCATTGCAGAAAAGAAATGAAAAGGCATGCAGAAGGCATGAGGAGTAATTTAAAATTGTTAAATCTTATCAGAATCATAAATAATTTACTGTTTATTAAAGTTTTAAAAAGTAGATAATAAAATATAATATTTGGGAAAAAAATAATATCTGATTATAATTGAAGAATGCATTAAATGTTATATTGCATTTCTTTCAATGCCTACTGATAATTCGAGGAAAATATTCTCTCATCTTCTTAAAAATTAACAAAAATAAAAACTTAATTACTAGCTTATAATATGTATAAAAATAAATTGCTAAATATATGAACATATTATTCGACAAAAATAAATTAAAAACAATTTTGTAATTAGCACTTTTAAAAATAAATTATTTTATATAATATTAAAAATTGTGTAAAAAATACTTGCTTGTAATTGAACGAGTATCATGAGAAAGAAATGGCAATTTTCTAGATGAGTTAAGCATATATTTAGTGTATTTTCCCTCAGCCAGGACTCAGCGAAAACAGTCCATTTTTACTTTCCTTATATACAATAATGTATAAGGACAGTATTGTGACGGGATCGAAAATTCGAATTCGAGTTTTCGACGGAAGAGCACGTTTCAGGCATCCCTGATCACGAATCGTACATTTTTGAAGTGATGTCTGTGTGTGTATGTGTGTGTGCGTGTCAGTGAATCTGTAGAGACGATAACTGACGAACGAATGGACCGATTCGAACGAAATTTGTACAAAAATTATAATCTGTAAACACTGGAAGCCTATTGTTTTTACACGCAATCGAATGTTCAGAACCCTCCTAAATTTTCGAATGAAATTTTGGAAAATCATAAAAAAACCTCTAATAAAATAACATATATAGACATTTCTTATGTAATTTTTCATTAGAAAACGATTGACATAAATTTTAGAACGATAACATAAACTGCTCTCGAGATATTGCACATTTTTCAAAAAAATTATCAAAAAATCATATAAAATAAAAATAAAAATATTTCCTATTTAGAAACATGTTCACTTTTCATATGTAATACCATGCGATACATTTGGTGACATCATTCTCGTGAATCCTAGCTCGTTCCATTCATGAAAAAAGATACTTTGAGTAATACCTTAATATTTGAAAGCCAATAGTCATTTAGCTGCTGTAGGAATAACTTATTTCTCCGTCCATAACGCTTGGCGAGATTTTGGCGACAAATTTGGTGGAATGTCGCAACTTGGCGACTTTTTTAAATGTTGCTAATTTAACGAAAAACTCGCCAAATGGATAAAAATGTCGCTAAATCTATGAAAATGACGACTCATTGACGAAAATTCAATATCTTAGAAAGAATATAAATATCTACTATAAAAATAATCTTTTTTTTTCTTTTTACTGTAAAAGTAGTAAATTCATTGCATTATACAAGAAAAGTCATGTGCTGCTCACATCAGATTTGTTTTTAATTCTTTTATAAATTTTAGATAAATTAATACTGAAAGATTAGGTTCCTTAAAAATTTATTTGCTCTTTCTGAAAATGAGTAAAATGTCGCTTTCACCCTTTTTATTGTCATCCATCCTTTTTCTTTCAAATGACGTACATATAAACACACTTACCCCCTCCTTCCTCCTTTATTTTCCTTTTTAAAATTAGAAAACTCAATGATAAACAAGAAAGATAAACCATGCTTAAAGCATTGATTATGAAACACTTTCCAACTTCAATGCAATTTTATTTAAACATGTCTAAAATGCAATATATTCCTCGGTAATATTTTAAAACCTATCACAATACTACATTAATTTATTATATTTGAAAGCTTAAACCTTCATAAAAAAAATTAACTTCATTCAAATGACGGCATTAAAGCATAAATTGCCTGGTTTAAACATCTCTAAAATGTGATACATTCCTCGGTAATAATTTTAGAATTGTCATAATACTACGATAATTTATTATATTTGAAAACTTCATCGAAAACAACTGAAATCCATTCAAACGACGTCATAGAAAAAATAACACACTTGGCTCTCTCTATAAAAGCAACATTTCATTCATAAATAATTCCCCCATTCATGTCATTCATCACAATACTATAATAATTAATTTTATTTAAAAATTAAGACCATGGAGCTACAAGTAATTAAACTATATGCGTAAAACTTCATCGCAAAATATCGTCCTTGTCTTTGTAAAATCAATGAATATTTCATTCATATCAGCTAAGCAGACTCCATGGACTAAATGATTTTGTGTTAAAGAATTACAGCAATTCTAATACAACTCATTCAACATATTTTGCTATTTACATAGGTGAAAAATAGGCTTAGTTGTAGAAATAATCAAATTTGGGATGAGCATTTAAACACAAATATATTGTCATTGCGTTGTTTCAGTATCTAGATGCACAGAATTTAGGCAAAAATAAAGTAGTTTTAGGACGGATACAACACTCAATATGAATTAAAAAGAACTTTAAAAATCATGATTTTGAGACAAGATGGATGCCATATATCATTTTGAAGTATGTCACGTGATCGTTTCATATCATGGTCACGTGATCGCTTCATATAAGAGGTGTTATTATTATTTTAATTTTTATTTAAAAAACTACTGAATATATTTCGTTGAATTTTTTTTTTATATATTTTATGGAACAATTTGAATATTGTCTAAAATTTTCGAAGCAATTTGTGAATTTTAAATCCGCTTAAAAAATGCTTGAAAAATTAGGTCCCATAGGGCTCAATGTATTTCATTTTTTCAATCCGGGTTCAATCCAAAACTAATTGGGTGATATTATTCATTTATATTCCCATAGGTCCTACAGACCGTCTGAACAACATACTAAAATTTCATTTTGATTAAGTCATTTTTACGGCAGTTATCGTGCTAACGGACAGACAGACAGAATGAATGAACAAAGTCATAAACACTTTTCAACTTTGTTGTAAAGTGTTAAAAACTGCTTTTAAAGCTACTTGCTTTTCGGAAAAGCAATTTAGAAAAAGTATTACATTCTATTTTAGATTAATTAAAAAGAGATAAAAAGAGCGGGCATTTTTCCGGGAAAAACATAGCGGAAAATTTTCGACGGAAAATTTTCCAGCCCACATCTCTAACTAAAAGGTGTGCCCGTCATACGTCAGAATTCAAATTTTGCAAATTTTTACCTCCCATTTGGCGAATTTTTTATCAATTTGGTGACATTTTCGTAACTTTGGCAACATTTAAAAAATAGCAAAGTTGGCGACATCCTGCCAAACTGTTCGCCTACCGTTACGGACGGACGGAGAAATGGGTTATTCTTATAGTCGTTTCTTATGTTCTTTCCAAGATATTGAATGTTTATGAATTAGTCGTCATTTTTATTGATTCAGAGTCATGTTTACCAATTTGGAGACATTTTCGTCAATTTGACATCATTTAAAAAATATATATATTGTAAGATATAGTAAGAGCCGACGCAGTGGTCGAGTGGTCAAAGCGAGCATTTCCACAGCAATCGCTCGACCGCCGCGTTGTGGGTTCGAGTCCCACGTAAGTCATGGATGTTTGCGTTGTGGGCGTAGTGTGTTCCGCCCTCTCTGGTGCGCCTGGGGCAACGTCTTAAGACGGCTAAGTGGTTCACGTTCTGGCCGCTGACGATAAACGAATGACGAAAGTCAAGTGCTTGGTCATTAAAAAAAATATATATATATACATAGTAAGATATTGTATTCTCACAAGCAATAATTATATTCTTTGTGATTTTGTGTTGGTTCTTTTTCTACTTGTGATATTTTGTACTAAAATATACTTATGTTTATACTCGCCATTTTCACTCACGCCTCGTGCGAGCAAAATTCTAGTGGTCACTAGTTATCACACCTACATACTTCATGAAAGTTCTGAATATCAAAAACCGTTTCAAATTTAAGCATAAAAATGGCACACAGTTTTATAGACCTCTTAACATGAAAATTACGGTATATAAATCCATGTTATATCTCCGATCTGCTTCATTTTGAAAGTTTTTAAAAGATACAAGCAAATATACGATACGCCATGCAGTCAAATAGCAGTCTAATGGTATTTTGTGACATATTCTGCCAGATATCCTGCAATAATTGGCCTAATTCACTCACATTCTATGATGGATACAACAGCCTTCTCAGCATATTCCAAACAGTCTCGATTACCGAAAGATCTGGGTACTCGGAGGGCAATTAGAGCACACAATACCTTACGGAAGCAATATTAAGAATGTTCTCGTAGTATGAGGTTGAAAATTGTCATGTTGGTAAATAGCTTCTAAAAGTCCTAACGGTATAGACAATACCTATGGCTACAAAATGTTGTAAAAGTACAGGCATGCTACCAATTCATCTTGTAACAAAACTAGAAGCGATTGGCTAAAAGGAAATGGCTTCCTAACCAGTAACCCTAAGTGTGAAGACCAAGGGCCGCTAGACTTCTACAGTCGAATTGAAGCGATGCCCAGGTTTCCTTCATTTATGGATGCAGTTATAATCTGCGCAAACAAGGATTCGTCTCTGAAGTCTAGACGACTTCAGTTAGACATCGCCCAAGCATTCAGTTTTCTACACCGGTCCAAACGGTGCTGCGCATGTTGGACGGCGGTCAATGATAGACGTCTAAAGGAATGCCGAAAATTAAGCTTCGCCTTTGCCAATCGTCCCCAAATGCTGTGCCATAATACTACATAATACGTAAAAGAACCAACGTACCTTTGGGTGAAGGACAAGAGCGAAATTGGTATCGTTATGGGTGTCCGCATGTTACACAATGTACTCAAGAAATTGTTTCCTGGGGCATCCAAATCATTCCATAGACGCAACATACGGAAGATCTTAAACTATGAATTATTCGCGGTGGTTATGTATGTCAACTTAGATCTACTACTGCCGAAATCACCTTACTACGACATCCTTCCTATGAAGATAGCAGCTGATACATCTGCAAGACCACCCAGTCTCTTTTAAGTCTCCAATGAGTCCTCTCTCAAACTCGGTCAGTTGCTTCCACTGAGAAACAAATGCATAGTAGAGGCCTCTTCACGTAACGCAATGTAACTAAACAAAACCCAATGAGATTTAGGTGACAGTATCCATTGATCACACACCGTTCCATGGATGTTATTATCTTTAAAGGGAGTACACTCCAAAATGTTACGAACGCCCTCTAGAGACGGGTTCTGTTATTATGAACTTAGCCTTTGCAGCTTTGAATAGAGAAAACTAATTTTAGAAATATTTAAAGTCGGCTATATAATAGGTGTTCGTATTATGACCATGTTCATCTGGCATTTCTCATGTGGAATCATGTATAAGAAGAACGCACCTCTAGCAAACAGGGGAAGGCTCCGAGATGCGTCAACATCATCATGTAAAGACTCGATACGCTTGTTCGATCAAAGAAGTAAAATACAGGAGCACGTCCCCCAACTAGTACAAAGGAATATGGGTAATTTCTAAAGAGACAATGATCGGCAGAAAAGTTATGACAGTCGTATGTTCTCCAACTCGCGCAAGGAATTCTGAGTAATGGAAACTTGTTACGGTTCTTTTGGACAAGCCATGTTTCTGAAACCATTGCACTGGATCCACTGCGGATCATTTTGTACTTTTCTCAATCCTCTGCCACCTTATTCGGCACAGCTCTCTAGATTTCACCACTATCTGTTATCCAAGGCTCCAAGGCTTTTTCTTTTCGGGGCACCTGTGAGAAAACTCACGTATCCCCACATCGGAAATATAAGTTCTTAGAATAGTTTTGCAATTGAAATTTGATGTGAAGCATTCCTTTTCTGGATGGATGCTTGAAAAATTGACAGTCATGATGGCTTAGACTGTGATCAAAAATACCTTGGAAGATGGACCACCAATGTTGAGAGGTAGACAAAACTAAATTTGAAAAGGAGAGTAAACAGAGAGAAAACAGGTTCTCTGAAAGAAGATGGGATCCAAGTGAATGTCGCGGAACTCATCGTAGTCAGTTTCAATTCAGTGGTCACGAGGTCAAAGGGTGAGACGATGAATGCAAACAACATTATCGTCTCAAGGTCAAAAAACTTTGAGTTACATAGTAATTGGCAGTGCACGTAAGTCAGGCAGCCGAGCTCTTTTAGTTCTGGGCTCGTAAGTTCTTCTTGGGTCAGAGATGATGTGTCTGGGTCTGCGTTTTCTGCTAGCTGGTTTAAGATTGTAGTTGAAATCAGTATCTGCCATACAAGGTTTCTCAAAGTTTTTAATGTAGAAATTTTGGGTGATTAATCTAATATGCTCTTCAATGCCAGAGACTTTAAGATCATGATGTATGACCTCGTTTTGGATAAACCAAGGAGAATTGGTTATCATACGTAAGATTTTATTTTGGATAACTTGCAGTTTCCGAATATGTGACTTTGCAGCAGCTCCCCAAATGGGACATGCGTACAAAATCATAGGTGCAATGATTTGTTTGTAAAGAAGAAGCTTGTTCTCCAGGGAAAGGGGAGACCTCCTACAGAGCATGGGATGAAGGGAAGTGATAATTTTGTTCGCAGATTGGGTTTTCAAATAAATATGGGTGCTGAATGTCATATGAGTGTCAAGTGTGACGCCCAAGTATTTTACTGCGTGATTTAAAGGGATATTTTCATTAGAGATTTCGATTTGAAAGTTATGAGATATTGCTCTGTAGTGAGGTTTAAGAATAACTACGTTAGACTTGGAAGCCAGGGGGGTGCCACTCCTCTGCCACGAACACTATCTGTGACGTCAGTTGGAGTTGGAGTTTACTTGCGGCGCGCGGCACAAGATGGCGCGCAGGGTTTTTTTATTTTTTGTTTGAAACAAATGTATTTTTAAAGTGTTATTGGTTTCGAAGGCTTCTTACAAGTTCATCTAGAATTTTAATCAAAGATTTGCATCTTAAATTCCAGGCAATGCTAGCTTTTTTCATGTGAATAAGTAAGTGTTCTTTTCGTAATAAAATGTATATTTTAGAGTCGTGTTTCCCAACCTCAGATACATGCAAAAATTTCAGTACTGAAGAATAGGACTAATTTAAATTCGTTTATTAAACCAAAGATATTTTTTATTAAGAAAAAAATGACTAAAAGTACATTTATATTTTCAAAATTTATTTATATTTCTTTTTTTAAGGTTGAATAATGCAAATTTTAATCAAAAAATTTCTTTTAAAGTAGTCAACATTGTAAAATTTATATTAATTTGGGAAAATGCACTTCTTTCTTGAAACATTAGTTTAGTTCATGAAGTTCCATTATGTAGGATTTTTAAATCTTAAAAGACGAAAGTACAGTATACTATTTATTCATTTCATTTTACAGCAAGTTATTTGTATCTTTATATATTTTCTAATGATGTTCTTGTAATTTTTGAAAAATCTAACAGGATTTAATCTCGCACATTTTATATTAATTAAATTTTATTACATTCCATTTTATTAGTTAAATTTTATTACATTACATTTTATTGCATTCAAAAAATGGGGGGGGAGTACGATTTAAGAAAATAAACAGGCGCGGGTTTTCAAGGGGATAAAGGTTGGGAACCACTGTTTTAAATCAGATTGCAAGTTGTGTACATGTATGTGCATGCAAATTGTGAACAAAATTCATATAAATTATAGAAGCATCACTTAAATCGTTTACTAGTTAGGCATAAGTATATCCCCCCCCCCCCCAAAAAAAAAAGACATAAAACTCTTAGTCTTAGCGTTTTAATTATTGTTTTGATTTTCAATTATTAGAGATAACATAATCGAAAATAACTTTATTTATATGCATTTAGAAAGAAATTACGCAATTTGTGTATAATAAAAATGTTAGAATGATTGCTTGTTTAGAAAATTTTCCGAACATATTTTTGTAAATTCGCGTATTTAAAACAAAAGTCATATACATTATAGAAGCATCACTTAAATCGTTTACTAGTTAGGCATAAGTACATTCCTCCCCCCCCCCCCTAAAAAGACATAAAACTCTTAGTGTTAGCGTTCTAATTATTGTTTTGATTTTCAATTATTAGAGATAACATAATCAAACATAACTTATTTATATGCATTTAGAGAGAAATTACGCAATGTTTATTTGTGTATAATGAAAATTTTAGAATGATTGCTTGTTTAGAAAACTTTCAGAACATATTTTTGTAAATTCGCGTATTTAAAACAAAAGTCATATACATTATAGAAGCATCACTTAAATCGTTTACTAGTTAGGCATAAGTACATCCCCCCCCTTAAACAGACATAAAACTCTTAGTGTTAGCGTTTTAATTATTGTTTTGATTTAATCGGGCACATTTTATATTAATTAAATTTTATTACATTACATTTTATTAATTAAATTTTATTGCATTCGAAAAATGGAGGGGGGGGGAGTACGATTTAAGAAAATAAACAGGCGCGGGTTTTCAAGGGGATAAAGATTGGGAACCACTGTTTTAAATCAGATTGCAAGTTGTGTACATGTATGTGCATGCAAATTGTGAACAAAATTCATATAAATTATAGAAGCATCACTTAAATCGTTTACTAGTTAGGCATAAGTATATCCCCCCCCCCCAAAAAAAAAGACATAAAACTCTTAGTCTTAGCGTTTTAATTATTGTTTTGATTTTCAATTATTAGAGATAACATAATCGAAAATAACTTTATTTATATGCATTTAGAAAGAAATTACGCAATTTGTGTATAATGAAAATGTTAGAATGATTGCTTGTTTAGAAAATTTTCCGAACATATTTTTGTAAATTCGCGTATTTAAAACAAAAGTCATATACATTATAGAAGCATCACTTAAATCGTTTACTAGTTAGGCATAAGTACATTCCTCCCCCCCCCCCTAAAAAGACATAAAACTCTTAGTGTTAGCGTTCTAATTATTGTTTTGATTTTCAATTATTAGAGATAACATAATCAAACATAACTTATTTATATGCATTTAGAGAGAAATTACGCAATGTTTATTTGTGTATAATGAAAATTTTAGAATGATTGCTTGTTTAGAAAACTTTCAGAACATATTTTTGTAAATTCGCGTATTTAAAACAAAAGTCATATACATTATAGAAGCATCACTTAAATCGTTTACTAGTTAGGCATAAGTACATCCCCCCCCTTAAACAGACATAAAACTCTTAGTGTTAGCGTTTTAATTATTGTTTTGATTTAATCGGGCACATTTTATATTAATTAAATTTTATTACATTACATTTTATTAATTAAATTTTATTGCATTCGAAAAATGGAGGGGGGGGGGGGTGCGATTTAAGAAAATAAACAGCTTGCCCGTATATATTTCATCATGAATCAATATACTATAATACATTTAATTTATTATTCTGAAAGTATATCATAGTGTGTGTGTTAAACGATTAGTTTCTATATTTTTATATGTTTACATTGAATTTCGATTTGATATAAATTATCTTTTTGATCTAAAAAAAACTAATACAATCAAGTGTTTAGCAATAAGTTCTTCACTATAAAAGCATCACTTAAATCGTTTACTAGTTAGGCATAAGTACATCCCCCCCCCCCCTAAAAAGACATGAAATTCTTAGTGTTAGCGTTTTAATTATTGTTTTGATTTTCAATTATTAGAGATAACATAATCGAAAATAACTTTATTTATATGCATTTAGAAAGAAATTACGCGATGTTTATTTGTGTATAATGAAAATTTTAGAATGATTGCTCGTTTAGAAAACTTCCGAATATATTTCTGTAAATTCGTGTATTTAAAACAAAATTCATTAAAAATAACATCGCCTCCTGTAATAATTTTGACTGGTTTCGAAAAGCGAAACGAAACTTTCAGATGATTTATATTTTTCAGAAAGGGAAATACAGTTTTATTATATATGTACCCTTCCAAAAAACCCTATACTGCATATTTAAGTTGTGTTCAAGTAAAATTAATGTTATTTGAGTATTTATTTCATATTTTAAATTAAAAAAAATGATTGAATTAATTTTTTTATCATCCTTTAACATTGGAGTCTACCGGGCCGTTCCTGAAATTTAACTCCAAGTGACGTTGCGTCTTTACGTGCTCTCATTGGCTAGAGCTGAAGTGGCGCAACCTTATAGATATAGTAACCTTGCTTGGAAGCGTTAATTTTGATTTTCCATTGCACGAGCCAGCGCTCAAGGCTGTGTGTGATGTAGCTTTGTAGTGTGTGTTGACCGTGTTGAGAGGAGAGCCAGCGCGGGCTCTGGTGTACAGCAATTAAACGAAATCATTATTTATATAAGGGATACTTTCAAAATATTATCGGTGCATATGGACGACATACAGATTTCACTCTTTTAATTTTTCGCAATCTCATATTCTGTGGTGAGATAGATTAAAGTTATCCGTTTTTAGTTTAATTAAAATGCTCTTCAAATAACTGCCACTGCAAAAAAAATTACCTATAACCTTTCGGACTATAAATAAAATAAAATGAAATGCATACTTGAAATAGTAGAATTGGTGTCATTGACGAGGCGTGAAGAAAATTTGAGGAGACAATGTCTACTCCACGAAGCGACTATATAACGTTAATTATACAGAAATATTTTAGGCATCTATTAAGAATGGACTATTGGAAAGATATTTGTTTAGTAGCTGGTTGTTTAAGTTTACTTTACTTCAGATTACTTACTAACTTTTATGCATAATTACTAGATTTTTTTTAATTGTCAAAAGTCAATTTTGCCATATGAGGCAACTTTGAGAAGTGTTCTTCTAAAAATTCAATCTTCCGCTTCCAAATTATGTACTTAATTAATCTACTTCCAAACATTAAATCTTAACGAATGGAACTTAGATAGTATTTATTCAGCAATTCGAATCGAGCAGTATTCTTCTACATCTTAACTTTTAATATGATAGAGCAAATCATTCGAAAAAATTTCCAATTTCTTTGCAAATGTTTGTAACACATAGTTAATACAATTTATATTTTGTTTAAGAAAAACAGAATGTCAATATGAAACATAAATTAAGGTCAATAGAAACCAAAAAAGTCTATTAACAATATAAAAATTGCCTTTTTTCAAATAAGACTTTTTTTTTTCA
Source organism: Amaurobius ferox (assembly GCA_951213105.1). Lineage (NCBI taxonomy): Eukaryota > Metazoa > Arthropoda > Arachnida > Araneae > Amaurobiidae > Amaurobius > Amaurobius ferox. Next base: position 64,167,116 of record OX578146.1, read on the forward strand.
AATATAAGACAAAAAGGCAAAAAAGTTGTTGCTGTTGTTGTTGAGAACCAGACCGTCCGACCTACCAGAAAGGTGTAAGGTAACCGTTTGGACGGCCGGGAAGTTCCACCCAATTTATACCGGAACCCAGTGGGGGGAGGCACCCACAGGGACCGTACCCTCCTTCCCCTACCACCAACCTCTCGGAAGGACTTTCGGACCCACATGTGTAACGTGATCGTACTACGCATGAACGGCAAAAAAGTTGTGTGAGACATTTTGCCTCAACTTCCGTTATCAGTTTGAAGTTATTTTAATTCGAAACTCTAGAACAACAACTGGAATAATTAAATGTCCATGACATTTTTTTTACCTGAAAATACCGAAAGACAAGCTGAAAAAATCATACAAATGATACTGGATTTACTCAATTACCCACCTGGTACAATACGCCTACATGGAGTGATCTCAAACCATTGAATCGTACACCCTGTACAGTGTGTGATCAAAACTAATTATTATCGTCATTCCATAGTGAAAAGCGCCAAAAAGAAAGAAAATGGACTCATATTGATACTGATAACTGCACTGGGAGATTCAAATTAAGCAAAACACAGGGTCTAAAAAGAAAAGCGAAACATAAAATAGACTACGAGAAAATAACTTCTTTGCCCCATTACATTCGTTTTATTTATTTGATAAAAGATCAGACTCACGATTGCAAATAAATCCCCAAAAGTCAATACTCCCAATTCTACCTAGCTTCTAAAAATGCACAAATTAGTAAAATTTCAAAACAAATTTATCTTCTTAATAAATTATATGTCTTCGAAAGTCATTAGAAGTGGGTGGAAACTTCAGACCGATTCTTCTCCACAGAATGCCTCGAGAGAGAGAAGATCTTTAACCCGAAAACGAATTACTGAAATATATATGATTATAATCCGTAGAATGTTGAGCTATTGAAGACTTATATAGTTCTTGTTTAGAAACACATCCTATGCGTTCTTTAATACAAAATGTAAGACCTCTTTTAATTTAATCAACAAAACCAAATTCGCATTCGCATGTAAATTGATAAATATCCCAACGGTTGAAGACAAACTTAGTATCTTCACGAGGAGGTAAATAAACTTTATTAAGAAGTTTGATTACACACCTAAAATTAAAATGTAATCCGAGTATATCAAACTGTTGCTTCTAAGATAAAAGCTTGCAAAAATTTTATCGTAAAGCAGGCATAAGCCATAGGTGACTGTAATTGCTTCGAGTGCTTTATAAGCCCCCTTAGTCGAGGACGTTATATTCCCTTTCAATGGATGACACCGCCAGCATGAGAATTTTTTTGCTATGTGCGTTTTAGCTCTATTTGAAGTACTCATTGTTTGTTTCTTCTGCTACTTCTTTGACCCAGATCGCTTGACCTACCCAAAGGTTTAAGGTATCTGTGTGGACAACCGGGAAGTGCCATCCAATTTAGACCGAAATCCAGTAATGGGCGGCATCCACAGCGACCATATCTTCCTTATCATTCCACCAACCTCTTGGGAGGACTTACTGACCCACACATCTAACTTCCCCATACTCCGCGTGAACACGAGGATAGTTTGGGCAGAAGCGGGAATCGAACTTGAGTTGTTCGAGTGCAAACGCAGCGCGAAACCACTGGGATGTTCCCCCTTTCATAGTTTGTTTCGTAGTTCGTTTTTGGAAGAGGTTAAGAGTGCATACTGTTCTACCTGTTCATTTGACTTGAAGAAGCGAGCTTATAACGCCCTCGAAACAATAGTCGTCGGCTTACTGGCATATGGCTGTTTTATTCAAGGAGATTTGTAAAGTCTCAATGTCTCTTTATCCTCATTAGAGGTCGATCTTGAGGATTGATCTTCGATATATCAAAAGTAACTTAACTCAAACTTACATTCCTTATTATTTAGACCCTTCGGTATAAGGGCAGTAACACACAACTGTAATGAATTGAATAAAACTAATATTTATTGTGCACTTCACAGAAGTAACAGTGGCTGTTTAAAGCAATTGATGATATAGACAATAATTATTATTATACATGCCCAGAATAATTTACAATATATATAAGATACTACAATTAACTGGCCTGGTGATCACTCTTAAATAGATACGATTCTAAAACTTTTATGCTTTCCACTGGAATTCTTTTATCTCGCCTCTCATTGCGGCCCAACCCCAAATACTAGACCGTTCCTAGTCATGGTTGTATCCACTTGGTTTTCCTTCCACGCACTCTCTCGAGACAAACACACTCAAAACAATACCAGCCCACGACAAGAACAAAAAACTGACCTCTCCCGATCCGAACTTATTCCTATTCTCCTGTAAGAACGCAGGCAATGCTGATTGGGTCGATGATTCGTCTAACAACCGAACCAGATAGGATCGTTGGTTTAAATAAATATAAATTATAATGATAACTGAGGGAAACGGTAATCGAAAGGTTATTTAGACCTCACACACGGCTCAACCAATATGAAATTTTGCCCACGAGATCCCTCTAAACGAGATTAACCGTGCAAAATTACCTCAACTTGCCCTATTCCTTGATAGTCAAAAGCCAAATTCCGACATCTCCAACTCCGTCCCGCTTATTACTTTCCTTCTATACATAATGTATAAGGAAAGTATTGTGACGGGGTCGAAAATTCGAAATCGAGTTTTCGAAGGGAGAGCACGTTTCAAGCATCCCTGATCACGAATCAAACACTTTTGAGGTAATGCGTGTGTGTGTGTGTGTGTGTGTGTGTGAAAGTATGTGTGTGTGTGTGTGTCAGTGAGTCTGTGGAGACGATAACTGACGAACGAATGGACCGATTCGAACCAAATTTGGTACAAAAATCACAATCCGTAAACACTAGAAGCCTATTGTTTTTATACGTAATCGAATGTTCAGAACCCTCCCAAATTTTCGAATAAAATTTTGAAAAAATCGTCAAAAATCAAAACCACTAATAAAGTTACGCAAATAGACAGGTCTTATGTAATGTTTCATTAGAAAACGATTGACATAAATTTTAGAACGCTAACATGAACCGTTCTCGAGATATTGCACATTTTTCAAAGAATTATCAAAAAGTCATATAAAATGAAAAAAATACTATTTCCTATTCAGAAACATGTTCACTTTTTATATGTAATACCATGCGATAAATTGGGTGACATCATTCTCGTGGATCTAGCTCGTCCCATTCATGAGAAAAGATACTTTGAGTAATACTTTTGTATTTGAACGCCAATAGTCATTTATCTGCTGTAAGAACAACTTATTTCTTCGTCCATGACGCCATAACGCTTGGCGAGATTTTGGCGACGAATTTGGCGGAACGTCGCCAACTTGGCGACTTTTTGAAATGCTGCCAAATTAACGAAAGTCTCGCTAAATGGATAAAAATGACGCTAAATAATGACTACTGAATAAAATGACTACTAATTGTCGAAAATTCAATATCTTGGAAAGAATATTAGTATCTACTATAAGAAAAAGTATTGGAATCATGCCGAAAATCACAACTCGAGTTTTCGACGGATCTACACGTTTCGAGACCTCTAGAATACGAAAAAACCATTTTTAGCGTGACGTCTGTGTGTGTGTCTGTGTGTCTGTCTGTGTGTCTGTGTGTCTGTCTGTGTGTCTGTCTGTGCAGATTTTGTATCCACTCTAACTAAAAAACTAATGGACCGAATTTAACAAAATTTTGTAGGTAAGTCACTTGTGGGCGGGGCTGGTGCTGATTAGTTTTGGGTACGATTCGGAATAAAAGAACCCGCATTTTTTTGCGAAATGGCCCGCAAAAGCTTGTGTCCACTCTAGCTGAAAAACTAATGGACCGAATTTCACAAAATTCGGTAGATAAGTCACGTATAGGTCACCCTGGTGCTGATTAGATTTTGGTACGATTCAGAAAAAAATAACCTGCATTTTTTTGTAGATTGGCCCGCAATAATTGCCAAAATCTAAACTAAAAAGCTACGTATGCTCAAATATATCCATTAAATGCTTGTTTAATGCGTAATTTTTAAGAAAGAAAAGAATAAAACCAACCCCATTACACTAGAACTAGCCGTTCTCGAGATATTTTAGTTTTTCGTATTTTCCTACGCCATTTTTGAAAATAAGTCCAGTTTTCAAATGAGAACGAAAATTGAATTAAAAGTGAATTAAATTTAATTTAAATAAATAGAACGTGAATATAAGTCTGCAGGGAAAGTCATGTGCTACCCACATCAGATTTTTACTTTCCCTGCAATACATGGCAATGTATAGAGAAAGTATTGGAATCATGCCGAAAATCGCAACTCGAGTTTTCGACAGATCTACACGTTTCGAGACCTCTAAAATACGAAAAAACCATTTTTAGCGTGACGTCTGTGTGTGTGTCTGTGTGTCTGTCTGTGTGTCTGTCTGTGTGTCTGTGTGTCTGTGTGTCTGTCTGTGCAGATTTTGTATCCGCTCTAACTAAAAAACTAATGGACCGAATTTCACAAAATTTTGTGTCAAACAAAATGTCAAAATGACTAAATGTCAAAATGACTAAATGTCAAACAAAAATTGAGATTGTGAGAAAAACCTTTATTTATGTTCCATTACATTTGTTTCATTTATTCGACAAAAAATCAAACTCAAGATTTAATGCAAATAAATCCGCAAAAGCCAGTACACCAAATTATACCTAAATTCTAAGCATGTACAGATCAGAAGAATCCCAAAACTAATTCCTCTTCTTAAAGAATTAGAAATCCTCAAAGGTAATTAGAAGTGAGGGCAAACTTCAGATCGATTTATTTCCATAGAATGCCTCGAGAGAGTGTGATCTTTAAGTTGAAAATGAATTACTGAAGGACAAGACACTTAATACAAATAGGTCACAACATTTGAGTGTTAGTATCGAAGGAAGAAAATCTGATTTTGTGTTTAAATATTTATTAGTTGCTTCTTTATCAATTATGAATGTAGAATAATTTAACTATCTCACGCGAATGATCTGTTACCATCAGGGAATATAAATTTTTAAAACAACTTGAAGATTTACATTCTTGCCGATTGTAAACTGATATAATGAAGCTTTTCAAACAATTATGAAGCTTAAAGTATGCCCGTGAAATGGTGTAGTATTTTATTTACAGCAGTTGTTTGACGTGAAATGGAATTCATAAAAATTATAAAAATAATACATGGAGTGCTGTTGTTGAGACCCAGATCGTCCGACCTGCCAGAAAGGTGTAAGGTAACTGTTTGGACGGCCGGGAAGTAATACATGGAGTGTGTAGGAATATAAGTGTGAATCGGCAATATATATATATATATATATATATATATATATATATATATACAGGGTGTCCCAAAAACATTGACCTCGGCTTTTATTTCTTAAATACTGATCTTAGACATATATAATAAATTACAAAGTTGCGTAAAAAAGGTACAGATTTTATGAAATCGATTAAAATTTTCAAGGGAATTAAATCTTAAGATATACAAAATTAAAATTTTTATGCGGTCCCCGTACAAAAACATTTCCAATGACTAAAATATATACCATACACTAATAAGTTGATGTACAAAATTTCAGCATTTTGTCATAAATAGTCCCAGAGATATGGAAAGACAAAAATGCTGACATAAACCACTTTTCGATCCATCGACATGGGGTCTCAGAGGTGAAAAATCATGTCGGCAGATCGCGTTTTAGGGGTCATATACAAATTAAGAAAGAAACCAATGATTACATAAATAAATAATGTTTTTGCTATTTATTGGTACAAAAATATCTACACTGTGTAGAAATAATAACTTTACACAAAGATTAGAGAACTTGTTCAAAATGTTTTCCATCCCTGCCAAAGATCCATTAAAGATAAGAGGCATATATTAATTGCCTATGGTGCATTTCTACGTTGCGTCGTTTGCATTCTTGCTGTACACATATACATTTTAATTTGTGATTAATCCCTCTCCAGCTTTGTTTAAACATATCTCTGGGACTTTTTAGGATAAAATGCTGAAATTTTGTGCATCACCTTATTGGTGTATGGGCACATTTCACTCATTGGAAATGTTTTTGTACGGGGGCTGTATAAAAATTTAAATTTTGTATCTCTTCAAATTTAATCGATTTCATAAAATTCTGTATCTTGTTTTAAGCAACTTTGTAATTTATTATATATATCTAAGATCAATATTTAAGGACTAAAAGTCGAGGTCAATGTTTTTCGGACACCCTGTATATGTATATATATTGGCGATTCATATGTATATATATATATTAAAAACTAAGACACCTTCTTTTAATCATTTAGTGACACATTTCTTTTTATCATTAAAATGCATACAACTAGACAAAAATGGCATTCACGACGAATTGCTAGCGCAACTATTTTTAAGGATTTTTTACCTCTAACATGATATATGTTTGTGCAAGGCGCCAAATATGCTAGAAATAAAGCTTTAAAGGCTGTTCTCTTAGCTTCAGCTACGAATATCAAGGAACGTCTGCTAATTGGCCAACCCTCTGAATCTATATTTTATTAACTTTCGCTCTCCAACTTAGTTATTTAGTTCCATCAGCCAGCTTTGCCATTTAGTTCTATATATTACATTTTTAAAACCTTTCAGTCTTTATTTAGTTTTTAGAAGATTTGTCATAGATATTTTTTTCCATTCAATGTCAATTTTTCCAGTAATATTCACTTGAGTTGTTAAATGAAAAAAATCTAACTTTTAAGCAATTTGAAATTAATAATTTTGAAAAAAAAGGTAATTGTCAATTTTAAAATAAAGTAATAGCGTGTCAATTGTAAGGCACAGCTACAATCATGAATGATAATTAATATGTGAAATGAAAAGGAGACCTGGTCTTCTTCATCATATAGTAGTTAAATCATAACCCTTAACGGCATGATTAGTATTATTTTGTTTTAGAGAAATAAGTAACCAGGAATATCTTCTCGTTGGTCTACCCACACAACATATTTTCTGTACATCGCAAGCGAGCCCTTTGTGTAAAATAAATGATCGCAGAGGCAACTTCAACTTCCTCACCACTTTCCTGAAAGAAGAAAAAAACAGATGAAAAATTAATAAAAAATATAACAGGTAATCAGAATCTATATTGGGCATCATCCTGACAAATTTGGAGCTTATGTTTACGGTTATAATAAAAATAATATTGTGTAAAATTTCTAAAAAATAATTGAAAACTTCACATATATAGAGGGGCCAACGGCCGTACCGTGCTGAAAACACCGGTTCTCGTTAGATCACCGAAGTCAAGCAGCATCGGGCGCGGTTAGTACTTGGTGGGTGACCACCTCGGAACACCGCGTGCTGTTGGCCATCTCGGGTGCGGTATCCCCGTGGTTTGCGCGCTAGATTTGCACGCTACCACAAATGCCGCCGTGTTCATGCGGAGTACGATCACGTTAAACATGTGGGTCCGTAAGTCCTTCCGAGAGGTTGGTGGTAGGGGAAGGAGGGTACGGTCCCTGTGGATGCCTCCCCCACTGGGTGCCGGTCTAAATTGGGTGGCACTTCCCGGCCGTCCATACAGTTACCTTACACCTTTCTGGTAGGTCGGACGGTCTAGGTCTCAACAACAACATATATAGAAAACAAATCCTGGAAGAATGATTTCGAATTCCAGTACTAAACGAGTCGTTCCACTCAAATTGTTCAGCCACATTATACAGATCAGCTCCATATTAAATAGATCAGCTTCATATTATACAGATCAACTGCACATCATACAGTTAATTAGTAAACAATATATGGTATACTAATTACATTTTTAATCACGTTAATTTAAATTTTAGCTATTATAACTTAAACACAACAAATGTCAATAACAAATGTCAATTTATATTAATGCTAATTTACATATACCAATTTACTAGCAAATGTATTCGACGTTACCCGGGATTAATTGCATTCATTTATTCCATTTTTCAAAAGTTATAGTTGGCCTCTGCAAAGGATTTGCATGCGTATTCACTAACGTGTATAGTGATAGTGCAGATTTTCTGTTCAAAACCATTTTAAAAGGGAATTCTTCCATCGAAACTGAGATAGTATTCCGATCGCTAAGGAACCAGTCTGTTGCAAAAACCACTCAAAATTAAGCTTTAACATTTAATGACCACAAAACTAATTTAAATTAAAAAAAATCTATAAAGTGTTTCCTTTCGAGAGCCAAGGTGCCCCTGTACTAAATTTCATGGCCGTACGTCACTTATATTTTACACCAGACATGACACAACTAAACACACAAACAACCAGATATATATATTTCTTATTATTATAGATATGAAATGCTAAGTAACAATAATATTAATTCTAATTTTTTATATTCATTCTCTTATATAGACTTTTCACTTATTTCTTTTTTAATTTAATCGTTGTATACCATAGTTTACTTCATTAACATGAAGATTTCATGCATATAAATGGTTTCTATGAATATTCTTAAGAACCACATTAATTTTGTAAGGAAAAGTCCATGATTGTACAAGTTCGGTCTATCTACAGTAAAGTGACCATCCCCGATCGAAAAATGTGTTTGAAGCGCCCCTAACTGGCAATTTAAGAAGTTTTCCCCCAATTGCCAGGCACTTGATATTAACCCATTCAACTATATAGCGGCTATAACTTGGATAATATTGCCTACATACCATATAACTCCGGCATACTACAGGATGTGGATCACATTGGGACCTTTAGCCAACTAATTTAGACCAAACCCATTGGGGGCGAAAACCACACGGACTATACCCTCCTTTCTCTATCCAGCACCTCTCGGACGGAATTTCGGACATACATATTTAACGTGCCCATACTCTACGCAAACACGGGGATAGTTTTGGTCAACTATAAGGATCAAACCCGGATCTTTCTCGTGCGATCTGCTCACTATAATCACTGGGCTATTTCAACCCATAATAATTCTTGAGGAACGTATATAAGCACGAATGAAATAATAATGCAGCATACAACAATTTCGAGGATACTTTAGATCTCTTTCGTAAGTGCAAGAGAACCAACAAATCCCAAGTCCCTTGTTCCACTTGAACTGTCTTACCGGGATATTCCTAGTGTTTCTTGGCGCACGTCAATATCTTGTATTGTTTCGGATTAGCTGGACTTTTTTTCACGCTACTTTCTGATTGGCTCTCTCTTAATCCAGGTCCTAGATATATAATACCCTCTTGTATCTTTCTTTGCAATTTTTCTTGACATACAAAAATCAATTGATAAAGTGTGGCACTGTGGATTAGCATACAAATTGATCCCTCTAAAAGTCCCTGACGAACTTGGCAAACTTTTAATCTCATACCTAAATAACAGACACTTCCAAGTTAGAGTAAAAGATAACTTGTCTACACCCAAGCTCATTAAAAGTAGTGTACCACAAGGATCCATCCTGGGCCCGACACTCTTTAACATATATCTAAATGACATCCCCAGGACCCCAGACACGGAGCTGGCACTCTATGCAGATGACAGTGCGATACTTGCAAAACACCCTTACGTCTCAGTAATGCACAGACAGCTACAACAACACATAGACATACTCCAAACATGGCTGGAAAAATGGCGAATAAAGTTAAACCCCAATAAATGTCATTGGATTTATTTCTCTAGAAAACGTAAACCTCCGCCGCCTCTATACATAAACAACCATGCCCTAAAAGCGGAAAAATCTACTAAATACCTAGGTGTAACGATAGATTCCCACCTAACCTGGAAACAGCACGTAACGAACTTAATCAAAAAAGCGTATATAGCCACAGGAGCTTATACCCAATGATAGGAAACGGAAATCCAAGTTATCAAAATAAACTCCTAATTTATAAATCGGTCATCCGCCCGGGAATGTTGTATGCAGAACCCGTATGGGGATATGCCTGTAAAACTACTATAGACTTACTAGAGACAAAACAAAACCCTAAGGATTATAAGGAAAGCTCCTAGATACTTAAGGAACTCGGTAATTAGGAAAGCCTTCAAATTAAAAACAGTTAGAGCCCAAATGAAAAAGCTAGCGTTTAAATTTTTCAAAAATCTGCCATCTGTTCCAAATGAACTACTATTCAATATGCATGACTATGATCATCGCAAGGCCAAATCACGTAAGAGACCCCGCGCGGTACTTAATATTGAAAATCGGAATTAGGTAAGTCCAACCTCAAATAGTTGAAATTAAATAAAAACCGCGATCAATGCTTTTCTAAAAAAAAAATGTTCTTAAACCTTAAACTGCCAAATTGCTAGGAAATCCTTCGATCTGCATCAACTCCCCAAAATTTCTCAAACTCAAAATGTGCAACAAACTGCCACACTAGGAGCTAGGTCAAATAATAAAAACAGAAAATCAAAAACCTCGAACCTCCAACTATGGGCAAATGAAATAATGTCACAGTATGAAGATAAGAACCACACCTGGAGATTGGAGATGACAGGCGCTTCGCGCCTGGTGCTCTTTTCTGGACGAAACCCTGTGCTCTTTGCAACCATTCCTCTTTTGGATTTCCGGTTTGTTGGTTCCTTTGCCCTAACGAAGGGGAACCAACTGCCCTAACGAAGGGGATCCTCGAAACAGCTGAATGCTGCATAATCATTTTATTGGTGCATATATACGTTTATCAAGTTTTCCTTACCCTTCGCACAAAGTAAATTTTACTTATTGAATTACTATTCTATTCAGATACCAAAGCAAACACCACTTACAGGAATATAATGTACAGACAGCTTAAAATACAACATTCCACATGTAAATCCGAGAAGTAATATTATAGCGTACTTTGACAAGTTTATAAGGTGTCACTGTGTTTTACAGTCCTTGATGGCACGATTTTTTAAAGGTTTTTATTACTTTGCGTATACGCGTTTCCTGATATAGATTACTAGGAATTAGCCAATTTTCTACAACTTCGCAATTGCCATTTTTCTTCTGTCTCGCTTTATATCTCGCTCCACTAGGATCGCTTCTATATATTTAATCCTATCGAACATAATCATTTTACTGTAAATGCACCTAACCTTGTACACCCTGGGATCTTTCATCTCTATATTTAAGTATTTAAGGACATTAATAGGAACCCAGAATTTTTGCATCGTATTCAATTAAAATAAATTGCATGTACATATAGTACAGTCCGTAGGTATGGAAAAAGGGGCTTGCCGTGCAAAAGGTGGAGTAGAAGATTTTATTTTTTGTATTTGTATGTATTGCTGCCAACATGAAAAAACCAAGTTATCCAACATGGCCGACCTCGGGAGAAATTTTGGCAGCCAAAAAACTATGAAATTTTACGACTTTTTTTGATTTTTTCGAAATATCTCAGAAACGATCGACTTTTGCGATTCTTTCTCAATATAAAATTTAAAGATAATTAAATTTCCTATAATTTTCACAATTACAACTTTTTTATAACACGAATAGTAAGTGTGCCACAGATTTTTGAAAGTTAACATTTTTTTCTCAATTTGATAAAACTCAAAATAAAAATCGGTTTTATTTTACTCTTAATTTCTATTTACTTCTCCTCCAAATGCACAACACTTTTTTTGCTTATATTGTTGATGTGTAAAATATTGGATGCATGAAAAGGTGTCGGATGATGGGGAGGGACATGGGAAACGTAGCCAGTTGGGGGTGACCTTGAGGAATGGCGGCTGCTTCACAGCTGAAAGCGAGATAAGCCATATTACTCACAACCTGCACCAATAAAGCCTGTCTAATGGGTATTGCTGCAAAATTTAGACAAGCCTTGTGTGTGCTCGAATATAAGGCACCCACAGCAAAATTATGGGTTCAATATTTTCGTATAACAACGCTCCTCAAACAGTTCACCGAGACTGAGCGTACAGGCAACTGGAAGCTTCATCTTGACTCCATTCAAAAAGCACTACCATTTTTCCATGCAGCTGGCCATTTCTTATACGGCAAAAGTGCGCATCTCTACCTTCAAGACATGTTGAAACTAGAACAATTAATAGACCCAACTGAATTTCACGACTTCTCCACTCAAGGGACGTTCACCATAAGACGCTCCAATAAATGCTGGTGTGGAATTTCGTCTGACCAGACCATTGAACAGACACTTATGAGGAGTATGAAAGCCTGTGGAGGGGTCACACGTGGGAGAGGATTTTCAGTGTTTTGGCAAAATGGACTTTGGCAATGATATTCATGCAAAATGTTTGTGATGAAATTGAACAATTCTGGGATGTACATTATGAAACATCAGAGCAGCATGTGGACATGCGAAGTTCTCGTATCGACAGAGACAGAAGTGACTCAATTAGACTGCGAGAGTTGCTTTCTCAACATCCCCCCTTTTCAGACATTGATGCCATAATGTCATTAAACAGTGGTATTGTTGGAGGAGCAGATGTAAACTGTCATTTGGCTCAAGAGGTTGGCATGGAAAGGATCATGACAATGGTCGCTCAATGGAAATTTTAAAAATGTGACCTTCAAGAGGAAAGTAAGGTTGTAACCCTTGCATCGGTTGTCAGTAGTATTAAAGCAGGAACCCTCAAAGTAATTGCTATTGATCCGCTGACACTTTTCCAAAGATTGTGTCTTTCGAAACAGTCTGATGAAGACTTAAAAATGTTTTTACTTATGAACTTGCACCCTACCCGATATCACTTTTCTCCGAAGAAGGCATACGGAAAAGTACAAAGTCTTCATTATACATGGCTTTCACCCCAGTCGATTGCAAAGAAATTGCAGGGAAGAAACAGTTTGCTGTTATAGATGGAGGATACCTCCTACACAAAGTTACTTGGCCTCAAAATGCTTCCTTTGCTACCATAACTAAACATTATTCTTCATTTCTTAAGAGACATTATGGATCGCGAGTTGTGGTTGTATTCGATGGGTATCCTGCACGTACTGGCACCAAAAGATCTGAGCGATTGCGGCGTATGAGGATGCACCATTCCCCTGAAGTAATCTTTGAAGTGAATACGATCAACCAAGTCGCCCAAGAAAATTTTTTGGCAAATAATCAAAACAAGAGTCGTCTGATCGAACTTCTGAAAGCCAATTTTGAAGAGTGTGATATTGAAGTCAAGCATGCTCAAGAGGATGCTCACTTACTGATCGTCAACACTGCCATTTCGAAGGCAAAAGAACTTGAAAATGTGATCGTAGTTGGGAAGGATATCGATCTTCTAGTTCTGATGACAGGATTAGACCAGTCATTCAGCAACTTATTCTTTCTTAAGCCTAGGAGAGGGAATGCTGGCAATGTGTTATTTTCAACTATATCATTTAAGTTCGACCCAGGCAATATCCTGTTCATACATGCATTTAGTGGATGTAATTCCACATCAGCCATCTTTAGTCAAGGCAAAATTAAATTGTGCAAGATTGTCAACAAATCGCCTGAAGTGAAAAAAGTCACTAAAACATTCGTGGATCCACTCAGCAGTCACGATGACATAGCTGCAGTTGGAGAAGAAATTCTGAAAACATTATATACAGGCGACATCCATTCCGACCAATCCTTGAACACTTTGCGATTTAATCTGTTTGCAAAATCAGTCTCCAACAGAAAAATAAATCTCGGACGACTACCACCTACGTGCGATGCTGCACGCTACCATTCCTACAGGTGCTACTATCAAGTTCAAAGCTGGTTAGGCAATGGCACCAACCCGGAGGAATGGGGTTGGGCGTGCAGCATAGGAGGTCTATTGCCTGTTGACACAAAAAGAAATTCAGCATCTGAGAATCTTCTGAAGAGTGTTGAAGACCCAGACCGTCCGGCTCGTCCTGAGGACTTGAGCATCTATTTGGACGGCCGGCTTCTGAAGAGTGTGTCTTGCGCTTGCAAGAAAGGGTGTAGTGGACCCTGCTCTTGTCGCAAGGCAGGTTTGAAATGCTCCAGCAAGTGCTAGCACTGCAGTGACATGGGGTGTGACAATGTCGTACCAATTTCATCTTTGGATAATACTGAAGAGGAAGATGACTTACTCCACCAGCTCTTGGAACCACTGCAACACGTGGATGAACAACTTGAGGATGACAACTTCCTTCCACCTCCGACGGTTGCTGAACCCGAAGAAGAACACACATCCTCAAAACGTCTTCGAGGAAGATAAATATGTATGTTTTCAGTTTTATTTATTAATTTCCGTTCTTTAATTGTTTCAAACCTGTATGAATCTTCTTGTAATTTGTATATAAATGTTAAATTTCTGCAATTTGTGTTTTTGAAGATAATTATTTGTTTTTGTACTTTAAACAAGTTTGGCCATTTGTGGAGATTATTTAAATTTAATTTGGTGCATTGGTATTATTATTCATTATGTTAATGTATTATACCTAGAAAATTAATTGAATTACAACACACACGTCATGAATTTTTGCTTATTAATGCTTTATTATTATTTCACTTATTATCACCCCCATATTTATTCATTCACATTCAAATATCGCTTCTGTGTAGGTAGAACATCAGAATAAAATGTAGTGTGAAGTATAATATATGTTGCAGTTGTACACTATGAACATGTGCTGTTATTGGGATCTGATCGAGTCGTCTGCGAAATGTGAGGGGGAGAATTGTGACTGCGGGGTCAGGTGGGCAAGGGGTGTTAATGCGTTTTTTTACTAAGTAGAGAAAAAATGTCAGATTTTGAGAAGCTGTAGTGCGCTTACTATTTGTGCTATAAAATAGTTGTAATAGTAAAAATTGTAGGAAATTTAATTATCTTTGAATTTTATATTGAGAAAGAATCTCAAAAGTCGATCGTTTCTGAGATATTTTGAAAAAACCAAAAAAAGTCATAAAATTTAGTGGTTTTTCGGCCGCCAAAAGTTCTCCCGGGGTCGGCCATGTTGGATAACTTGGTTTTTTCATGTTGGCATCAGTATATACAAATGCAAAAAAAAAATCTTCTACTCCACCTTTTGCAAGGTACAATGTATCTACTGACTGGACTAATAGAAAAGTATTGCTCAACCCGTCGATCGCGATGTACCAGTCGATCGCCTTGACTTGTCGAGTCGATCTTTGGATGATTGGAGTTTTACATTTCACTTTATGGAACGAAACTTAAGTTTTACCTTGAAACTTTTATTAAGTAAATAAATACGGATAAATATATTTATATTTTAATTAACTTTTCATTTTCAGTATTATGGTTTACAGAAAGAATTAATAGACGGTTTAGAAAGACTGAATCCGATTTGACAATAAAGGAGTCAAACTCACAATTTCTCGAAGTGCATCTTCGAGAACTTTAACCTTCGATATATGTCTGGCATTTAAAATTATAACCTTTTTAGCAGAATATATAATGCTTCAGGAAATCCTAGAGGTTTGATATGTGAGGAGTACCTAACTACGTGAAAAGCTACATGTGTCAGGTATTTGTAAACATGGCATTATTTAACCAGAACAAATGGAAAGAAACAGAACGATACTTACTACTTACCTAGCACTGAAATTAGCCTTAATCAATAAAGAATAAGTGGTAGTTAAGAATGTCTCTTTTTTCTCTGAAATTTCGAAGCAATTTGGGAAGTTTAACTTCGCTTAAAAAAAATTGAGAAATTAGGTGCCATGGGGTTCAATTTATTTCATTTTTTCAACCCGGGTTCAATCCAAAACCAATTGGGTGATATAATTCATTTACATTCCCATATGTCCCATATACCATCTCAACAGCATACTAAAATGTCATCTTGATAAAATCATTTTTACGGCAATTATCGTGCGAACGGACAGACAGACAGAAGAACAAAGTCATAAACACTTTTCAACTATGTTGTAACGTGTTAACACTAGAACGATGGAAGCGGTCATTTTGACCGCATAACTACTTTGAGAAACAATTCCTCCAAAACGGTTAATCACAGCCCATCGAAATTTTATGACTTTTCTTATTTTCTAAAGTTATTGAAAATACAGAAGAAAATAAGAAAATTTCAATGGGCAGGAATTAGCCGTTTTGGAGGGATTGCTTTGGCGTATATATTGTGTTTAGCCAATAAACTCATTTAGCCGATTGTTGAAACAGGAAAAGAGTAGAACGGGTATATCTTCCAATTTTAGTGTTTTCATTTAGTTTATGCAAATGATATCAGGATGTTTTATTCTTCATATCTGCAAATTCAGAGCTACGAATTTGGCTGGATATCGCTAACTTGGCAGCTTTTCTTAAACGTTGCCAAATTGATAAAAAACGACACAAATCAATGAAATCAAATTTGTTTTTTTAGAATAGTGTACTGAAATGATGTTTAGGTAGCATTTATGTATGTTGTATATTGTACGAGTAATCTTTAACAAATACACGGATATACTTTCTAATCTACGAGAATATATGTAGTACAGGTATACTGGCATATATTTTGATATATATTGGCATATATTTTTATATATATTGACATATATTGGAATCAGTTACGGCCTTCTGGTATAAGGATTACGAGGATTATTGATATTTTCAATTTCTTACGTCATCTTTTTTATTATGGCAAAAATTATTGAAACTCATATATTGTACGTTATCTTAAACTTCTTTTTAGGAGCAATAAATTTAATATTTTAACAGAATATTTTGATTAACAATGTCATTTCGTACACTATAGAGATTTTCACATGATTGTGAATTTTAAATTTCTTTATATTATATACTCCATACGAAGAATGGGTATGCACCTAGTTTGGTATAAATTTTGCCAATTTAAAATCAATTTATTCCAACAGACGAATTTGCCAAAAGCAAGAGGTGCGAGCAGCAATTCGCAGATATATGTCTGTAGCTGGAGTCTCAGACGGGGATAGTGGTTTTTAAATTTCAAAAGTAAAATTTTTCAGATATCATTTCCGTTTTTTAAAGGTGACATATTTTTTTGATTATATGTATCGTGCTCGAAAATCGTTTTTCAAATTAACACTTGGATCGAGAGAAATAGCCTCTATTGCCTTAATATAATAGTTCGTGGTATTGTTCTTAATAAATTAGCTGCGATCTTGTTTGGCGCAACTTCCCGGATTCAATTCAAATTCTTACAGCATGCCACATAATTAAGTGAAATCAATTTTTTATATAAAATACACTTTTAAAATATTATCGAAGTATGTGGATGGTAGGAAAAAGTGTTTTACATTTAATTTTTCGCAATCTTATGATTTGTGGGGAAGATAAAATAATATTACCCGTTTTCGGCATAGCGAAGTTTAAGCAATACATATATATATATATATATATATATATATATATATATATATATATATATATATATATATATATATATATATATATATATATATATATATATATATATATATATATATATATATATATATACAGAGAGAGAGATGGTTAACATAGGCATTTACTTCCTTTCGCGTTTTAATGAGCGGGGCAGTGAATGTACGGTCATTGGTCAATTGTGACTCTCATAATATTTTGATTTTGCGGAGAATACGTGCGATTTGAAGCATGCAACTTTCAGATCGAAGACATTTTATATTGTGTTGAAATGTATTATTTAAAACAGCGGACCCTTATTAAAGTATTTATACATAATGGAGGCTTATTTAGAACGCGGACAAAACCGGGTAATTCTTCCCAGTCCTGCATAAATGTAACTATAGCAGTTGCAATAAAATAAACCACAATGCTTGAAAAAAAAAGATAATATGGGAAAATTTGATTTTGTGAAACATATAAAAGATAGATAATATTAAACCAGAACCGTTTAATTTTGTAGTCGGAAAATCTTCCTGGGCCAAGCATCAGAAAGACTGAGATCATATTCTCAACTGTGCGACAAAAGTGATAACTCAGCGTTTCATTAACTTAGTATTCCATTTTATCGGAGCTCCTCTGCAGTGAATAAATAAATCTTGGCTGAACTGAAATTATTGACTAAATAGCAATATTTGTGTTAACTGTACAAGTAGGGTATTCCACGTTAATTTGCGGTACATATATGTTCATGTTACATAGTTAATGACAATTCATTGTTACTGAACGTTAATAATAGCAGACCTGATCCAGTGGTGCTGTTTTCTTCACTATGAGCAAGATTCTAATATTTGATTTCAGTTACTTTGGTTTAATTTCTGTATTTAATTTGACGCTAGTAAATAATGCCATACATCTGTTTCGATTCACGTTCGTTTATTAACAAATTTAAATAATCCCAATTCTAAGAATGTATTTATGTATATATGCATGCAAGCATGTATATATATATATATATATATATATATATATATTATATCTGTGTGTGTGTGTGTGTGTAAGTATGTATCCAAAAAAATAATGAAAAATATATTTCCTGTAGCAAAAAATGTATATGTATTATGGATATGCGATTTGGTACACAAATACTTAGAATCCGGAACAATACAACTCGGCGAGATATTTTGAAAATTCGAATTATATTTTTAGTTATTTTATGTCGAAGAAACTTCCCGTTCACGGTAGATTTTTGCCATATCTTCTACGTGGCAGTACTCACAAACTAACGTTGTCCTCCTCGTAAGAAGTCAGGAGCTGTTATTTCACTTTGAACATAGCTTGTGTGCATGGCCAGGTAATACATTCAGGAGAGGACAGACAGTTCGCGGCTAATGTATTACTTGATAAATTAACTGCGGTTATGCGTTTCGAAACCTACGAAGTTCAACTTGGAATTAATTGACTCACACAGGAATCAGTCGAAATAAATTTTTATATATAATAAACTTTAAAAATATTATCGATGTATGTGAATGGTACATAAAAAATAATTTACTTTTAATTTTTCGCAATAATCGCCTTTAGGAGAAATAAAATAATATTATCGGCTGTAAGCATAACTAAGAGCTGTCTAAATGGGTGTTGTTGAAAAAAAATTCCTGTGGATCGCTCAGCTATAAATAATATAACATGAAATTTAGACTTGAAGTGACAGAATTAGTGATCATTTTAAATCCACGTCGAAAAGTTATTACAATTTCACTATTTTTGCTTGGTAATTTTAGCGCCAGCGGAAATAGCTATTTGTAGTAAAATAATTTGCTTAAAAATTTGCCTCCGTATTTTCATATTTATTACAAATAAACACTACTTCAATGTCCGAAGAAAACCTAAAATACTAAAAATGAAATTGGACAAATGTGGAAATGGCCATATTCATAATTGAGACATGTCACGGATATTTACAATAAAATCTTAAAATTTTCTAATTAAAGCTACTTTTCTACAATTGTTATCAGGATTTTGAATTTGTTTAATTTTCTTACAGGAAACACAACCGTCGTAACTCTTACATGAGCTAATATGCAAAATAAAATACAAGGCCTCCTTCACCCTTATAAGGTATATTATATAAAAAATTATTCATAAATTTGTGAATAATATTATAGAAAATTGCAAGAAACTCAAAATAGGATTCATACCCCAATTGTGTTTTCTTTGATCTACGAATTATGATTACATAAAAACTTTTTAGTTTGGAATTAATTGTTTATATTAATGCATTTTTCATTAAAATTAATCATAATGTTTGAATAAAAGAGTAGAATACAAGAAAATTTGGTTTTAAAACATATAAAATAAAGATAATATTAATTCAGAGGAATTTTATTTTGTAGTCATAAAATCTTCCTGGACCATGCATCAGAAAGACTGAGATCATATTCTCAACGATGCGACATAACCGATAACTCAGTGTTTCATTATCTTAGTATTCCATTTATCGGAACTCCTCTGCAATGAATAGCCGTTGGCTGCACTGAAAGAATTTGATAAGTAGCAATATTTGCGCTAACTGTACAAATAAAACATTCCACGCTAGTAATGATATTTTGTGGTACATATATTTCTATGTTACCATAGATAACGACAATTCATTGTTACGGAACTTTAATAATAGCAGACCCGATCCAGTGGTGCTGTTTGCTTCACTATGAGCAAATTTCTAAAATTTAATTTCAATTAGTTAGGTTTCATTTCTGTATTTAATTTGATACTATTAAATAATGGCATACAATTTTACTTTACTTATATTCATAGTTTAATGTATAAGGAAAGTATTGTGAGACGGTGTCGAAAATTCGAATTCAAGTTTTCGACGGGAAAGCACGTTTCAGGCATCCATGTTTACGAATCAGACGTTTTTGAGATGATGTGTGTGTCTGTGTGTATGTGTCAGTGAGTCTCTGGAGACAATATCTCACGAACGAATGGAGCGATTCGAAAGAAATTGGTACAAAACTTAGAATCCGTGAATTCTGGAAGTCAATTGTTTTTATACGGAATCGAATGTTCAGAATCCCCCTTCCCTAAATTTTCGAGTGAAATTTTGAAAAAATAATCAAAAAATCAAAACCTATAATAAAGTTACATAAATAGACATTTCTTATGTAAGTTTTCATTAGTAAACGATTGACATAAATTTTTGAATACGCTAGCATGAACCTCGAGATATTGTAAATTTTTCAAAAAAAATTATCAAAAAATCATATAAAATAAAAAATTTATTAACTATTGTGAAATGTGTTGACTTTCCATAAATAATATTATGCGATAAATTTGATGACATCATTCTAGTGGATCTAGCTCGTTCCATTCATGAGAAAATATACTTTGGGTAATATTTTTTTATTTGGACTCCAATAGTCATTTTTCTTCTGTAAGAATATCTTATTTCTCTGTCCATAACGCTTGACAAGATTTTTTCGGAATGTCGACAATTTGGTGACTTTTTAAATACTGCTAAATTAATAAAAATATCGCCAAACTGATAAAAATGACGCTAAATTTATAAAAATGACGACTAATTGATGAAAGTTCAATATATTAGAAAGAACATAAGCGTAGACTATAAGAATAGCCCATTTCTCCATCCGTAACGCTTGGCGAAAAATATAGTGAAACATCGCCAACTTGGAGACTATTTAAAATGTTGCCAAAGTGACGAAAATGTCACCAAATTGATAAAAATGATGCCAAATGGGGAGTAATTTTTCGTAAATTCTGATTTCCGTTATATGGCGGGCATACCTTCTAGTATATAAGAGATGCTCTTTTTCTCCATTTGTCTGTAACGCATGATGATGCATTTGGCTATTTGGTGAACTTGGCGAATAGTTTAACGAAGTATCGCTAACATTGCAATATATCTCCCGAGATTGACAAAATTATTATCAACATTGCGGAAATGACAATAAATTAATGAAAATTACGCCTAATTTATTAATTAATTATTAAAATATTTTAATAAATGAACTATTTCGCTTATTGTGGATGCTATCAATATTGATAATTGTTTATTTGGAGTTGCGCGAAATAAGTTAATTAAGCATTATTACCCTGGATCTTATACATTATTTTTTGACTGTAAAAGTAGTAAATTCATTGCATAATATAAGGAAAGTCATGTGCTGACCACATCAGATATTTTTCGGTACCCGTTCGTTTATCAGCAAATTTCAGTCATCCGAATTCTAAGAATGTATTTATGTATATATGCAAGCATGTATGTATGAATATATATGTATTTATAAGTATGTATCTATAAAAATAATAAAAGATGTCTCGTCTGTAGCAAAAAATTAAATGTAGTACGGACATAAGATTTGTTATACAATGACTCAGGAGCCAGAACAATACGAATCGAAGAGATTTTCTTAAAATTCGAATTACATTTTTAATTATTTTATGTAGAAGAAACGTCCCGTTCACGGTAAATTTTTGCCATATCTTCTACATGGCAGTATCAATTAACTAATGTTCTTTTCGCAACAAGTCAGTGTCGCTATTTTACTTTAAACACAACTTGCATGAAATGCCAGGTAATATTGTCTGTAGATGATAGTTCATGATTTGTGTTTAACTTAATAAATTAGCTGCTGCCATCAAGTGCTGCAGCTTTCAGGATTTCATTTGCATGCAAAGACATTGCTCAAGGATTAATTGAAATTCAATTTTATATACAAAGCACTTTTAAAATATTATCGGAGTTTGTGGATGGTACGCAAAAGTATTTTGCTTTTAATCTTTTGCCATACCATAATATTTATGTAAAATAAAAGAATGTTATTCGCTGTAATCCTAACTAACGACTGTCTAAATGGGTGTTGAAAAAACATTCCTATGGGTCGTTCAACTGTAAATAAAATACCATGAAATTTAGACTTAAAGTGACAGAATTAGTGACAATGTTAAATCCACGCCGAAAAGTTATTTCAATTTGTATATTTTTGCTTGGTCATTTTAGCATCAGCGGAAAGAATGACTTGGAATGAAACAATTTACTTAAACATTCGCTTCGTATTTCATATTTCTAACAAATAAACAAACACTATTTCAATGCCCCACGAAAACTTCTAGTACTAAAAATGTGATTGGACAAACGTGGGCGTGACCATTTGCATAATTGATACATGTCCGGGCTATTCACAATTGAACTTGATATTTTCAAAACAAAGCTAGTTTTCTATAATGGATCATAGTTATCAGGATTTTTAATTTGTTTAATTTTCTTATAGGAAACAGAGCCGTCGTAACCTTTACCTGAGATCTTATTCAAAATTAAATACAAAAACCCCTTTACGATTAGAGGAGATATTGTATATAAAATTGTTTTTAAAATTTCTCAATAATATTACAGAAAATTGCAAAAAACTCATTACGGCTACATTCCCCAATTGTGTTTTCCTTTGATCTATGTGTTACGATTA
This sequence comes from Amaurobius ferox, assembly GCA_951213105.1. Taxonomy (NCBI): domain Eukaryota; kingdom Metazoa; phylum Arthropoda; class Arachnida; order Araneae; family Amaurobiidae; genus Amaurobius; species Amaurobius ferox. The sequence goes on from OX578146.1 coordinate 64,189,826, forward strand.
CAGAAAAACTTCTTTAATTCTTTTATTAGAACTTTTTTTATGCGACAGACAACTAAAGATTTTCATTATTTTTGTTAACATATATAAGTCAGAAAATATTTTAATTACACTAGAAAAATATCAAACCTCGTACATAATAAAGGAAGATGTCTCTGTGTGTGTGTGTGTGTATGTGCAGTCTGTAGCACGAAATCTAAGCTTCGTACGATCATGAAATTTCGAACACGTTAATTGTGATTGTCATATTTTTTGCTCATATTTTTAAAAGAAGCAATTTTCGAATCGGAGCCAATTTAGATTGTGTTCAAATGTATTACTTAACAGCTGGAACTTATTTATACAATTATACGCCTTGAAGGAGGAAATTAAGCGCTGTATCAACGAAATTCAGCCACATTTATGCAAAACGGTCATGGAAATTTTCTACAAAAAGTTGCGTATGTGCCAGCAAAGCCGTGGTTGCCATGTACCCGATATGCTATTCCATACATAACCCTATACTGTATACTTTATTAATCAATAAAAAATTTACAATTTTCAATCATAAACCTGTGTTTTCTATCAAAATTACTTTTTACCTGAATTTTGCGACAACCTTTATTAAGCTCTTTGGGAAACGGCAGTGATAGATATCTAAACTATTGTGTCCATTTACTTTTTGACTAAAAGTTCTTACAAATTATTCATGCAATATTAATCGGTAATTTAATTTTTAAAGATTTTCTTTAAATCTCTTTTCTTTTCAATCTTTTTCAAATCTTTTTTTAAATATTTTTTTCTTTCTCTTTTTTTCTTTTTGAGTAATAAGAGAATGAAATACAAAAAAACTAATTTTTTTAAACAATCACGTAGTACATTAAATCATTTTTCTAATTATATTGTTACTCAATAATCATATTGTTTGTTAATCGTATTTACTTATTTATTATTATTTTAATCAATTTTTTTTATTAGAAACTGAATAAAAATATATGACAATTTAATTATGTGTATAGTTTTGAAATCCTATTTACATACAAAACTCACTGTTGTTGATGGTACTGAAATTTTTTAATTTTGATGGTACGCATTAATTAAAATGGTTAAGAGTCCCTGCTGTACTTCAATCACATTTATGATTGAGACAAATCCATTTTCAAATATGTTTCAAAATCTTTTCTTAATTACTCGTCTGCCATAAAATGTTCGTAAATATTTGCAATTCCATTACCTGAGCAATTGTCTGATTATTTTGTAAATATATTCTGGCAGCAGAGGTTTAGGAAGAAACAATGTAGATAAACACGTCGAAATGAGAATATTTAAATCGAATTGTCTTTAGTGCAAAGAAATTTATTCTGCGAATTTATCCAGACTAGAATGACAAATTCGTTCTTCGATTAAATTATGTACAAACTTAATAGAATGCCTGCGGACATAAAGCAGAGGGAGAAAGGAAGTATTGTCAACAGTTATTCCTTCTGATTCCGTGCGATAAAATGCTTCAGGGAACGTTATACAGAAAATAAAGTACAATTTACTTATCAACATTATTCCATGCCATAAGAGTACATATAAATTTCCATCAGTGTAAAGTAAAAAACTACAAAATCTTTCAAAATTTGCTGCTTAAAATGGGAAATATTCTACTCTATTCGTATAACGTGAAATCAATATTCATGGTTTACGCAATACGTGTTTTTATAAAGTATCATCTCAAAATAATTAACTGACTTTTGAAATTTTAAACGGTCAAGCATTTTGACAAAATGTCGCTTTATATCTAAGCTATATACATTTTTCGTATTTGTTTTCTGCGTTCACATATAAACAAACATACCGAGGAATTCGGGCAATCAGCTCCCCTCCCCCCTCCTCCCACCGGAAAAACGCCCTCACCTTTGTTATCTGAATTTAAAATTCTAAAAAATTATGTAGAACAACCCCCCTCCCTCTAAAGTTCGGAAAAAATTCTGAGCAAAATAAAAAATTTCATCATTGAATACAATAATTTTATTGAAAAAAATATACTTGGGGTGGGGCCGTTTTCCCAGTATTGAGGGAGGGAATCGGTTAAATTCGCGGGTATATTGATATTGCTTCTTTAAATTTTTTTTTCTTTGAAATTCCGTGTACATTCGTTTTAATAATTGAAACTGTGATTCTGAAAATTTGCGTGCACTTTCACGTATTTGTAAAGTTTTATCTTTCTATCTTTTGCAGTTTTCAAATAAAATGGATCACAAATTCAGGCAAATATTCATTCCGCTCCTTTAGAAAAGGAGAACAGACGTTGCTTCGCTCGTTCATAATAAATACACATATACACATACACACGTATACACACTCACACGTATATACACACACGCACACATATGCGTATGCGTACACACACACCCATACATGAAAGCGTTCCATTACAATTCATGTGTAATTAAAACATAAATCACGTCGAAAACTAGAAATCGAATTTTTGCACTCGTCACAATACCTTTCCATACATTCATTATATACTAAAGACATTAATAATCATTATGTATCTAAGGAAAATAACAATCCACTTAAATAAAATCGAACGACAACAGAATTTGAAGAAGGCAAAAATATATATTCAATACATATATACATATGAAAATATTCCAAATTTAGAAATTATATGAAAATGTATAATTATTCATTCTTCGAGGTTCATCACTTTATTTCATGCAAACATCCTGATATTATACTTGCGAACACGTATCTCGCAAAAAGAATTAAATTTAAGTTCGGGAGTCGAATAATAAAGACACGCTGTATTTTTAAATTCCAAATACTGCGTTATGAATGCAATTCCATTGTGTGAGAATATTTTCATTTCTAAGTTTAAACACGCATAAAGAATTGGAAAATCGATTCAATGTTAGGCTGTGTTTTTTTTTCCACACAGTTACTGTCAGACGAGGTTAATGGAATAAACATTTTACCATGAAGAAAGTTTCAATTAAGAATTAATCGTCAAATTTTCATTGTATTCTAAAAATAATGCAATTTAGTCTAAACAAGTTTCTAACGGTTTTCTTACTTTCTCATGCATAGTATTGAGAAACTATTGTTTTCATGAACATTTTGGATTTCTAGATTTTGATGCCAAAATATATTTAAAGACCTCCTGAATACGTTTTGACAATTTTTGGAATGATGTCTGTTTGTCTGCCTACATGTATGTATGTATGCATGTATGTATGTATGTATGTATGTGGTCGATTTCTTGTGAACACTATAGCGGTTAAAAATATTAATGGATTTTAACTAAACTTTTTATCTAGCCTTATTTTCCCTGCAATACATGATAATGTATGTATAGGGAAAGTATTGGAATCATGACGAAAATCGAACTCGAGTTTTAGACGGATCTGCACGTTTCGGCACCTCTAGAATGCGAAAATGATATTTTTAGCGTGACGTCTGTGTGTGTGTCTGTCTGTCTGTGTGACTGTGTATCTGTCTGTCTGTCTGTGTGTCTGCCTGTCTGTCTGGGCAGATTTTGTATCCGCTCTAACTAAAAACCTAATTGACCGAATTTCGTAAAATTTGGTAGGTAAGTCACTTGTGGGCGAATCTGGTGCTGATTAGTTTTGGGTATGATTCGGGATAAAAAAAATCCTCCTATTTTTGCGAAATGGCATGCAAAGCCTGTATCCACTCTAGATGAAAAACTAATGGACCGAATTTTTCAGAATTCGGTAGATAAGTCGCTTATAGGTTACTCTGGTGCTGCTGATTAGATTTTGGTACGATTCGGTAAAAAGTAACCTGCCTTTTTTGCGAATTAACCAGCAAAAATCTCCAAAATCTAAAATAAGAAACTACGTATGCTCAAATATATCCATTAACTGCTTGTTTTACACGTAATTTTTAACAAAGAAAATAATAAGACCAACCCCGTTACACTAGGACTAGCCGTTCTCGAGATAGTTAAGTTTTTTTATATTTTCTCTACGCCACTTTTGAAAAGAAGTCCAGTTACCAAATGAGAACGAAAATTGAATTAAAAGTGAATTGCATTTAATTAAAATAAAGAGAACGTGAATATAAATAAGTCTCCAGGGAAAGTCATGTGCTGCCCACATCACATTTTTTTTAAATCTTCCAGAAGTTTACCGGTTCTCCAAAAATGTCCTCTGTACCCGAGTTGAAACTTGGGGGTATATAACGGAAATTTAACATTTTATTTTTATATTTTTTTCTATAGACAAGTTTTATATCGGCAAAAAAATAAATAAATAAATAAGAGAATTAATTAAAGAATAACAAATATTAACTCGTATTTTTAAACTACCCGATCACAAACACAATAATATTACAATTATATATAAATTTTATTTTATTAGAAAAGACAAAAAAATATTTAGAGTAAAAAAATATTGTTGATCTATTCGAATACCAGATTGTTCGTATTAAAATCAACGTCTCTTTAGAAAGGAAAACAAATCACACAACTGTATTTACCATAGGTTGGGGATAAACAAACAAAAAATTTTAAAGCCTAGTAATCAGAATTTTAAAGCCTAATAATCTAGATTTCAATAATGAATCCACCACGGGATAGAACCTAATGCGGTCGGATATTCGATTTTCTACTCCAGGGATAGAGCAAAATAGGTTAAATATGGGGATTCAAAAAGTCTATCTGGATGCTTCAGACGTCCTCTAGGTGACGTAGACGGCTGAATCTTTGAACACTTACAGTACTAATCACGAGGCTGAACTTATAGGAACCGGATTTTCTATTCTTCCCAGGGTAGGAAAAAAATGGGGGTTTTCGAAAAATATTTCCATACACACCAACAACAGATGCTCTATTAAATGTTAAATCTTTGCGCACTTATAGTAATTGACAAGGGATAGAACCTAATGGAGCTGAGTTTGTGGTTTCTGAACCGTAGAGTGAATACGTTGGCTCATCGGGCGCGGTTAGTACTTGGATGGGTGACCCCCTGGGAACACCGCGTGCTGTTGGCACATTTCGGACGCGGTAGCCCGGTTGCTTGCGCGCTGGATTTGCACGCTGCCACAACTGCCGCCGTGTTCATGCGGAGTACGATCACGTTAAACATGTGGGTCCATAAGTCCTTCCGAGAGGTTGGTGGTAGGGGAAGGAGGGTACGGTCCCTGTGGATGCCTCCCCCACTGGGTTCCATTCTAAATTGGGTGGCACTTCCCGGCCGTCCAAACGGTTACCTTACATCTTTCTGGTAGGTCCGACGGTCTGGGTCTCAACAACAACACTTATAGTATCGACCACAGAACACAATAGGGATTCCCAAAATTTCAAGTTGCTTTCTGGTTAGATTCAGCGAGAAAACTGGTAGGATTAGAATTTTATTTATAAACAAATATGCTCGTATCATATCTATCTTGTAATTCTATTCACTTGTTTAGAAACATCATTTTAAACCAGCTATTTCGAACACATCGACTTTCTGATCCTCAGTTTCACTTTCTTCACATCAATAACCTTGGGCCAACGGCCGTACCGTGCTGAAAACACCGGTTCTCGTTAGATCACCGAAGTCAAGCAGCATCGGGCGCGGTTAGTACTTGGTGGGTGACCACCTCGGAACACCGCGTGCTGTTGGCCATCTCGGGTGCGGTATCCCCGTGGTTTGCGCGCTAGATTTGCACGCTACCACAAAATGCCGCCGTGTTCATGCGGAGTACGATCACGTTAAACATGTGGGTGCGTAAGTCCTTCCAAGAGGTTGGTGGTAGGGGAAGGAGGGTACGGTCCCTGTGGATATCTCCCCCACTGGGTTCCGGTCTAAATTGGGTGTTTCTATCTACTTCCCGGCCGTCCATACAGTTACCTTACACCTTTCTGGTATAATTTCATTGTTTATACAGATGGCTCTTCCATTGATGGAAACACTGGTTTTGCTGTCTGTGTATTCAAAAATGAAACACTTCAAGACACATTTACCTTTAAACTAGCCAATGGGAACACAGTTTTTCAGGCAGAAATTTCTGCCATTGATTATGCTATTGACTGGGCCTCATCAAATAATACAAAAATTAATATTTATACTGATAGTCTTTCTTCCCTTTCGGCTTTTAACTCTATTAAAAATAAATCTAGTTATCTCTCAAAAATTAAATTAAATGCAATTTCTAATAAAAAGCTCATTAATATCCGTTGGGTTAAGGCCCACTCTGACATCTCGGGGAACGAGACTGCTGACAAGTATGCTAAAATTGCTACCTCTCCCTTTTCCCTTCCCTTCCCTTTTTCCCTTCTAAAAAATTATTGTAAACAAAACATCTCCCTTCATTGGCAAACTTTTTTAAATTCTTATATTTCCCCCCGGACGCATGATCCTGCCCGCATTTCCTCCTTTCTCCCCCGGGTCAACCCTTCCCTTCAAATCACAAACAAATATCTTATTTATTTTCTAACTGGCCATGGCCCATTCATGGACTACTTATTCTATTTCAAACAAAAATCTACATCTAGCTGTACTTGCGGCGCATTTGGTGACGCCGATCACTTTGTTTTTGCTTGCCCCCATACTAAAAAATTTCATTTAATTAAACCCTCTCCCGCAAATTGTGCAGTCTGGTTCTCGAGAGTCAGCTCTAATAATTCTTCCGTTGAAAAATTAAAAAACTGTGTTCTCATTGCTAGAGACATCTCAAACCAAATTACCTGATCAGCTTGTGAGTTTGTCCCTTTATTCTTTTCCCTTTGGTCGGTCTCCCTGTGTTTTTTCTGGAGGTGTTACCTTTGGTGTATCGCTGTATTTGTTGTCTTGTATTTGCTGTACTTGTCTTGTGATGTTTTTGGTGGTTGTTTTAGTTGTTTACTCCTCGTTTTGTTTTCGGGAGTGTTCTTGTTACTCCACAGTTTTTACCTAAAGATGTAACATTTGTCACCAACATTTATTTTACTTTTTATGGTGCTGCTCACTTTTTAAAAAAAAAAATTCACAGAAGTTCCAATGTTGTGAATCAGATATGTAAATCTCCTGTAAATATTATTATGATTTTCTAATTAACGTTGCTTTGGACCGTCGGACGAGGGCCAGTTGAAGTTGGCTTCCGCTAACTCCTTTCCCGGCCGTCCAAATAGATGCTCAAGTCCTTGGTGACGAGTCGGACGGTCTGGGTCTTCAACACCTTTCTGGTAGGTCGGACGGTCTGGGTCTCAACAACAACAACATCAATAATCTTAAACGCATTTGTCAAAATTATCACTATCCGAAAGTATTTGTAAATGATGTTATTAATAATTTCAAATACACCACACGCCGCAAGGTTTACAAAAATGACGCTAAAGTTTTGAAAATAATAAATTAATTATTAAAAATTGATAAAATAAAGAATATTATTAAAAATTAAAATTTTAAAAATAATTATTAAAAATTTGCAAAACGGATATATTAATTATATATATATATATATATATATATATATATATATATATATATATATATATATATATATATATATATATATCAAATACTAGCAATATTTTTAATTGTCAGGTTAGATTTCCGCGAAACATAAGCTAAATTTGAACTTCAAAGTATTTTTAATCCAGAAAAACGTCCAGTGTCAGTGTACAATTCAACGTTAAAAGCATTATATCGTGTATTTTGTACACCATTATTTAGCTGTGAAAGAAGTAAATTCATAGAAATATATCGGTAAATTTATAAGCTGCCCAAATCACATATTTTTTACTTAATTTCATAAAATATTTCCCTTCTGATATTATACATGCGAAAACGTATCTCTCAGAAAGAATTAACTTACGTAACGTGGCCAGAATATTAAACACACGCGGTGATGTACGCCTTATGTAAACCACTGGAGATTTCGCCAAAAAGCACAATTTCATTATGTAGAGGTTTTTTTATTTAACGGTTTAAATACGCACAGAAAATATATAAAATTAAATCGATTCGCAACATGCACAATCTCTCACATTACAAGGTTCCTAGAAAAGTCCTTACGCACTACAATAATTTTGTAAGGAAATGCCTATAAGTATTTAGTTCTGTCGATAAGAACCATGTCCGATAGAGATGAGTACCATGACTATGTCCGACTTCTGACCATGTCCGATAGATTGTAACTACTCACCATGCTACTGACCGTGCTACTGACCGTGCTACTGACCCTGCTCGATAGAAGGTGATTGCAGGGCTTTCGGAGTCTACTTAGACGATAAGAGCTTGCAATTTCGTCCCAGTAGCTCAAAGGAAGAGCGTTGGCTGGCTAGTTCGGAGATCCAGGGTTCGATTCTCGGTTGCGACAGTAGGGTTCTTTGCAATTGCCCCAGAACAAATCAACCCTGTAGGTTTGTGCAAAGATGTCGGAGGTCTTTTGACCCCAGACCGTGCGACTCACATAGTGCGTTTAGAGTAGCTAGCTGCACGGTCGGAAAAGGATACCTCCTGCACTCAGGAGGCACACAAGGTCTACCATCCCGCCAAACGAACATTTATTTAGATCTAAAAAATAACAATTGATGAAAAATATTGTGGTTAAACAAACAGTTTAACATTATATTTGAACTTGACAAGTACGTCCATTTTTTAAAAATGGGAAAAGGGTTATTGCGAATATAGATAAAAAGATCATTGAAAAATATAATTTAGAGTGAGGTATATTCACATAATGAAATATAGATTAGCATTAAAAAAACAATAAAATTTTAAGAGTAAAATTTAGAAAATGTATAAAAAAATATATATGAAAAGGAAAAAAAAATTAGGCAGATGAAAAACAAAAACAGAAGTTTAGAATAAAATTTAGAAAAGAAAAATTAGAAAAAATACAAATAAAAAGGGTCAAAAGAAAAAGAAGTAATCGAGAAAATAAGACCAGTTAACATAGCTTCTTTTTTTTTAAACAGAAAAATATGGGGGGAACAAACACAGTTATTCCATATAAGTTAATAAGAATGAAATAAAGGGATTCATTGATCCAAATTAATTGAAAGCAGAATCTACTCAAAAGCTTAGGTCAATTTATTAGAAATTTGCATGGCAACAAGAACACAATTTTTAATTTTATCTACTGAAGAGGGATTTGAACGAACTTTGGAGAACCAAATTAGTTTATTAGATGTCGGAGGTCTGAAAATAACCATAGTAAAACTAGTACAGATTCAGTGCACTCTAAAAGATTGAGAGCCGATTTCAAATTGAGAGGATAACGACCACGAAGGATACTAACCTGGGTAAAAATAGTAGTAACAGGAGGCTAACCTGAGGTAAAAATAGCAGGAGGTTGTCAGTTAGATTGTCAGTTGCACGCCAATTTGACAGTAGAAGGTGGAGAATGCAGAGTCTATTTCAACAATAAGAGCTTGCAATTTCGTTCCAATATCTCAAAGGTAGAGCGTCTGCAGGTCAGTTCGGAGATCCAAGGTTCGATTCCGGGTTGAGGCAGAAAGGCTCTTTACACACTCCTAGTGGAGAATTTAAGAAGTTAAGCTTACGAATTCAGCAATATAGCTTGACAAATTAGGAAAGTCAGTCACAAAGTTGTAGAGTATTGTCGAATTATTGGAATCGATGATAGTAATGATCAAAACGCGTCACGGAATGCAATAAATACTTGTCAAGAAGTTGTATGATTTAAATCTCTAACAAGTAACGCCTGCAATGCTTGTCAAAAACGCTGTAATATTTTTTCTCGAACTCAAATGTGCATGGTGTGATATGATAATCACATATTTTTTTATACGTAACCCTGGGAAAAAAGGGAAGATGTAATGTAAGTGAAATGTATACAATGTTTGTGATTTATGTAGATAGCTAGGCCTTTGCACAGACGGAATTGGAATTTTTTGGCGCCGTGGGTTGTGTGATCACTGACATGGATTGTAAATATTCGGAGAATTAATTGCAGCATAAATGTCAAAGTTGAGCTACAAATCTCTGAAAATTTATAGCCCTGTCAGGTGTGGCGCGCATCGGGGTCCGGTCTTTTGGACCACCCTGGTTTTGGAAGCCCTCTGGTTATTGTGTTTGAGTGGAGCGCATAAAAAATGAGCGTCGCTTCAAAAACCAATGGTATGAAGCATTTTTGGACCGCCTTTTTTATTGCGTTTTGGGAAGCAGCGAATGGGAAGTGGGGGACTTCCTCCCTGTATTTTTGTCGCTCCCCGTGTTTTAAAATTCTGGAAGTTTTAGAAATTTGAAAAAAAGTTCAGACGCAATCTGATGTTTGATGGAGAAAGGTCTCCTGGGTTCCTTTGAGCACCTGTGCGAGGAACGCATCCGTGCAACGAAGTAGGCGGCCTTGACGGCACTTGTTGTGCGGCAGTTTCTACAAGTTTCACTGAACCGGCGCATGTTACCTAACCAGGGGTAACAGACTCTAGAGTAGCATATATATATTTCTCCAGAAACAGCTTTCTGTTTATTTGCAGCTGTGACAGGGCTTAGTCACAGCTATTTTAGAACGGTTTCGACTATTTTCAGCCAAATCTTCACTACGAAAGTACGTGGACTGAGTCTTGTAGGGGTACCTATCCCGGGCTCCTAAGCAGCAGACCACCTACGAAGTGGAGCTTCTCGTCATTGTTTTTGTGGTTGCAGTGCAACACAGCTCTGCCTCCAAAACGGCGCGGTGTATGAACTTTTGCTCCTTTAGCTGCATTTAAGCCGTGGTAACTGTAATACTGTGTGTACGGAATATTTGAGGAGCATCAATCCAGGGCTCCTAAGCAGCAGCCAATCTCTACAAATAAAGTATCTGATCTCCACTCTTTAGGCAAAGGCGTGTACGTAGATCTCACAAGGTCCACTGGGATCAAGCCGAAGTTAAGAGGAGGAGAAGGAAAGTGGACAGTGTGCCCATCTTCAAAATAATACTTGGCAAAAAATTTCGTCTCCTGATGATACGCAACCGTGTTTCTCAGACTGGTAGTGTTTTCCATGAACTATTCAAATAAATGAACCAAACTTCAATTAATCGTGCCACCCATTCCAACGTGCAGAGGTCAGCTACAGCACTCAGTGGAGTTCGTATGTAATGAAGGTATGAGAATTATATATTGATTTAAAATGTGTATATGAATGTTTAAGCTTAATTTGTGTGAGCTAATAGTGTAAGGGCAAAGTTATGCTAAATGGGAGATTTGCAAAATTGAATATATATATATATTGTTTTCTTAACAAAAGGTAATTAATTACAAGTTTTGGATGATAAATAAAATAAATATGCAAATTAATGCAAAATAAACTGTGCACCCCGAGGTCAAGCTTAGGTAAATTGGGAACTCATTTGTAATTGTGTATTTTGTATTTAATGTTTGAATTGAGATTTCATGTGTTTTGTAAATAAATTGTTAAGTGGCCACAAAAAAGGGAGTGATTAATTGTTTCAGCAAACGCAATGTACTTAGGTCCAATCGGACCCCACTATACTTTAACGCGCTTGAGCCTGGTGGAACTATTTGGTGAGTATCGGTAATGTATTTAAGTGTTTAATATTTATTGTATTTATGTGTAAAATCCACCTCACCACATAGACCACGGGGACGCGTACATGGTTGCTGAAGGAGGACAGGCTGTACATTGTATTCGCACAGTACGATCTCGGTAATCCGGCCAGAGATCGAGTTAGAAATTTTTCCAGAAGAGTAAAATTACTCCCTGACTTGATTTGAAGGAGTATTTTGCTTTCCAGAGGAATAATTTTAACAAATGTACAATTACCCTAAAATTTTCAGGTATTTGTTAAATTTATTGTATTTTGTATAAAACAAATTACAGAGTCATCGCCCAACAGTATATAAATTTCTCACTTTTCTACGTGGAAAAAAAATAAGATTTAAGAAATACACTATAGTCTTTATTTGTGTTAATAAACAAAATACATTGTATATCTGATAGCACAATTAATATACATTATAAACTTTATCAAATGAGTTTTAAAGTGTTTACTAAAGTTTGGACTTTTGGGATCACATTTTTTTTATTTCCTGTCAATTTTCTAATCAGCAATCTTGAATTATAAATTCGTCATAGAATAATTAACAATGTTTTTTTTTATTTTCATAAAAATAACTTATCATATAATTCATGATGAAATATCTTAAAATTGTTACCTTACCTTTGGCTGAGTTTTTCTATATGTTTGTAAACAAACAAGGGGAAAAGAAAATTAAAAACCTATTAAGTAAAATAATTTAAATTTTTTTCCCTTTTAAAATTCCGACTTTCATTGTTTTTGGCTTTTCCATAAATGAACAGTTTTCTCAAAATCATATTCAAATATTCAGCGGATGCAATTAACCCAACGGTTAACATCAAAAACTGTAATATAAGTTAAAAGTTAATTTTTATTTTAAGAATATCACAAATATGTAAAACTGTTTCTAAAGGTATTAATAAACAAGGAAAACAAACGCCTGAGCTGATACTACACTCTTTCGCCACCAATCCTCTAGCTGCAGCCTACTTCCGGTGGGCATCAATTTTATGTTCTGTAGACGATGTTCTCACCAGAAGATGTTCTTACCATCCTCTAACTCCATGCACATCAATTTGATGTGCGTTTACCTTCCGGTAAAAAGCGATTTGCGTAGAAGGATAAAATTCAACTTCTGTTATAGTGAATTTGTAACGACATACGTGATGCCGGATAAAATAGGAATATGCTTATTTTCAATCCAAATGTGTTTAATTTGGGATTCTAAAAAATATTTTTTTCTTTGTTGTTTACAAAATCGGTTCGTAAAAATACGCATTCCCTAATTTATAAAGCGTATTTGCTAATTTTATAGCGTGAAAGTCGTTAGAAGCACGCGTACAGAGGCGTTATCTCGATCTCTGAATCTGGCACTTCGATGCTCCGGCACAACGGATAATCTTCCTTTCTTCGACCCAGATCGTCCGACTTACCCGAAAGTGTAAGGTTTTTGACTGCCGGGAAGTGCCACCCAATTTAGACCGGGCATCCACAGGAACGTACCCTCTTTCCCCTACCACTACGCTCTCGGAAGAACTTACGGACTCACATATTTCACGTACCCGTACTCCGCGTGAACACGGCGACAGATTGGGCTGGGGCGGAAATCGAAATCGGATCGTTCGAGTGCAAGTCCTGCTCACTAATTATTGAGCTGTCGCACCCCTTCATCAAAATATATGACACTGGCGAACTTTTTCCATGTCACGTGATGTTTTTTCCATTTCATAAAAACATTTTCGTTAAACAGTGTCACGTCATACATCGCCAACATTGGCAAAGAGACAAACACATATTAAAAACACACTGTAGTAATTTTAATTATATGCATAATATGACAACTTTACGCATTAAATACTTTATTGTCCTACCACTACAAATTTCCAATAATACGGCAAATCCAATAACCAAACACTAGGTTGTTTTTAATAGTGACGGATTACTGAGATTGAACTGTAATATTTATTTATTCAGTTATTCCTGAATTGGACATACACTCACCAATTACCCTATTGCGTCAAATAAATATCTTGTGTAACAGTTTTTTGTCGATTCCTACTTAGTAGACAATGCCTCACCACTTTGTAATTGGTTTTCTTCGTCTATCTCGTTTTGTTGTTATCCTATTTTTTTTTTAAATTCTTCTTTAGGGGGTGGGTCACTGTAATTATTTTATTCGACCGGGCATAGCCATTATATATATATATATATATATATATATATTTATACAATTTATATATATATATATATATATATATATATATATGAATTGAAATTTTTTAATCGAAAACAATGCATAAACTACAGTAAGTTATTACTATAGTTACAAATACTACAGTTACAAATAATACAAATAAGTAACTATAGACCAAGACTAAGGATAAAAATAGAAGGTAACTTATCACTATAATGGAAAGGGAACGAGCGGAATATTAGTACATAAAAATCCCAATTAAAAAGGTGTATATATATATATATAAATATATATAAAATGAAAAAGCAAACACGACAAAAATGAGAAAAGGCAATAATAATTAGCTCAAGACATAGAGAGCAATCAATTGAAATTACACAAAAAAAGGCGGTTAGTTCGAAATTGTATTCTCGTCAGGACAGCCATACAATTCGAATTAAAACCGGTAAAATAGCCAGTTTCTGACAATGGCGATAGTATTTAACTATGGACACCATTGGAACTATCTACTCGCTAGGGGAAGGAGAAATAATACATGTAAGATGATCGGAGTTTAAAGATCTGGAAACTTCAATGCAATTGTAACTAGTTCTACCAATTGGTAAATTATATTTGAAAGATTTTTGTATTTTGATATCATTTACTGGTAACAATGCTGGTGTTTTGATAAAAAGTTATTAAAGTTAAGAGAATTAAGAATTGGGTGTTTAACAGAAATTATACAGTAAGCTATTTTAGTAAGTGGATTAGGTGAATGGAGTAGGTGGAAATTTAAGAAATTTGTACCAGAAAAGATGCAAATCATACTATATATATATATATATATAGTATGATTTGTATGTTTTATGTATATATATATAAAATACAAATATATATATATATATATACAAAAAAATACGGTCCAATGATAAAGGTAGCCGTAAAACCACACCATACTGTCACTTTTTTTAAGATGCGAGGGTTTTTTCCTGGATAGCTTGAGAGTTTTCTGCTGTCTAAATCAACAATTGTGGGTGTTAACTTGCCCATTGAGGCAAAAGTGGGCTTCGTCAGTCCACAGGATGTTCCATGGCCAACTGAAGTCAACCACCATTCGAGCAAGGAACTGAAGTGCAAAAGTTTTACGAACCTTTGAGACTCCGTCCTGCAATAGGTTCACAGACTTGATTTTGTAGGGATAAAAATTCAAAATCCGCCGTAGGATTTTTCGTACAGTGGAATACGGCATATCCAATACACGGGAAACAACTGGCGCACTCACACTACCATGCGGCGAATGACTGCTGGCTTCAACGACCGCGGTAGCCACATTTTCGACGCTAAAAGACTGGATTGGCTTTCGTCCTCTACCTGGAAAAATGCCCAGTTTCCCAGTTGTTTCAAATTTCTTTACCATCTTGCGTAGGGCACATGGAGACAATGGATCTCTTCGTAGTATCTGCTTCATACGACGGAATTCTTTTACAGCTGCAACGGAATTCTTCTGGTTTTGGTAGAGCAATTTCACCAGTAGCGCTTTTTCTTGCAAGATTGGCATGATGTGCTGAGAAGTTACTAACGCTCGTGCAGAGTCCGCCTTCTTTTTATCCAAAGAATAATGCTACTAGGCAAGTGCTGTAACGCAAATAATGTTTCACATTTTCAATATATGCAAGTAAATACCATTTGTGTTTTAGCGTCATCTATAGGTGAATGTTAATACTAAAATTTTTGATTTAATAAATGTCAAGCGCATCATTTGAATTATCTGTATTTCAAATTTTATCTCATTTGGACCAATAGAACGCATTCTAGAGCCCTCTGAAGTGGGAAATTTATTTCTTGCTAACCCTATATATATATATATATATATATATATATATATATATATATATATATATATATATATATATATATATATATATATATATATATATATATATATAATACAATAAAAGAATGAAAAAGTGGCTGTGGGGGAGGAGGGGTTGTGAGGGGTGTGTTAGGTGGTGTTGGCGAGAGGTAGATTCGATTGGTTTCACATAAGGTATTTCTTTTGGTTTTTGTTTAATTTCAGTGTCTATATTTTCGGCAATTCCTATAGTCGCAAGGACTTTCTTTGAACGGTGCCGGTTTTCCGGGAGTGTTTGCCGCGGCACTCAAAGCATGCTTTTAACCGGGGAGTGGGGGTCACAACCCCCCACAGCCACTTTTTGGTACTGTTCATTCTTTCATTGTATTTTATATAGTGCATAAAATTGTAATTGCTGCTTTGCGCATACTCTTTTATTGTTTAACTGGTATACATTGCCTTATTGGTAATATTATTCCAAACATTAGTCTAAAAGTTTTAAAGTTTATATATATATATATATATATATATTATGATTTGCTTCTTTTGCGTACAAATTTCTTAAATGTCCACCTATTAAAATAGCTTACTGTGTAATTTCTGTTAAACACCCAATTCTTAATTCTCTTAACTTTAATAATTTATTTTCAAAACATCAGCACTTTTTACCAGTAAATGATATCAAAGTACAAAAATCTTTCAAATATAATTTACCAATTGGTAGAACTATTTATAATTACAATGAAGTTTCCAGGTCTTTAAACTCCGATCATCTTACATTATGTGTATGCAGGGATAAGAATCTTACTCCTTATTCCGACTCATCTCATGGACACATTATTACTGGGGATCTCAGTCTAGTTCAGGATGATATACTTAGGGATATTATGAATAAAGGGTCTAAATTTCGCATTCCATTCGCTCTTATAATGGTGTATAATGTCATTCTCGTTTATCCATTTCATCTATGAATCACTGGTTTAGTAAGAATTTTCATCTTTCCTTCATGTTCATATTCTGTTTTGCTTATACGGGTAATTGTCCTGTTTCCTACTCTGACTCACTGGACGGGTTTGGGAGTGTCGCTGTAAACGTTCGTACTGCCTCCTAGATTGTATTTCGTGAAGTTCATTCCGGTGCTTCTAGATATCTTTATACTCTTAAAGTTGATCGCATATACAAGTGGTGAAAGAAGAATGGTTCCTGCCACATGGTAATACAAATTTTCCTAATGTTTCTTATCTTCATTTTTTCATCTTTTGGTGCCTGTAGTCTAAGTTTAGACATTTATAGTAATGTACTATTGTCAAATCTGAAACAGGCATTTGTTTGGGTTAATTAGAATTAAATACTCAGACTGAAGATCAATTTAATTCTTTTTAATCTTCGCATTTGGGACGGTGCTGATCTTCTCTATTATAGGCATTATGGCAGTGGCTTTACTTCTATGGTGATATGTTAATATTTCACGATTACTTGTATTAATATATTTATTATTACTTCTTTCTCATATATATATATATATATATATATATATATATATATATATATACCGGGTGGTCAGAATTAAAACACCCCTACTCTGAGCTCTCTATAGATCGAACTACTCAGTGTAAAGGCTCCAAAATTGTTGAACATACTATGCAAGACATGGGAAAAGGGATTATGCGAAAAAAAAATTAGTTCCAGAAACACCGATAGGTGGCGCTGTACAACAGAAAATATGCTGAAAAGACACAAAATACACATTTGTAACCCATTTTATTCGAACGTACCAAACATTCATATCACAAGGACCTTATCGATGCAGGGAATGCTGCGTATAACGTTATCCATTGATTGTTCAACAATAGCGGTGGCAACATCGTCAACGACATCTGAACGAGTCGATTTTCGTCCTCGACCCGGCTGAACTCCCAGATGTCCAGTTTTCTCGAATCGAGCGATAATTCTCCAGAGAGCTTCTGGAAGTAATGGTCCTTCGCGCAAATTCTTAAGTCGACGAAACTCTCGAAGTGCAGTTGCAGCATGTCCTTTGTTTTCATAAAACAGCTTCACAAGCAAAGCGCGTTCTGGCAGTGTGGCAGCCATCGCTGATAAGAATGAAAATTTCCCAGTTTTATCTCCTTTTATGCCCAGAACATAGTAGCTGCAAACCACGGGTTTATGCAAATTTTTGTGCTTACAGTGCAAAATTGCAGTTACAATAACAGTTTAAGTTTCCTCACTTTTTTTATCTTATTTTTTTTCATATCAGCAAAAGAAATTAAAAAGGAAAAATTCCATATCGCATGTGTTTTGTGATTGTTTTGTGTCTTTTCAGCATATTTTCTGTTGTATACTGCGCCACCTATCGGTGTTTATGGAACTAATTTTTTTTTCGCGTAATCCCTTTCTCCATGTCTTGAATAGTAGGTTCAACAATTTTGGAGCCTTTACACTGAGTAGTTCGATGTATAGAGAGCTCAGAGTAGGGGTGTTTTAATTCTGACCACCCGGTATATATATAATGTGAGGCCGCATATTGAATTCCTTTAAACTACCTTACAATGTAATAACAGAAATGGCATATTTAAGAATACCAACTCTGTCTCAGTAAGTGTAAAATAACTATAAAAGGTTTAATTTGAATCCCTAGACTGTAAAATGCCTAAGGTGAATTATATGTGTAGTAATAATTTTATCCTGGGATAAGAGGGAATATTTTGTATAAAATAATTTTGAGACTATTCATGTGATACAATTGTTAATTGGTAATTAGTATTTAAAAGTTAAAGATGCGTGGAATTGAGTGTTTATATGAGAACTCAAAAGAAAATAACAGTTTATGTAATATATGAATAAAAGTTAAAGTTGTTTATATTATAATAAATGTTTTTGTTTATATTTAAAATTTCGTCCTCATTTTAGAATAGTTTATGTTATTAAATTTGATGAGCGAAAGGGGCCGATATGTAAACCTCAAATTTTGGGGAATTGACATATTACGGAATTTTAGCGTCCTGACCAGACGTGTGGTACGAACCAAGTTGCACATAAGAACTTTCAATAGAACGCTTATTTATATGATTTAATATATTCCATTCTCTAGCGAATAAGAAAAAATCTATCAGAGAAAATGCAATTTCAGACTTCATTTCATAAAATATCTTGCATTTTGATATTATACATGCGAGGACATGCCACGCAGGAAGAATTAACTTAAGAATCGTGGCCCGAATATTAAACGCACGCAGTGATCTACGCCTTATTTAAACCACTAGAGACTGCGCTAAAAAGCGCAATTTCATTACGTGAGTTTTTATTTGACGATTTAAATACGAGTAGAGAATAGGAAAGATAAATGGATTCCCAACGAACAGAATTTCGCACAAATATTTCCCCATTTAGTAAAAGATATCCAGGGTGTTTTATGAAGAGTGTACGGAATGAATATAAACAAGAAAGATTAATCATGCATAAAGCATTGATTATGAAACACTTTCCAACTTCAATGCAATTTCATTTAAACATCTCTAAAATGCCATAAATTCCTCGGTAATATTTCAAAAATTATCGCAATACTACATTAATTTATTATATTTGAAAACTTAAAAGTTCATGAAAAAAAATGAACTTCATTCAAATGACGTCAATTAAATATAAATTGCCTGGCTACTCGGTTATGTTTTTAACATTATCATAATAATACAATAATTTATTATATTTGAAAACTTCATCAAAAACAACTGAAATTTATTCAAATGACGCCATCGAAATATAACACGCCTGGCTCTCTCTATAGAAGCAGCATTTCATTCAAAACATTTTCCCATTCATTTCATTCATCACAATACTATAATAATTTATTTTATTTAAAAACTTAAGACCATGGAGGAACAAGTAACTAAACTCTATGCTTCAAACTTCATCGAAAAAAATCGTCCTTCTCTCTGTAAAATCAATGAATATTTCCTTCGTATCAGCTATTCAGACTCCATGACCTAAATAATTTTGCGTTAAAGAAATGCAGTAATTCTTATACAACTCATTCTACATATTTTGCTGTTTACATTCTACATAAGTAAAAAATAGGCTTCGTTGTAGAAATAATCAAAATTGGATGACTATTTAAACTCAGAAATATTGTAATTGCGTTGTTTCAATATGTAGATGCACGGAATTTAAGAAAAAATAAAGCGGTTTTAGGACAGATACAACACTCAATATGAATTAAAAAGAACTTTAGAAATCACGATTTTGAGACAAGATGGATGCCATATTTCATTTTGAAGTGGGTCACGTGATCTCTTTATACAATGGTCACGTGATCGCTTCATATAAAAGGTGTAATTATTATTTTAATTTTTATTTTAAAAACTACTGAATATATTTTGCTGAATTTTTTTCTATATATTTTATGGGATAATACCTATATAATTTGAATGTTTCCTAAAATTTTCGAAGCAATTAGTGAATTTTAAATTCGCTTAAAAAATGTTTGAAAAATTATGTCCCATAGGGTTCAATGCATTTCATTTTTTTCAACCCGGGTCCAATCCAAAACTAATTGGGTGATATTATTCATTTATATTTCCATTGGTCCCACAGACCGTCTGAACAACATATTAAAATTTCATTAAGTCATTTTTACGACAGTTATCGTGCTAACGGACAGACATACAGACAGAATTAACAAAGTCATAAACACTTTTCAACTTTGTTGTAAGGTGTTAATAAGAATCAACATTTGATTGTAGAAGTAAAGTGAAATATGAAAATTAATCAGCAAACATAGGAAAATTTAGCTATGATAGTCGCTACCCTCAGAACTGCTAATTTCATAAAAATGTAAATTTGAATTTTTATACGACCTCGGATCAAAAAAAATCTGATGTAAGCAGCACATGACTTTCCCTACAGACTTATACATTTTCCCTATTTCATCAATAATTCCCTATTTCATTAATAATTCATCAAATTATTAATTCCCTATTAATTCCCTATTAATTCCCTATTTCATTAATAATTCATCAAATTCCGTTTAATTGCACTGAATGACACGCATTAGTGTTTGCAATTACACTGAATTTACACTTTTAATTCAGTTTTCGTTTTCGTTTGCTAATCGGACTACTTTCAAAACCAGCGTAGCAGAAATGCAAAACACTTAAATATCTCGAGAACGGTTAGTCCTAGAGCAATGCAGTTAATCACATTCTTTGTGTCGTCAAAAATTACAGTTCAGAAAAGCCTTTAATTGATACATTCGAGGGTACGTAATCATTTATTTTAGATTTTACCGATTTTTGTAGGCCATTTCGCAAAAAAAGGCAGGTTCTCTTTTTCCGAATCAAGCCAAAATCTTATGAGTGTACCAGGGTAACCTACAAGGTATGTTATAAAATAAAATTTATCTTTAGATAAATATCTTAAAAACTTCTTTCTTTTAACATTTTACAAGATAGATGAAGAGTGTTTATGACTTTGTTCATTCTGTCTGTCTGTCTATCTGTTTGTCTGTTTTTCTGTTTGTCCGTTAGCACGATAACTGGCGTAAAAATGACTTTATCAAAATGAAATTTTAGTATGTTGTTCAGACGGTCTGTGGGACTTATGGGAATATAAATGAATAATATCACCCAATTAGTTTTGGATTGAACCCGGGTTGAAAAAATGATATACATTGAATCCTATGGGACCTAATTTTTCAAACATATTTTAAGCAAATTTAAAATTCACAAATAGCTTCGAAAGTTTAAGAAAATATTCAAATTATCCCGTAAAATATATAAAAAAAATTTCAGCAAAATATATTCAGTAGTTTTTAAAATAAAAATTAAAATAATAATTACACCCTTTATATGAGATCACGTGACCATTATATGAAGAGATCACGTGACCTACTTCAAAATAAAATATGGCATCCATCTTGTATCAAAATCGTGATTTCTAAAGTTCTTTTTAATTCATATTGAGTATTGTATCCTTCCTAAAACCTAGTTATTTTTACTTAAATTAAGTTCATCTACATACTGAAAAACGCAAGTACAATATATTTGAGTTTAAATGATCATCAAACTTTGATTCTACAACGAAACCTAATTTTCACTTATAGAGAATGTAAACACCAAAAGACATAGAATGAGTTCTATAAGAATTGCTGCATTTCTTTAACGCAAAATTATTTAGCTCATAGAGTCTGCAATATATCTGATATTCATTGATTTTACACAGAGAAGAAGACGTTTTTTTCGATGAAGTTCTAAGCATAGACTTAAATTATTTGTACCTCCATGGTTTTAAGTTTTTAAGTAAAATAAATTATTATAGTATTGTGAGGAATGAAAGGAATGGAAAAAAAATTATGAATGAAATGCTGCTTTTATAGAGAGAGCCAGGCGATTTATATTTCGATGACGTCATTAGAATAAAGTTCATTTGGTTTCGATAAAGTTTTCGAATATAATAAATTATTGTAGTATTATGATAATTTTAAAAATATTACCGAGGCATGTATCGCATTTTAGAGATGTTTAAGCCAAGCAATATATTTTTCAATGCCGTCATTTGAATGAAGTTCATTTTTTTCGATGAAGTTTTAAGTTTTCAAGTATAATAAATTAATGTAGTATTGCGATAATTTAAAAAATATTACCGAGGAATATATCGCATTTTAGAGATGTTTAAATAAAATTGTATTGAAGTTGGAAATTGTTTTATAATCAGTGCTTTATGCATAATTGATCTTTCTTGTTGATTTTATAAAGCTTTTTTTTGAAGAAAAAATAACTGTTAGTATATGATTACTAAGGGAAAAAAATTAAAATAATTTTGAAAAAGAAAATATTTTTATTTATTGTTTTTGACAATGGTATCACTCTGATGTGAAAAGGTTTATCACAACAATAATTTACATTGCAAATGGGTGATCGTAAAAATTGAGTGTTCACGTGATGGGTTATGAAAATGCTGATGGTCTGGGTTAGTATCTAAATTGAAATGCTTGTCCGTGATTGGAACACGTTTGGCAACATTTTGCAGCAGCGTTACCCAGAGATAGATAGATAAGCAGTCAGATAAATCAAGGAGTTTATATTATTAACGAACTTGTTGCTTATCAGCAAATTTTATGTTACAGCATATTAACATTCAGACATTTAAAACGTCTTTCTTAATGTTACTTCATTAAATAACAACGTATATTGTTACAAACAAGTTGGATTAATTATAAGAAATTTAATTGTTAATTTGCCAACCTAATAAATACTAATTTAATAAATTTAATAAACTTTCATTCCCCCACCTTTAATATGTCTCGACACTTTCACACTGGATATCCCTCTCTTCCGTTTTTAGGGGAGCAGAAAAATTCTAAACGAGGCTAAAACATTCTAAAACATTCTAAAGATTCTATGGATATAATTAAATTCTGATTCTCGAAGATTATCTGATATTTTTAATGTATTCAATTACATAAAGTCATTTCGTACTAATACTACATACATGCGTGCTACTAATACTACTTTATACACACTATTAATACTACCTCATACATCATCTCTCAGAAAAATATCAACTTAAAGATCATGGTTCAAATAGTAAATACACTATCGACGCACTATTTAAATACCAAGGCGATACGTCAAAAAATGCAATTTCACTGTGTGGGGGATTTTCATTTGCGCTTTGAAATATGCTTAGAGAATTGAGAAAGATACATTGATTACATGTGCAAAATATCACATACTTAAATCGCATTTAATGAAAGATCGTTTTGAGTTGAATAAATATGAAACTTTCGGAGAAGTCAATAACCTCTCATGAATATGAGAAAAGAGCTCTTGACTATCCAAAACATTTAAATAAAATCCAATGTGAGCAGCACATGATTTGCCCTTGCAAACTCAAATTCATATTTTCAGTTTTTATTACTTTCCTTATACAATACATAATGTATAAGGAAAGTATTGTGCCGGGGTCGAAAATTCGAATTCGAGTTTTCGACGGGAGAGCAAGTTTCAAGCATCCCTGATCACGAATCAAACATTTTTGAAGTGATGTCTGTATGTGTGTGTGTGTGTGTGTGTGTGTGTGTCAGTGAGTCTGTGGAGACGATATCTCACGAACGAATGGAGCGATTCGAATGACATTTGGTACAAAAATCCCAATCCCTGAATACTGGAAACCTATTGTTTTTAAACACAATCGAATGTTCAGAACCCCCTAAATTTTCGAGTGAAATTTTGAAAAAATCATCAAAAAATCAAAATCTTATATAGTTACGAAAATAGACATTTCTTATGTAATTTTTCCTTAGAAAACGATTGACATAAACTTTAGAACACTAGCATGAGCCGTTCTCGAGATATTGCACATTTTTCATTTAAATTTATCAAAAAATCCCATAAATTAAAAAAAAATATATTAACTGTTGAGAAACATGTTCACTTTTCATAAGTAATATCATGAGATAAATTTGGTGACATCAATTTTCGTGGATCTAGCTCGTTCCATTCATGAGAAAAGATACTCTGAGTAATATTTTTTTATTTGAACGCCAATAGTCATTTATCTGCTATAAGAATAACTTTTTCTCCTTCCAAACCGCTTGACCAGATTTTGGCGACGAATTTGACGGAATATCGCCAACTTGGCGACTTTTTGAAGTGTTGCCAAATTAACGAAAATCTCGGAAAATAATATAAGTATCTACTATAAGATTAAGCTATTTTTTTGCTACAAAGTAGTAAATTCATTGCATTATATAAGGAAAGTCATGTGCTACCCACATCAGATATTTTAGTATTACAATTATTTATTTATATTATTTGTTTATGATAATTATTCACATTATTTATTTAGTTAGTATTATAATTTATAAATAAATTACCACCCCATATTTACAAAGATTTTTTACCACCACATTTACACATTCACGCGGATGTTCCCTAAGTCAGAACTAAAGTCACGTCTATACTAAACAGCATGCAGAAAAAGGACTTTCGTGTTTGTGAAGAAGAAAAAGGGCTTTCATGTTTGTGAAGAAGAAAAAGGACTTTCGTGTTTGTGAAGAAGAAAAAGGACTTTCGTGTTTGTAAAGGAAAAGGACTTTCGTATTTGTGAAGGAAAAGGACTTTCGTGTTTGTGAAGAAAAAGGGCTTTCGTGTTTGTGAAGAAGAAAAAGGACTTTCGTGTTTGTGAAGAAAAAGGGCTTTCGTGTTTGTGAAGAAAAAGGACTTTCGTGTTTGTGAAAAAAAGGATTGCAGAGAAAGGACTTTCCGATAAAGGACTGCAAAAAAAGGACATGCAGAAAAAGGACTTTTGCGTTAAACTGCAGTACGAAAAGCCTTAGGACCAAAGTATATTTTAAGGGGCGTAAACTTATATTATTTTTATTGATTCTAACAACTTTAAGAAATCAGAAAGTTAAGACATAATTAAAACAGGATTTTGCCAAAATTTACTCGAATACCTTTGGGAAATAACCACAAAAGAATACATAATTGCTTAACTTTGCTAACACATACACGCAAAAACATATACGACAGAGTAAAAATTATGTTCCGTGTTGAATAAAGATAACTATACTACTGCAGTGGTGCCCCAAAAAATTCAGTATTTTCAAAATAAATATTTAACATACCGTAACAAAGCCAAATATTGCATTATATTTTTAATGCGTTGATAGTTACATGAAAATTTCGAGTGTCATCGCCCTCTAGCCGTTAGCCATTAATATGGAGCAGTGGGCATTACTCCCTGTCATCTCAAACATTTAACAAAATATTATTTTTTAATTTAACTATGAAACCATCTTATTATTTAATATTTACTAAAATAAAAATATAACATATTTCTCATCATTATTTAATTTATATAAATTAAATTGAAAATCTGTCTGTATGTCTGTCTCATCATCACTGGAGAACGGCTGAACCGAATTTAATTAAATTTTGTGGATAGCCTTGAAATAGCCTCACTTAAAATTTAGTCCATGTTTCGAGTTTCTATCACTAGGGGTTGTTTTGATTAATTATGAACGAATAATTCAACCTTTCATAGCGATAGCATTATGCAGGCGATATTTTTCCGCTAATTTATTTTAAGAAAATTATATCATGTCGCTTAGCGACGGATTTAAATTCAATGTGTTTATGCCGCAGACGATTTTTATTAAATCTTTTCGGATCTAAATAATAAAGATATGTATCTTAAATAATAAAAGGCAATGGCTGTGTGTCTGTTTTATACACTATAGGTTCAACGACCGCGCGTCGTAGAGCTACGAAATTTGACAATTGGAGACTCAGGGGGGGGGGAGGGTACAAGTGCAAACCGATTTTTAAAATTTGAATTATTTTTTTAGTTATTTAATGTTTTATGCGATTTCGACCGTTTTCTGTCATTTTCCCCCTCTTTCCTCCACCATCCAGACGTCGTAGAAAAAAATAAGTTACACCCCGGGAAAGAGCAGACAATTGCGTGTAAAAATATATCAATTACAAATCTCAATTTCAATTTCTAATATGTTTTAAAGATTTTAAAACAAAAGTCACTTTCGGCTCAATAAAACGAACTTTGGTTTTTAATTCTCGCATCATACAAAGTACTCATAATTTCGAATAATAATTTACATTTTTAGAAAGCTCAAACATCAGAGATTCTTACAAGTCCAATCTGGTCAAGAAATAATAGAAAATGGCCGCAGGATCGTAATTTTAAAAAACTAATAATTTTAAATTTCTCGGATGATTCTCGGAAGTTCCAATTTTCTCCCGCCGGTGACGTCACGTGTTCCCATGGAGACTGGTTAGAAAATTACGTTATATTTTAACTCATGGAATTAAGAGCCTAGCGCATGGTCATTTTAAATGAAGATTTTAATTTATGATTATTTTAAATGAATATTTTAATTTATGATTATTTTAAATGAATATTTTAATTTTATGGATATTTTAAAAGATGGAACGATGGAATGAGAATATTTTAAATGATATTGCGTTATATTTTAAATGATGGAAGTAAGAGCTTAGCATGAGGTCAAATTAAAATTGAAATTTTTATGGTATGATTTAAATCAGCGCGCGGGAATTGCACCCGGTAGGCCCGGATTCGATTCCCGCCACTGCCAAAACTGCCACCGTGTTGAGGCGGAGTACGATCACGTTAAACATGTGGATCCGTAAGTCCTTCCGAGAGGTTGGTGGTAGGGGAAGGAGGATATGGTCCCTGTGGATGCCTCCCCCACGGGGTTCCGGTCTAAATTGGGTGAATAAAAAGAAAGTTATGGAGATTGTCGCGGAGGGAGCAGTAGCCCAGTGGCTAGCGCGTGGGAATTGCACTCGGTAGGCCCGGGTTCGACTCCCGCCACTGCCAACACTGCAGCCGTGTTCACGCAGAGTACGATCGCGTTAAACATGTGGGTCCGTAAGTCCTTCCGAGAGTTTGGTGGTAGGGGAAGGAGGGTACGATCCCTGTGGATGCATCCCCCACAGGGTTCCGGTCTAAATTGGGTGGCACTTTCTGGCCGCCCAAATAGTTACCTTACACCTTTTTAGTAGGTCGCGACAGCCAGTTTGCCACGGTCAGAATTTTCAAGGGTAGCGAACAAGCTGGTCGCCAAAGGCGACTAGTATAAAATAAATTTCATGGATATTGCATTTTTGATTGGATTATATCAATTACGGTCTTCAGGTTTAAACATTATTGTTATTGATAATTTCAAGGATTATTGGTTCAGGGATTATTGATATTTTTAATTTATTACGACATTTTTCCATTTTTTCAAAAATTGTTGAAACTCATATATTGTACGTAGTACGGGTAATCTTCTACAAATGCGCGAGTATATCTTCTAATCTACTAGAATAGTATAAGTAGTACAGATATACTGGCACATATTTTGACATACTATTGGCATATTGGCATATCATTGGAATCAATTGGGACCTTTAGTTTTAAAGATTACGGGAGTGTTAATATTTTCAATTTATTACGTCATCTGTTTTATTTTGGCAAAGCTTTTAGAAACTCATATGTTGTAGCACGTTTAATCTTCTACCAATACACGGGTATATCTTCTAATATTTGCAAATATAAGTAGTACGGGTCCCATACGATTTTATAGCTTTTATTTTGCATAAATTAGTTTAACTTCATATTTTTGTAAATTTGTTTACAAACAGGACCAGGATGTTTTATTCTTCAGATCGGCCTTTGAAGATAATTTTGTATAGATAGAACAGATATTCTTAAACTTCTTTTTAGGAGTATTAAATTAAATATTTTAATAGATATTTTGATTAATAATGTCATTTAGTATACTATAGGAATTTGCACTTGATCGTGAATTTTAAGTTTTTTTATATTACATACTCCGTACGAAGAACTGCTATACTGCTAGTCTATAAAAATAAAACTGAAAATCTGTCTGTATATGTATGTTTGTCTTATCATGACGGGAAAACGGTTGAACTGAATTTCTTGAAATTTTGTGGATAGCCTTAGAATAGCCCCACTTAAAATTTTGTCCAGGTTTCGAGTTTCTGGGATCAGGGGTTATCTAGATATTAATTAAAAATGCACATTTAAACCTTCCATAGACATATCATTTTTCAGGAGATATTTTTTCCGCCAATTTATTTGAAGAAAATATTATCATGTTACTTAGCAACGGATTTAAATCCAATGTGTTTATGTAATTTTTAATCTAATGTGTTTATTTGAACACAGAGATTTTTAAACTTCATTTCAGGAATGCTAATTTAAATATTTTAATAAAATGATTTGAATAACAATAGCATTTAGAACATTATAGGAATTTGCACATGATAGTGAATTAAAGGTTTTTTTTTTTTGTATTATATATTCCGTACGAAAAACGGGTACACTGCTAGTATTTAATAAGAAAATCTGTTGTGGGCAGCATATGACTTTCCTTATATAATGCAATGAATTTACTTCTTTTACAGTAAAACAAAATAGGTTATTCTTTAAGTAGATATATTCTTTCAAGATATTGAATTTTCGTTAATTAGTCGTCATTTTCATTGATTTAACGTCATTTTTATCCATTTGACGGGTTTTCCGTTAATTTAGCAACACTTAAAAAAGTCACCAAGTTGGCGACATTCCACCAAATTCGTCGCCAAAATCTCTCGAAGCGTTATGGACAAAGAAATACGTTATTCTTACAGCAAATAAATGGCTATTGGCGTTCAAACACAAAAGTATTACTCAAAGTATATTTTTTCATGAATGGAACGAGCTAGATCCACCAGAATGATGCCACCAAATTTATCGCATGATATTATATATGAAAAGCGAACATGTATCTCAATAGGAAATATATTTTTTTTGCTTTATGTAATTTTTTGATAATTTTTTTGAAAAATGTGCAATATCTTGAGAACGGTTCATGTTAGAGTTCAAAAATTTTTATCCATCGTTTTCTAATAAAAAATTACATAAGAAATGTCTATTTGCGTAACTATATTAAAGGTTTTGATTTTTTGATGATTTTTTCAAAATTTCACTGTAACATTTAGGGGGTTGTGAATATTCGATTGCGTATGAAAACAATAGGCTTTCAGTATTCACAGATTGTAATTTTTGTACCAAATTTCGTTCGAATCGGTCCATTCGTTCATCAGTTATCGTCTCCACAGGCTCACTGATATACACACACACACACACACACACGTACTTTCACACACACACACACAGACATCACCTCAAAAATGATCGATTCTTGATCAGGGATGCTTGAAACGTGCTCTCCAGTGGAAAACTCGAATTCAAATTTTCGAACCCGTCACAATACTTTCCTTTTTCTGGTAGGTCGGACGGTCTGGGTCTCAACAACAACAACAACAATACTTTCCTTATACATTATTGTATATAAGGAAAGTAATAAGTGAGTCACATATTTCTCATTATTTCAGAATCTTTCACACATAATTATTCCTCATTATATATAAAGTAATATAAGGAAAACTTGAGCAACGTATATAAGCACATATAACACAATAATGCATCCATCATACAGCTGTTTCGAGAATACGCTGGATCTTCTTTGCCAGTGCAAGAGAACAAACAAACCCGAAGTTCAAAAGCAGAAATATATACCCAATATATACCAATTTATATACCCAAGACCAAGATTAAGAGCGAGTCACTCATAAAGCAGCATGACGGGCAGTCCAGCCAACCAAAATGAGAAGTAACACACAAGATTGGCGTGCACCAAACCTCAACAGGGATATTGCCCATTTCTCTGTCGGACCGAGTTCGTTGGTTCTCTTGCACTGATGAAGAGAGTATAGTGTAGCCTCGAAACAGCTGTGTGCAGCACTATTGTTCTTATATACATTATTCAAGTTTTCCTTATCCTTTGCACAAAGTGTATTTTACTTATTGTATTCATTAGTATTAAATACTTTAAATGTATTATTCTATTTTTTTCGCCATCAAAGTCATGGAAATTTGTACACTGTAAAACATTTGCAAGACTGTTACTGATAGTTATGATCATATATACAGGGTGATTTAAAAAAATGGTCGAGGTGGTAGTACACACCACGAGGTGGTAGTACACACCACGAGGTGGTAGTACACACCACGAGGTGGTAGTACATACCAAATTAGGAGGTGGTAGTTCACACCAAATTACGAGGTGGTAGTACACACCAAACCAAGAATTTTTCGTCATAGTTTATCAGGTCGGAAATGAAACGTAAAGTCTTTACAGGGCGATGGATTGGGCGAGATATTCCTATAGCTTGGGCTATAGGGCCCGATCTGTAGTGTTTTGATATCTTTTTGTGGGAATATCTCAAGAGTCTCGTCTATGACACTCCCCTTGAATCTGAAGAGGAACTCGTCTCCAGAATTTGGGCCGCTGCTGCCGAAGTGCGTGACATGCCTAGTCTGTTCGAGAGAGTTCGCCAATCCCTCCATCACCGCTGCGAGACGTGCATTCAGGTAGGTGCTCTTTTGAGCCATTACTGTAATTATTGTTTATTAAATGTCATTTTATAACTTCTAAGTCATTCTTATATTTTCGCCTCACCTCATCGGTGGCACTATTAAGACCCCACTGACACCTTTACGTTTCATTTCCGACCCGGTAAACTATGACGAAAAATGCTTGGTTTGGTGTGTACTACCACCTTGTAAAATGTGGCCCATCTTTCTTTAATCACCCTGTATATACAATAAATACAAAAGTAACGCTTCGGTAGACGATAATTAGCTGAATATTTCAGAAATGAAGCTGAAATTTTCATGAACGCCTGCAATTGTAGCTTTTCTTATCAGTTTGCAGAAATTATCAACATAGTAGCTGAAAAAATTAGCAAAGGTTACAAAATGTTTTCCAGTGAGGATATGCAACTACTTAAGAAAAGGAAACATTTATATGTTAAAAAAACTGTATTCTTTATAAATCAAAATTAATTCGTGCTTTGTTGTAGCTATCTTTCGGACTGCCTCAATTCTTCATTAAATAATTTTTTTCTTTGACATTTATCTAAACAATTCCTAAAATAAACATTCCAAAGTTCGGGAGAATATTTATTTTATTGATCTTTCCCTGGCAAAAAGCGCAATTGAAATATTCGTTAACACATCCAATATGCTATAAAACTGCCGTTCGTGGGCAAATAAATTTGCATTTTTCCAGACACTATCTATTTAAAACAACATAAACTTTGAATTATGCTTATATTTCATATTGATTTTGTACGTGCGTGTATATTCATGAATCTGCACCAAATGAAATTTTACTATTTCCAGTGATAAAGGTTGTATATCATTTAGGTCACTAAAATTTATTTTCGATATATGCTTCGCATGCATATGTTTGTTTCTCAAGAAATATATATACATAATTTGTCTCACGTTACTTTAAAACTAAAATACGCATTTTTATTTTCTTTTAGCACTGCTTGAGCTGTATTTAAACATTTTAGTTCAAAAGTATCTGAAAAGAAAGTCTGTCTGTCCTCAACCCTTTCATACATTCCATATTATTTTGGTCTACTTCTATCATAATAAATGAAAAAATCTGATGTGGGCAGCACATGACTTTCCTTATATAATGCAATGAATTTACTACTTTTACAGTGAAAAAAATAGATTATTTTTATAGTAGTGATTTATATTCTTTCCAAGATATTGAATTTTCGTCAATGAGTCGTCATTTTCCATGTCGTCATCATCAGTGAGTCGTCATTGGTTTAGGGTCATTTTTATCCATTTGATGAGTTTTTCGTTAATTTAGCAACATTTAAAAAGTCGCCATGTTGGCGACATTCCACTAAATTTGTCGCCAAAATCTCGCCAAGCGTTATGGAGGAAGAAGTAAGTTATTCTTACAGCAGATAAATTACTATTAGCGCTCAAATACAAAAGTATTACTCAAAGTATCTTTTTTCATGAATGGAACGAGCTAGATCCACGAGAATGATGTCACCCAATTTATCGCATGGTATTACATATGAAAAGTGAACATGTTTCTCAATAGGAAATATTTTTTTTCTTATTTTATATGACCTTTTTGATAATTTTTTTTAAATGTGCAATATCTCGAGAACGGTTCAGGTTAGCGTTTTAAAATTTATGTCAATCGTTTTCAAATGAAAAATTACATAAGAAATGTGTATTTGCGTAACTTTATTAGCGGTTTTGATTTTTTGACGATTTTTTCAAAATTTCACTCGAAAATTTAAGGGGGTTCTGAACATTCGATTGCATTTAAAACAATTGGCTTCCAGTGTTTATAGATTGTGATTGTTGTACCAAATGTTAGTCAAATCGGTCCATTCGTTCGTCAGTTATCGTCTCCACAGACTCACTGACACACACACACACACACACACATACTTTCACACACACGCACACATACTTTCAAAACACACAGACATCACTTCAAAAATATTCGATTCGTGATCAGGGATGCTTGAAACGTGCTCTCCCGTCGATAACTCGATTTCGAATTTTCGACTCCGTCTCAATACTTTCCTTATACATTATGTATATAAGGAAAGTAATAATTAAAAATATAAATTTTTTTGCTCTTCAAATTTTTCAATTAAATCACTTTAAAATTATTTTTTAAGTTCGCAACAAGTCTGTCGTTCCAAACTGGATTTCAAATGGCGATTTGTAAATTCGTCATAGAACTGTCATGTTGCTTTTATGAATCGACAATGGAACTAAAGTTTAGAAGGATGTCAGAAGATGTTCGTACTTGTTTGCAGCGATTAGGCATGAAATTGGATATTCTTTTGGAAAGTATGGTGTTTCTAGTTTGTTCGTGGGATCTGAAAGATGCAATGTGGTCCACAGCTTTTGGTTAGTGCTGTGTTGTATAAACAAAACTCCCATATAATATTCATTTAATGTTTTTAAAGATATTCCTTAATTTTGTGCTTGACGCTTGTTTAGGCTTTACATTTTGGCCCATAAATCGAGTCTGGCCTGGAGTTTGATATGATATGCTCTCCTGTCGCAGGTCGTATTTCAGATCCACATCTGCCAGACAGGGTTTCTTAGAGTTATTTATTCAAAAATATTGAGTGAGTTTGAGAATTTGCTCTTCAACGCCAGAAACTTTTAGATTGTGATGTATTACCTCGTTTTGGACAAACCAAGGAGAATTGGTTATCATTCGTAAAAGTCTGTTTGGAATAACTTGCAATTTTCCAATATGTGTTTTTGGAGCCGCACCCCAGACAGGGTAGTCGTACAAAAACAAAAGTGCAATGACTTATTTACAAAGGAGAAGCTTGTTCTCCAGGGAAAAGGGCCACCCTCTACAGAGCAAGGGGAAGAGGGCTCTCGTGGTCCACTTAGTGGATTGTATTTTATGTTGATGTGGGTGCCGAAAGTCAAGTGGGCGTCCAATGTAACTCCCAGATACTTTATGGCGTGGTTAAAAGGGATATTGTCATTGAAAATACAGATTTGATAATTATGGGATGTTGCTCTATGGTGGGACTTAAAAATAATGATATTAAAATTTGAAGCATTACTTTTTATTTTCCATTGCAGAAACCAGCGCTCAAGGATTTGTGTGATATTAACTTTGTAGAGTGTTGATCGTGTTAACAGGAGAGCCGCCGCAGACTACGATTGCGGTGTCGTCTGCAAAAATGCAAAGTTTCACCTGTGAAGTGTGTGGTATATCATTAATGTAGAGATTGAATAGCACGGAGTTGAGATTGCCCTCCTGCGGAATTCCGGCTTTGATCGGAAGGGGTCAGAAGAGAAAAATACCAACTCGCACTCGGAAAGAACGACTAGTGAGGTACCAATTAATAATAGTAAGTAGTTAGGTTGATACGCCAAATCGCACAAGCTTGATAATCAATCCCGGGATCCAACACTTGTTAAACGCCTTCATTATGTCGAAAAAGACAATGCAGGTGTACTGCCTATTGCGAGAGCTGGTGTGTATAGTTTCCATTACACACATAATCTGGGCCTGAATGGAATAAAAAGATCGGAAGCCTTGCTGGTCAGCAATAAAAATCTGACGGGATTTGCAGAAAATGGTCGATATTATAAGCAACACAAGTTCGAACATTTTCGACAGGCTGAAGAGTAAGCTAATTGGACGGTAGCTCTCGGAGAAAGAACTATCCCGGTTGACTTTAAGAATACGGATGATGGTGGCAGTTTTCCACCTTTGGACAAAATAGCGATGATCTAGCATTCTATTTACTAAAGCGGCTATCCAGCAGACATAAGAAAGTGGTAGACTTTTAGTGATATGAATCGATCAATTCTAGAAGATTTCTTTAGTTTGAATTTCTTGATAATAGTTAGAATTTCAGCCAGTGTTGTTCGTTGCAAGTCATTAGGTGTTTGAGCGTGTAGTGCGTTGCCATTGGTCAGCTGTGTTTCAGTTTCAATTTGTGGGTAAAGTTAGCTGAAGTTGGGTTCGACATACGGGAAAAATTGGAGTTCCAAGCTATTTGATATAGCATTAGCTTTTTCTTCTGCAGTCTGGGCGAATCCATGTCGGTCATAAATGGGCAGAATTTGTACTCTACTAGTTTAGAGTTGTTAGATTTTCGCCAAAGACTGCCATCAATAGTAGTGAGATCCTACATGTGTGTTTTTCAGCGTTGCTGGGCGTATGCATCAATAAGAGCCTTAATCTCGTTACATCGCCTACGGTATGCGGCGTAATTTGCCGGGAATCTAGTGCGCTGACAATCTTTCCGTAAACGGTTCCGCTGCTTAATTTTGGGCTTGGTATCACTCGGTATCAAGTGATAGCTAGGGTGCGCGACAGCCCAGTAGTTAGCGAGCCGGAATTGCACTTAGACCGTCCCTTACACCTTTATGGTAGGTCGGACAGTCTGGGTCTCAACTTAGACCGTCCGGGTTCGATCCCCGCCGATGCCAAAAGTGCCGCCGTGTTCACACAGAGTACGATCAGGTTTAACATGTGGGTCCGTAAGTCCTTCAGAGAGGTTGGTGGTAGGGAAGGAGAGTACGGTGACTGTGGATGCCTGTCCCACTGGGTTCCGTTCTAAATTGAGTGGCACTTCCCGGCCTTCTAAACAGATACCTTATACCTTTCTGGTAGGTTGGATGGTCTGGGTCGAAGAAGGAGAAATAATAGCAAGGGAGGGTAGTATAGGCTTCGAGACTGCAGCAACTGCCTCGAGTAGTATATGAGCAAGGTTTTGAACGATATTATCAATACCGTCCATGCTGGTAATTTTGAGAAGAGAGGATGCTAAGTTTTAAAGGGAATAACGAAAGTCATTCCAATTTATACGTTACTCCACCGAATGGTCTAAAGAGATTTTATGCAAGTTAAAGGTTATTTCCACAGGAAGGTGATCATAATCCATCTCATCAATCGTTTTAAGTGATTAAAAGGAATTTGTCTGAAGATAGTCAAATCGATAATTGACTGTGTATTTCTTGTGGAATAGTAAGTTGCGGTTGATGGAGCTACAATCCAAAGGTTGACGAGCTGAGCCAATCGATTTAGAGCATTGCCATAAATGTTTAGAACATTGCCATACCATTGTCATACCTGTTCCATAAGGTGTGGCGAGAATTTAGATCACCAGCAAAGATAATATTACTGCTAAGTCCAAGAAGTGCTTCGATTTCACCAGTTGGGAATGGGGAAGTACTTAATAGAGGTATGTAAACAGAAACAATGGTAATAGGGACCAAATATGGAATATTAATTTTGACAGCAGTTGTCTTCAAGTGGTCAAAATCCGGAACATGAATGGTATGGTGGGGTATAATATTTTTGATGTACAGCGCCGTCCCCCCCCCCCGCTTTGTTACGGCGGATGAGTTTCGGAATCCTGTACGAGAAGTATGCCGAATAGTTACCACTCTTAGGTGTAGTAATCTGTGTGCACACAGACGCACACCCTTTCAAAAGTATGTGAGATGTGCTTAGAAAGTCATAATACGTGCTTATCCGCCAAAAAATTTCAGAGGAAAACATCTTTCCTTTGCAATAGTTTGAAACAGTAAAAGTAGCAGACCTTTTCTTTCGAATTAAACCGAAAGAAATAAAACACATCTAATATAAAAAATATATCTATCAATATATTACGGAAACTGTTGTTTTTGTGTAATTTTTAACAAACAAAGAATACCTTTGCTCGCAATATGTAAAAATTAAATGATCTAAAAAAAAAATTCGCTTTTCCCCTAATATTTGATTAAAGTTTTTATTAGCTGATACAGGCGAATCTATAGCATTCAAAAAGCTGCAAATTTACCTCCTTCTAAAATAACTGAAAAATATCGCAATTCACTCAAATAACATAACCCCTAACCATTTCAGGTAATAATTTTTGAAGAAATTTCTTATCGACGTAAAGGAATGATGATTCTACTATAAGACATAAACCGGATTTACCATCTATACTACCCCATCAATAGATACTTGGATATCAATTACATTATATATCTCCATTTATAAACTAATTCTCCAAAACCTTATGAGTTTGTAACATGCTTTTTACTATTTCCAGTAATCTTTCTGGATACTATTATAATCATTTGATGAAGCTCACTAGCAATAATGAAAAATTCTTGCATTACTATATAACAAGCAGAGACACAAGGATTTTTCTAACTCTGAAACAGCAATTTATGCTGATGGCCTCCTTTATATCTCTGACTTACGTGCCATTAACAATCCTATATACATTTGCTGTCCCCCAAACATTAAGAACCATATTTCCATTCAGCATTATTGCAGTGGAGCCAATGTTCCATTGTGGTGTATTGTTATCACGTGTATTCCGTTATTATCCTGAATCATCATTTTACTTAATGGGAAGTCTTTTCCATGTATTGCAACATTTTATTCATGTTAATGTATTGTTATATTTCTCGTAATTTTCCATACTTATTTTTCTGGATCCCATTTTTTGGTCTCCTTTTATGTTGCTTTCTCATAATCCCTCTATAGGGAAAAAATTAACTACGACCGTAGCCGCTGTAAAGTCAGTAAATATTTTCTGCAAACGTTAGCGTCTTCTTTTTTATTACAACCAGATTTAAATTTCTATTTTTATGCAAAATTGCATAAAAATAGAAATATAATTTTCTTTTTTGTAACGAACCTTACGTGTTTTTTGAGAATTTTTTTATTTAGAATTATAAAAAATTCTCAGATAATCTCTAACTATAATCATATACGTTTGTTGGATTTGAAATATTGATACCTAGACGCAAAAATTTGGGGTTGTGAAAACAGCGAACACAGTAGAGCCCCCTCCTGTTCACTGTGCAATTCTCTGTGTCTACCTGTTTTATATTCATCTCTTTCTCTTTGTCTACCTGTCTGTCTGTCTGTACATTCTACTAGTGACAAATTGGACGACCTTAACGTAAAGTTGGCGAATTACGTCAACTCAGCAACTTTTGAGAAATGTTTCGACATTGACAAAAATTCACTATCTTGAAAAACAAAGTTTAATTTCTTTGGTAATCCCAGTCACTTTGGGAGAATTATTAATTTTAATATACTTGATTCAATCCAATCATAATCATGGCAACTGAATCTAATACTAATACTGATAGTAAATTTTTGTACCGAATTTCGTTCTCAACTCTCCTTTTGTTTTTAAAATATCGCATTCACAGACTCACGGAAGGATATACGCACGCACACACACATGTACACAAAAATATCACCTTAAAAACGTTCGATTCGAGTTCAAGAATGCCTGAAACGTGCTTCCCGTCAAAAACTAGAATTTTAATTTTCGCCCCTTCTACTTAACTTTCTTTATACATTATACTAAAATACTCTTATATACAGGGTGAGTCCGAACTCTTGGGCAAAACTTTAAGGGGTGATAAGTCACATCTAAACAAACAATTTTTTTCATACAAATCGGGGTCGTAACGCAAGAGGGGAACCGCTAGACGTCGCTAACATTGAACGCAGTGGCAACTGCGTCAGAACTAGCCAGGGTTTAAGCTGAGTTTAAAATTTCTTTAGCAAAAAAGCTAAAACCTCTTGTCTCATCTACGATAGTCCCATCGACTCCGACGAGGACCTTGTTGCTAGAATTGCTGTTGCTGCCGAAATTGTCCAAGATATGCCGGGTGTTTTTACTAACGTGCGCCGCTCGCTACGTCTCAGTTGTGAAGCCTGTATTACTGCTGGTGGTCGCACTTTTGAGCAGTTTCTGTAACTTTGTCCATGCATTCTGCAATTGCTGTCAGTAAAACGCACTTCGTGCCTACTCTGTCATTTTTGTGTTTGCTATTTTCACGAGAGAGTCATAATTTTCTGATTTCATGAGCTACTACCTAGAGGTTCACTTCTTGCGTTACGACCCTGGTTTGTATGACAAAAATTGCTTGCTTAGATGTGATCTATCACCCCTTAACGTTTGGCCCAAAAGTTCTGACTCACCCTGTATAGAAGAAAAAAAAATCTAATGTGGGCAGCACATGATTTTCCTTATATAATGCAATGAATTTACTACTTTCACAGTAGAAAAATAGGTTTTTCTTATAGTAGATACTTATTATCTTTCAAAGATATTGAATTTTCGACAATTAGTCGTCATTTTCATTGATTTAGCGTCATTTTAATCCATTTGGCGAGATTTTCGTTAATTTGACAACATTTCAAAAAGTCGCTAAGTTGGCGACATTCCGCCAAATTTGTCGCCAAAATCTCGCCAAGCTTTACTGATGGAGAAATAAGTTATTCTTATAGCAGATAAATGACTATTGGCGTTCAAATACAAAAGTATTACTCAAAGTATCTTTTCTCATGAATGAAACGAACTAGATTCACGAGAATGATGTCACCCAATTTATCGCATGGTATTATATATGAAAAGTGAACATGTTTCTCAATAAGAAACATATTTTTTTTTTTTTTTATATGACTTTTTTATAATTTTTTTGAAAAATGTGCAATATCTCTAAACGGTTCATGTTAGCGTTCTAAAATTTATGATAATCGTTTTCTAATGAGAAATTACATAAGAAATGTCTATTTGCGTAACTTTATTAGCCGTTTTGATTTTTTGACGATTTTTTCAAATTTCACTCGAAAATTTAGGGGGGTTCTGAACATTCGATTACGTTTAAAAACAATAGGTTTCCAGTGTTTACGGATTGTGATTTTTGTACCAAATGTCGTTCGTTCGAATCAGTCCATTCGTTCGTCAGTTATCGTCTCCACAAACTCACTGACCCACACACACACACAGACATCACTTCAAAAATGTTTGATTCGTGATCAGGGATGCTTGAAACGTGCTCTCCCATCGAAAACTCGAATTCGAATTTTCGACCCCGTCACAATACTTTCCTTATACATTATGTATATAAGGAAAGTAAAAACTAAATTGTGAATTTTAAGTTATGTAACGCTAGTTATGTAACATGCTTCTAAGTACTCACACTAAGCATTTCCTAGAAATACAATTTTAAAATTTATTTCATGAAAACAAATCTCATTTTTTCACTACCGTGTAAAACTTACAATGAAAGGCAATTATTCATGAAAATAAAAAAATCCATTCATCCGTTTCAATTTTGAGGGCTTTGAACGAGAAATTAATTTTAAACATGTTATTTTACGTATCTCATTTGTTTACCTACTCTATATTTCACTGTGTTCATAAAGCTTATTCTTCAACACAAATGCAAAAAATGTATAATAAACACTCAATATTTGTTCGTTGCAAAACAACCATATTGCATAATACATCGACGTAAAATAAATACTCCTTAAAATAAATTGTTTTATTAGAGGAAAGAAGTAAAAGGAAAAAATAGCTTTTGAAGTTCCCCTATTTATTATTTGTGTGTAACTTAAATGTATAAGACTTTCCAGTTGCTCCGGTTCCAGTTATTGTCAAAATTGCGTATTGTTACTTTCTTTATATGCATAATGTATAAGGAAAGTATTGTGACGCAGTCGAAAATTCGAATTCGAGTTTTCGACGGGAGAGCACGTTTCAAGCATCCCAGATCATGAATCAAACATTGAGGAGATGTCTGTGTGAGTGTATGTGTGTGTGTGTGTGTGTGTGTGTGTGTGTGTGAAAGTATGTGTGTGAGTGTGTCAGTGAGTCTGTGGAGCCGATATCTCACGAACAAATGGAGTGATTCGAATGACATTTGGTACAAAAATCAAAATCCGTGTATACTGGAAGCTTATTGTTTTTAAACGCAATCGAATGTTCAGAACCCCCTAAATTTTCGAGTGAAATTTTGAAAAAATCATCAAAAAATCAAAACCTTTAATAAAGTTGCGCAAATAGACATTTCTTATGTAATTTTTCTTTCGAAAACGATTAATATACACTTTAGAACGCTAGCTTGAACCGTTTTCGAGATATTGCACATTTTTCAAATAAATTTATCAAAAAATCCCATAAATTAAAAAAAATATATTAACTGTTGAGAAACATGTTCTCTTTTCAGATGTAATATCATGCGATATATTGGATGACATCATTCTCGTAGATCTAACTTTTTCCATTCATGAGGAAATATACTTTGAGTAATACTTCAGTATTCGAACGCCAATAGTTATTTATTTGCTATAAGAATAACTTATTTCTCCATCTATAACGCTTGGCGAGATTTTGGCGACGAATTTGGCGGAATGTCGCCAACTTGGCGACTGTTTTAAATGCTGCCGAATTAACGAAAATCTCGCCAAATGGATAAAAATGACGAGTAATTGAAAACGAAGAGTAGAAAACGATTGACATAAATTTTAGAAAGCTAACATGAACCGTTCTCGAGATATTGCAGATTTTTCAAAAAAATATCAAAAAGTCATATAAAATAAAAAAAATATATTTCCTATTGAGAAACATGTTCACGTTTCATATGTAATACCATGCGATACATTTAGTGACATCATTCTCGTGGATCTAGCTCGTTCCATTCATGAAAAAAGATACTTTGAATAATACTTTTGTATTTGAAAGCCAATAGGCATTTATCTGCTGTAAGAATAACTTATGTCTTCGTCCATAATGCTTGGCGAGATTTTCGCGACGAATTCGGTCGCCAACTTGAACGAATGTCGCCAACTTGGCGACTTTGTAAAATGTTGCTAAATTAACGAAAAACTCGCCAAATTAAAATGAAGCTAAATCAATGACAATTCATTGATGATGACGACATGGAAAATGACGACTCATTGACGAAAATTCAACATCTTGGAAAGAACATAAATATTTACTATAAGAATAACGTATTTTTTTTGCTGTAAAAGTAGTAAATTCATTACGTTATATAAGGAAAGTCATGTACTGCTCACATCAGATTTTTTTTATGCGTTGGCAACTAGTCCTTCTCAATCATCTCTAAATGATGTGCTTCTTTCGGGTCCCAATTTAAACAAAAATTTGTTGAATTTAATATTGCAATTTCAAAGTAATAGAATAGCAGTAGGCCGATGCTGTGGGGGCAGTGTGTTTCGCCCTCAGTGGCGCGGCATGTGACGGCCAAATAGTTCACGATACTGGCTGATGTATAGGCTAATGATGGAATATATATCAAGTGCCTGGCCATTTATAATAAATAATAATAACACAGCAATAGCGGCAAATAAAGATATGGAATTTCTACAAATAAATCTTGTCTAAGGGTATAAAGATCTAACACGACATTCTGTGGATTGCTCAACTTCCACAAGAGCAGGATTCTCCAGTAAAACTTATAATTATGAAAATGACTCGTGTTTTATTAGGTGTAACTTCTAGTCCGTTTCTATTATGAGCCGTTATTAAATGCCAGGTAAAAATGTTTGAAATTCAGCAACCCAAAATTTGTTCTGTGATTAATTCTTCAATGTATGCATATGAATTTCGATAGGTGCATCTGCAGTAGAAAAAGCTTTGAAGTTATCAAAAGAGTCTTTAGTTAATCTCCATATATCTAGCATGTTCCTATTCAAATGCAAAGTAATTCTCCTCTTATATAGGAACATTTACAATCCGTAAACTTTGATCTATATCGCGAAACATCCCTTAATGCAGTTCCATTTCATTTTTCGGGATTAATATGGGTCACAGAAAAATATATTTTCAGATTATATAATCATAATATTTACGAATTTGTCAACTATCATTAATAAACTAAGAGAACTGTAGTTCATGTGGCTCGGAGAATTTTTGAT
The DNA here is from genome assembly GCA_951213105.1 of Amaurobius ferox. Lineage (NCBI taxonomy): Eukaryota > Metazoa > Arthropoda > Arachnida > Araneae > Amaurobiidae > Amaurobius > Amaurobius ferox. The sequence goes on from OX578146.1 coordinate 64,231,949, forward strand.
CCAGTTGAATTCTTCCCATCAAATGAGTTAATTCACGCCAATGGATTAATCCATTTATAATCATTATAAAAATTATTTTGCAATCACTGTTGGAACAGAGCATTGTTGGGGGCCAAGCATTGCCAGAAAAATTGGAGGAAAAGGGGAATAGCTGGTGCACACAACTCCTACATCATAGTAAAATATAGAAATCTTCAGACATTATTTCTGTGGTTTGCAGGATATTTAGAATACTGTAAAGGTACACTGACTTTGTGATTCATGTGAAAACGCCTTTGGACCTGGACCTGTCATTTTTCTTAGATTTATTAAGTACGCCAATGTAATAAAAACCTTTATTACTAGTAAGAGCAGATTAGCTCCCATAAAACATTTGATAATACCCAAATTTAAACTTATGCTGTGACTGGATATAGACTTGACAACCACGTAATATCAGTTCTCGACTTTAGCGCTGAAAAACGGTATTTGTGGACAGATTCGACATTATTCTGTAACGGGTTTTCCATGCACTTCCAATGCGTGGAAACCTTTAGTGAACAATAGAGTCACTAAGCTACATATTTGAACTAACCCAGTGGACTGTAGACAATAACCGGGTCGTGACAGTCCTGCAATTACCTTACAAAAGGACTCTCACTTACTGACCTCGAAAATGATAACCTGCGATGGTATGCCCTTCCATAGTTGATTAAATATATTAGATTATGTTCCATTAGATTACGGTGTAAAGCCAAAGAAGCAGGAGACGAAATGAAACAGGAGAAAGCTAAAGGAAAAATAATTTCTCAGAATTTTTGCACATCAGATCCTCAAGAACCACTTTTAGAAATGGAACGTTTTAGTTCACTACTGAAAATAGTAAGAATAGTAGCATAGATAAAAATAATTGTTATCGATTTAAGATCCTCAACTAAGCATGAGGGAAATTTATCCACTGAAGAAATGGGAGAAACGGTAGAAGTCCTGATAAAAGAAATGCAATTGAGAAATTTTAAAGAAATTGAATCTTTCAAAATAGATCAAATTAAGAAAAATTCAAAGAATATCCTAATTCTTGTTAAGTGGGTCCGGAATAAAACATTTTCAAAAAAATTAAAATTCGAAAAGATTTTGTTTATTAGCTTTTATTTATTAAACTAAGTTCAAACAGCATGGAATCTAATGACAAAAATATTACGAAAACATTTTAGATAAAACTTTAAAGAAGTTAAGCATTAAATACATGGTTTCCTTATACTTACAGTGCAAAACAAAAATTTAAAACCTTGTTTTCTCTGAAATTCTTGAAAAGTTCAATATTTAAGCTGATGTAACTCAAGTGAAATTTAAGATAGAACTATAAAATTGGAGACAAAATTTGTTTATAATGCTTACTTTGATTTATTTTCAGAATATGTATATGAAATTATACATTTTAAATTTACGGTGTTTGATACATAAGTTATTCGTATATAAAGATATTTTTTTATTAAAACATAATTTTTATTTTTACATTCCCTTCATGCATAGTAGTATAATGTATAAGGAAAATGAGTCGAAAATTCCAAATGGAGTTTTCGATTAAAGAGCAAGTTTCAAGCATCCCTGAACTCGATTCGAACGTTCTTCGGATGATGCTGTTTATGTGTGTATGATAGTGTGTGCATGTGTATGTTAGCGCGTGTATTAGTACATAGATATATGTATGTTAGTGTGTGCTTGTGTGTGTTATGTTGTTAGTGTGTGCATGTGTGTGACATGTAAGTTAGAGGCGAGTGCACGTATGTTATTATGTGTATGTATTTCAGTGTGTGTGTCTGTTTATGTATGCGAGTATGTGTGTGCATGTATGTTATATGTCCGTGAGTTTGTAGATGAGGTATTTCATGAACGAATGAAGAGTTTTGATAATAATTTGGTACGAATATTACAATCAACGAACACTGTAACCCTATTAATTTAAAAGCGATCCAATGTTCAAAAGACCTCCCCCTCCCCTCCCTTAATTTTCGAATGTAATTTTGAAAAAATCATTAAAAATCAGCACATTCAATAGTGATAAAAGTATAACCAATTTCGACGTAATTTTTTATCAGAAAACAAAGGATACTAACTTTAGAGTTCTAGTAGGAACCATTCCCGATATGTTACATAATTTTCTAATAATTTTTTTAAAAGTCATTAAAAAATAAAGACTAAATACTGTTAAATATATAATCATTTCATAAGGTTTATAATTAAACAAGAAAGATCAATCATGCTTAAAGCATTGATTATGAAACACTTTCCAACTTCAATGCAATTTTTTTTAAAACAGTCGAAAATGCAATACATTCCTCGGTAATATTTTAAAACTTATCATAATACTACATTAATTTATTATATTTGAAAAATTAAACCTTCATTGAAAAACATGAACTTCATTCAAATGACGGCATTGAAATAAAAATTGCCTGGTTTAAATATATCTGAAAAGCGATACATTCCACGGTAATATTTTTAAAACTATCATAATACTACGATAATTTATTATATTTAAAAACTTCATCGAAAACAACTGAAATTAATTCAAATGACGTCATAGAAAAAATAAATAAAAAGAACGAATATGAGTCTGCAGCGAAAGACATGTGCTGTCCACATCAGAATTTTTAACAATATTACAACAATAATTTATAGAAGTGAACGGGGATTATTTTCAGGCCATTTCGAAAAAAATGTATGATCTATATTTAAAGATCCATCAAATTTTTGTCGAATAAAATGTTCAACAAATTTAAGCTGTGTACCAAATTTTAACTCTCTAGGACGTAGGAAAGTGCATTAAAAATGCCATCAAATAAATTTATCATGAAGAGTTATATAAAATTTAAAAAAAAATGAAAAATTGTTATCTACCAAATTTATTTTAAGATGTGAAGCCACTCCCATATGCAAAACATTTAAACAAATGGAGAGATATTTATTATATAATATATCTCTCTTTTCTTTCTGGAAGATATCCCAAAGTCAGAATTTAATTGAATTTGTTTTTGTCCCTATATTAAATAATTTTTAATTAAAAAACTACTTAACATATTTTACTGAATTTTTTTTTATATATTCTATGGGATAATGTGAATATTTTCTAAAAATTTCGAAGCAATTCGTGAATTTTAAATTTATTTAAAAAATGCTTGAAAAATTAGGTCCCATAGGGTTCAATGTATTTCATTTTTTCAACACGGGTTCAATAAAAAACTAATTGGGTGATATTATTTATTTATATTCCCATAGGTCCTACAGACCGTCTGAACAACATACTAAAATTTCATTTTGATAAAGTCATGTTTACGGCAGTTATCGTGCTAACGGACAGATAGACAGACAGACAGACAGACAGAATGAACAAAGTCATAAACACTTTTCAACTTTGTTGTAAAGTGTTAAAAAACACTGACTCAAACTTTAGAACGCTAGCATGAACTATTCTCGAAATATTGCACGTTTTAAAATAAATTTACCAAAAAATTTCTATAAAATTAAAGTAGCAAATATACTCAAACCGGTTCACTTTCCATGCGCAATATAATGGAACACCATTTCATCAATCTAGATCAATCCATTTACCAGAAAGAAATACTTTTGTAATAGTTTGGTATTTTGACACCCAAAAATTTACTAATAGTCATTTATTTTATGCAATCCACTTCATTTAAACATTTTAATAACATTTTGATGTAGGATTCTGCTAGAACGCATTGTTGTCAAAACGCCCAATTTCAATTAACGTGGTGTTAATTAATTAAATGTCAAAACTGGTGTTCTGTGGATCTTGTACACCATTACTTCTGTGTGTAAGAAGGAAAGTCATTGCATTCTTTAGCGAAAGTCATGTGCTGCTCATATCAGAATTTCTCCTATTAATCTAGTAAAAGTACCTGAAGAATTTCTTCTATTAATCTAACAAAAGAACCCCGAAGACAAAATAAACAGCATTATTTTCTCCAATAGGAGATAAAAATACACTATATTGTAAAAAAAAAATCTGATGTGGACAACACATGACTTTCCTTATATAATGTAATGAATTTACTACTTTTACAGTAAAAAAATAGGTTTTTCTTATAGTAGATACTAATATTCTTTCCAAAATATTGAATTTTCGACAATTAGTCGTGATTTTCATTGATTTGGCGTCATTTTTATCCATTTGGCGAGATTTTCGTTAATTCGGCAACATTTCAAAAAGTCGCCAAATTGGCGACATTCCGCCAAATTCGTCGCCAAAATCTCGCCAAGCGTTATGGACGAAGAAATAAGTTGCTCTTACAGCAGATAAAGGACTATTGGCGTTCAAATACAAAAGTATTACTCAAAGTATCTTTTTTCATGAATGGAACGAGCTAGATCCACGAGAATGATGTCACCCAATTTATCGCATGGTATTACATATGAAAAGTGAACATGTTTTTCAATAAGAAACATATTTTTTTTTCATTTTATATGACTTTTGAATAATTTTTTTAAAAAATGTGCAATATCTCGAGAACGGTTCATGTTAGCGTTCTAAAATTTATGTCAATCGTTTTCTAATGAAAAATTACATAAGAAATGTCTATTTGCGTAACTTTATTAGTGGTTTTGATTTTTTGACGATTTTTTCAAAATTTTATTCGAAAATTTAGGGGGGTTCTGAACATTCGATTACATATAAAAACAATAGGCTTCCAGTGTTTACGGATTGTGACTTTTGTACCAAATTTGGTTCGAATCGGTCCATTCGTTCGTCAGTTATCGTCTCCACAGACTCACTGACACACACACACACACATACTTTCACACACACACACACAGACATCACTTCAAAAATGTTTGATTCGTGATCAGGGATGCTTAAAACGTGCTCTCTCGTCGAAAACTCGATTTCGAATTTTTGACCCCGTCACAATACTTTCCTTATACATTATGTATATAAGGAAAGTAAAAATACATGCACTCTTATAAAATTGAGTTACAGCCGCGAATCTCAGCATGCAAATGTCGTTTTGAGAGTTATTCAAATGAGTAAACTGTCAACGTCAATGATGTTATACGGCTCATGAAAACAAGCATGAGAACGTCGCACCGTGCAGAATTTTAGACAACTGCGGTGTTCTCACTCACGGGCAATTGAACTAGATTTTCTGCTTTGATACTGCAAGCTAGGAACAAAGATGGCTTTGAGACATACTCGACGGCGCTACGAACAACAGCCGGATTTAGAGATATGTCGCATCATAGACCTAAGGTTAGCTGGGGGGTCCCAATAGACGGATCTTGGTCGGGGCGATATGATAGTTGTTCGATGTTGCCAACAGTGGATCAGACAAGGCTCGTGTAATCCAACGCAGAGGCTCAGGACGCCCCAGACAGACAACTTTTCGGGAGAATCCACGACAGAAGAGGAGCCATGTCCACATCAATGGCTTCGCTATCAGACATTCAAAGACATTTTTCATCCTCCATGCATCCTGTATCAAGGTATATTATTCAGATACGACTGACAGAAAGAAGGATTAGGTGTCAATGTTCATTAAAGCACCTACCACTGACCCATCAATAGAGGCATAGGTGTCGCTTGGTCAGTCTGCACAGTGTCCGATTGGAGGCATGTTGTCTTCAGCAACGGATCCCGCTATTCTATCAGCATTATTGACAGCCGCACACGTGTGTTGTTGTTGTTGAGCCCCAGACCGTCCGACCTACCAGAAAGGCGTGAGGTAACTGCACACGTGTGTGGAGGAACTGGCCAGCGTTCCGTGCAGCATTTTTTTTGTCGAGTGACACACGGCCATCACATGTAGTGTGATGGTCAAGGGAGGCATGTCGTGGGACAGCCGATTTTGCTAGTTGTGCTGAGAGCCAATCTGATGCCTCTCTTGACGGCTCGTCGACGATATTCTGCAACCAATTAGTCTGTTTATGCTGCCAAGCCGCCGAGGTTCTATTTACCAACAAGACAACAATCGACCACATACTGCACGTATTTCTAAACAATATCTTCTAGTATTTAATATCCTCCCATGGGAAGACACCTACCAAGACCTATCACCATTTGATCACGTCTGAGACAAGATGGAATGGCAAGTGCAGTCTTCACATAATACCATAGAATTAGCTGAGCAGTTGAAATATTTGTGGTAGAATTTTCCGCAGAGGGACATAAACACTTTATTTGAATCTATGCCGCTCCGAATATCGACATATATCTATCTGGCAGGGGAGTATTTACCACTTAATAAAATGTCATGTTCTTGCTGCCTCAATTTCTTAATAAAACGTTTTGTTTGCTCCCAAATTCCAATTATTTACATATCTCCTCAAATGCCACATACAGTCAAGTTTCGTGGTTGTACATCAATTTCTTAAGGGAGAATACATTGTTTTTGCAACAGAGTGCATATTTTTTGTAAATCGACTGTTTGAATTCACAAGTATGCCAAATTTAAAAGTCTTCCCTTTTTTTTTTTACTTTTTTTTTATTAAGCATTTATGCCCGATATAAAAAGGCATTTGTGTACACATTTTTAAACAATACTATTCATAAATAAGAAAAGTAAAATTTTCTGTCCTGGCTCCGTTAAATAAAATTCCTATTAACTGAATTGGGGGACAAAAATAGACCTTAACTGCACGTGACAGTCCTGACGAAGGTGGGAGATAAATCTCGACACAATGGCAGGCACAAAATCTGGGCACAATGGTGATCCTAAAGAAGATAAGGAAGGAAATATTTCTATAGACTTCTTTTCTATTGGAATGTGACGTATTATAGCTTTACATTAGATATTCTAAAGTCGTTTTCGTCATGTAAGCACACGCACGCTTTCACACGCTTGGGTTACGAAAATCAATCCCACGAATTATGGCAATAAAATTGAGTATAATTCTGTATTTTAAATTCATTAGCATTCAGTAAATTTAATTTAGATTTCTACCATCTGCAGAAGCATATTTGTAAAAATAATCGTACTTATTTTAAATGTTTCTGCAATTTCAAGAAATGGAGCCTTTTCTAACGGTTGAATGACGCAAATGGTGAAAAATTTATTAAAATTTATCAAATTGTTAAAAATGCTTAAAATATCTTTCGCTGCATTAAGTGTCTTACCGTTGCAAAAATAGTTTCACATTTAACCATTGTTATTAATTGGAAGTCCGAGTAGCGACAAATTTGGTGAAATATAGTCAACTCGGCGACTTATGTTTTATAGTTTGGTTAAAATTTTTCCGAGTTACGTAGGTTGTTTTTAGACCTTTCACAGAGGATATATATCTAGTAATCATTCAGTTAGCGACAGTTGGCGTAAAATACATAAAAGTGACGTGTTAATAAATATATGCTTTGAAATACAATCGTGTATTTTTTAAATTGGATACGCTTTTAATTACTGTTTAATTATATCTGATAATTATTTTGTGACTTAGCTAGATAGCTAGAGAGTTACTAGCTGTATCTTGTTGCTATTTACGCTTTTTGCTGCTTTTTAAAAAATCTGATGTGGGCAGCACATGACTTTCCTTATATAATGCAATGAATTTACTACTTTTACAGTAAAAAAAAAGATTATTTTTATAGTAGATATTTATATTCTTTCCAAGATATTGAATTTTCGGCAATTAGTCGTCATTTTCATCGATTTAACGTACTTTTTATCCATTTCGCGAGTTTCCCGTTAATTTAGCAACATTTAAAGAAGTCGCCAAGTTGGCGACATTTTGCCAAAATCGTCGCCAAAATCTCGCCAAGCGTTATGGACGGAGAAATAAATTATTCTTACAGCAGATACATGACTATTGGCGTTCAAATACAAAAGTATTACTCAAAGTATCTTTTTTCATGAATGGAACGAGCTAGATCCACGAGAATGATGTCACCGAATTTATCGCATGGTATTACATATGAAAAGTGAACATGTGTCTCAATAGAAAACATTTTTTTTTTATTTTATATGATTTTTTGATAATTTTTTTTAAATGTGCAATACATCGAGAACGGTTCATGCTAGCGTTCTAAAATTTATGTTAATCATCTTCTAAGGAAAAATTACATACGAAATGTGTATTTGCGTAACTTTATTAAAGGTTTTGATTTTTTTCAAAATTTCACTCGAAAAATTAGGAGGGTTCTGAACATTTGATTCTGTTTTAAAACAATAGGCTTCCAGTATTCATGGTTTGTGATTTTTGTACCAAATTTCATTCATATCGCTCCATAATTTCGTAAGATATCGTATTCACAGACTCACTGACACACACACCCACACATACTTTCACATACACACACACACACATACTTTCACATACACACACACACACACATACTTTCGCATACACACACAGACATCACCCCAAAAATGATCGATTCGTGATCAGGGATGCTTGAAACGTGCTCTCCCGTCGAAAACTCGAATTCGAATTTTCGACCCCGTCACAATACTTTCCTTATACATTATGTATATAAGGAAAGTAAAAAATCTAGTTTTTCGGAAATCTGAACTCATACTTGTACTCATTTCTAAAGAATACATCGTAACAATATGCTTTTGTTAGAACGAAGCGATTAAACTTAAAGATTCGACTTAACGACTAAATCCTGACGAAAAATGCTGTTTTCCGATATCGAAACCGGTTTCTTTTAATTATATTGCATTAAACATTCCTTTAATATATTAATTTCTTTTATATTAGTTACTTTAATTAGCTTTGTTAATGTTTTAGTTAAATAAATAACAAATTATTAAAAAATCACCAGAAAAATACACGATACAAAATATATAAGAAAGAAAGTAAAAACTGCTATTTAATCAAATCTTTCGTAACAAATATTATATTTATATGCTTTTTTCTCAATAAGAGAAATCAACCTTTCATGAACGGTTGACGTTCATTAAAGATTGATTTCTCTTATTGAGTGCTAGTCATGCATCAAAGGATTTTTTAAATCTCTGTAACAAACTTAATTTAGGCATCGATTACTCTTTGCAAACAAGAAATAAATGAAAGCAATGACTTAAAATGATCAACGTAAATAACTTCATGAATGACTTATTACTGATAAATTATGCAATTTGCGTTCATTGTTCCTAGAATAGAATAAATAATCATCTTTCTTTCGCAGAAAAACATACAATCGTGGAGTTCAAAGATAGTCATTAAAATTTATTTTAAATTCTTTATTTGGAATACTAGTTATTTTATTTGAAGTACTACTCCCTGCGCTCACCAACCCCTGAAGTTTGGACGGCCAAGACAGTGCCAAGCAATATAGACCGGAACCCAATGGGAGCAGCATCCATAGATACAGTACCCTCTATCCTCTAACTCCAACCTCTCAGAAGGATATGCCAAGCCAAGACGAAACATTTCGGGGCGCCTGTGCCGGGGCACTTATCCCCACATCGAGTTTGTTGGATGAATGTCCGATTTTTATAATGTTCAACATTATTTTGGTTGTATGTCGTTCCTGTACAGGACGTGACTTGTAGATGTTGTCGTCGATGATTGAAGATGTTGTCGTCCATGATGTCTTGTGACGCTGTCCTGGCATTGGCCGACTACCTAGAAGAGGTAAAAAGGGGGGGGGGCGAAGGGGAAGCTCAGACCTGGAGATACCAGAGTCCAGAAAAGTTTAATTACAACAGACCATGAGAGCAGAAGTCTAGATACAACGAAAAAACCACGTGAAGGATATGTGGACAGGCATATCTAACGTACCCGTACTCCGCGTGAACACGAAGACAGTTTGACAGGAGCGGGGAATCGAACTCATGTCGTCCGAGTGCAATCGTCAGGCCTTAAACACTGGTCTGTCCCCCACCCCTTAGTGCAACATTTGACTATCTCTAAAACTAAGGGTTAAGTTAAAAACTGTTTATTTCAAAGTGTAACCCTAACATTTCTCTACAAATGTACGAAATTTCATATTTAAATAAAATATTTCTAAATTCGTCATGACCACCGTCATCGGTCTGTCTAGTTCAACTTCTTTGATGACGTTTCTTACATATTTTTTTACGTCCGAAAAATCTAAAATTTGGTGCACTGCTTAGCAAAATAAGACATTTTATTAACACTTTATAAAATAGTTGTCTACTGTTATATATATATTTTGCTGTCTCTAATTTGATCGTAATTTGTTATTTAAAAGAAGTTTTAAAAATGTCTGTTTTTAACACTTTAGAACAAAGTTGAAAAGTGTTTATGAATCTGTTCATTCTGTCTGTCTGTCTGTCTGTCCGTTAGCACGATAACTGCCGTAAAAATGACTTAATCAGAATGAAATTTTAATATGTTGTTCAGACGGTCTGTAGGACCTATGGGAATATAAATGAATAATATCACCCAATTAGTTTTGGATTGAACCCGGGTTAAAAAAATGAAATACATTGGAGCCTTATGGGTCCTAATTTTTCAAACATTTTTTAAGCGGATTTAAAATTCACAAATTGCTTCGAAAATTTTAGGTGATATTCAAATTGTTCCATAAAATATATAAAAAAAAATATTTAAATAAAATTTTTTAAATAAAAATTAAAATAATAATAACACCTCTTATATGAAGCGATCACGTGACCATGATATGAAAAGATCACGTGAACCACTTCAAAATGATATATGGCATCCATCTTGTCTCAAAATCGTGATTTTTAAAGTTCTTTTTAATTCATATTGAGTGTTGTATCCGTCCTAAAACCACTTTATTTTTGCTTAAATTCTGTGCATCTACATACTGAAACAATGCAATTACAATATATTTGAGTTTAAATGCTCATCCAAATTTGATTATTTCTACAACGAAGCCTATTTTTCACCTATATAAAATGTAAACAGCAAAATATGTAGAATGAGTTGTATTAGAATTGCTGTATTTCTTTAACACAAAATCATTTAGTTCATGAAGTCTGCATAGCTGATATGAATCAAATATTCATTAATTTTACAAAGAGAAGGACGATTTTTTTCGATGAAGTTTTACGCATAGAGTTTAATTACTTGTAGCTCCATGGTCTTTTTGAATTTTAAATAATTAAATTTTTAAATAAAATAAATTATTATAGTATTGTGATGAATGACATGAATGGGAAATTATTTATGAATGAAATGCTGCTTTTATAGAGAGAGCCAGGCGTGCTATTTTTTTATGACGTCATTTGAATGAATTTCAGTTGTTTTCGATGAAGTTTTCAAATATAATAAATTATCGTAGTATTATGATAATTCTAAAATTATAATCGAGGAATGCATCACATTTTAGAGATATTTAAACCAGGCAATTTATATTTCAATGCCGTCATTTGAATGAAGTTCATTTTTTTCGATGAAGGTTTAAGTTTTCAAATATAATAAATTATGTAGTATTGTGATAAATTTTGAAATATTACCGAGGAATATATTGCATTTTAGACATGTTTAAATAAAATTGCATTGAAGTTAGAAAGTGTTTCATGATCAATGATTTAAGCATGATTGATCTTTCTTGTTTTTATTTAAAATGAATTTTCCTTGCAATGGGGATTTTAAACCATTTGAATTTACCTCAATTTTTATATCAATCCCAAGTGTTATCACCGTGTTTCTTTTTTCTTTATATATTTTCTTTTGTGTTGTTTTCTGCCTGTATTGTATCTCTATGTATTTTTTCTTTATATGTTTGTATACTGTTAGTTCTGTGTTTTTCGCGACCGTCCCCTGTAAATACTCCATACCTTTTAGATGAGCTAGACAGCCTGGGTAATAAATAAAAAAAAATAAAAAAAATAAAAAAAAGAGTTGAAACGAGGCTTTTTTTCATTCTGTCAGTCTGTCTGTCTGTCCTTTCGCACGTTAACTGCCTTAAACATAACTTTGTCAAAATGAAATTTTAGTATGTTGTTGAGACGATCTGTGGGATATATAGGAATGTAAATGAATAATATCACCCAATTATTTTTGGATTGAACTCGGATTGAATAAAGAAATACATTGAACCCTATGGGACCTAATTTTTCAAACATTTTTTAAGGAAAGTTAAAATTCACAAATTGCTTCTCAAATTTTAGGAAATATTCAAATTATTATCTAAATTATATAAAAAAAAATTCAGTAAAATATGTTTGGTATGTTTTTTAAATAAAAATTAAAATGGAGCACTTCTACAAGTGTGTTATTCTCTGCTCCAATAATTCTTTGGCGTCTGCTGCACCGTGGACTACGTGCAAGAATTCCTTTGCACAGGGTTCCACTGCCGCAAAGTCATCGATGCCTGCAACTACAATAAGCTTATCAATATAGAAACTGGCGTGCCGATTGGCAACAAGTCGTCTTTTCCGATGAATTCCGAGTTCATTTGGGATACAGTGATGGCCGCATCCACGTTAGACACTATAGTGTTGAACGCCACCTGCTGGAGTTATTCTTCGTTATCCAACGTCGTACTAGACGAACGCCAAGCGTGATACTCTGCAAGCTTGAGCCATTGGGTATTGTATCTTGGAAGATTTCAGCAGCTAGGAATTGTAGGTAATCTCAACAGCAACCGGTACATCAGAGAAGTTCTGGAGCTCAACGTCGTGCCTTTCCTTCAACGCATTCCAAGAGCTGTATTTCAACCGGACAATGCCCATGCTGCTAGGAATGTTCAAGATTATTTTCAGCACAACAAATACAGCTTCTTCTTTGGCCTGCCTTTTAACCGAATATGTCGCCTATTGAACATGTCTAGGATCGGTCAACGTCTCGCAATTGACGCTCGCCCCGTAGCTAATACAGCTGAACTTTGGGTTCGGATAGCAGCAATCTGAAATGCTCTTCCTCAGATACAAATTCAAAATCTGTTTAATACGACGCCACACCGTATAGAAGAACATATTGTAACACCGTGTGGATTCACCAAATACTAATTTTCGACAGGTAATATTGTTATTTTGCGTTGTAAATGCAATCGTTTATTTGCATCAATACAGTTCGTCTGTAAAATAAATTTCATTCAATTCTGATGATTCCTTCATGGTGTTGCAATTTTTACAAACAGGCGTATAGCTGCGGTAGGAAACAGAGAAACTCAAGGACACAAAATTTATCAAACGGCGTCTTTTTTTTTTTTAAATATAGAGAGACCACATCGTGTTCCTGTTTGATGTAACGGTATGTTTGCTTGCAATTGCCTCTGCTATCTTATTTCATATTTTTGATTTAAATTTAAATGTCCAGTAGGGCCAGATGATTTGCTTTTGGAGAGATTGCTCCCCGGCCGCTCGGCTAGATACTCTTCTGAACTATAGAGTGAGCTCTGTAGCCTGGGTTCACAAAACCAAAATATAATATGATGGATCGAGAGAAAGAGAGAGAGAGAGAGAGAGAGAGAGAGGGTGGGGAGAGGAGAGAGAGGAGAGAGAGAGGAGAGAGAGAGAGAGAGAGAGAGAGACATCCCAATGGAGACACGCACTGGAATTACACTCGTAGAATCGTAGAACCCTACTTTGATTCCCGGAGTTGCCCAAACTATCCCTTGTTTAAGCAGGCACATTACATTGATGGGTCAGAAAGTTTTTCCGACAGGTTGGTAAAAAGAAGAATTGGTTAATGGTTAGGTTAAGAGAATGATTGTGCGGTCTCTCTGGTTGCCACCACCATTCAGTTCAACTCTAAATTGGGGGTGTCACTTTACCAAGCAACTACCTCCAACCTTCGGGTCGGTCAAACGGTCTGGATAGAAGTGTAATCTGATGCATTCAGATCCATAGTCTGTGTAAAGTTCCCCATTAAAATAAACTTTTTAAAAAAAGTCCTCACCGATATATTTCCAAAAGTGTTTGAAACGAGTTAAAGAAATCTGTATAAATCTCGACGTGTAATGAAGTGTGTTTAAAATCTCGAATTTGAAATCTGTCGGGGAAACAATATACAATTTGTATGAGAGAATTAAAATTAAAGAATTGAGAAATTAAATCTAATATATCAAAGCTATATTAACTTTCACTTGAAGAATCTCGAACGACTTCATATATTTCTAGTTTCATACACTGTTTCATCAAATCTTTCAAATTAAATATTCTATCTGTAGCGGATTTATTACTAACGGAAAAGATTATTTTATGGAATGTTACAGTTACGCATGCTGATAATTTCGGAATTTCAAATAGCAAACTTCATTTAACTTACATCGATTTGTATTTGCTGACGATAAATGAATTAAAAGTGACTCTTAAGAAGTTTAGAAATAACTTCTTCAAATTCTAATGGCTTATTACTACATGATTAAAACAGTAGATCAGCCTTTTGGGGAAATGTTTACGAATACTATTCTTATGTAGAACAAACACATATGCACTGGAGGATTCTTATTAAAGCTGAAATCAAAATTATTCTTTTACTTTTAAATTTTTTTATAATTAAAATTGGATGTTTTTATACTATCAAATCGCAAATTTTATTGTAAAATTGGGACTAGATTTAATTGAAGTTTTGCGCAGAAAAAGATTTTACGTTGTCAAGATACATTGTAAAACATTTTGCAACCTTTGCTCATTTTTGTCAGCTACTTGTGGATAATTTCGGCAACCTATAAAAAAATCCGCAATTACAAGCGTTCATGAAAATTTCAGCTTTATTTCTGAAATATTCAGCTAATTATTGTCTGTCGAAGCGTTATTTTGTATTTATATTATTTAAATCAATCATTTAAATACTTCTTTTGAAATGACAACAGCGTTATTTTTATCCGATTATAACCAAATTGGAAAGCAACACATGACAATGTATTTTAAATCCTCATGCCGAACTCCAAATTATTTGATTCCATATGTCTGGCATTAATCTTGATAGAAAAGCTCTTTATTTTAAAATAATTCGGTCATTGACGGCTGCACCTGTCTATAATTTTTATATAGAGAGAAATAATTTAGTATAGAGATTTTAATATAGCTTTTTAATGAGAGAAAAAATTCTCTTTGAAACATCTATTTTTCAGAATCTGCTATAGGTAGAAATTCGATAATGACTGATAGAGATTCGATAATTACTGATAGAAATTCGATAGTGACTGATATAGATTTAGCATCAAATTCCAGAGAAGGTAAGAGAATTCACTACGGATTTTAACTTCTGGTTCTTTCTCCATTTACGACTCAAAGATTTTCATTTGAGTTGCCCCATCTATTTCTCAAGATTGACTATAGATAGTTCCGCATATGTTTCATTTTCTGGTTCAAAAATATTCTCGAAACATCTATTTCTCAACATTTGCTATGAATATAGCTTAAATGATGACTAATATGAATCCAACAACACATTTCTGAGGGGGGTTGGCAGTTCGTTAAAGATTTCCATATCCATTTTCTTTTCACATCCGGTTCCCAAAATACTCCACGACACATCTATTTCTCAGAATTGTCTATAGATCTTGGTTCATTACTGATATGGATTCAGCTTTGAATTAGGAAGGAGTACTGGATTCAATAAGAATTTTCACTTTATTTCTTTTTTATTTTCACTTCGGTTTCCAGTCTATCGAAACTGTATATTATAAAAAAACATTTTTTTTAATAAACTACAAAATACCAATACCTTTTGTTAGATACCTGATACGAACGTTACATATAACACGCATCAACCATTTCCAAACGTTACACATAACACACGTATCAACTTTTTTCCAATTCAAAATATGTGAAAATAGTTATTCGTTATAGATTGATGTCCTGATTTGATGTTTCACATTAATCAATATCGAGTAGCTCAATAAGTAAAATACACTTTGTATGGAGGATAAAGAAAGTTTGAGCAAAGTATATAAGCACAAATAAAATGCTAAAACAGCACACAGCTGTTTCGAGAATACATTCGATGCTTTTCGTCAGTGCAAGAAAACCAACAAATCCGAAGTCCAAAAGAAGAATGGGTGTAAAAGAAGGGAATAGAAGGTGTTATATACCCAAGACCTGGATTTAGAAAAATACAATCAGAAAGCAGCAGGAAGTGCAGTACAGCCAATCCGAAACGAAAAGTAACACACAAGATTGGCATTCATCAAGACAAAACAGGAGTATCCCAACAAGACAAATCAAGTCCGAACAAGAATAAATAAGGCCCAACAAGAAACAGGACAACAAATAGGTTAAAACGACATATAAGAGCCTCAAAGAAATATAACAAAACGTGGGGTTTAATGCACTCCGCCAGGCGGCGGACAAAAACGGAGTACTAGACAAGTCAACTAAATTACTAGAATTTTTCTAATAATTTAATTAATGTTTTAGTAATGTTAATGTTGTAGTTAATGTTTTAGTATTTTCTAGTATATTAGTTAATGTTTAGTTCTCTAGTAGCTTAGTTTACACTTTGCTTATGCTCTTGCACTGACAAAGAGGATCCAAAATATCCTCGAAACAGCTATATACTGTATTATCATTTTACTTGTGCTTATATACATCGCTCAAGTTTCCTTATAACATGAAATCGTCACATAATAATCACACATAATCAAAACACAATCCTCATCAAAATGCAATGGACATTTACTGAATATCCTGAGAAATAAATGACTATTATCTAAAATATTTGGCTTCAAAATACAGAACCATACAAATAAGTAAATCCCATCATGAAAGGAATAAACAACAGCTACCAGAATTAATATAAAGAAATTTTCTATATAATATTATATATGATTACTTAACCATTTTACAAAAGTTTACTATTTTTTTTATTTTACGTATTTTTTTTACAAACGTATTGGAAAGACGAGCTTTATCTCGACAACAGTTCATACGAACAATCTAAAGTTTGTATCATTCCTTCCCTAATAAAAACTGTGGAATTTTTATTTATGTAACAGTATTGAAGATCTTGATGTTTACATTTATTTTTTCAAAAATCCATTCCAAAATGAATTCCATATCTCCAAAACGTTCCAGCGTTCCAAAATTTGTATTATTTGTTTTCTAATGAAATATTATGTCTGAAACGATTATTTATTTATCATTAATAAAAAAGTCTTTATTTTTATGATTTTTTTCAAAAATTTTATTCGAACATTGTAGAGGCTCTTTCGAACATTCAAATGCTTTTAATCAATAGTGTTCCATTATTCACTGTTTATAATAATCGAAACATTATTAATAATTTTATTCCAGGAACTCGCACAAAGAAATAATGCTGGGTTTTTATACGGCACAATGCAATGTTTACGACTTACAACTAATACGACCATGTTTATTATGACTTTGATAATTTCAAATATTCTTCTTCTCCACTGGCGCGACAGCCCCGGGTGGGCCCTGGCCTTCCTTAGAATTCCATTCCGTGCCGTCCTGTTCTTGGCCAAGGTTTTCCAATTAATCACCTTAATAATTTTCAGATCTTTTTCCAGGCAGTCACACAACCTAAGATTTGGTCTCCCTCTTTTTCGGGTACCAATAGGTCTGGACAAGAAAATCTTTTTTGTGACTGTCGACTTCTCGATTGTCATCCAATCTTATTAAATGTCCTGCCCATTTAATCCTTTGTATTGCTATACATTTAATAATATCTGGCTCTTTATATAATTTGTAAACCTCCATGTTGGTTCTTCTTCTCCAACCAGTCACACAACCTAAGATTTAGTCTCTCTCTTTTTCGGGTACCAATAGGTCTAGCCAAGAAAATCTTTTTTGTGACTGTCGACTCTCGACTGTCATCCAATCTTATTAAATGTCCTGCTCATTTAATCCTTTGTATTGCTATACATTTAATAATATCTGGCTCTTTATATAATTTGTAAACCTTCATGTTGGTTCTTCTCCAACCAGTCACACAACCTAAGATTTGGTCTCCCTCTTTTTCGGGTACCAATAGGTCTAGCCAAGAAAAATTTTTTTGTGACTGTCATCCAATCTTATTAAATGTCCTGCCCATTTAATCCTTTGTATTGCTATACATTTAATAATATCTGGCTCTTTATATAATTTGTAAACCTCCATGTTGGTTCTTCTTCTCCAACCAGTCACACAACCTAAGATTTGGTCTCCCTCTTTTTCGGGTACCAATAGGTCTAGCCAAGAAAATCTTTTTTGTGACTGTCATCCAATCTTATTAAGTGCCCTGCCCATTTAATCCTTTGCATTGCTATAAATTTAATAATATCTGGCTCTTTATATAATTTGTAAACCTTCATGTTGGTTCTTCTTCTCCAACCAGTCATACAACCTAAGATTTGGTCTCCCTCTTTTTCGGGTACCAATAGGTCTAGCCAAAAAAATCTTTTTTGTGACTGTCGACTTCTCGACTGTCATCCAATCTTATTAAATGTCCTGCCCATTTAATCCTTTGTATTGCTATACATTTAATAATATCTGGCTCTTTATATAATTTGTAAACCTTCATGTTGGTTCTTCTCCAACCAGTCACACAACCTAAGATTTTGTCTCCCTCTTTTTCGGGTACCAATAGGTCTAGCCAAGAAATTTTTTTTTGTGACTGTCATCCAATCTTATTAAATGTCCTGCCCATTTAATCCTTTGTATTGCTATACATTTAATAATATCTGGCTCTTTATATAATTTGTAAACCTCCATGTTGGTTCTTCTTCTCCAACCAGTCACACAACCTAAGATTTGGTCTCCCTCTTTTTCGGGTACCAATAGGTCTAGCCAAGAAAATCTTTTTTGTGACTGTCGACTTCTCAACTGTCATCCAATCTTATTAAATGTCCTGCCCATTTAATCCTTTGTATTGCTATACATTTAATAATATCTGGCTCTTTATATAATTTGTAAACCTCCATGTTGGTTCTTCTTCTCCAACCAGTCACACAACCTAAGATTTGGTCTCCCTCTTTTTCGGGTACCAATAGGTCTAGCAAAGAAAATCTTTTTTATGACTGTCATCCAATCTTATTAAGTGCCCTGCCCATTTAATCCTTTGCATTGCTATAAATTTAATAATATCTGGCTCTTTATATAATTTGTAAACCTCCATGTTGGTTCTTCTTCTCCAACCAGTCACACAACCTAAGATTTGGTCTCCCTCTTTTTCGGGTACCAATAGGTCTAGCCAAGAAAATTTTTTTGTGACTGTCATCCAATCTTATTAAGTGCCCTGCCCATTTAATCCTTTGCATTGCTATAAATTTAATAATATCTGGCTCTTTATATAATTTGTAAACCTCCATGTTGGTTCTTTTTCTCCAATAATTATCACACTTTATTCCTCCAAATATGCTTCTCAAAAATTTTCTTTCAAATATAGCAAAGGTTTCCTTGTCTTTCTCGGTCATTGCCCATGTCTCAGCAGCGTAAGTGAGAACGGGTCTAATCGAACTTTTATAAATGCGCATTACGGTTTTTCTGCTAATAAAATTAGATTTCATTTTTTTTTTTTTAGAATTTCAAATATGCACTTCTTATATTTGTTTTATGCACCACACTATGTGGGTAAAGAAAGTAAAAATCACGCTTTTATTTATATATCCTAACCTATGGTCGGTTCAACCCCATACGGTTCTTAAGACAAATTTTATCCAAAACATATTAAAAGTACAAAGTACCTTTGCGAAAGTCTTTTTTACCATCATATAAAATTCAGTGTAGCACAGAATAGGAATTTCTTATAGTTGAGCGCACATTCGGTAATAATTAAAATAACCAAACGTCAAGCACCGAAATTTAAAAACTCTCAATTTCGAAAACTATCTTTAAGATGCTCGGTCGCATCTGAAATGCATGAAAGAATTGCAAAAACCGCTTCTATTGGGACTACAAAAATTCATTTCACATTTGCAAACGACACAACGTCGTATTTTAAGCCACATTTTTTATTGCTTCTGATTTCAAAGCATCGAGATCAGGTGCATATATTTTCAGGAGGTTTGAATAAATGTCAAACCTTAGCTGCGTTTTATGATTTTTTCTTGATATTGCAGTGCTTTTTAATGTAGTATTTTTATGGGGATTATAAAAATGTCCTAGCTCTTTAAAAAATGAAAAATATGAAAATAAATTTAGAATGGTTTTAAAATTATGATAGAAGAAAGAAAATTTTACATAAATCCATTAATTATCTATATAATAAAAGGCAATGTCTGTGTGTGTGTCTTATACGCTATAGGATCAGCAACCGCGCGTCGCCGAGCTACGAAACTTGTCAATCGGAGATCCAGGGCGGGGGAAGGAAGGTGACACGTGAAAACCGATTTTTAAAATTTGAATTTTGTTGTTGTTGTTGTTATTTAACGTTTTATGAGATTGCGACCGTTTTTTTCCCCTTTTTTCTCCACCATCCAAACTACACTGGAAAAAACAAATCACACGACCGGAAAGAGCAGATAATTGCGAGTAAAAATATATCAATATCAAATCTCAGAGACAAATTCTAATATTTTTTAAAGATTTTAAAACAAACGTCTCTTTCGGCTCAAAAAAATGAACTTTCGTTTTTAAATCCTCAAGTCGGGAAAAGTACCGACAATTTCGACTAATAATTTACATTTTTAGAAAGCTCAGAGATCAGGCTTTCTTACAAGCCCAATCTGGTCAAGAAATAATAAAAAGTAGCCACACGATCCGGATTTTAAGGAAGTAATGATTTTCAATTTCCCTGCAAAACCGCGAAAGAAGTTTTCCACCCATATGCGCGCGCAGGTGCACGGCGTTTCTATGGAGAAAAAATAAATGAAAAGAAGGTTATGGAGATTGTCCAGGTGCATTTATGCATCGGGTTAGAAAATTAAGTTATATTTTAAAGGATGGAATTAAGAGCTTAGCATATGGTCATTATAAAATTTAAATGATTGAATTATTGTGGATTGAATTGTGGTAAATTATTGTATACATCGGGTGGTGGTAACAGTATACAGAGTGAAATTATTATATTTATATGAAATTATTATATTTATATGAAATTATTATATTTATAATAAAATTATTATATTTATATGAAATTATTATATTTATTAAAAAATTACGTTATATTTTAAATGATGGAATTAAGAGCTTAGCATATTGTCATTATAAAATTTAAATCATTGAATTATGGTTTTAACGTCATTAAACTAAAACAAACTTTGTTAATTCCACGAGGTTATGGCGCCAGCTAGTTTTGCCACGGTCAAAATTTTCAAGGGTAGTGAACAGGCTAGTATACAATAATACTCTACAGTTGTAAAGAACCTTCCTGTCCCAACCGGGAGTCGAACCACTGATCTTCGTACTGGCCTGCCGACACTCTCTCTTTGAGCTACTGGGAAAGAATTGCAGGCTCATGATTGACCGCTCATATTACGACTAACCACCTTCTGCTATTTTTACACCAGGTTAGTTGTCTGCTGCTATTTTTATCCTCCAAGTTAGTTTCCTACGTGGTAGTTGTTCTCCCGATTTGAAATCGACCCTGAATATACCAGAGTCCACTGAATCCGTGCTAGTTGTACTAGGGTGGCTTTCAATCCGTCATCTTTACACTAAACAGCAATTGATTTTGTTCGGGCGCCATTGTAAATAACCTTGCTGGCCCAACCTGGAATCAAACTATCATTGGTCCAAATGATCACAATTATGGCATGTTACTTTTCATTTTAAAGAGCTTGAAAAAATATTTCGATGGATAACAAGTTTGAAAATGTTCCCCACCGAGGGAATAACTTACCACCCACCCACCCCCGAGTGGGGTATAATGGCGTCTTGAACACAAAAATTGCATCGTAGCTATTCTTCAATAGAGATGTTAAGTTGCATGATCAATTAGCCATAAATAGCTCCTTTTATGCAACATTATGTGAAATCTTGTCCTATGGTGCCATGGTTAGGAAATATAAAATTTCGAATAAATTTCAAAGTTTTCACTCGAATTTCTAAAACTTCTATCTAGGTCTAACAAATATAACAAAACAGAATATAAAATTTCGTATAAAGTCAATAATATTTGTGCCAGCTATCAGCAGTCGACCACAAACAGACAGACATATATTGCTCTAAAAATAGTCAAAAAGTGTTCAAGAGGTACTAAAGTATATATCGACATCAAAAGCTCGAAAACGAAGATTTTCGTGGAAACAATATTTCCTCTATACTTCGTATGAAGAAGTAAATACTGAGTACAGAAAAAAAATATATAAAATTCACATTTTAAGTTGCAGTCTTCTGTTCCATGATTTATATTACTTTCCCTGCAATACATGGTAATGTATAGGGAAAGTATTAGCATCATGCCGAAAATCGCAACTCGAGTTTTCGACGGATCTACACGTTTTGACATCTCTAGAATACAATAAAACCATTTTTAGCGTGACGTCTGTGTGTGTGTGTCTGTCTGTCTGTACGTATTTTGTATCCACTCTAACTAAAAAATTAATTGACCGAATTTCATAAATTTTGGTAGGTAGGCGACTCTGGTGCTGATTAGTTTTGGGTACAATTCGGGATAAAAGAACCCGCCTTTTTTGCGAAATGGCCCTCAAAAATTGCCTATCCACTAATGGACTGAATTTCACAAAAATCGGTTGATAAGTCGCTTGTGGCTTACCCTGGTGCTGATTAGATTTTGGTACGATTCGGGAAAAAATAACCTGCCTTTCTTTGCGAAATGCCCCACAAACTCATCAAAATCTAAACTAAGAAACTCGTATGCTCAAACATATCCATTAAATGCTTTTTTTATACGTAATTATTAACGGTGAAAAAAATAAGACCAACCCAATTACATTAGGACTAGCCGTTCTCGAGATATTTTAGTTTTTCGTATTTTCTCTACGCCACCTTTGAAAATAAGTCCAATTACCAAATGAGAACGAAAATTGAATTAAAAGTGAATTAAATTTAATTAAAATAAAGAGAACGTGGATATAAGTCTGCAGGGAAAGTCATGTGCTGCCCACATCAGATGTTTTTCTTTCATTGAGTTTAATCCTGATTTTAAGTTGTTTCTATGTTTTTTAAGCTATATTCCGCAAAGAGGTTTTTTTTTATCAGCGTCTCAGGACGTCGTCTTATATACATAAATACATATATACTATAATATCCTTTAATAGTATAGATGAGCTTTAGGAAAATCCGCAAAGAGGTTTATATTTTTACCAGAGTCTCAAGACTGGTTTTTATACTAGTATATTATATATACATATATACTATGATGTCCTTTAATAGTATAGATGAGCTTTAAAAAAATCCGTCCCTGTCCAAAGATGTTTGTCGATATTTTGTTAAACTCACTTTAATCTGCAACAAACGTCACATGATTTCGGTGAAATTGTAAATGATTTCAAAAGACTAACAAAACAATTTTTATCATTGCATAAGAACTCGCTGCATGACGAAAATAAACGATTTTTTTAACGTTGAGTCAATTTTTTTTAAATGATTGAAATACAAAGCATTGCATCAACCAGCAGAAGTCTAAAATATTTCATTTTCAAAAAGAAATAGCCGTATCTGGTAATACGCTTCGTGTGGGACCTGAAAAAATCTATTTGACATTTGCAATCGGTACAGCGGTGCAATTCAGGACGTCACTTTTTGCTATTCCTTCCTCCAGGCATGCCGATCAGGTGCCCATCATATAAAATATTTTCCAGAAATACGAATAAAATCCAAAGCTTGACATAGGTATATGATTTCCATTGAATATTGCAGTTGCTTTATTCCGAAATTTATTTTTCCATTTTGTGAAGCGTAAAATACTAAAAGGTCCATCTCATAGCTTTCCCCGAATTTCGATATTGCAGGAAAACAAAAACTCAAATTAGAAAGTTCTTGTAACTCTATCCGGCTAATCACCTTTTCATTATTGCTTACTAGAAAATGTACTCGCCGATGCCCGGGAGTCGTGACATGACGCTCCCACGCATCAATTTATTTATTTATTTATTACTTGTTATAAATGAGATTGCAGATAAAGCCTTCTTCAGTTTTCGAGAATTCGCTGCAAGTTCCGGTAAATGAAATTAAAAGAACATTTTAATAATACGCCCGCTTATAACAACCACAATGACAACGCCGCCCAGGCGGTGAAGTGGGTAGCGTCTTCGGCTGCTGTCTTGTGGACTCGGGTTCGAATCCCGAATAAGGCATGGATGTTTCTTGAGGATAAAGTCAGTCTCCCACCTTCTGGGTCCACGTCAAAATGTGAAGCTGCACCCCTTCCGACCTTCGACAGTGATGCTTTCTTGTAATTAACTTTGTTCTCTCGTCTTGTGTCTTTCTTCGTTCTTTCCTCCGTTCCCTTCCGACCTTCGACAGTGATGCTTTCTTATAATTAACTTTGTTCTCTCGTCTTGTGTCTTTCTTCGTTCTTTCCTCCGTTCCCTTCCGACCTTCGACAGTGATGCTTTCTTATAATTAACTTTGTTCTCTCGTCTTGTGTCTTTCTTCGTTCTTTCCTCCGTTCCCTTCCGACCTTCGACAGTGATGCTTTCTTATAATTAACTTTGTTCTCTCGTCTTGTGTCTTTCTTCGTTCTTTCCTCCGTTCCCTTCCGACCTTCGACAGTGATGCTTTCTTATAATTAACTTTGTTCTCTCGTCTTGTGTCTTTCTTCGTTCTTTCCTGCGTCACTGGTCCTGAATTGGCTCCGCCGAAACAGGAGGTCATTTAGTCAACAGCAACAATGACAACAATTGCGTCACTCCAACATCAACCTCCAAAAACGTTCCACTCGAGATCTAGAATGTCGCAAGCGTGTGAATTGCATAAAAAATCAAATTCAAATTTTAAACTCCATCACTTAACATTGCTTATGACAATAATAGCAAGGTCGACCGCAAAGGCCTGAAGATAAAATAAATCACTATTAAGGGGAAGAATTTCATTGAAGTGAAGGTTCCAAATAATGGGAGCGATAACAGAGCCTTTTGAAGCGCCCTTCGAAATAAATTTTGAGAGGGATAAAGACCTTTCAGAAAAAGTTCTATAGCTAAGTATAAATAAAAATTCTATAAGGGATGGGGATGTTTAATTTGACAAAAGTAAGAGGGAGGATGTTCTAATTAAAATTATCGAAAGCTCCTTGTATATCAAAAATACAGGGTGGTCATAAAAAAACTTCCCCGATATATGAACCCCTAGCGCCCTATCCGCTCAACCAATGGAAAGGAAATTTCAGATAGTGTTATTTGAAGGTATGCGCTCGAGAGATTGTGATGATTTCAAACAATAAAGCTCTCACGGTTACGGTTACAGTGAAAAAATTTCAAAATTTTCGAATGACAACACCCACTGTTTTCCTGCGTAAATTGATCAGCGCATTGAAAAACCATAAATGGCGTTGGAACGATACACGTATGACGAAAATTGGCGGCGTAAAACATTTGCAAAGAAGAGCATTGTAAAGGACCAATGGCAACACAGAGGAAGTGCATTGACGCACTTTGCATAATTCGCAGGGATAGACAGTAGAAGCACCAATCACAGAGCAGCATGTGCAATGAATTGCATGTGGGAAAACCTTTAATAAGCAGTGTAGAAAGATTATTTCTTCAATCAGGAGGTGTTCGAACGTGCCAACAAGATGACACTTACAGGGAAACAACTAGGTGAATTGATAAAGCAGTTTTATCTGAACGGAGAAAATGCTGCCGAAGTAGTGCGAGTTTATCAGTAAATCATAAGATAAGACGAGGTCCATTTTCCGTACGAACTGTACGTGATTTGGTAAAAAAAAATTGAAGAAACTGGATACACATGTAATAGACAGCTATCCGGACGACCTGTTGTTAACGTTCCTGTTGAAGTTGTTGCGGAAATGCATAATACGCTTACTGCAGGTCCATTGCGTACTGCAAGAAGTATTGCCCGCAATTTGAATGTACCGAAAACCACAGTCCTTAAGCTTCTGCGCTCTGTTCTGCGGATGTTCCAATTCCAGCGCGTCCAGATGTTGCAACCTGCAGACGAGCAACAGCGTGTCGACTTTGCGAATTTCTTCCTCATCAGATATGATATGGCTGGTGGCCGCTGCGGATATTATGGACGGATGAGGCACATTTATGCTTAACTGGGAACGTAAACTCCAAGAACTGCGTTCACTGGGCTGACGAAAATCCTCACGATGTGGCACCAGTGCCTTTACGCGAAGCTAAAGTAACTGTGTGGTGCGGCATCTCAAGCACATTCTTTCTCGATCCGTACTCCTTCGAAGAGGTCACTTCCAATGGTATGCAAACGTGCTCCATCACAAGTCCTCGGTATAAAACAATGTTGCAGAATTACGTAATTCCAGAATTGCAGCAGCGAAATGTCGTTAATGACATTGTTGGATGCAAGATGGTGCTCCTCCACACGTCGCTACATGTGTTCGACAAGTGCTGCAACAGAACTTTGGTGATAGAGTCATCTCCCGTAACTTTGCAGTTTCGTGGCCACTGCAATACCCCGACCTCACGGAGTAAATAATTCGAAGTAATAAGTTCGGAGTAAATAATTTTCGAGAAGTAGTGTGGAAACGGAATTGTCCCAAGACAGATATGACGGTGACATTTGTTTCCCAGGAACGTTATAGCGCAATGAATGATGTCCTTGTTGCTAATCCCGACGTTACATGAAAATCATTAATAGACCAAATTTCACCGTTTATGCCTTGAAAGCTTGTATTTATGCCTTGAAGAATGCATCTATTACATGTATTTTAACATGTGCAAAAATATCCTTTAAGATCTTTGGACCTACATGGATGATTGAGTCACATACATATGATGTATATTTATATACCTTAGGGTTGTGTGGTATTAAAATGTCTCTACATACTGTGAAAATATATTATTCTTATTTAACGGGGAACAAAAGAAATTATACCATTTAAAATAAGATATTGAATTTCTGAACCAGGAAAAATAAAAATTAGAATACAAATCGAGACTTGAATTTTTTTACGAAATTTCAAAATATTGGATGATCATATTCTACACCGTGTCACAGCCATGCATAAATTTTCGTAGATTCACTCCATCTAAATCTAAATCCAATTGGCCCAGTTTCTCAGGGCTCCATGAATTTAAAACGTGTGTGGAATTACCTTTAAACTCTAACTCAGATTCCAACCAAAAGAATTCTATTGAATAAATTCCCCACGTTTTATCTCCTTTTCAATCAACATTGTGTCTAGTTTTATCGCTGATGCTTGGTTAAGATAGTCACATTTAGATAGACACTTTTCATATCTTTTTATATATCTACTACCTTAAACAACACTGAATTTCATTTGGATAAAAATGAAAGAAAATTATTTGCTAGAGACATAAGTTGGTGTAAAAAAATATGTAAATTAAGTGAGGAATTCGTATAAAGAAAACTTGTAACTTAACCCACGATCAGTAGTTGATAGTATGCTTAACTTTAAAAAGGGTAAAAATGGAGAACTTGTAATTAAAGCCCGTTTGCTAAGGATGGCAGTACAATAAATTATATGCACAAGAAAATTATTGTTAACGATTCGAAAAATTAAAGTCTATATTTCAACTATTTATTTTGCTCGCAGTGTGATGGGGGCATCTAAACAGTTGTATCGACGTATGAATGCATCGATACATGACACTTTACAATAAATCTGTATCGCATAAGTCCCGTCCTAAAACCGGTTTATTTTTGCTTAAATTCTGTGCATCTACATACTGAAACAACACAATTACAATATATTTGAATTTAAATGATCATCCAAATTTGATTATTTATACATCAAAGCCTAATTTTCACTTATGGAGAATGTAAATACCAAAAGATGTAGAATGAGTTGTATAAGAATCGCTGCATTTCTTTAATGCAAAATTATTTAGCTCATGGAGTCTGAAATATAGCTGATGAATGAAATATTAATTGATTTTAGACGATTTTTTCGATGAAGTTTTAAGCATAGAGTTTAATTACTTGTACCTCCATGGTCTTAAGTTTTTTAAATAAAATAAATTATTATAGTATTGTAATGAATGGAAAAAGGTTTATGAATGAAATGCTGCTTTTATAGAGAAAGCCAGGCGTGTTATATTTCGATGACGTCATTTGAATAATTTTCATTTGTTTTCGATGAAGTTTTCAAATATAATAAATTATTGTAGTATTGTGATAATTTTTAAAATATTACCGAGGAATGTATCGCATTTTAGAGATGTTTAAATAAAATTGCATTGAAGTTGGAAAGTGTTTCATAATCAATGCTTTATGCATGATTATTCTTTCTTGTATATATATTTTATGGGATCATTTAAATATTTCCTAAAACATTCGATGCAATTTGTACATTTTAAATTTGCTTAAAAAATGTGTAAAAAATTAGGTCTCATAGGGTTCAATGTATTTCATTTCTTCAACCCGGTTCACTCCAAAACGAATTGGTGATATTATTCATTTACTTTCCCCTATGTCCCACAGATCATCTCAACAACATACTAAACTTTCATTTTTATGAAGTCATTTTTATGGCAGTTATCGTACGAACAGACAGACAGACAATCAGAATGAATAAACAAAGTCATAAACACTTTTCAACTATGTTTTAAAGTGTTAGAAAAGTTTCATTGGTATCAATAAAGTGTTTCAGAAAATGTTTAGTTTTTGAGCATATTCCCATTTTTATATATAGTAAAGCGCACAAAATCTGAAATAATTTTAACTATTACTATGCTCCCATGTAAGCCAAATAAAACAGGGAGAAATATATATACAATGTTTGAGGCTTCTTTAAGTGAAAAACGGTCAGCATAAGCTGGCAAAAAGCATTTTAATTCTCATGGAACGGCTTTTAGGTGTAGGAGGATAAAATAGCCAAGATGCTTCGTTACGGACAACCTGAGTCCTAAGAACCTTTATCTCCACCTTTGTATTGTTAGTAATTGTCCACTTTTTGGTGATTTTAGCAATTAATAGCAATATGCTTGTGCACTCCATCTGTGGGTGCTGCAGTTAAGTCTCGTAACGTAATTGAAAGGCCATTGGCTCTTGGATGGCGGTAGCTGGATATATCTAAAAAGGGGCGGGGCAAGGGGAAAGCGAGCCAATGGAAAAGTAGAGAGTAGATTGATTACTATCGGCTTAGATCAGTTTAATTTTTAAAATTACAAGTAAATTTGAACTAGAGTAATTAAACAAATTATTTACAGTTACAGTTACAATTACAATTAAAACAAGAAAAATCAATCATGTATAAGGCATTGATCATGAAACACTTTCCAACTGAAATGTAAAATGCGATACATTCAGCGGTGATATTCTTTTAATTATCACATAATTACGATAATTTATTCTACTTGAAAACTTAAAACATCGTCGAAAAAAATGAACTTTATTCAAATGACTTCATCGAAATATGAATCGCCTGTTTCTCTATGTAAAAACAGTAAATATTTCATTCATACACTTTTATTCCAGACTCCAGAGTTAAACAATTTTACGCGAAAAATAATCAGCAATTCTTATACAACTCATCTTTACAATCACTTGTTTACATTCTGCATGCATTAAAGTTAGGCTTCGTTGTAGAAATAAATAATCTAAGTTTGATGATCATTTAAACTCAAAATATTGTAATTGCGTTGGCACAGAATATGGATGCTCAGAAAATACGCACAAATAATGCGGTTTTAGGACGGATGCAACACAAAATATAAATTTAAAAGAACTTTAAAAATCGCGATTTTTTTCTCTGGAAAAAAAAGATGGATGCTATATATTATTTTGAAGTGGGCCACGTAATCAATCCATATTATATGGGTATCATTATTATTTTAATTCTTATTTAAAAAACTACCGAACATATTTTGTCGATTTTTTTTTATATATTTTATGGGATAATTTGAATATTTTCTAAAACTTTCGAGGCAATTTGTAAATTTTAACTTTGCTTAAAAAATGTTTGAAAAATTAGGTCCTATGGGATTCAATGTATTTCATTTTTTCAACCGGGTTCAATCCAAAACCAATTGGGTGTGATATTATTCATTTACATTCCCATATATCCCACAGACCGTCTCAAAAACATACTAAATATTCAATTTGATAAAGTCATTTTTACGACCGTTATCGTACAAACGAACAAACAGACAGACAGACAGAATGAACAAAGTCATAAACACTTGTCAACTATGTTGTAAAGTGTTAATTACGATTGGAATATTAAAGTTTAAAGCTAAAGTTAAATTATTTACAAAAACTTACAGATTGCACGGGAAGGGCAGTTTCAGAATACATAATAAAAATTAATGAAATAAAAATTAATAAAATAAAAATTAATAATTTAATAAAATCTTTAATATTAGTCGATTTACAATATTTACAAGCAAAAAAGCAATTAAATTTTTACTGCATCGACATGACAAAAAGCAAAGACTGGGCTGGCATTAATTGGCGAGTTAAAGTAGAAGTTCTCAAAGGATTGTGAGCTCGCCGAGGTGGACGAATCAGTTTATCTAGCCAACCAACCCCCCATTTCCGTTTATAAGCATCAATATTTCAAAACCAATAAATGTATTTGATTAAAGTATGCAGGGTGGTCCAAAAGGTCTTGGAGAAACTTTAAGGGTAGGTCAGGAATAAAAAACAAGCTCGTTTTGCATAGGAGCATGTGGCAGCAAAGGCCACCGTGGGGTACGTAGGAAGAAACAAAAGAAAAGCATGCAAATAATACAACACAGGTCTATGAGACATAACAATAAAAGTATCAATTACAATTGTTTGTCATGGTATTAATGTAGATGTTCAAATTTTTTGCTATTCGCGGCTGTACATGTTTCACCCAGGATGTGCCGGATTATCTCAATAGGACCTTTCCTACGAGATGGATCAGCCGTGAAGGACACGTCAGTTGACAACCATGATCCACCAACTTGTCCCTCATTGATTTCTGCCCGTAGATATGTTATCTACGTTTCTTCCTGCGGGATGATCTCGGAACATCTAACGCTGACCTTGTTTCCAAAGTCGTTGAGGCAACAGTACGTATCCTGGAGCATCCTGGTATTTTTGAACGCGTTCGCCAATCCATGGGTTGACGTTGTCAAACTTGCGTATCTGCGGATAGTAAGAACTTCAAACACCTACTTTAATATTGTAATAAACAATTGTAATTGATACTTATAATTGCTATGTATAATAAACCTCCGTTGTATTACCTGCATTCTTTCTTTTTGCTTCTTTCTGCATCTGTAGTACCCCACGGTGGCGTTTGCGACCACATGTTCCTATGCAAAACGGGCTTGTTTTTGTATGTCTGACCTACTCTTAAAGTTTGTCTAAAACCGTTTGAACCACCCCGTATTTGGAACTCGCAATATCAAATTATTTTCGCAGCTAAGGATATCTTCGTAGCCCATTGTGCAGCTCTTTCGTAGACGGTACAATGGGTTCGAAATTCGCACGAGATTTGACGTCAATTATACCTAAAGTTATACATTAATTTCCAATTTTATCTATACTAAAATTTTTTAATTCTAATATGAAGGATTCAGAAAATCTTTATTTTTGTATATTGTACAGAACAGCTCAACGACAGTAAAGCGCTGATTGTCACAACTGCACAATTATTGGAATATCCACATTTTCCCCTTAAAATTTTATTGTTTGCCCTGGGAAATAAAGTTTTGGGAATTGAAACCACTTTCTTCATTATAAACGAAGCTATGTCCATTCTCTTCC
Source organism: Amaurobius ferox (assembly GCA_951213105.1). Lineage (NCBI taxonomy): Eukaryota > Metazoa > Arthropoda > Arachnida > Araneae > Amaurobiidae > Amaurobius > Amaurobius ferox. The sequence goes on from OX578146.1 coordinate 64,263,517, forward strand.
AAACGAAGCGAAATTAACAGAATTCTGTGATCCCTTTTACACAAAAACTGCAATAGATAGACATATGAAAATTTGCACATAGACGTGCAAAATCATAATTTCAATATTTAAAACGAAAGGTAACGGAATGAAACTCCCATTTTAAACCGCACATGCTCACTACACTTCGTACAAATAAGTAAACAAAAACTTTCAAACAGCTAATCAAAACGTGTGCATTTGCATGCATTGTGATTTAAACGTGATTCCGTATATAAAATACGTTTTTGGTCATTTAAATGTGTTACTTTGGTTTAATTGTTTTTCTATACTCTAATTCGTTTAATTTAATATTAAAATTCTAAAAATGTATATGCTCTTTTGTATTAGGATTCTCAAATATTGAAATTATTTTTTGTACTTCTAATTTCATAATTATTTATTAAATTAAGTTTGAAATCTTTCACAGTTCACATACTTCATATCCGCGAGTCTATTCAAAGCCCAACTTTTTGGTATTGCCCTTAAATTATCGATATAAACTGATTTGGAAAAATATATGATCTAAAAACACAAACTATTAAAACTATTTATAACTAACTATTAATAACTATTAAAACAATTAATAATTAACCATTAATAACTGTTAAAAAGCCAACGCGGTGGCTGAGGGGTCTAGGCAAGCGGTTTCTCATACTCGCTCGGCTGCCGGATTGGGGGTTCGAGTCCCATCTGCGGGCATGGATGTTGCGTTGTTGTGCACAGTGTTGCGTTGTTGTGCCACCCCCACTGATGCGCGGGAACAAGTCATGTGACGGCTAAATAGTTCACGATGCTATCCGATGTATAAGCGAATGATGGAATGTATCAAGCACCTGGCCATTTATAATTATTATTATAACTATTAACAACTACTAGAACTATTAATAACTATTAAAGCAAATCGAAATTAATACCATCATCTCAAAAAATAAACGAGGGCAGATAAATTACATTTACAGTTTATATTTAGTTAAATTAGTCAGTTTATAATGCTTTTACTTAAAATCATTCCTTTTATATCCCTAAATTAGCACACATTTAATCTGATTAGAATTATAAATTTAAAAAACAAATTATAAAATCTATTGTCTTTAGACAAATGGAAGGCCTGAATAATTCCCAGGGAAATTTCCTTGGGGATTACTTAAAGACAAATATTTGCAGACATCAGATTTTGTGTTTTATTTAAGGAAAGGTTTATTTGATTATATTATTGATTTTGGCACATTTTATAAAAAGAGATAATTCGGAGAAACAGGTCATCAGTGTAATCCATTTACAGGGAGCAAAATGAGGACAATAGTGCTAGGGTTTGTTTATATTAATCGAGTAAATCCTATAAGTCTTCTATTTTCCCACTTTCCGTAAAATGAAAGCATTCGAAACAGTAAATTAAATTGGAATTAAGATCACGAAATTGCATCAAAATAGAAATCGCTTCGATTTGGATAAAATTTAAAATATTTTTAAATAATTGTCCCCGATTTGATGTTATTTTTAGCATAGCACTTATCTAGAAATAGATTTAGTAAAAATCAATAATAGGTAAAGTATTATTACACTATAAAGCATTTACAAGCATGTTACTAAAAATTTCAGGGGAATCAGATGTCTGTAATGGGGAGTAAGGTTCCTGTTAATTAGGATAATATCTATATATATATATATATATATATATATATATATATACATATATATATATATATATATATATATATACATATATATATATATATATATATATATACATATATATATATATATATACATATATATATATATACATATATATATATATATATATATATATATATATATATATATATATACATATATATATATATATATATATATATATATATATATATACATACATATATATATATATATATATATATATATATATATATATATATATATATATATATATATATATATATATATATATATATGTATATATATATACAGGGTGTTCTAAAAGCATTGACCGCGGCTTTTATTCCTTAAATATTAATCTTAGACATATATAATAAATTGCGAAGTTCCGTAAAAAAAGATACAGAATTTTATGAAATCGATAAATATTTTCAAGGGATTAAATTTGAAGAAATGCAAAATTTAAATTTTTCTACGGCCCCGTACAATAACATTTTCAATGAGCAAATTGTGCCCTCGTACACTAATAAGGTGATGTACAAAATTTCAGCAATTTATCATAAAAAGTCCCAGAGATATGTTTAAACAAAGTTGGTGAGGGATTAATCACACTTTAAAATGTAAATGCTTACAGCAAGAGTACAAATGACGCAACGCAGAAATGCATCATAGGCAAATAATATCTTCCGCTTTAGATTTACTTGCAATTTTTCAAAAATATGCTTCCTGAAAAATACCTTAAAATTTTACGTGATTAATTACAGAATAAAACTTGGAAATGGCACAATCAAAATGAACATTAATACAGCTTAGAAATGTATGCATATGCAAATATTTGCCTCAGATCGGTTTCGTTACACAATCGCAACAGACGCATCATCCCATGAGAAAGTTGCTTTTGCTCTGCCATTGATCGATCAATCGACTCGCTTACGCAAACGTAGCTCGCGCAGCCCGGCAGTCTGAGAGACCCTTAAGTATTTCACATTTCTGCTACATTTTGAGAATATAGTTAGCCTGTACCGACAGTATGTGGCAATACAGCAACGAAGAACTTTTTGAAATGCTTATGCTGTACAGTTTATGCAATCGCAATGCGAACAAAACTGCACGGAAATATCAACGTACTTTTCCCAATTCTCTACATCCTTCTGGGACATTTATTTCTCAACTGGTGCAACGAATGCGTGAAAGAGGAATCTTAGGTACAGTATTCAAAAAAAGTAATCGAACAAATGATTACTACTAATGGCGGTGCTTTTATAAAACCGGGTGGAAGGTTAACATTTTGTGAGCGAGGTGCCTATATTTTTAATTTATCTTGATTCCGGAACTCAGTACCTGCAGCCATTCTCTTGAGGATCTAGTTGAAATTCGGTACCTTCTCCTAAATCTTAAAATGAAATATTAGAACGCATCTTTTTTTGAGACTTCCGAAATCTCTTGTGTGCGCCGGACTCTCAAGATCTTGATTGTAATTAAAATGTAAAATCCTCTGATGATCTTGTGGTGACCGATATTTTTTAAATTGTGACACCGGGTGCATAAGAATCGGTATTTTTGAAACGACCATTGTTAATTTACACCGTCCCACAAATTCTTTTTTCAAATGGTCTGTTGAGTGTTAAAAAAAGTGAAGTTTTTGAAAGAGTGGCCATTTCGCGAAAAAAACGCGCCATGGTCCAAGGTGGTGTGGCAAATTCTTTTCTTTTTGAAAGAGTGGCCATTTCGCAAAAAAAAAGCTTGTTGACCAAATTACAGACTAGGGCTGTTCATAAATCCTATTTATTCACAATGCTTACCCATTTGAATGGAATAATTTTTAAATCTACGTTTTTTGATGGGGTTACAATAGTTTGATTATATATTTGAGAGACTGTATTAAAAGTATTAACGTATGTAATACTTCCACCTGATTTATATTTAAACCTTACACAAAACTAAATAACTAATGTCCGTTTCACCATTTTATGATTAGATTAAACGAAAATAGCCAAATTTCTATAATATAAACTTCTCTTAGGTAAACTTTTTTTACATATAAAATTTTGAACATAGTTTTTGAAAATCAAAAGAATGTTTTTTTTAGTCTATGACTCATCATCATTTGCATTTCAAAAAATTCAATTCAATTTTAGATTTTTCGTTAACAAATTAAAATAGAAAAGCTCCGTAGTATTTTGGAAATAATAATAAATTACAGACTAGGGCTGTTCATAAATCCTATTTATTCACATTGCTTACCCATTTGAATGGAATAATTTTTAAATCTACGTTTTTTGATGGGGTTACAATAGTTTGATTATATATTTGAGAGACTGTATTAAAAGTATTAACGTATGTAATACTTCCACCTGATTTAAATTTAAACCTTACACAAAACTAAATAACTAATGTCCGTTTCACCATTTTATGATTAGATTAAACGAAAATAGCCAAATTTCTATAATATAAACTTCTCTTAGGTAAACTTTTTTTACATATAAAATTTTGAACATAGTTTTTGAAAATCAAAAGAATGTTTTTTTTTTAGTCCTTGACTCATCATCATTCGCATTTCAAAAAATTCAATTCAATTTTAGATTTTTCGTTAACAAATTAAAATAGAAAAGCTCCGTAGTATTTTGGAAAAAATAATAAATTACAGACTAGGGCTGTTCATAAATCCTATTTATTCACAATGCTTACCCATTTGAATGGAATAATTTTTAAATCTACGTTTTTTGATGGGGTTACAATAGTTTGATTATATATTTGAGAGACTGTATTAAAAGTATTAACGTATGTAATACTTCCACCTGATTTAAATTTAAACCTTACAAATTCACAATGCTTACCCATTTGAATGGAATAATTTTTAAATCTACGTTTTTTGATGGGGTTACAATAGTTTGATTATATATTTGAGAGACTATAGATTAGGTAGGCCCAGACTTCACTCTACTGATGTAGAAATTGATATTTTGGCTTACTTTTGCAGTCATCCACACACTAGTGTTCGTACCGCTGCTTCAAAAATGAACGCACCACGTGCAACAGTGTGGAGAATACTGAGACTGAATAAATAGCATCCGTTTAGCATTCATGATGTGCAAGGACAGGAGCCAAAAGATTATCAACGTCGTCTAGAATTTTGCAATTGGGCTCTAAATCAGGAAGATGCAAATCCCTCTTTCCTGAAAAACTTAATTTGGACTGACCAATGCTGTTTTAAATAAGATGAATGCATAAATCCTCAAAATGAGCACGTCTGGTCTGACACAAATCCATTCGTGGTACATGATATTTATCATCAGAAGCAATTTTTTGCGAATGTATGATGTAGTATTTTTAGAAACCGTTTGCTTGGACCCATACTGTATGATGGTACGTTGACGAGCGACAGATATGTTAATGAGATTCTGAATACGGTTATTCCTGATTTTATGGATGAACTGCCCCTAACAGAACTTGCACATGTATGGTTTCAACAGGACGGATCTCCAGCTCACCATACTACAGTTGTGAAACACTGGTGAAATAACGAGTTTCCAGACAAGTGGATTGGCTTGCATTGACCAATCGAATTTCCTCCTAGATCGCCTAATTTAACGCCAATGGATATTTATTTGTGGGGTCGTTTACGCACAACTATTTATCTGGCACCTCCCTTAAATAAAGCAGAGTTGCAACAACGCATTCAAGATGGTTGTCATGACATCACCGAACAAGAACTTAATCAAGTGCACAGAAATGGCAAATGCAGCTCTGTATTGAGATGGATGGAAAACATTTTGTAATATTTGTAATCTTTATGTAAAGTTATTAATTCTACTAAATGTAACTACTTTTGTACCAATAAATAGCAAAATTATTATTTATTTATTTAATCATTGCTTTCTTTCGTAATTTATGTATGACCCCTGAAACGCAATCTGCCGACATGATTTTTCCCCTCTGAGAAACCATATCGATGCATCGAAAAGTCGTTTAAGTCAGCATTTTTGTCTTTTCATATCTCTCGGACTTTTTATGATAAAATGCTGAAATTTTGTGCATCACCTTATTAGTGTATGGGACACAATTTACTCATTGGAAATGGTTTTATACGGAGACCGTATAAAAATTTAAATTTTCTATTTCTTAAAATTTAATTCCCTTGAAAATTTTAATCGATCTCATAAAATTCTGTACCTTTTATTTACGCAACTTTGTAATTTACTATATATGTCTAAGATCAATATTTAAGGGGGGAAAAGTGAGGTCAAGGTTTTTGGGACACCCTGTATATTATGCTCACACAAATTTATTCTGTAAATTTCATTTAAGCCCGTGGAATAGCTTTTGTTTTATTCACATTTCTTATTTTTCAAAGCAGGGAGCAGAGCCCCCTAGTTTCGAGGAAAAGTAACCAAAGTAAAACAGAAACTCACTCGGAAAAAAAAATATATTTATTTTTTCTTTCGATATTTTTTTTTAAATATTAAAATATTGAAATAATTTTTGTATATTCATAAACAGTATCATATGTCTGGCGAAACACGTAAAAATAATTTGGACTTTCATTTATTAGGTATGGAGATATAAACGTCCAAAGTGTTTACATTCTTCGTAACATTTCGATTTCTGACTCATATTCCAACGATAAAAGTTATATACGTCAAAAAAGCTGAACTTGAAACAATATAATTTAAAGATATGACTAAAAAATCCCCTTGATAAATGAACTTGAAAATATATGAGTACGCACTAAAGAACATCATCCTTTATGTCATACTTTTCAAAACAAAACGGCGAAATCGTTTATAGACTACATCTTAACTATTTTTCGATTTAAAAATAAGTTTTCTGTACTAGCTTTTGGTTTGAACACGAGCATATTTATCATATTACAACATTTGCCTTATGACAGGTTTCAGTATTTATTTATCCGTTACTTTGAATGCTGGAAATGAAAAATGGCAGAGTTCTGATTCGGGTTATATAGAAAACTCTCGCGTTCATCTCACGAAGGAGACTAATCAACTGCCTTCAGTCGTGATGGAAGTTGGCGAGGATTGACGTTACTTTGTTGTTCTGGTGAATTTCATCGCTCTTTCACATCTACATTGAATATAATTTTAGTTTATATTTATGATTCCAGTATTTATTTATTTACCAGCGATATAAAACGGAAGAAATCCAATTACAATGATCACATTAAAAAAAATCTGTTGTGGGCACCACATGACTTTCCTTATATAATTCAATGAATTTACTACTTTTACAGTAAAAAAAATATATTATTTTATAGTAGATATTAGTATTCTTTCCAAGATATTGGATTTTCATCAATGAGTCGTCATTTTGATTGATTTAACGTCATTTTTATCCATTTGGCGGGTTTTTCGTTAATTTAGCAACATTTAAAAAAGTCGCCAAGTTGACGACATTCCACCAAATTCGTCCCCAAAATCTCGCCAAGCGTTATGGATGGAGAAATAAGTTATTCTTACAGCAGATAAATGACTATTGGCGTTCAAATACATAAGTATTACTCAAAGTATCTTTTGTCATAAATGAAACGAGCTAGCTCCACGAGAATGATGTCACCCAATTTATCGCATGGTATTACATATGAAAAGTGAACATGTTTCTCAATAAGAAATATTTTTTCTTATTTTATGTGACTTTTTGATAATTTTTTTGAAAAATGTACAATATCTCGAGAACGGTTCATATTAGCATTCTAAAATTTATGCCAATCGTTTTCTAATAAAAAATTACATAAGAAATGTCTGTTTGCGTAACTTTATTAGAGGTTTTGATTTTTGACGATTTTTTTCAAAATTTCACTCGAAAATTTAGGGGGGTTCTGAACATTCGATTGGGTATAAAAACAATAGACTTCCAGTGTTTACGGATTGTGATTTTTGTACCAAATTTCGTTCGAATCGGTCCATTCGTTTGTCACTCATCGACTCCACAGACTCACTGACACAGACATACACAATCGCCTCAAAAATGTTTGATTTGTGATCAGGGATGCTAAAAACGTGCTCTCCCGTCGAAATCTCGAATTTTCGACCCCGTCACAATACTTTCCTTATACATTATGTATATAAGGAAAGTAACTAACTGGAGCAAAGCTCAACTCGACTTTCCCATACTAAAATTCATGTTCTTTTATTAGTTTTACAAGGAAAATCGGTATCAGCGATCCGAATGATTATAACTAACTATAGCGTGTTACCCTTTTTTAATGGGATTGAAAGAATCCTTCGACTAATGCAATACTTGGCAATGTACCCGCTTGGAGTAACTTGCAATCCAGAGGGGTCTAATGAAATTGTATCGCATAAAAAAATGGCTATATTTCACAACAATAATCTATTATTATTATATATACTAATTGCCAAGTGTCCGTCTGTCTGTCTGTCTGTCCGTCTGTCCGTCTGCCTGTCTGTCCGTCTGTCTGGCACGCCTTTTTTAGGCACTTCCCGAATAGATAGAGACTTGCAATTTGGTACACGGCTCGGTCGTTCGAGAAAACCCCCTGGAAAAATCGAATTTTTCGAAAACGTTCTATAGAGGGGGTGCCCCACACCATAACGTTCGAAAAGTGAAATGACAGGAAAGCATGCTTTACGATGAGATAGAGACTTCAAATTTGGTGTATGGGTAAATCGTTCGAAAGGAAGAAAGTGTGCATTTTCAGATTTCCAATATTTTCTACTTAAGGGGGGGGGGGGGGGTGCAGCACACCAAAACGTTCGAAAAGTGAAATGACAGGAGAGCTTGCTTTGCGATGAGGTAGAGACTTCAAATTTGATGTATGGGTAAATCGTTCGAAAGGCAGAAAGTGTGCATTTTCAGATTTCCAATATTTTCTACTCAAGGGGGTGCCGCACACCAAAACGTTCGAAAAGTGAAATGATAAGAAAGCCTGCTTTGCGATAAGATAGGGACTTCAAATTTGGAATATAGGTAAACCGTTAGAAAGGAAGAAAATGTGTAATTTCAGATTTCCAATATTTCCTACTTAAGGGGGTGTCGCACACAAAAATGTTCGATTTTCCGAATAAATGAGAAACGGCCCCTTTAAAATTTGATAGAGGCTCAAAATTTTAAATATAGACTAATCATTTGATGAAAACACCCAAAACGAATATAATTTTTCAAAAATGTTCGTTTAAGGGGGTTGTCCAGAGGAAAACGTTCGAAATGTGAATTGATAAAAAAAAAACATGCTTCGAAATAAGATACAGACTTCAAATTTGGTGTACAGGTAGATAGTTCGAAAGGAAGAACATGTGCAATTTCAGTTTTCCGATATTTTGAACTTTTGGGGGTGCCTCAAAACTAAATGTTCGATTTGTCGAATAAATAAGAAACGCGAATTATTAAAAAATTTACATTATTCAGGGGTTGCTTAATGTGGGGCCGTTGATTTTCAACGGGTATGCGGCTAGTATATACTAATTGCCAAGTGTCCGTCTGTCTGTCTGTCTGTCTGTCCGTCTGTCTGTCACGCCTTTTTTAGGCACTTCCCGAATAGATAGAGACTTGCAATTTGGTACACGGCTCGGTCGTTCGATAAAAACCCCTGGAAAAATCGAATTTTTCGAAAACGTTCCATAGAGGGGGTGCCCCACACCAAAACGTTCGAAAAGTGAAATGACGGGAAAGCATGCTTCGCGATGAGATAGAGACTTCAAATTTGGTATATGGGTAATTCACTCGAAAGGAAGAAAGTGTGCAATTTCAGATTTCCAATATTTTCTGCTTAAGGGGGGGTGCCGCACACCAAAACGTTCGAAAAGTGAAATGATAGGAAAGCCTGCTTTGCGATAAGATAGGGACTTCAAATTTGGTATATAGGTAAACCGTTCGAAAGGAAGAAAGTGTGTAATTTCAGATTTCCAATATTTCCTACTTAAGGGGGTGCCGCACACAAAAATGTTCGATTTTCCGAATAAGTGAGAAACGGCCCCTTTTAAATTTGAAAGAGGCTCAAAATTTTATATATAGACTAATCATTTGATGAAAACACCCGAAACGAATATAATTTTTCAAAAATGTTCGTTTAAGGGGGTTCTCCAGAGGAAAACGTTCGAAATGTGAATTGATAAAAAAAAGCATGCTTCGAAATAAGATACAGACTTCAAATTTGGTGTACAGGTAGATAGTTCGAAAGGAAGAACATGTGCAATTTCAGTTTTCCGATATTTTGAACTTTTGGGGGTGCCTCAAAACTAAATGTTCGACTTGTCGAATAAATAAGAAACGCGAATTATTAAAAAATTTACATTATTCAGGGGTTGCTTAATGTGGGGCCGTTGATTTTCAACGGGTATGCGGCTAGTATATACTAATTGCCAAGTGTCCGTCTGTCTGTCCGTCTGTCTGTCTGTCCGTCTGTCTGTCCGTCTGTCTGTCACGCCTTTTTTAGGCACTTCCTGAATAGATAGAGACTTGCAATTTGGTACACGGCTCGGTCGTTCGATAAAACCCCCTGGAAAAATCGAATTTTTCGAAAACGTTCCATAGAGGGGGTGCCCCACACCAAAACGTTCGAAAAGTGAAACGACGGGAAAGCATGCTTTGCGATGAGATAGAGACTTCAAATTTGGTGTATGGGTAAATCGTTCGAAAGGAAGAAAGTGTGCAATTTCAGATTTCCAATATTTTCTACTTAAGGGGGGGTGCAGCACACCAAAACGTTCGAAAAGTGAAATGATAGGAGAGCATGCTTTGCGATGAGGTAGAAACTTCATATTTGGTGTATGGGTGTATCGTTCGAAAGGCAGAAAGTGTGCATTTTCAGATTTCCAATATTTTCTACTCAAGGGGGTGCCGCACACCAGAACGTTCGAAAAGTGAAATGATAGGAAAGCCTGCTTTACGATAAGATAGGGACTTCAAATTTGGTATATAGGTAAACCGTTGGAAAGGAAGAAAGTGTGTAATTTCAGATTTCCAATATTTCCTACTTAAGGGGGTGGCGCGCACAAAAATGTTCGATTTTCCGAATAAATGAGAAACGGCCCCTTTAAAATTTGATAGAGGCTCAAAATTTTAAATATAGACTAATCATTTGATGAAAACACCCAAAACGAATATAATTTTTCAAAAATGTTCGTTTAAGGGGGTTTTCCAAAGGAAAACGTTCGAAATGTGAATTGATAAAAAAAAACATGCTTCGAAATAAGATACAGACTTCAAATTTGGTGTACAGGTAGATAGTTCGAAAGGAAGAACATGTGCAATTTCAGTTTTCCGATATTTTGAACTTTTGGGGGTGCCTCAAAACTAAATGTTCGATTTGTCGAATAAATAAGTAAAAAATTTACATTATTCAGGGGTTCCTTAATGTGGGGCCGTTGATTTTCAACGGGTATGCGGCTAGTATATACTAATTGCCAAGTGTCCGTCTGTCTGTCTGTCTGTCTGTCCGTCTGTCTGTCTGTCCGTCTGTCTGTCACGCCTTTTTTAGGCACTTCCCGAATAGATAGAGACTTGCAATTTGGTACACGGCTCGGTCGTTCGACAAAAACCCCTGGAAAAATCGAATTTTTCGAAAACGTTCCATAGAGGGGGTGCCCCACACCAAAACGTTCGATAAGTGAAATGACGGGAAAGCATGCTTCGCGATGAGATAGAGACTTCAAATTTGGTATATGGGTAAATCACTCGAAAGGAAGAAAGTGTGCAATTTCAGATTTCCAATATTTTCTACTTAAGGGGGGGGTGCAGCACACCAAAACGTTCGAAAAGTGAAATGATAGGAAAGAATGCTTTGCGATGAGGTAGAGACTTCAAATTTGGTGTATGGGTAAACCGTTCGAAAGGAAGAAAGTGTGTAATTTCAGATTTCCAATATTTCCTACTTAAGGGGGTGCCGCACACCAAAACGTTCGAAAAGTGAAATGATAGGAAAGCCTGCTTTGCGATAAGATAGGGACTTCAAATTTGGTATGTAGGTAAACCGTTCGAAAGGGAGAAAGTGTGTAATTTCAGATTTCCAATATTTTCTACTTAAGGGGGTGCCGCAGACAAAAATGTTCGATTTTCCGAATAAATGAGAAACGGCCCCTTTAAAATTTGATAGAGGCTCAAAATTTGATAGAGGCCACATGATTTTATATATAGACTAATCATTTGATGAAAACACCCAAAACGAATATAATTTTTCAAAAATGTTCGTTTAAGGGGGTTCTCCAGAGGAAAACGTTCGAAATGTGAATTGATAAAAAAAAACATGCTTCGAAATAAGATACAGACTTCAAATTTGGTGTACAGGTAGATAGTTCGAAAGGAAGAACATGTGCAATTTCACTTTTCCGATATTTTGAACTTTTGGGGGTGCCTCAAAACTAAATGTTCGATTTGTCGAATAAATAAGAAACGCGAATTATTAAAAAATTTACATTATTCAGGGGTTGCTTAATGTGGGGCCGTTGATTTTCAACGGGTATGCGGCTAGTTTAAACTACTAAATCTCGTGATCATTGAGACATAAATAAACCCATGTTGCGATTTTTATAAACAAGAGTGTATTTTGAGCAATAAACTCAATTTAATGAATTATTGAAAAAACAAAAATCTGATGCGGGCAGCACATGATTTTCCCTGCAGACTTATTTATATCCACGTTCTCTCTATTTCAATTAAATAATTTAATTCACTTTTAATTCAATTTTCGTTCTCTTTTGGTGAGTGGACTTATTTTCAAAAGTGGCGTAGAGAAACGAAAAAATTTAAATATCTCGAGAACGGCTAGTCCTAGTGTAATGGGGTTAGTCTTATTATTTTCTTCGTTAAAAATTACGTATAAAACAAACATGTAATGTATATATTTGAACATACGTAGTTTTTTATTTTAGATTTTGAGGATTTTTGCTGGCCAATTTGCAAAAAAAAGGCAGGTTATTTTTTCCGAAGCGTACCAAAATCTAATCAGCACCAGAATAACCCTCAAGTGACTTATCTACCGAATTTTGTGAAATTCGGTCCATTAGTTTTACAGTTAGAGTGAATACAGACTTTTTTGGACCATTTCGCAAAAAAAAGGCAGGTTCTTTTATCCCGAAGCGTACCCAAAACTAATCAGCACCACATTCGCCCACAAGAGACTTACCTACCAAATTTTATCAAATTCTGTCAATTAGTTTTTTAGTTAGAGTGGATACAAAATCTGCACAAACACACAGACACACACACAGACGTCACGCTAAAATAGTTTATTCGTATTCTAGAGGTCTCGAATCATGTAGATCCTTCGAAAACTCGAGTTGCGATTTTCGTCATGATTCCGATACTTTCCCTATACTTTACCATGTATTGCAGGGAAAGTAAAAAGAAAATGCATTTGAGTCTGTAAGGGAAAGTTGTGTGCAACCCACATCAGATTTTTTTTTTATCTGAAATGCGCCTTTCTCCGATTCCAACTATAAAATAAGATTACGAGAAAAATCATACTGAAATATTATGAAGAATCTATAGGCTAAAGTTATTTTTATTTACACTTCTAAGAAATACGATATTATGTGCACCTGATCGCGAAGCATAAGATATAGTAATAAATATGGTTTGAAATATGGCATTGCGTCGATTGCAAATGTCAATTTGATTTTTCTGCTCCCACAAACAGCTGGGTAGATTTAATTCTTTCAAAAATATGCTTCAGATATACGGTCGGGAGTATTATTTTTTTAAAATGGAGAATTTTTTATTTACAAGTTTTTTGTGTGTGAAGAAGAACAATCTGTATTTTAATCATTTTCGGCATATTGGCACAAAGTTAAATAATATTTTCGTAATATGGCGTGTTTCATCTTACATAGTTAAAGATGATGTTTGTGTGTATTTTTACTTTCCCTGCAATACATGGTAATGTCTAGGGAAAGTATTGGAATCATGCCGAAAATCGCAACTCGAGTTTTCGACGGATCTACACGTTTCGAGACCTCTAGAATACGAAAAAGCTATTTTTCGCGTGACGTCTGTGTGTGTGTCTGTGTGTCTGTCTGTCTGTGTGTCTGTCTGTGCAGATTTTGTATCCACTCTAACTAAAAAAATAATTGACCGAATTTCATAAAATTTGGTAGGTAAGTCATTTGTGGGCGAATCTGGTGCTGAATAGTTTTGGGTACGATTTGGGATAAAAGAACCCGCCTTTTTTTGCGAAATGACCCGCAAAAGCCTGTATCCACTCTAGCTGTAAAACTAAAAGAACGAATTTCACTAAATTCGGTAGATAAGTCAGTTGTGGGTTACCTTGGTGCTGATTAGTTTTTGGTATGCTTCGGAAAAAAATAACCTGCCTTTTTTTGCGAAATGGCGAGCACAAATCGTCTAAATGTAAACTAAAAACTACGTATGCTGAAATATATCCATTAAATGTTTGTTTTATACGTAATTTTTTTACGAAGAAAAGAATATAAGACCAACCCCATTACACTAGGACTAGCTGTTCTCGAGATATTTTCGTTTTTTCGCTACGCCACCTTTAAAAATGAGTCCAGTTACCAAATGAGAACGAAAATTGAATTAATAGTGAATTAAATTTAATTAAAATAAAGAGAATGTGTATATAAGTCTGCAGGAAAAGTCATGTGCTGCCCACATCAGATTTTTACTTTCCCTGCAATACATGGTAATGTATAGGGAAATTATTGGAATCATGCCGAAAATCGCAACTCGAGTTTTCGACGGATCTACACGTTTCGAGACCTCCAGATTACGAAAAAACTATTTTTAGCGTGACGTCTGTGTGTGTGTTTGTGTGTCTATAAGTGCAGATTTTGTATCCGCTCTAACTAAAATACTAATGGACCGAATTCCATAAAATGTGGTAAGTCACTTGTGGGCGAATCTGTTGTTGATTAGTTTTGGGTACGATTCGGGATCAAATAACCCTCCTTTTTTTGCGAAATGGCCCGCAAAAGCCTGTATCCACTCTAGCTGAAAACTAATGAATCGAATATCACAAAATTCGGTAGATAAGTCACTTGTGGGTCACTCTGGTGAGGATTAGATTTTGGTACGATTCGAAAAAAAAATTTCCTGGCTTTTCTTGTAAAATGGCCCGCAAAAATCACCAAAATCTAAAATAAAAAACTACGTATGCTCAAATATATCCATTAAATACTTGTTTAATATGTAATTTTTAAGGAAGAAAAGAATAAGGCCAATCCCATTACACTGGGACTAGTCGTTCTCGAGATATTTCAGTTTTTTCGTATTTTCTCTACGCCACCTTTTAAAATAAGTCCAGTTATCAAATGAGAAAGGAAATTGAATTAAAAGTGAATTAAATTTAATTAAAATAAAGAGAACGTGAATATAAGTCTGCAAGGAAAGTCATGTGCTGCCCACATCAGATTTCTCTCTCTCTCTCTCTCTCCCTCTTGCTGTGAGTGTGTGTGTGTCTTCTGTAGTTAGAAACCAAAACTTCGGAAAACAAGAAAATTTGGCATAGAGGCACTTCAGGACTAAGCGGGAATTCCTTTAAATTTCAATTAATTTTTTATTTAATTTATATTTTGGCACGATTTGGGTGGATTTTCTCACAAATCAGTTCCTCATTGACCAAACTATTGTCACAAACTTTCCATCCTGCTGCCAACGAAAAGAATGAAAATCCTTCTTTCGAACGATTTTTGAACTGAATTAGTGGAACAATTCCTTCATACTTATTTATTTATTTTTAAATATACCGAAATTTCCATTATTTAGGATATATGATACTTATTTTGCAGCGTCCGAAATGGAAGATTAGCCTAATTCTATAGTTTTGCAACAATACGTGTGTATATCTTCGCAGTATAAAATAAATTAAATTTCTACATTATTTTATCTTCTGTGATTCTCAAGCAAACACAAAGAAATAGAAATCGTAGATTACGTTAACAAAGAGCGTATCTCTGGTGGATTTTCCTCCCTGGTGCACTTTCCTAGCCAGCCTGTTAAAATCTGCCTTGGAACTCGCGATACGGTTTAAATCACGCCTTCTTTCCCCCCCCCCCCCCAGAGAAAAAAATTCAGTTGCTTTTATTATATTTTATTTAGTTTATATTTATTATTTTACTTAATGGAAGAAATAACTTGGAAATTGAGGCAATTTGGGAATTGAGTGGTGTTATCTGTAAATGCATTATTTAAGCAGCGAGCATTTATAGAGGACTTACGTAATACGTAAGTCCTGCGTAATATGTAAAAGAAGATATCTATATGTATGTCTGCGTCATCTGTAATGTAAAATCGACAGACTGTAATGTAAATTCAGACACCGACGAAATTCGGTGTAAATGTACTTCAGATTTTCGGATATTATGGCTCCGGAGATTCAGTTTATTCAAATTAGTTTAAAAGTGTTTTAATGTCGAAAACCACATTTCCACCATTTTTTCAAATTAAATCTATTCTTTCTCTGCCGCTGCAGACAATAATTCGATAACACGTGCTTTGATTAAATCGCAAACATTTCGTCTGAACGAAAAAAATATATTGATATTAATAAAAGATTGCATACTAAATGCATTTAATTTGTGGGTTTTCTATCCTTGCGAATTTAAAAAGATTTCGTCCTATTCTTTTTTTTTATTTGATATTATATTATCATTATGATAGAAGTTGACTTAAATTGGATAAAAATTAGATGATATAGCAATAACTTTTTTAATTTTATTTCGGGTATATAACGCTCTGTTTTTTTCTTTTCTTTATTGTGACTTCAAGTATATTTATTACTAGCAGCATACCCGTTCTTCGTACGGAGTATATAATATAAAGAAACTTGAAATTCATAATCATGCCCAAATTCTTATAGTATACTAAATGACATGTTTAATCAAAATATTCTGTTAAAGTATTTAATATAATGCTCCTAAAAAGAAGTTTAAGAATCTCTGTTCTCGCTATATAAAATTATCTTCATGGACATATCTGAAGAATAAAACATCTTGGACCCCTTATGTAAGCAAATATAAAAAAAAATATGGAATTGAATCAATATATGCAAAATAAAAGCGTTAAAATTGTATGGGACCCGTACTAATTATATACGCGAATATTAGAAAATATAACCTGTATTAGTAGATTACATGTATAAATTGAAAATACCAATAAATCCGTAATCTTTAAATCTGAAGACAGTCATTTATTCCAATATATGTCAAAATTAAAGTGCTAAAATTATATGGGAAGATATACACTTACTACTTATAATGTCCGATTATTAGAAGACGATTACCCGTTTTACAATATGAGTCACAAATGTTTTTTGGTAAAATACAACAGACGACGTAATAAATTGAATATATAATTAATTCCCTTAATCTTCATACCAGAAGACTGTACTTGATTCCAATATATATGCCAATATATGTCAAAATATATGCCAATATACCTGTACTACTTATATTCTCGTAGGTTAGAAGATATACCCGTGCATTCCTAGAAGATTACTCGTACAACGTACAATATGCGTGTGTCAGCAATTTTTGCTGCAATAAAACAATGGCGTAATAACTTAAAAATATCAATAATTCCGGAAAATATCAATAATAATAATGTTTAAACCTGAAGAGTATAATTGATATTATCCAGTCCAAAATGAAATGGCAATGAAATTTATTTTATATACATATCTTCATTATTCAAATCGGAAAGGATTTAATAAAAATCGTATGCCGCATAAACACATTGGATTTAAATCCGTTGCTAAGCGACATGATATCATTTGCTTCAAATAAATTGGTAGAAAAAATATCGTCTAAATAGTTATATTTCTATGGAACATTTGGCGACAGTTTCGTCAAATTAGCGACATTTTAAAAAATCGCCAAATTTATCGCCAAGTGGGACTGTAGAACTGACAGTTCCACTTTGCGACAAATTGACGAAATATCCACAATACTATCCCCTAATAAAAAACAATTAATATCATTTATGTAGCGCAATTTTATCAATTTCAAGATATTTTTATAGATTTGAAAACATTTTTATCAATTTGGTGACATTTTAAAAATTCGCTAAATGTATTACTAATTAGGATGGTTGGTCTGACAGAGAAATGCTAACCAAACATCATTTCAGTACTCTCTTCTAACAAAACAAAACAAAAATTCATTGATATGTAGAAGACCAAGCCACACGACCAACCCGAAGGTTTATGGCAGCTGTTTGTGTGTCGTTTATATCAATTTGGCGACATATCTGTCAATTTGGCAAAGTTTAAGAAAAGTTGTCAAATTAGCGATATCCCTCCAAATTCGTAGCTTTGAATTTGCAGATTTGAATGAAACATTCTTATCCCGTTTCAATATACTAAATGAAAACACTACAATTGTATTAGAAGATATACACCCGCTCTACTCTTTTTCTGTTTCAACAATCGGCTATATGAATTTATTGGCTAAACACAATATATGAGTTTAGTAGCTAAATACGATATAAGCTTGAAAACTCTTTGCCAAAATAAATGAAATTGATGTACGCAGTCAGCAATTAATATAATTGAAAGAAAAATCAAACCGTCCATTCATAAGATATACTTTTATATCCATTTATCCATTTATTTATTATTTAAATCGAAAAAAAAATAATAAAAACGTTAACAAACACATTTAATTTAATTGCGATGCCGAGCAACATGATATATCCTCCTAAAATGTTAAAATTTATTAACCACTAACAGCACACCCGTTATTCGTACGGAGTGTATAATTTAAAGAAACTTAAAGTTCGCAATCATGTGCAAATTCTGTTAAAATATTAAATTTATTGCTCCTAAAGAGAAGTTTAAGAATATATGTTCTCACTATGCAAAATTATCTTCACGATCAGATCTGAAGAATAAAACTTCCTGCCCCCTTTTGTAAGCAAATTTACAGAAGAAAAAATAGGAATTGAATGAATATATGCAACCCCGTACTAATTATATTGTCGCAGATCAGAAAATATGCCAATGTGTTAGTAGAAGATTACCCGTATTTCAATATGCGTCTCAAAAATATTTGCCAAAATAAAAGAGATGACGTAATAAATTGAAATCATCAATAATATCCGTACTCTTTATACCAGAAGGTCGTAATTGATTCCAATATATGCCAATATATATCAAAACATATGTCAATATACCTGTACTACTTATATTCTCGTAGATTAAAAGATATACACGTGTATTTGTAGAAGATTCGTACAACATACAATATATGAGTTTAAACAATTTTTGTCATAATAAAATAATTGCATAATAACTTGAAAATATCAATAATCCTTGAATCAATAATCCCCGAAAATATAAATAATAATAATTTTTAAACCTGAAGACCGTAATTGATATTATCCACTCAAACATGCTATAAGAAAAATCAAATCGTTCTTTTCTAAAATATATTTCTATATCCATTTATTTATTATTCAAATCGAAAAAATAATTATTAAAATTAACAGACAGATTTAATTTAATTGCGTTTCTGAGTAACATGATATAAGATAGAATCTTATAACATGTTAAATATGTCATGTCTTATAACATAAACTGCGAAATTAAATAACGATTTTGATTTCTCTATACTTCTCATTGTTCCGTAAAAGCTTGTTTTAAATAAACCATGAACCATGGAGTTAGATTTCCCCTTTAAATCATGTTTCAAACCATTCATGTTTTCAGAAAGTGACTAATTAACGCAAAAAATCTCCCATCAAACTCAGAGTATAAATTTTAATTCACTTTCAAACGATTTTCAAGCTTTTCGTTTGGATAAACCACGGAGTCAGGGAGTAGAACTCCTAGGAAAAAGTTCCGTTTTTCATTAATATCTCGACAACCCCAGGTCTTAGAAACTCGAAACTTGGACAAAATTTATGGGGGGGATATTTCAAGGCTATTCACCAAATTTCATTAAATTCGGTTCAGCCTTTTTTCCGTGATGATGAGACAAACGAAAATTTCGTTTTTTACTAATATCTCGAGAACCACTGGTCGTAGAAACTCAAAACACGGATATAATTTTAAGTGGGGCTATTTCTGGGCTACCCACAAAATTTCATCAAATTCGGTTCAGCCGTTCTCCCGTGATGGTGTGACAAACAGACAGACAGACAGACAGACAGACAGACAGACAGACAGATTTTCATTTTTATTTATATAGATATCGTACTACCAACTGTCAGGGACCAAGTACTTACTTAGGGCTTGCAGGGTTCACTTCCACAATAAGAGCGAAATTTCGTCCCGGTAGCTCAACGGTAGAGCGTTAGCTGGCTAGTTCAGAGATCCAGGGTTCGATTCCCGGTTGGAGCAACAAGGTTCAATGGCAACCCAACGAGTTAACCCTATAGGTTCGTGCAAAGATGTCGGAGGTATGAAAGTGACCTAAGTTCCACTAGTACGGACGGATTCAGTGGACTTCGGAATAAAGAGCACCGATTTCAATAGTGAGAGGATTGCGACCACGGAGGATACTAACCCCGTTAAAAATAGTAGTATCAGAGGCTAACCTGAGGTAAAAATTAGCAGGAGGTGGTCATTGAGATTGTCAGTTGCACGCCGGTCTGACAATAGAAGGTGGAGAATGCACAGTCCACTTCGACAATGAGAGCTTGGAATTTCGTCCCAGTAGCTCAACGGTAGAGCGCCGACTGGCCAGTTCGGTGATCCAAGGTTCGATTCCCGGAAGGGGCAGCAAGGTTCCTTGCAGGCTTATGATAGGATCTAATTTTAAACACATTGCACCCGTGTTGTGTAATTGGCATAGCTGCTCCTGGAAAAAAACAGAGCGTCGGAAAACAATTTTGGTTCAAAACAGGCGATTTGTAAATTGAATGGTGTTACCTGTATCTGTATTAAAGAAACTTATTAAGACCCGAATAACAGTGGGTCATTTGTTTTAGTGTGATAACATAAAGCCACTTTATTAGGTATTTGGTATAATTTACAGTTTCTCAAAGAAAGAATCCTGTGGTTTTGTTTCTAAAGAATTGATCGTATGTGTGTAAGGTCATCATAAATTGAAACTATATTCAAAAATCTGATGTGGGCAGCACATGACTTTCCTTACATAATGCAATCCTCCTCCTTTAATGCTTTCCTTACAATGAATTCACTACTTTTACAGTTAAAAAAAAATAGATTATTATAATAGTAGATACTTATATTCTTTCCAATATTTTAAATTTTCGTCAATTAGTCGTCATTTTCATTGATTTAGCAATATTTTTATCCATTTGGCGAGATTTTCGTTAACTTGGCAACATTTAAGAAAGTCGCCAAGTTGGCGATATTCCGCCAAATTCGTCGCCAAATCTCGCCAAGCGTTATGGAAGGAAACATAAGTTATTCTTATAGCAGATAAATGACTATCGGCGTTCAAATACAAAAGTATTACTCAAAGTACGTTTTCTCATGAATGGAACGAGCTAGATCCACGAGGATTGTGTCACCCTATTTATCGCATGATATTACATATGAAAAGTGAACATGTTTCTCAACAGTTGATATATATTTTTTTTAATTTATGGGATTTTTTGATAAATTTATTTGAAAAATGTGCAATATCTCGAGAACGGTTCATGCTAGCGTTCTAAAGTTTATGTCAATCGCTTTCTAAGGAAAAATTACATAAGAAATGTCTGTTTGCGTAACTTTATTAAAGGTTTCGATTTTTTGATGATTTTTTCAAAATTTCACTCGAAAATTTAGGGAGGTTCTAAACATTTGATTGCGTTTAAAAACAATAGACTTCCAGTATTCACGGATTGTGATTTGTGTATCAAATTTCATTCGAATAGCTCCATTCGTTCGTGAGATATCGTCTCCAGAGACTCACTGACATGCACACACACATACTTTCACACACACACACACACACACACACACACACAGACATCACCTCAAAAATGTTTGATTCGTGATCAGGGATGCTTGAAACGCACTCTCCCGTCGAAAACTCGAATTCGTATTTTCGACTCCGTCACAATACTTTCCTTATACATTATGTATGTAAGGAAAGAAATAATCTTTGCTCAGATATAAATCCCGGTACCGTGTATACTGAATCTCATTGAAATGCAATACATTTTTATCAAGCAAAACAATTTTTGAAATAAATACTTTTTTAAGCTATATCGTATTATTCTCCATCAAACATAAAATATTAGAAACATGAAGCAATTATCAATGATACCATTGTTTTGAAAATATTATTTTACTAGAACGTATTGAAGATATTAGTTTACTAGAATTTATTGAAGATATTATTTTACTAGAACGCCCGTTTAGAACAAAAATAAATAAATAATCCCGCATCTGCATTTACCATAGGTATATGCGATGTAAGAAAGTAATTGATAAAGGTATGCTATGTAGAAAATTGGGACTTAGGGGTACACGAGAAAAAATAGTTTGGCGACCAGTGTTCTAAACAATAAAAGATAGATAGGAACAGTAAGCAACAAAAATATTCAGTAGGAATTCTGGTTTCTGGGTTAATATTTTTCTTTTACAAAGCCCTGATAGTTTTCGAGGAATTGTCTTGTCAAGTTGAAACATATTTACAATTTTCTATTTTTAAAGTTTATAATGTTTAGATGCTTTAATTTTTTGCAAATTCAAACTAAATAAAAATAACAAAATATGTATAAAAATACAAATTTAATATTGAAATTTTTTGAAAAAAAAAGGACCATTAAACATTATAAACTCGAACGACACAGTATGGGTTCCCCCGGCCGTCCAAATAGTTGCTCTTAGTCCTCTGGACGAGTCGGACGGTCTGGGTCTTCTTCTACAGTATGGGTTCCCAGTGAGTTGAACTTATTAGAAAATTTAGCATCCAATAAGTTTTCGGATGAAAATAGGGAGAAATTCGTTAAAAATATGGATTGATTGAAGATATTCGTTATAAAAATGGAAAGTTTGAAGATATTTATTGGAAAATGTTGTTACGAATAATGAGGGTAAAGCTTTTCAGATAAATGCAAGAAAATTAAAATGATTTATAAACGAAACATATAATCCATTTTGCAATATAATACATAATTCGTTTTAAAATAATTTTAAAAACACAATATTTGCAACTATACAAAAAAACAAAGATAGCAATCAATTTGCACCGTTTTTAAACCGGATCGTGCTACGGTACAGGTGTCGTACGGCAAAGAGCTCAGCCGCCGAACGCCTTTGATCTCCAATATCAGCTTCTGATATGTTCGAATCGTGCTACTGGGGTATGTCTTAGAAACTAAAAGTACTAGCTTCTAAATAGTAATTTCTAATCCTTTAGAAGCCGTACAAGAATATATAATTGGATTTTAAATCGCGTTCTTTGTTTCTGTGGTGCACATTTATATAAATATGCAAAGCATATATTTAAATTGAACATCTTAAACATGGCCGTTAATCGTAGGTCGTATAACATTGCATTGCGCCGCATTAATACCCACCATTATAATCTTTAGCACGAGTATCTGGAATAAAATATATTAACATATACAGTGCAACTTGAATAAAACGAACGTCTCTAATTCGAAGATTTCTCTTGGTCCCTTGAACTTTGTATTAAATTAATGTTAAAAAATCCTGGATAATTAGAAGTTTTTTATAAAAACTTTCGAACCATAACAACTTTTCGGCCTTTCGTAGTTAAGAAATCATCACCGGAATACCCCTACCTGTTCGACACGTGACAGCTGAAACCCCCCTTCCCGCTACCTGTTCGAGAGTTCAACCTACAGAGGGTGTTGGTTCAACCGGCTTCAGACGTCATTTGAGCTTCCTACCACACCCGGTCTACACTCAGGCCGTGGCACCAGAATCATGAGGTGACGCTAGAAGGGGAACTCTCGCTAACTCGGGAAAACTTGCAAATTAAGAGTTAAAAAATATTTCAAAATAATTACACTTTTACTCATTTCTATACCTAAATTTTAGCACAGTTAATTTCATAAAGATTATCTAAACTTATATGGGTGGGGGGGGGGGATATTTTTTTACTGGGGCTCCCACAAAGCAAGAACTACTCTGTCTAAATGATTGCAAAATTATATATAATATAGATCCTTTTACAGTTACAAACCCAGTGTTAATGAATATTAAGTAGCTTTCATTTTTTTTCTACTATTGTAAACAATGCAATTAATATGATATCAAAATTTCTACAACCATATGTATAATGGCAAAAAAATATTGTGTGACAATTCTATTTTTACATATAATTTGAAATATTTTCACATTGCTGATGAGAAAAATCACTTCAATTGATTTTTAATAAATATTAGAGTTTTGAATATTGAATACTTTTAATGCAAGGAATACTTTTTGCCTCTCAATGTTAGATGGATATAATAATTTTAATGTTAACACGTGAGAAAATTTAAGGAGTTTATCTTATTCAAAGTTATATAAATTCCGTAAATCAGAAAAATTTGCCTCTTTAAGGTTTTCATCATTTTGGAAGTCAGGGTACTGCAATTTAGTGTCTTTTACATTTAATCAATTATTTCTTATAGATTTTAATAAATGAACAGGATCATACATCAAATACAGAGGTATATCAGGATTACTTGGATTATATACAGCATCATTAAATTTATCGTGTTTCTTAAAAAAAAGCAAACATGCTTCTATTAATATTGTTGTTATCAGTAATAACAGACAATACATTAAGGTCAAGTTCTTTTAACTTGCAAATTAACATAGATGCCAAATTATAGAGCTTTTGTCCCGTAAATGTTGAAACTGGGGCAATTGCTATTACGTCTTTATAATTCAAAAACATAGATGTAATCAAAAACACTTGGGCAGTTTTTGCTTTTTCATTACTATCAAAACAATCACCAGTTACTTTACCACATTTAAACGTATACCTAGGATCAACATAAATCTCATCAATTAAGAGAGAGACAAATTTTTGGTCTTCGTTTAAACATTGTACCCTACGTTTTAAATAACTATTACACGGATTAAAAAAATCTGAATCCACATTTAACTTTTTTGAAATTCTAATTAATGTTCTCACATGAGGCAATGCCAACACCTTTGAAATTCTAAATGCCTTATAGCACGAAGAACTAGATAAGTATATTTTAAAGCATAGAATAAACAGCTCTTGTGAAAATCGAAGCTGATTGTTTGGTTTTTCTAGCAGTTTTACTTGTTCAATTAAAAAGTCTAATTTGGCGGTGCAAATTTCTGAACATACCTGCTTCTGTTTCTCCAACAGCTTCACTGCGGCTTTGATATAATTAAGTTGTAATGGAGTAGAATGCACAGTTTCACATGCACTTATTAATAAATCCAGATCACGTTTATTTGTAATTTGACTAAATTGTATTCCACATTTTTGTAGCTGCTTCTCACTGCACTGGAGATTTTCAAAAACACATCGAACGTTTTTTCTTGACATATGCTGATACTCGCAATAACACATGGCACAGATGATGCATTAATGTGAACTTTAAAAAGATACAGCTTGTTATCGATTCAAAGGTGGGTCCAATTTTCTCCTTGAATAGTACAAAAATAAACTTGATATCTTCTAAAGTTGGCAGGCTGTTGTTTTGCTGCTCTTGTTGAAAAGTCATTATACTTTTAGAAATTGCCGCATAGTTCGACCGGCAACCGGGAACGGAACACGTGCAAGGAATTGATAATTACGCAGATATAAACAATTTAAAAAATGGCTCTAAAGCACCCATGAACGTTAGTTAAATGATAATAAAACATAAGAACAACTTATTATGCACAAAACACGATGCTATAAAACTAATAGAACATTCCGAAAACCTCAAAAACGTTTTGCAATCATCAACCACTCCACGAGGGATGCTGACCGCGCTTGTATTTTTGTTCTCTTCTTTCCGAATACTCCCCTCTTACCGTGACGTCACGACAATTTCTCCTCAGTGGCGCCACGGCCTGTATGTAGACCGGCTGTGTTCCTACTCTCAGTGTATCTGTAGTGTTGTGAGAGTTTCGCTAGTGAGCATTCACGATGCCTTTGAATAAACCACGCGTTCAATACAAGAATTTGACGTTTGCTGAGAAGGTCGCCGTCATTCGCGATGTGGAAAAGGAGTGAAATGATTTAAAAAAATATTTGCGATATGAAAAAACAATCAGATATTGCACAATTTCTTCTAAAATTATAATTTTCTGTATTGAATGTAACACGTACATGTATGTAGCTTACGTAAATCTTATTTTGTTTACATACATATAGTGTTTAAGTCCTTCATACCGTGATATTTCTATAAATATATACTTATTGACAGAATAACCTTTTCAAGCATTCAGTGGACCTGAAACTAAAGTTAAAAGATGTCACTTTTTTAAATCTAAATTTTGGATAATTCGAATTTTTTTAGTGGTCCCTTCAGCTTCGAATTATCCAAGTTGCACTGTACTACGAATAATTAATTTTACCCATTTTAACTTTAAAACACATATTTATTAAGCAACTTATAATTATAATTAGATTACAACAATTATACTTATATATTTACGGAGCAGACTAAACATGTAAGAGCAGGCATACAAAAATTCTTAAACTGACTATGACCTTTAATAATCTGATTTGCACATGCCTTCTTATTGTCTTTAGACTTTTGGCCTGCATTCGATTGATAACCGAAGCTTGTTTGTTTCACCATCTCTGCGACCACGGCTTCTGATTGATACACATCCACATCTCGCCTGTTGCACCTGTCTGCCTCTGTAGAAGGCCCAGACCACACGACCAACCCGGAGGTTTATGGCAGCTGTTTGTGTGGCCGGCTGTCTGCCTCTGTGTGGAACTTAATGCATATCTATTCTGACTGCGCACTGTAGGGGAACCTTAATGCATCTCCGTATCTCATCTCATTCTATATTCTCATCTATTACTCATGTTTGATCTGTTACTCGACTGCATCTTATCTCGACTTGTTACTGCTCTGTTTTCATCATTGTAGTCGTCTGTTACTGTGGTAGCCTGTTACTGTATTTTTGTTTCTGTATAAGCTATGTAGAACCTTCTACAGGTTGCCACCACTTTTTGCCTGAGGTCTGATAAGTCTCTTCGCCGACTATTGACGGACCTCAGGGTGACGCTTAACACTTCCTTATTGGTTACCGTTTTAACCAACCCTATGGTTTTTCCTTTAGCCTCCAGTAACTGCTCTTGCTCGACCAAACCGGTACTTGAAGTCCCTCATTTATGACATTGCTGACCTCTCGGATCAGAGCCGCTGCAAAACTGACGTCAACCAGACTGGGTCCCTTTGTCTGGTCGGTTAAATATCATCATAAATCCACATATAAACCTGTCTACGTGCATTCTGGTCTCACGTACAGGGTCTCAGAGGAAAACTTTATGTTGGATTTTAGAATTATTAAATTACCCATAATTAACGTAGTCGTTGATCGTACAGCCGTATAACATTACATATAACACACACAATTAACTTTACCCATTTTAAGTTTAAAATACATACTTATTAAGCACCTTATAATCAGAATTAGATTACAACAATTATACTTACGTATATACTATTTACGGTATACTATTTACGGAAGAGACTGGACGCGTAAAAAGAATCGGTGGTGCGTACAGAACCCAGGATGGTCGCCAGGTGGCGCTGACATCGGTCCTTGGCGAAAATCCCAATAACGCGCCAATGCTCACTGGTGCCCTTGCAGTTGCAGGGCAGTTGAAAAACAATGCGGTAACCCTTACCAGCCGAATTTACTATTACCACTTTTTTTCTTCTGCGAAACAAATCATACCAAATAGTGCTTTTTGTAGTTCATTTTGCTACTAAATCCGATTAATTTTA
The DNA here is from genome assembly GCA_951213105.1 of Amaurobius ferox. Classification (NCBI taxonomy): domain Eukaryota; kingdom Metazoa; phylum Arthropoda; class Arachnida; order Araneae; family Amaurobiidae; genus Amaurobius; species Amaurobius ferox. Next base: position 64,290,976 of record OX578146.1, read on the forward strand.
ACTTGTATAAAGTGAGTATACGAAGTCTAATTTTTTAATTTTAATCGTTCTGTTTACATTGTGTATATGAAGAAACGTTTGGGATAACTTTTTCAGTATTTATGAAGAACAAATAACATTACATAAAATGTTACTAATTATTCCAGCAAAATTTTTTCGTTATTATCTATATGTACGTTAATTTTTTCTTTTGGAATAACGTTTTCAAAATTTCTCAATAGTTAGACGTAGGATAGATGCATTGCTAATTTAATATATTTATCATTTTATTTTTACACATTAGTTTTGTACTGAAATGATTACTTTTTAAAATTTGTTCATACTGTAAAAAAATCTGATGTGGGCAACACATGACTTTCCTTATATAATGCAATGAATTTACTACTTTTACAGTTAAAAAAAATCTGATGTGGGCAACACATGACTTTCCTTATATAATGAAATGAATTTACTACTTTTAGAGTAAGATAAATAGGGTTTTCGTATAGTAGATACTAATATCCTTTCCAAGATATTGAATTCTCGACAATTAGTCGTCATTTTCATTGATTTAGCGTCATTTTTATCCATTTGGCGAGATTTTCGTTAATTTGGCAACATTTCAAAAAGTCGCCAAGTTGGCGACATTCCGCCAATTTCGTCGCCAAAATCTCGCCAAGCGTTATGGACGAAGAAATAAGTTGCTCTTACAGCAGATAAATTGGCGTTCAAATGCAAAAGTATTACTCAAAATATCTTTTTTCATGAATGGAACGAGCTGGATCCACGAGAATGATGTCACCCAATATATCGCATGATATTATATATGAAAAGTGAACATGTTTCTCAATAGGAAATATTTTTTTTCTATTTTATATGACTTTTTGATAATTTTTTTGAAAAATGTGCAATATCTCGAGAACGGTTCATGTTAGCGTTCTAAAATTTATGTCAATCGTTTTCTAATGAAAAATTACATAAGAAATGTTTATTTGCGTAACTTTAATATTGGTTTTGATTTTTTGACGATTTTTTCAAAATTTCATTCGAAAATTTAGGGGGGTTCTGAGCATTCGATTGCGTATAAAAACAATAGGCTTCCAGTGTTTACAGATTGTGATTTTTGTACCGAATTTGGTTCGAATCGGTCCATTCGTTCGTCAGTTATCGTCTCCACAGACCCACTGACACACACACACACATATTTTCACACACACACACACACACACACAGACATCACTTCAAAAATGTTTGATTCGTGATCAGGGATGCTTGAAATGTGCTCTCCCGTCGAAAACTCGAATTCGAATTTTCTACCCCGTCACAATACTTTCCTTATACATTATGTATATAAGGAAAGTAATAATTTACATATACTTGCCAGCTGAGTTTCTTCTTTGTCCAGAGATCATAATTGAAATCTTTGGCATAGAAGATAATTTTGCTAGCTTTTAATATGTTCAATGCTTGAAATTTAATGACATATTGTTAATTTTTTAAATTATGCTTAAATTTGTAAATATTATGTTAATATTTACATTAAATATTAGGTTAAATTTGCAAATGTTAGGTTAATTTGTAAATATTAAGTTATGAGGGTTTATCAACAATTATCTTTTTATCAACATTACAGTTGTACTTGAAGTGTACTCTTTTTCATATTTGTAAACTGCATGCTGGCTAGCTAAGTTATTCTCTGTATAGAGTTTTAAATTGAAATCTCTTGCTCGTAGAGGACAACTTTTCTGTTAAGAAAAGTAATTGCTGAAATATATCAGCATGGAAAGTTCCAAGTGACCATGTTGTTCAGTGCATAATTGTAAAATTGAAACTTTAATTACTACTGGTTTATTTTGCGGCATAAAAAGGCAATGTTTCGAACAGCTGTCGGAAAATTTTATGCACTAGATGTATCCATGCAGAGCATCTACGCTCTAGTGTCTTTTAATACTCACTATCTATTTGTAACTTACTACACAATCTCTGGAGCTTGAGTCATTTTTAAACATTAATATTCCCTAGTATTTACTTTTGTTTGTCTCACAATCAGTATCGCTCTTGCATTTTTAATATCACCAGACATATGTGGATTCATTGTTATACGACCCTCTAATCAAATATAAACCATATATTTATTTAAATTAAATTAACTTTAGATCAAATAATATATAATTTCATTGTTGAACAAAAACTTCAATAAAATAATTGTGTTTGAGATATCATTATGGAGGCAAAAGGACTACCTATCTAACTCCATGGATACTTTTGATAGGATAGAGTAAGAGTTTTCCTTTACTTTCATATTTTAAACAATGTAATTATGGTTACACTTGTTATCATTTGGGAAATGGTAAATAAGCCCTTTTTAACATAACGTAAATAAATGCATTATATGTACAGGGTTAGAAAGCAGGAGCATAAAGTCACGCAACAGTGACTTCTAACCAATTTTAATATAATAAATTTGACTATTTTTATATAATTAAAAAAAAATTCTAGAGTATCCACATGAAAAGTCATATTTTGTACTTCTTTACAAAAAAAGTGAGACGTGATCAAAATTTGCATACGATGATAGTCTGCTTTAATTAAAGCTTTCTTAAATCGGAACTTTACGACCAATAGATTAAGAGACATTTTATCAGGCAATTTTTTTAAACAATTTGTATAATAGCATCATTTTTTCATATATATTCTACTATATATATATACTATGAATTTTATCCAAAGTAAAAATAAATCCTAACCAATTTAATATAACTCATTCAACCATACCTGTATGCTTGAAATATAAAAATTGGGAACTATTCAAATACTCACATTTTTTCCAGGCAAATAGTCATATCGTTTTCTTTGCTTAAATCAATACGTCATTTCATTATAATAGCAACATTGTAAAAGAATAGAAGCTAAATTTGTCCATGAAATCAATTTATTTTAATCTAATCTTAAATTTACAAAAGATATCGCCCTCACCACTTCAGTTTAAATTAAATGTAAATAGAACGAAATATAAAGATTCCAATGAAAAGAAGCAAGCTGAATATCCAACAATGACCATGATTGTTAAAACGGTTCATTACTTTATCCTAAAGACATTGACGAAAAAATTAGAATTTCCAATAATAAGTCATTACATTTGAGAAGTTATTCACTTGATTCATCTTCAGACTCTTACGTTTTCTTCATTTATCGTCTGCAAATAGCAATCGATGCAAGTTAAATGAAGCGTATTATTTGTATTTCAGAAATTGCCTGAATTCAAAACTGTAACCGCCCATAAAAGACTGATTTCCATTATTAAGCAAACCGTATATAAATAGAATATTTGTTTTCAAACTTTTCATACAATGAGTTGAGGTTAAAAAGTTTTGTGATTTTTGAAGTTTTTCATCCGTAATTATATTTTAGGATAATTAAGTTTCTAAATTATATGTTTTCTTGCACTGGCATAAATTTTATAATTAGTAATTTGCCCTTCAATTGTAATACATAAATTAAATTAAATCTTGTGGTTTTAATAATTATTTTTAAATTCTGTAACAAAATCATATTTCATTTTATTTACATTTTAACTGTATTTGAATTGAAGTTATGGATCGAAGTGGCTAAGCTTCTAACTTTTGTATTAAACTCGATTTGCTTTTATCCGTCTGTCTCTTTTCCCGTAAGTCTGCTTGCTTTGTCAGACGATTACCCCTCTGAAAATTAATAGATATTTTTACTTTCCCTACATGCATAGTATAATGTATAGGGAAAGTTTTGTTGTTGTTGTTGAGACCCAGGCAGTCCGACCGACCAGAAAGGTGGAAGGTAACTGTTTGAACTGCCGAGAAGAGTCACGCAATTTAGACAGGAACCCAGTGGGGGAGGCATCCACAGGGACCGTACGCTCCTTCCCCTACCACCAACCTTACGGAAGGACTTACGGACCCACATGTTTAATGTGATCGTACTCCGCGTGAATACGGCGGCGGGTTTGGCAGCGGAGAGAAATCGAACTCTGGCCTACCGAGTGTAATTCCCGCGCGCTAACCACTGGGCTATCGCGCCGTAGGGGAAGTATTGTTGTCATTGTTGAGACCCAGACAGTCTGACCTACCACAAAAGTGTAAGGCAACTGTTTGGACGGCCGGAATGTGCCGCTGAATTTAGACAGGAACCCAGTGAGGGAGGCATCCACTGGGTTTGCAAACCTGTGAGTACGATATCTCAGGAGTGAATGAACGAATGAAGCGTTTCGGGCGTAATTGCGTACGATTATTACGATCCGTAAATACTGGAACCCTATTGATTTTAAACGCAATCGAACACACGGAAGACCCCCCCCCCCATATTCTCAAATGAATATTTGATAAAAATATAAACAAATCAGAACTTTCAATAATGTTAAATAAACAATCTTATATGTAATTTTTATTTTTAAACTTTAGAATGCTACATTAAACCGCTCTCGAGATATTGCATGTTTTTCAAATAAATGTATTTAAAAAATTACATAAAAATAAACAGTAACAAGTATCATCAAATATGTAACACTTAGCGATAAATTTGCCGACCTTGGCGATTCATTTGGCGAAATATCGCCAACTCGACGACTTTTTAATGTGGTGTTATATTAACTAAAATGTCGCCAAATTGGCAGAAATGACGCTAAAGTTGCGAAAATTAAGCGAAATTAGTGAAATTATAATTAACATATTTTATATCATAATTAAATAACATATTGTCAAGTTGCATTTGCGCGAAATATAAGTTAATATGATACTTCAAAACAATTTTGCATGTTGTCTTCCAGAATATTGCAAAATATCAGTGTACTTTCCCACATCAAAAATATTGTACCAGAGACCCCTTGACCATCGTTATTTAGCATCGAAGGAAGTTAAGTGCATGCATTATGTAGGGAAAGAAATGCGCTGACCACATCAGATTTTTTTTTAACTTTGACATGTTGTGTAAGTCTAACTGGTCGGTTTCGTAGCTGAACGTGGGCGGATAAGAATCGTGCATGATGCCCTCTCATTATAAATGCACACTACTGTTTGTGAAAATTGCAACACAAAGTAAGAGTCAAATTCTCCAAATGAAATTTATCTCGCATGGTAGGTAACGGATTATCAGTGCAGGGTTATACAAGATGTTTCGTTGCTTCAAATTTCAGTTCCATGTGAAGCCACCTCTAGCAGCGATAAAAACTTCTACGTAGCAATAAATGAAAGAGATTTCTGATATCGTCCTGAAGAATAGTCTGCTTCTATGTGAGTCCAGAGTTCATCTGTAGTGGATAGTAAGGCGCTTGACGGTCCAGTTGCTTAACTACCGTGTACAAAAATTATTTTCAAGGTCAGACAGTTGACGATACAATCATTCGCCTATTTTAGCGGATGAAACAGAATCCGTTTTATCGTGAGCACACGTTACTTTGTTCCACAGAAGACAATCCACATTACACCCTTTAGCCACCTAATTTGGATCGGAACCAAGTGAAGGTGACCACTACAGGGTTCCGTCTTTCCCGTAGTCCATTCCCCCTCATATAGGTTTTCGTTCCTACAGATTTATCATGCTCATACTTCGTTTAGACACAATAGTCGTTTTGAAAGACATCAAGGATTGAAAATAGGAATTCTACGTCGGATCCTTCTGCCATAACCAGTAATCTATACCGGCCCTGTGATTGACATATTCCCCCAGAGTTATTTATGGCGACCATGTAGGTCAAGAAAGAAGCAGTATCTACCGTGCATAGAAAGTCTCGGACATTCAGGCCCTGATGTGGGGGAGCATTGTCCTGCTGCAATATAGAGCCAGTACAACTCTGAAAGAAGAGTATCACCTCTGCGTGTAAAATATTCCTAATGCATAGCTGGTTGTTGAGGGTTCCACAAATTCGTATCAGGCGAGATCACTAGTAGAACCCAATGGCACCCCAAACCATGATCATGTAACTGTTTCATTACATAAAAATGTTTGGCAATATTAAAAGAATTATGTGTCCAGCACATGACTTTCCTTTTAAATGAACCATTCCTGGAATGACAAAAAAATGAGAGCCTGCTTATTTCTTGACCACTCAGAAAATCAATAGGCTTATTGTTGCCAAAGATTAAAATAAATATAACAATTTCACGAACATCACTTAATTTGTATAATAAGATGTCCCGCTATTGGTAGGGGAAAAAAAATCTCAAATATCTCGAGACCGGTTCGTGATGACTATGTACATCTATTTTTAGAAAGAAAAAGGGAAAAAGCTTCCAAAAACCATATAAGCTACAAATTTAGTTCTTTTTATATAGATAAATATAAGGAAAATAAAATATGTAGTCGAAAGCTTATTTCCCATTAAGCTACTAAAACAGTTAGTTACCTTTCCTTCTATATTTATATATATATATATAATGGCTTCTACAACTCAACTATGATTTAAATTAAAAGAAGACAATATTATACGTATACTACAAGTATTGAGGCCTATCAAAGACAGAGAAAATAACATTCTTTAAAAATTAAATTTTCTTTAATATATGTATTCAGTTTCCTTACATACATTGTCTAATGTATAGGGAAAGTATTGCGACAGGGTAAAAAAATTCAGATTCCAATTTTCGATGTAAGAGCACATTTCAAGCATCTCTCAACTTGAATCGATCCTTTTTGGAGTGGTGTCAGTGTATGTGTGTGCATATGTGTATGTGTGTGAATGTTAGTGTGTATATGTATGAATGTCAGTGTGTATATATGTATATTAGTGTGTGTGTATGTATGTTAGTGTGTCTGTGTATGCGCGCGCATGTGTGTGTGTGTGTGCGTGCGTGCGTGTGTGTGTGTTTGTGAATGCGATATCTCATAAACGAATGGAGGGTTTCGAACAAAATTTGATACGGTTATTTTAATCGATGAATACGCAAGCCTTATTGATTTTAAACGCAATTGAAAGTTTGGAAGACTCATAAGTTGTCCAATAAATCTTTATTCGTCCCGTGATCGATAATATAAGTGTCAGTCTTCTAGGTCACCAGGTAGCTTCAGGAGCCATTCCATCTACCCCCGTGGATGAAATCGAAAATTTGATTTCGATATGTTCCTTTTTCGTTGTCGATACTATAAATACGCAAAGATTCGGATTTCAAGTCATGTGGTGTTTCTGAAGAGTCTGCCTAGACCAAAATACGTTAGACAATTATTATATAGATAATTCCCCAAGTTTGCACTAGTCCATATTACTAATTCCACTAATCAATATGCTATTACTTCAAACGCTGCATGACGTGAATTATCTATGACAAATAAGAAATGAAAGTCACAGTTTCCAACTTAAATTCGAAATTTAAACAAATATGAAATAATTTTTGAATGCTTTTAAACAGATTACTATATCAATACAAACAAATCTATTTGCCATTTGATGAAATCTTAAGTGATAAAAATACAACTTCACAGAAATGGTCCATATGCAATATTTTGCCACACTTTATTTGAATAAATTTTTACATTTATTTTAGGTATATAAACTGAAAACAAGCAAAAAGAAATAAAATACATAATAATACTATTTCCCTGCCGTGTTTTAAGATACTTTTTGTTTATTCACTTTATATTCTGCCCAAAGCGATTTACCAATCTATATAAACATACAAAGATATATCCAAAAAAACATCTTCCAGAAGATTTCTAAAATTTTGAAAGTGAAATATATTTTTCAAAGCTCTCTTGGGACTTAAGTACTGGATTTTCAAAATTTTTGGAGATTCCTTTAAAACACAAGCTTAAAAATATAGTACGCAAAAGCATATTTCATTTATTTGTGTATTTGAAAATAAAATAAAGCTATATTCCTTATAATAAATTCTTCCTATAAATCTCATTTATGGTCTTGAAATGCAAATGTGGGGCTTCACGTTCTTAATATAATAAAAGATTTTTGTGCCTGTGGTCCTCTGTATTTTATAGTTCTTACTTTCAGAATATAAGCATATTTATTCAATACAAATTTACTGCCGATCGTATGTTTTGTTGTATGAAACTGACTAATCCAATCTTTTACCTAAATCAAAGATTGAAATCAAATGCAAAATTGTGCAAAATTGTGCATGGTGCAATAAAGAATTATAGCACCATGCTTGTAGCAGATGACGCCACCGGTATGGATTGCAAAACCACTTCATAAGCATTCCTTTTAAAACTTCCATTTTAACTACCTATACTTTTATAGTATAGATATTTATAAATGTCTACATTTTTAACACTTTAGAACAACGTTGAAAAGTGTTTATGACTTTGTTCATTCTGTCTGTCTGTTTGCACGATAACTACCGCAAAAATGACTTTATCAAAATGAAATTTTAGTATTTTGTTCAGACGGTCTGTGGGACTTATGGGAATATAAATGAATAATATCACCCAATTAGTTTTGGATTGAACACGGGTTGAAAAAATGAAATACATTGAACCCTATGGGACCTAATTTTTCAAACATTTTTAAGCTGATTTAAAGTTCACAAATTGCTACGAAAATTTTAGGACATATTCAAATTATACCACAAAATATATAAAAAAAATTTCAGCAAAATATATCCAGTAGTCCAGTAGTTTTTTAAATAAAAATTAAAATAATAATTACACCGCTTATATAAAGCGATCATGTGACCATTATATGAAAAGATCACTTGACCCACTTCAAAATAAAATATGGCATCCATCTTTTGTCAAAATCGTGATTTTTAAAGTTTTTTTTTAATTCATATTGAGTGTTATATCCGTCCTAAAACAGCTTTATTTTTCCTTAAATTTTGTGCATCTACATACTGAAACAACGCAATTACAATATATTTGAGTTTAAATGATCATCCAAATTTAATTATTTCTACAACGAAACCTATTTTTCACTTATGAAAAATGTAAACAGCGAAATATATAGAATGAGTTGTATAAGAATTGCTGCATTTCTTTAACGCAAAATTATTTAGCTCATGGAGTCTGCATAGCTGATATGAATGAAATATTCATTGATTTTACAGAGAGAAGGACGATTTTTTCGATGAAGTTTTAAGCATAGAGTTTAATTACTTGTACCTCCATAGTCTTAAGTTTTTAAATAAAATAAATTATTATAGTATTGTGATGAATGAAATGAATCGAAAAATGTTTATGTATGAAATGCTGCTTTTATAGAGAGACCCAGCCGTGTTATATTTCGATGACATCATTTGAATACATATCATTTGTTTTCGATGAAGTTTTCAAATATAATGAATTATTGTAGTATTATAATAATTTTAAAAACATTACCGAGGAATGTATCGCATTTTAGAGATGTTTAAACCAGGCAATTTACATTTCAATGCCGTCATTTGAATGAAGTTCATTTTTTTCGATGAAGTTTTAAGTTTTCAAATATAATAAATTAATGTAGTATTGTGATAATTTTTTAAATATTGACGAGGAATGTATCGCATTTTAGAGATGTTTAAATGAAATTGTATTAAAGTTGGAAAGTGGTTCATAATCAATGCGTTATGCATGATCTTTCTTGTTAAATTATTTAAAAGTATTACATTTTTTGAATATCTATAGACATCTATACTTTTTATATATCCCTATTGATATCTGTACTTTTGATGGTTTTTTTGCTCCAATAATTCAGCCCTCTGCCATCTTTGTGACGTTTCTACCAGCAACCAATCACAGAGAATTTGGAAATTGGTTTGACCAATAAAATCTTGGCCCTGTACAGAAGAAAATTTTTACTTCAGAGGTGTCTAAAAAATAAAAAAATAAAATAACTCATAAACTAAATCATAAACTACTCATAAAAAAATTATATCGTTAATATTTATTATTTCAATATAAACTTTTTTTTATTTCGCTTTTGTATTCAATTGGTTTCGTTACAATAAGTATAAGTGAGAAAACTAATGATCTAGATCAGCAGTTTTCAACCAGCAGAAGACTACCGGGGGTACGTGAATAATTTGTAGTATTATCAAAATATCTTTCCTCTGTTGGAAAAAGGGCAACTCAGTGATATTTCATGTAATAAAAATTTAATGGATGGTTTTAAAAGTAACTCTTCAGTAGACTTCTGGATAAAGAAGAAAAATTTTAAAGTCATTTCCAAAAGAACAATTACATTGTTAATGCCATTTTATTCTACGTTATTTTAGGAAGTAGGATTTTCTTCAATACTGTAATTAAGTAACAAATATTGAAAAAAATTCGTCCTAATACAAATTAATGTCTAAAATTAATTAAAATAGAACTAGATATAAAGAAATTAAATTCTGTTAATTAATAATCATATTCTTAATCGTATTTATTATTCTTGCTTAATTTTTTATTAGAAAGGGCATAAAATTATGTAATAATAACTTAAGTAAGCGTATAATATTCTTCATTTTCTTATTTGTATACACATTTTTTTTATTAGTGGCACTGAAATTTTTTATTTCGGTTTATGAAAAGTTTGAGAGCCAGCCCCTGGTCAAGATGAACAGCAAAATTAATATAAAATTTCATGAATCAATGTGACCTTGAAGCATTTCATATTTGTTCAAGTATTTACTACATAAAACTACGTTATTATTCAAAAGATTATACAGAATAGGCAAAGACAGGTCAAATATGAATGACTTGAGAAAATATCTGCGGAAGTAAAGGATCCCAAATTTCGAAAATTAAAAAAATGATAATAATGTTAATGTGCATTTCTACCAACTATTTTTATAAATAATTAATTTTCAATAAAATTACTTCATCACGTTCTAATTAGTTCTTACATGTTTGAAAAAGCTAATATAAAGAAAAAATTGGCTACGCACCTCCATTTAAGCATACGCTAATTAAACGGAAATTCTATCATAATTTACAAATAATTAAAGGTTTTCAAAGGAACGAAAATACAAATATCTGACTAGCCACAAAAAAAATTGGAAAGTTCAAAGATTTTTTTTCAGATATTTAATTAAAATATTAAAGAAAGTTTTATCAAAAATGAAATATGGTAAAACATTTATGAATAGTGTTTTCGCTATCATATTTATTCAAGAAAATTGCTTTTCTCTTGAAATAAAATCCTCTAAAACCTAATAATAGGCAGTAACAGTTGTGTTTTTGTGTTCTTTATTTTTATTTTTCATGAAAAGAACTCCATAAAATATCTAATTATATGAACTGAATTTTCAAAGACCTACTTGAAACTGTTAAATAAAAGACGTGAGTTTTTAAACTGTTTTATTTAGATTAATTTCCTTGTTTATTTTTTTGTTTGCTTGCTTGCTTATTTGTCTGTTTGTGTAAAATCTTGAAATCAGTTTTTGACCCACGTCCATGGAACCTATTTTCTTGAAATTTCACACACATACATATTTGCGACAATACAACATTTCATCCAATTTGAGTTAATCCCCTCCCCGGATATATATATATATATATATATATATATATATATATATATATATATATATATAAATTAGTAATATATATATATATAAATATAAATTAGTAAATCCAATGTTAGAATGTATGTAGTAACTCATAATGCACTATTCCAAAATTTTCTACAAAATACAAAGAAATAAAAGAAATTAAGACATAAATAGGAAATAATAAAGCGTAATGCAGGTCATAAAGACAAAGACAATCAACAAATTTCAAAAATGAGGAATGAAAATAAGAAAACAAAAAAATCAAGCAAAAAAGCTTGCACATGGAAGAGCTTTAGGCTTACAATAAGTTCATTTCGAAAAAATTCTCTTCGGGTCCATATATCCCTTCGAAATAACCACAAAAATGCTTGTTTCTGAAACACAAGATAGATTTTATCTATAAACTTGTGTTATATGGACGACAAGCATATAGATTGGAACAATAAAGGAAACATAAATACCTTAAAATACACTTCATTCGTGCAACCATGACAAGCAAAATATGGCTAGACCAATGTTGCCATATGCAGAAATATATATATATATATATATATATATATATATATATATATATATACGCTGCAACGCTGGTGCTAGTCCTACACACTCTACTCCCTTTTCTCTTTTGACTGAAGGATTTTAGTTGGAAGTTTTACTTTTCTTGTGTGTTGTCAATTTGGATTCCGACTTTAAATGTATATACTTGCTTTTACTGCTTCGTAATGGTGTCCATCTGTTCCTTGTTCGGACTGTTTTGTGCGTCTTTTGCTTTGACGTTTGTACGGAGAATGGCCTCAGGTATTTTTCGGCTCCGGGAGTGTTTCCTATGGAATAAAAGTCGACTTTTAACCGGGGAACTAGGGGTCACCACCCCCCTAGGCCTTTACAAATTTCCCTGTTGGCTTTTCTCCACCCCCCACCCCCCACCCCTTTTGTGAGATTTCTTTGTAGAATTTTTCTCATTTATTATACTAGACAATTTAGAGCAGCATTGCGCCTACCTGTCTTGTTAATTTTAAATCTTTTATACGTAACTTTTATCGCTTTATGTGTTATTTGACATTTATATATATATATATATATATATATATTATATTATATATATATATATATATATATATATATATATATATATATATATATATATAATTGAGGCCGAATATTGGATTCCTTTAAACTATCTTACAATGTAATAACGGAAATGGCATATTTAAGGATAACGGATTGTTAAATCAAAATTGTCAAAAAAAAAATTAAATGAATTGAATGTAATTTTTCTTATATATGTAATTTCTGTGTTATCACTTCTATTATTCCTTGAAGTTCTGTTAATGTCCAAATACAATTCTTTTATGGACGTTCCACGGTTTTAATTTTAGTTGCAAATGACCAAGAATGTTGTGACAGCTAACCAAAAATGTTGTGACAAAACTAATTGTGTAATATTATTCATTTACATTGCCATATGTCCTACAGACCAGACCGTCTCAACAACATACTAAAATTTCATTTTGTTAAAGTAATTTTTACGGCGGTTATCGTACGAACGAACAGCCAAACAGACAGAATAAACAAAGTCATAAACACTTTTCAACTATGTTGTAAAGTGTTAAAAAAACAATTCACAGATGAAAAATTGCATTACAGACTTCCGCTGAGAGCTCTGAAAAACAATGGGAGGTTTCACATTAAAAGTCATAAAATATTCAGGAATAAATGCAAGTACATAACACAATATTTATAATAAAAATTAGAACCATGTGACTCTTGAACTTCTGAGTACAACAATACAGGGTGTAACATTATTCCCTCCGGGATTTGGAAAGGTCGTATTTAAAAAACTATTACGAATGCAGCAAAAAGTTTCATACCACCATATAATGAATCACTTCAAGTTTTTAATTATGGATTGTAGATGGCATCACTTCAAATAATTATACGTACATTCGCTAGGGGCGCGGTAGCCCATTGGTTAGCGCGCTGGAGTTGCACTCGGTAGGCCCGGGTTCGATTCCAGCCACTGCCAAAACTGGCGCCGTGTTCATGCGGAGTACGATCACGTTAAACATGTGGGTCCGAAAGTCCTTCCGAGAGGTTGGTGGTAGGGGAAGGAGGGTACGGTCCCTGTGGATGCCTCCCCCACTGGGTTCCGGTCTAAATTGGGTGGCACTTCCCGACCGTCCAAACAGTTACCTTACACCTTTCTGGTAGGTCGGACAGTCTGGGTTTCAACAACAACGTACATTCGCTAGCATTGACTATAAGGGACATTGACCTTTGACCATGTTGCGACGGGTATGGCACTTGCTTTTAGAATTGAAGTATGCCGCGTCACCAAGGGTGCACATATTGAACAAGTGTTCAATATGTGCACCCTTGGTGAAGCTTATACATAACTTGCAGTGATTCTTTATATGGCGGTATGAAACATTTTGCTGTATTCGTAATAGTTTTTTAAATATGACCTTTCAAAACCCCGGAGGAAAGTATGTTACACCCTGTATACACATGACATGCATATGAAGTTTTCGTATTTCAATGAATTCTCAAATGTTTAAATATGAAGAAATTAATCTACGGATTCGGTTAAAAACACGTTAAAAAGATCATTCTTGAATTCTGCCAAAGGTGTCCATTCAGAAAATCTGTGTTAATATTTTCAATGGAATAGGTACCTATTAGTGAGAAAGTCACACAAAATGGCGCTTTAACATTAAATAACTAAAAAACTAATTCAAATGAAAAAAAAATCGCTTTGATCTGTCTTCGGACCTAACCTGAAGTATCACCGTACCCAACTGTGGTCTGTTTAGATTTCCCGATACAAAACCAACTAGCATACAAGCAAGATAAACATCAATTATTTTCAAATCCTTAAATCGATCAATTTATGTAACAGAATGACAAATCGCGAATCAATTCATTGCGAATGACAACATGCGAATCAAACCTTTGCAAAGTTACCTTTAATTTATAAAATTTAATTTTGTATATTCATGTTTAAACTGGCTTTTGACAATGTGTGTTTTCATGATTTTGTAATTTTTGTAATTTTTAAATCTGGTGTATGGATGCATAAAATATGTTTTGTGGTAATGTCACTTTTAAGATATGCAAATTCAGCTTGCCGGTAGTAGATTGTAAGTTGGCAATTTTCCTTATTTTAACGCAACTGAGGAAAGGTATGATGATACCCGAAAGCGCTCTAACTTTTTACTTTCCCTGCAATACATGGTAATGTATAGGAAAAGTATTGGAATCATGTCGAAAATCGCAACTCGAGTTTTCGACGGATCTACACGTTTCGAGACCTCTAGAATACGAAAAAACCATTTTTAGCGTGACGTCTGTGTGTGTGTCTGTGAGTCTGCGTGTCTGTCTGTCTGTGCAGATTTTGTATCCCCTCTAACTAAAAAACTAATGGATCGAATTTCACAAAATTCGGTAGATGAGTCACTTGTGGGTTATTCTGGTGCTGATTAGATTTTGGAATGATTCGGAAAAAAATAACCCGCCTTTTTTTGCAAAAATGGCCTGCAAAAATCGTCAAAATCTAAACTAAAGAACTATGTCCATTAAACGCATGTTTAATACGTAATTTTTAACGACGAAAAGAATAAGACCAACTCCATTACACTAGGACTAGCCGTTCTCGAGATATTTTAGTTTTTCGTATTTTCTCTACACAACCTATGAAAATAAGTCCGGTTACCGAATGAGAACGAAAATTGAATTAAAATGAAATAAATTTAATTAAAATAAAGAGAACGTTAATATAAGTCTACAGGGAAAGTCATGTGCTGCCCACATCAGATTTTTTACTTTCCCTGCAATGCATGGTAATGTATAGGGAAAGTATTGGAATCATACAGAAAATCACAACTCGAGTTTTCGACGGATCTACACGTTTCGAGACCTCTAGAATACGAAGAAACCATTTTTAGCGTGACGTATGTGTGTGTGTCTGTCTGTGTGTCTGTCTGTGAAGATTTTGTATCCACTCTAACTAAAAAACTAATAGACCGAATTTCACAAAATTTTGTATGTAAGTCACTTGTGGGCCAGTCTGGTGCTGATTAGTTTTGGTTATGATTTCGAGATAAAAAAACCCGCCTTTTTTTGCGAAATGGCCCTTAAAAGCTTGTATCCACTCTAGCTAAAAACTAATGGACCGAATTTCACAAAATTCGGTAGATGAGTCACTTATAGGTCACCCTGGTGCTGATTAGATTTTGGTACGAATCGGAGAAAAATAACCTGCCTTTTTTGGCAAAATGGCCAGCAGACATTGTCAAAATCTAAACTAAAAAGCTACGTATGCTCAAATATATCCATTAAATGCTTGTTTAATACGTAATTTTTAACGAAGAAAAGAATAAGACCAACTCCATTACACTAGGACTAGCAGGGCCAACGGCCGTACCGTGCTGAAAACACCGGTTCTCGTTAGATCACCGAAGTCAAGCAGCATCGGGCGCGGTTAGTACTTGGTGGGTGACCACCTCGGAACACCGCGTGCTGTTGGCCAACTCGGGTGCGGTATCCCCGTGGTTTGCGCGCTAGATTTGCACGCTACCACAAAATGCCGCCGTGTTCATGCGGAGTACGATCACGTTAAACATGTGGGTCCGTAAGTCCTTCCGAGAGGTTGGTGATAGGGGAAGGAGGGTACGGTCCCTGTGGATGCCTCCCCCACTGGGTTCCGGTCTAAATTGGGTGGCACTTCCCGGCCGTCCATACAGTTACCTTACACCTTTCTGGTAGGTCGGACGGTCTGGGTCTCAACAACAACAACACTAGGACTAGCTGTTCTCGAGATATATTAGTTTTTTTTCGTATTTTCTCCACGCCACCTTTGAAAATAAGTCCAGTTATTAAATGAAAACGAAAATTGAATTAAAAGTGAATTAAATTTAATTGAAATAAAGCGAACATGGATATAAGTCTGCAGGGAAAGTCATGTGCTGCCCACATCAGAATTTTAAAGATTGTATGTATGTCTAAAAATGTTTTTAATAAAAATGAATTTTGTGATCTATTGATTTGTCATTCTGTTATATAAGTTGATCGATTTTCTTTCATTATTATAGCTTAGGCTCAGTCGCCTGACCTGACACAGTTTCACCGAAAACAATTACGCAATCTTTGGAGAAATTTAGTTTAGGTAATATATTTTCAAATTTTCATTTTTATGTGTTGACGTGGTATACAATCTGAAAGCTATAAGCTTTATCACCATTGAACTTCATAAGTAAATAAGAAAAAATTTGTAAATTCGTTGAACCATTCTTAATCTAGAAGCGGTCGTGATAGCCAGACTAACCAAACTCTGCAAAATAGTGCGCGAGATAAAAGAAACTAAAACACAGATTTTGAAAAAGACGATCTGGACAGCACACGTCTTTACCCACATAATTCTGATTCTTATACCCCCCTGCAAATCCGCATGAAAATGAAAGAAACATTTAATTAAAATCCAGTGGGAAAAAATGACTATTGTATAATTATTTGGCGGCAAAATACAAAATCATTAAAAAAGCTGCCTTCTCTGGTGATTGGAACGAACTAGATCCATGAGTTGTAAATTTGTCGCATAATACTTTACATGAAATGTGAACATATTTACCGATACTTACAAATGTTTTTATTTTATATAACTTTTGTGCTAAATTTAACCAAAAGAGTGCTGTATCTCGATAACAGTACATGCTGCAACACTAAAATTAATGCCATCCATTTTCTAATGATTACTTACGTATAAAATAATTATTTATTCAAAATTATTGAATTATATCGTAACATTTTTAGGATCTTTTTCATAAATACATTCGAGAATTTTGGAATGTTCTGAACGTGTGAACTGTTTAAAATTATTAGGACCAATATTCACTGATACTACTAACCGTAAATCATCGATAATAATAATCGATAAACATAAAGCCCGCCTATAAGGGGCGTTCCCAAAATTTGAAAGGCACTCTCATTGAAAATACCAGCACACATGGACCGGTTTCGCGCTTATTATGCGCTCGTCAGCATGGTATATCCGATATCTACTATAGCAGCAAGAAACTTGCTTGCAATGAATTTTATGCCGGTCACGTGGAAAGACTAAAATTGTCAGTTTCTATAAAAGTTCGCAAAAATTGTGTTGTATAGCATGTTTCTTGTTGCCATTATTATTCCATAACACACGAGAGCATAATAAGTGCGAAACCAGTTCAGGGATGCTCATTCCGAGAAATAATCATATCAAATTGCTTTCGAAACGCTTTACATATTCAGTAGATGTCGCGCACACGGACTCACATACACAAATACATGCACTGTAAAACATTCTGCAACATCTGCTCATTTTTTTCAGCTATTTTGTTGATAATTTCAGCAAATCGATAAGAAAAGCCACAATTACAAGCGTTCATGAAAATCCAACTTTAATTCTGAAGTATTCAGCCTATTACCGTCTGCCGAAGCGTTATTTTTGTATTTATATATATACAGGGTCTTTCAAAAGTCCGTATAAACTTTAAAAATTCATTAAAAATCGAAAAATCATCGCATTGCGATGCGGTTTATACCATAAGTATTGTCAGGACGGGGGGGGGGGGGGGGGGGTGAACGTGAAAAAATTTTGTAGTTTAAAAAATCACCTATAGGTGGCGCTTACCCGAATACATCTTCCCGAAGCATGCAAATGAGGCTGTTATAAAAGAACTGTAGTGCTCTACAGATTCTTCATTTGATCCATTACTAAACGGTGCAAAGAAGTTTTTGTGAGAATATTAATTTTGATCGAGAAAGTCTTGTTAGTGAAGCTGTATTACGTGAGCGGCGAATCAGCATCAGATGCTTTGCGAAAATTCTGATTTAGGAAAAATCTAAAAGGAAAAGGTCCTATCACCTGTTCTGGGTTACTGAAGCTTGTCACACGATTTGAAGAAACTGGATGTTTGGAGGATCGTCCTCGAAGCGGAAGACCATCGTTAACGGAGTCCCGTGCCAGTGCTGTGGCATCTGAAATTGAAAAACTAGCAAATGAAACAACGGTTGGGACTAGCAGCGCTTTTGAAGCTGCAAAGCGATTGAATATTCCTGTATCCTCGGTATGGCGTATCCTTCACGGTATTTTAAATCTGTATCCTTACAAATTACAATCACTCCATCAGCTTTTACCGGTAGATACCGCACAGCGAGAAACGTTTGCCAAATGGGCTATGTCAAAAATCACACAGGAGCTACAGTGGTTAATGTTTTGTGGACAGACGAAGCCCACTTTTTACTGCATGGAAATATGAACACACACAACTGTCGTATATGGGCGACTTCTAATCCACGTGAGTACATAAAGCAGCCACTTCATTCACCACGAGTGACAGTTTGGTGTGGTTTCACTGGCTCTTACATTCTGGGACCCTTTTTCTTCGAGGAGTTTAGCTCAAGTACTGGTTTGAAAACTTGCGCAGTAAACGCAGAGCGTTATATGACTCTTCTGCATGAGCAAGTCGTGCAGTCTTTGCGAGAACGAAATGTGATATCTACTGTAACATTTATGCAGGATGGAGCACCATCACACATCGCAAATCCAGTAAAGAAATTTCTAATTGACACCTTCTGGGAAGACAGACTTATCAGTAGACATTGCAAGATTCCATGGCCTCCTCGGTCCCCAGATTTGACACCAGTTGATTTTTGGTTGTGGGGGCATTTAAAGTCACGAGTGTATCAATCAGGTCCTTCCACATTGTCGGAACTAAAAGATTCCTTTCGTCGTGAAGTGAGTTTGATCCACCCAGACATGCTGCATTCTTCAGTTACTGGTGTTTTCCCTAACCTGAATTGTTGTTGTTGTTGAGACCCAGACCGTCCGACCTACCAGAAAGGTGTAAGGTAACTGTATGGACGGCCGGGAAGTGCCACCCAATTTAGACCGGAACCCAGTGGGGGAGGCATCCACAGGGACCGTACCCTCCTTCCCCTACCACCAACCTCTCGGAAGGACTTATGGACCCACATGTTTAACGTGATCGTACTCCGCATGAACACGGCGGCATTTGTGGTAGCGTGCAAATCTAGCGCGCAAACCACGGGGATACCGCACCCGAGATGGCCAACAGCACGCGGTGTTCCGAGGTGGTCACCCACCAAGTACTAACCGCGCCCGATGCTGCGTGACTTCGGTGATCTAACGAGAACCGGTGTTTTCAGCACGGTACGGCCGTTGGCCCCTAACCTGAATTGTGTCATACCTTGTGGAGGAGAGCATGTCGAACACATAATGCTATAATAAAGATACTGAGCGTACAGTAAGTTATTTTCTTTGTCTTTCCAATGCGTTCAGCGCCATCTATAGATGATTTTTTAAACTACAAAATATTTTCACGTCAAAAAAAAAAACACCATGCAAACAGTACTTATGGTATAAACCGCATCTCAATGAGATGATTTTTAGATTTTTAATGAATTTTTAAAGTTTATACGGATTTTTTAAAGACCCTGTATATATATATATATATATATATATATATATATATATATATATATATATATATATATATATATATATATATATATATATATATATATATATATATATATAATAAATATAGATAAGGAAGCCAATATTTAGAACATGAAAAATTGCATACCCTAGTTCAATATATTAAAGAGGTTAAATGATATCCGTCAAAGAGGATTTGAAATATAATATCTAACAAAAGGAAAACAATGATATTATATGATAATATAGCAATGTATATATTATCATAACTATCAGAAACCTTACTCCCCATTAAGGACAGCTAATTCCCCCGAAACTTTCAGTAACATGCTTGCAAATATTTCACAGTGTACACACACTATATACACATCAAATAACACCTCAAAATTTTCCAATTCGAGTTCACAAATACTTAAAACGTATAAATCCGTTGATAACGATTTTTCGACCACGCCACAATACTTTCCCAATATATGTAATGAAAGCAAAAAGTAATGTCCCTGCGCAACTCTGAACATTCTTAAACAATTAATATTTTATAAAACGGTACAATGACACATTAATTCATTGTAGACTTAAAAAAAAATTAACAGCACTTAACTTAGACATACACTAATTAAACTGAAAATATTTCTTAATATACAAATAATTAAGTGATCAAGAGGAAGGAAATATGTGTAATTTCCATCTGCAGGAGAATAATTTGAAAGCTCAAAGAGTTTTTATAACATTTAATTAAAACCGCAAAAGAAAATTTAATCACGACATAAAATAACCGCATACGATAAAGAAAAAAGAATCATATTTACGTAAAGAAATAACTTCTCTTTTGAAACGCAAGTTCCTGTAAAAACTATTATGTAACCATATATTGTTGACTTATTTTATTTTCTATATTTTTCCTTTTAATAAGAGTTTTAAATAAAAAGAAGTTAAATTCTAAAAATATGTTGGAATTTCAAAAGCCTAATTTAAATAGGTGAGTACAAATTGAAAGTCTAATGGAATATATTTTTTTAATTTGTTATAGTTACTATTTTATAATTTACTTCCCTCGCTAAATGGAAAAGTTGTTTGTTTTTTGCTACATGGGTTTACATAGTTGCATTTACATCAAAATTCAATTTAATAAATAATAAAAAGGTAAATTTCAATACACACTTCTAACTAAAATGTATTCAGAAGCAAATTTCAGAAAATTCGTAAAATATGGGGTTTAGACTAGATATGTTTTGCGCTAGCTCTAAATTATTACAGTGACAGACAAGTGAATGTCAGGTAATTATTTAATAATTGCCTAAATTTAACTAATTATTTTACTTAATTATCCTATGTTGCCGATCTTTGTTTCATGAGCGTATGTGGCGCTTCTTGCTTATCCTGACAAAGTGGACAGCTTTCTGCTTTCGAAACCAGTTTACACCCCTTATTTTGCATTAGATTTTACTTTAAATGAAGTCTTATTACTTTCAATTAATCTTGAGTCCTTAGGCAAAATATGTCATCAAAATATCTATAAAAATTATATCTAGTAAAGGATATATTTCTTCAGAGAAACACAATAAAGATCAGTGGCGTCGCCATGGGAAGGCGATTGAGGAGCAACATACCCCCCCCCCCCCCCCCCAAGATCCCATCAGGTCACATTGAAGTTCGAGATGAGAGACAAAATATTTTACCCACCCCCCCCAGTTACCTTACACCTTTCTGGTAGGTCGGACGATCTGGGTCTCAACAACAACAACCCCCCCCCCCCCCCCATTTTTTTAATAATTTTTTTTTGTGACGAAACTGGTCAGACGACCTTCAAAACCAGGAATCATAATGAGCATGCGCACTTTAAAAATAGTCGTTTGCCCTGTTACAATTCGTTTTATTAATTAAATTGTGTATGCATGCAATTTCCCGTATGTATGCAAATTTTCATCTTACAAAATTGAACGGTTATTCCACGCTGATGAGCGCATAATAAGCATGAAGCCCGTCCATGGATACTGTTATCTCCAATGGGGGTGGCTTCCTTAATGTCGTAAGTATTTGAAAATCCAGTCTTCTGCATCATCGGGGAATTTTAGAGAGTGCGGAACACTTTCCAAAATCCCGAATTTTCTCCAACCCGGAAGAGGTCATCAACAATCAGGCAAAAATTCAGCTTTTTATATAAACCGAGAGGCTTTGTAGGGGATCAAGAACGCTACACACGTTAGACAATTATTTTATTATATAGATATTTCTATCAATGTGCAAAAATTGATTCAAGTGATCTTCAAACGCACGTGAAAGTAAAAATCTCGAATTCAAACATTTTGGGGGTATAATTAGCATCTACGCAAATAGCATAAAATATAGTACGCAAAACTTTAGAAATTATCCGAAAAGACAACTAGAATATTCAAATAAAAATTATCATCTTAGTGTACATTCCTGCAAAATTAACTTCCATTTGAAGTAATTTATTATTTATATGAAGAACTAATCACATACTAATTTATTCAAGTGTTGGTAATGAACTGTAGAAGACAAGAAAAATGCCCAAGGCTCGAAGATATACTAATTAAATCTAAAATCTTGCGAAAGGTATAATGATCAGATGTGATGAAAAGAACAAAAAAATATGAATAATACTATTAACCACAAAATGATAATTCCGTAGTTCAAAGAAATGCTCGCAATAATAAATTAAAATAACAAAGAAATTTAATCAAATTTTGAAAACAAAATAATGAAAAATTTTGCTAGCAACATATTTGTTTAAGTAATATTCTTCGTTTGAAACAAAAGCTTCGAAAAAAAAATTCTGTGAGCCCAACAAAAGATTTCCTTTATCAGCTAAAGAACATTAATTTTGTGCCGAAAGTAAATACAGTAAGCTTGGAGTGCAAATCACCAAATGATTTTTTGTATATTTATATTTCAAATTTTGCATAATATATATTTTTTATTATGCATAAATTCCATATTTTAATTATACATATTTCTTTGCATAACATCAAAAAATATGTATGTAAATGTATAACATTTCGTTCTCAAGCAATTTTTTTCATTTTTCTAAAACTTCCTTAAAATTTTTTGTCCTGTTGGCAGTCGTTTAGTGACACCTATGAATTGAAAGTTTTTAACTTATTCGTGTTATTACATTCAATTCACAATTATACGTCATAATACAATTATATTTTCTTGACGAGGGTGTAGGGTTCGATTTTCTTAAAAAAAAATTATATTCAAGCATTCAAGACATATATCATGTCGTCAAATTCAGTCAGATACAGATACCATTAATAATATATATATATATATATATATATATATATATATATATATCCGATAGTAATGAAACTTTACGTGCAAATACCTTTCGACAGAATATGCAAATGGTCAAAAATTTGCAGCCAATGAATGAATAGTCGGAAGTACAGCGCATTGAAAGTGAGCACCATGGTGGTGTATATAAGGAGCGAACCTCGCTTTCAGGAACAAAAAGTGCAGTGGATTTCGATTGCGTTTACGTACCTTGATTGTAACAATGCTTCGCCGGCGAATTCGAGGCCACTACGAGTATATGAAGGAGTTTAAAAGAGTGCGTGCGGTCGGACTGCATGAGGCTGGATGGACACACCGACGAATCGCTCAGCATTTGGACAGGAGCCATTAATAGAGCGAACCACCCGGACCATTAATAGGGAGCAGAATCTATACTCTCGATTAGACGATGTTGGCAGGAATTGGTCCGGAATGGTAGATTTCAGCGGCAACAGGCAGCGGACGGCCTAGAACGACGACAGAACGTGAAGATAGAGAGATTGTCAGAGCAGCTGTGACAGCACGAGATTCGTCTTTGTCAACTATCCAACGTGTGACAAACACGGAAGTGACCACCCGGACCATTAATAGGAGACTACGGGAGCAGAATCTATACTCGCGGCGCCCATTACGCCGCCTACCACTGACCAGTATATACCGTCAATAGCGATTGCAATGGTGCCGGGCCCGAACAACATGGAATTGCTCGGATTGGGAACGAATTGTCTTCAGTGATGAGTCCCGTTTCAAACTGAGTACCGACGACCAGGGAAGACGTGTCTGGAGACAACCCGGATATCGCCAGGATCCTGCTGTTACTGTCACACGCCACACGGCCCGACAACAAGGAGTTATGGTCTGGGGTGCCATTTCGTTAGATAGCCGAACCCCTTTGATAGTCTTCCGTGCCACCATCACAGCTCAGCTGTACGTTACCGAGATTCTACGACCCGTTGTACTGGCATTCCTTTCGCGACACCCCGGGCTAATTTTTCAGCAAGATAATGCCTGGCTACACACGGTACGTCTCTCCATTGATTATCTGCATGCTTACGACACACTTCCTGGCCAACCAGATCCCCAGATCTCTCGTCTATTGACCGCATTTGGGCTGAGATGGGGCGTCGCTTGCGACCATTAAAGAATGTAGATGAATTAGCTCGTCAATTGTAGGCCATTTGGAACGACATCCCTCAAAACACCATCCGGTAACTTTATGCATCAATGCCAAGTCGGGTAACACCTTGTATCAAGGCCAGAAGTGAACCAACGCCATATTAACGTGCTCACTTTATGTAGATCTTTCAGTGCAATAAATCATCCAATTGTTCTGAAATTCTGATCATTTTTTTCTGTACGTCCACATTACACGTACCAAATTTTGTCTCATTTGGAAAATTCTTTCTTGGTGCATCGATTTTCTTTGTCTTAGAGTGTATATATATATATAAATATTAAAAACGTAAATCCAATGGTAGAAAGGAAGAAGTAACTCATAATACTCTATCTTAAAATTCTTTTTAATGCCTACAGAATACAATGAAATAAATAAATAAATAAATAAATATATATATATATATATATATGGAAATAAATTATACTTACAAGTCTCAGGAGTTCCACGGGGTGGCTGCAGAAGCAGTATGTTAGCTAATTTATACCTTTATCATTATGAAAAGTCATTTACTTCAATAGATTATACTTTTTACAGATATGTTGATGATCTGATTTGCTTAGTACATACAGAAAATTATCTCATAGATATAGATTACTATCCAGACAATTTGGAATTAATTCCTAATGAAGCTACTATTAGTAAAAATGTTAATTTTTTGGATTTAAATCTTTTTATTGATCCTTCTAATAGAATTGTTACAAATTTATATGATAAAAAAGACTTTCATAATTTTAATATTAATAAAATCTTACCATTTAATTCCTGTAACTCGATTCAATTGTTTAGAAATATTATACTCAATCAGCTTTTTAGAATTTATAGATTATCTGATAAAAAATTTCATGCTATGCATATCAATAATCTCAAAATTACTAGCAATTTATATAAATATCCCCCTTATTTAGTAAATAGTATTGTTAAAAAATTTAAAATAGCTGGATTTTTATAATTCTTTTCATAGTATCATATAATTCTATTAATAGTATCTTATATTAGCCAGACATCTCCATTCTCTTGTATTTTTAATACTTTTTTTACATTCTCTTCCACTTCAGCATTACTATTATTAGCTCCTCCTTTTAGTAGCTCTTTTTGTATATTATTACTTTTTCTTAACATTTCGCTTAACTGTTTTTCAATTCTTATGAATGGCAACAGTAGAATGTTTTTTATTTTTTCTTTACGAATGGCAACACTGGTCTCTTCTATCAGAGTTCCCGGTTTCGACTCGTTTGTACATACGCTGTGCATTTTCCAGGTATTCGTTTTTTCTTTTTTATTCCTTCTTTGTGTATGTCGTCCAAGTAGAAATAGTTTATAGATATAATCTATCCATTTCTTCAGAAATATACATGTTTTGTGTCTGCTTCGTAAAATACTTGGACTTGAGAACGAATTTTACGAAGTGAACACTTCCATATGCTTAGGCTTAGCCCTTTTATCCACGTGTATAGCGATATAGCTTGTTTTATTAAGTTTTTCTTTTTTCGTTTCCATACCTTTGAATATTGTGGATTTTCTGTAACTTGATAGCTTGTGTTCTGTATTTTTTTCCATTTGATTGATGATTTGCTGTATTATATTTTATTCTGTGGGTGTTTTAGAAAGTTAGGTTTATCGTGTTGCATCTTCTTACTTTTCGTTCATTGGATTTTCAAACTACTATTATATATATATATATAAGGAAAAAAGAAATCTAAATAACAGGAATGACCATATGTCTTGTATAAATTATTCGAAATCCACTCTACGTTATATATGATATATATATATATATATATATATATATATATATATTTATATATTCGTATTTGGGAATGTTCAAAAATATTTTATGAAAAATACAAATTATTACACAACCAGATTTGTCCAATTAGATACTCAAGTCCTCTGGATGAGTCGGCGGTCTGGGTCTTCACAACCAGATACTGTTTTTTTTTTAGATCCACTGTATCGGGTTGTGAAAAACCCAGACCACACGACAGATCCGAAGGCTTACTGTAGCTAAATGTGTGGCCGGACAATCTAAAAAACTATACTGTGTATTGTATGGAAAGTAAAAATTATTTCACAACCAGATATTGTGGATCTAAAAAACTATAATGTGTATTGCATGAAAAGTAAACATTATTGCACAATCGGATATTGTAGATTTGAAAACTATACTGTGTATTGTATGAAAAGTAAAAATTATTTCACAACCAAATATTGTGGATCTAAAAAACTATAATGTGTATTGCATGAAAAGTAAAAATTATTGAACAATCGGATATTGTAGATCTGAAAACTATACTGTGTATTGTATGAAAAGTAAAAATTATTTCACAACCAAATATTGTGGATCTAAAAATCTATAATGTGTATTGCATGAAAAGTAAAAATTATTGAACAATCGGATATTGTAGATCTGAAAACTATACTGTGTATTGTATGGAAAATAAAAATTATTGCACAACCAGATATTGTGGATCTAAAAAACTATAATGTGTATTGCATGAAAAGTAAAAATTATTGCACAATCGGATATTGTAGATTTGAAAACTATACTGTGTATTGTATGAAAAGTAAAAATTATTTCACAACCAAATATTGTGGATCTAAAAAACTATAATGTGTATTGCATGAAAAGTAAACATTATTGCACAATCGGATATTGT
Organism: Amaurobius ferox; assembly: GCA_951213105.1. Taxonomy (NCBI): domain Eukaryota; kingdom Metazoa; phylum Arthropoda; class Arachnida; order Araneae; family Amaurobiidae; genus Amaurobius; species Amaurobius ferox. The sequence continues at coordinate 64,318,015 of OX578146.1, forward strand.
AGATCTGAAAACTATACTGTGTATTGTATGAAAAGTAAAAATTATTTCACAACCAGATATTGTGGATCTAAAAAACTATAATGTGTATTGCATGAAAAGTAAACATTATTGCACAATCGGATATTGTAGATTTGAAAACTATACTGTGTATTGTATGAAAAGTAAAAATTATTTCACAACCAAATATTGTGGATCTAAAAAACTATAATGTGTATTGCATGAAAAGTAAAAATTATTGAACAATCGGATATTGTAGATCTGAAAACTATACTGTGTATTGTATGAAAAGTAAAAATTATTTCACAACCAAATATTGTGGATCTAAAAATCTATAATGTGTATTGCATGAAAAGTAAAAATTATTGAACAATCGGATATTGTAGATCTGAAAACTATACTGTGTATTGTATGGAAAATAAAAATTATTGCACAATCAGATATTGTGGATCTAAAAAACTATAATGTGTATTGCATAAAAAGTAAACATTATTGCACAATCGGATATTGTAGATTTGAAAACTATACTGTGTATTGTATGAAAAGTAAAAATTATTTCACAATCATATATTGTGGATCTAAAAAACTATAATGTGTATTGCATGAAAAGTAAAAATTATTGAACAATCGGATATTGTAGATCTGAAAACTATACTGTGTATTGTATGAAAAGTAAAAATTATTTCACAACCAAATATTGTGGATCTAAAAAACTATAATGTGTATTGCATGAAAAGTAAAAATTATTGCACAACCAGATATTGTGGATCTAAAAAACTATAATGTGTATTGCATGAAAAGTAAAAATTATTGCACAATCGGATATTGTAGATTTGAAAACTATACTGTGTATTGTATGAAAAGTAAAAATTATTTCACAACCAAATATTGTGGATCTAAAAAACTATAATGTGTATTGCATGAAAAGTAAACATTATTGCACAATCGGATATTGTAGATCTGAAAACTATACTGTGTATTGTATGAAAAGTAAAAATTATTTCACAACCAGATATTGTGGATCTAAAAAACTATAATGTGTATTGCATGAAAAGTAAACATTATTGCACAATCGGATATTGTAGATTTGAAAACTATACTGTGTATTGTATGAAAAGTAAAAATTATTTCACAACCAAATATTGTGGATCTAAAAAACTATAATGTGTATTGCATGAAAAGTAAAAATTATTGAACAATCGGATATTGTAGATCTGAAAACTATACTGTGTATTGTATGAAAAGTAAAAATTATTTCACAACCAAATATTGTGGATCTAAAAATCTATAATGTGTATTGCATGAAAAGTAAAAATTATTGAACAATCGGATATTGTAGATCTGAAAACTATACTGTGTATTGTATGGAAAATAAAAATTATTGCACAATCAGATATTGTGGATCTAAAAAACTATAATGTGTATTGCATGAAAAGTAAACATTATTGCACAATCGGATATTGTAGATTTGAAAACTATACTGTGTATTGTATGAAAAGTAAAAATTATTTCACAACCATATATTGTGGATCTAAAAAACTATAATGTGTATTGCATGAAAAGTAAAAATTATTGAACAATCGGATATTGTAGATCTGAAAACTATACTGTGTATTGTATGAAAAGTAAAAATTATTTCACAACCAAATATTGTGGACCTAAAAAACTATAATGTGTATTGCATGAAAAGTAAAAATTATTGAACAATCGGATATTGTAGATCTGAAAACTATACTGTGTATTGTATGGAAAATAAAAATTATTGCACAACCAGATATTGTGGATCTAAAAAACTATAATGTGTATTGCATGAAAAGTAAAAATTATTGAACAATCGGATATTGTAGATCTGAAAACTATACTGTGTATTGTATGGAAAATAAAAATTATTGCACAACCAGATATTGCGGATCTAAAAAACTATAATGTGTATTGCATGAAAAGTAAAAATTATTGCACAATCAGATATTGTAGATCTGAAAACTATACTGTGTATTGTATGGAAAGTAAAAATTATTTCACAACCTGATATTGTGGATCTAAAAACTATACTGTGCACTGCATGAAAAGTAAAAATTATTGCTCAATCGGATATTGTAGATCTGAAATGTATACTGTATATTGTATGGAAAGTAAAAATTATTTCACAACCAGATATTGTGGATCTAAAAAACTATAATGTGTACTGCATGAAAAGTTAAAATTATTGCACAACCAGATATTGTGGATCTGAAAACTGCACTGTGAATTGTACGGAAATTAATTATTATACCGTCTAACATTCAAATGACGGTAATAAAATAATGACGGTAATAAAATGTTATAACTAACGAACTTTTATTTTGCTTCCAACCAATCTTCAATACAATTAATATTATTTTAAAAGTTTGTAAGAAACTTCCAGGTCGGATATATGAATTGTAGAGTAAACAATTAAGGATGGAAATGTTATTATCAAAAATGCATCATCCAAAACTGAAAACGGAATGAAACAGCAGAAAAGTGACAAAATTCATCGGTGATGTCAAGTAAAGTAATTGACCCAACTTGCACGTGGAACAAAGACAATTGTCGACTGGCAGCCCAATTCAAACTCTCACCGTGCGAGATGAATATCCGACACAGAATAAAACTGTATTTTAAAATTCTGTTCAGTTGTTTTTAAATCTCTAACGCATATACAGGCTGTTCGTAAACTGTTTTGACAAAATAAGAAGGGTGATAGTATCCATCAAGACGAACAATATTTACTATGGAACCTAGGGTCGGATTCCAATCTGAGTGTCAGAAAAAAGTAACTTCGAAACACTTACAACAAGCACAAGTCGCCGCTTTGGACGACATAGCTGTCATGCCGGATCACATCTCCAGAACATTACCGTCATGTATGTACTGTATGCAAATTTCGGTAACAAGAAGCAGCAGCGACAGTTGCAGCTGAATGGCTGATTAGACGTAGTGAACCTGTGGCTTGGCCTCCACGCTCACCGGACCTCCACCCACTGGACTTCTTAGTGAACATAAAATCATTAGTGTACGAGACGCATCTGGACTCCGGAGAAAATCTCGTAGCGAGAATCGTTGTTGCAGCGGACAGGATAAACACGACATCAGGTGTCTTCGAGAGGGTGCGCCAGTGCTTCATTCGCAGGTGTGAATTGTGCAACTCACCCTTGGCCGTCATTTTGAGCATCTGCTTTGAGTCTTTCTCTGGTGTAAATAAATGGGATTGTGCAACTTTGATTACGTTAATTCACCTTATTTTCACTGTTGAAAGTTCAACTTTAACTTTACGCGTTTCTGACACTCAGAGTGGAATGCGACCATAGTAAATATTGTTCGTCTTGAAAGGTGCTATCACCCCTCTGATTTTGTCAAAACAGTTTACGAACACCCTGTATACAATTTTCTACTGTTAACTGTTTGTAACATTCGTTAACGCACTTATACAGTTATTATCATAAAATATAGCCCTTATTTTAACAGTAGTCAAATGTGAGCTTGGAAAGTGGCACGATGCAGATTTCTAATGGGAAGACGATAAATTGTTTATTCCGTCAACAAATGTTTATCTACCAAAACTGTCGAAGAGAAAATCTATATAAATGAATAATCTATATAAATCTGTCTATCTGCCCCATCATCACGGGAGAATGGCTGAACCGAATTTAATCAAATTCTGTGAGTAATCTTGAAATAGCCTCACTTAAAATTTAGTCTATGTTTCGAGTTTCTACAACCAAGCGTTCTTGGGGGCGCGGTAGCCCATTGGTTAGCGCGCTGGAGTTGCACTCGGTAGGCCCGGGTTCGATTCCAGCCACTGCCAAAACTGCCGCCGTGTTCATGCGGAGTACGATCACGTTAAACATGTGGGTTCGAAAGTCCTTCCGAGAGGTTGGTGGTAGGGGAAGGAGGGTACGGTCCCTGTGGATACCTCCCCCACGGGGTTCCGGTCTAAATTGGGTGGCACTTCCCGACCGTCCAAACAGTTACCTTACACCTTTCTGGTAGGTCGGACGGTCTGGGTTTCAACAACAACAACCAAGCGTTCTCGAGATATTAATGAAAAACGAAACTTTCCTTTGTCTCATTATCACGGAAGAACGGCTAAACCGAATTAAATGAAATGTTGTGGGTAACTTTGAAATCGTCCCTCTTAAATTTTGTCCAAGTTTCGAGTTTCTAAGACCAGGGGTTGTCGAGATATTAATGAAAGCGAAATATTTTCCTAGGAGTTCTAATCTCTAACTTCCTGGTTAATCAAACCGAAAAGGTTGGAAATCGTTTGTTTTAAAAAAAAGAAAGTGAATTAAAACTTTATCTCTGAGTTTGGTAGATGATTTTTTGCACTAATGAGTCACTTTCTGAAAACATGAAGTGTTTGAAACAGGAATTTAAATGGAAAATCTATCACCATGATTTATTTTTCACAAGATTTTAATCAACAATGAAAAGTATTAGCGAAATCAAAATGTTTATTTAATTATTAGAATTTTATGAGGAAAACTCTATTTTATATCATTTTGCTCGGCAACGTAATTAAATTAAACGTGTTTATTAATGTTTAATATTATTTTTTCGATCTGAATAATAAATAAATGGAAAAAAAATTATATCTCTTAAATAAATGAACGGTTCGAATTTTCTTTTAATTGTATTAATTGCGGACTCCGTACACCACTTTCACTTATTTTGGAAAAGTGCATTCAAGCTTGTATAATGTGTTTAGCTAATAAACTCATATATTGTGTTTAGCCAATTAATTCAATTAGGCGATTGTTGAAATAGAAAAAGTGTAGAACTGGTATATCTTGTATACAATTTTGGAGTTGTCATTCAGAATATACAAACGGGATCAAGATTATAATAAATTCCTCCGCTTGCCAGCATTTTGTGATAAATTTATCATTCTCCTGCTGCTGGATACTATGTTGTAATGTATCCCGCCGCTGGCTACCATTTGTAATGAATTTATTTACTGCGTTCCGGCTCTCTTTCAGACCTCTGCATGATTGCTGATTCAGTAGCGTTAGTCCGGTCAGCGCACATAAAGTAAAATGTGCCGACCTAAATGCAAGTAGCCGTTCCCTTCAAAATTCGTGAGTTCGAATCGGTGACAAGATCATGAAAATAATGACTTTCTCCCAGTCTGGATAAAACAGGCATCGTTGATAAAGAAAATAAGCTTTTATTATAGCATGACAAGGAATATCAAAAGGTTACAGAATAACATTCTGGTGAGGGCGAGAACCTGTGCATCAGGAGCACCAGAAGTGCGACCTGTCTCTACGAAAATTGTCTCGCCTCTCTGGAAAAGCGTCTTGTTAAGCGTAAAGCGTATAGCCTTGTTTTCCAAAACTGCAATGCAGGCGGTCTTAAGGTGTATGAACTCTGAAACTGTTCTGAAAATGGCTGAAAATAGGCTCAAAAAATGATGGGTTCCTCACAAAGATGTTTTCAGATCTGCATATTCAGAGCTACAAATTTGGCGAGATATCGCTAACTTGGCAATTTTTCTTAAACGTTGTCAAATTGACGGAAATGTCGCCATATTGTTAAAAAGGGCGCAAATCAATGAAATTAAATGTGTTTTGTTAGAAGTGAGAACTGAAATGATGTTTCGTTAGCATTTGTCTGTCAGTCCAACCGTCCTACTTAATAACACATTTAGCGAATTCTTAAAATGTCACCAAATTGATGAAAATGTTTGTAAATCCATAAAAATATCTTGAAATGGAAAAAATTGCGTTAAATTAATATGATGAATTGTGTTTTGTTAGGGGATAGTATTGTGATGATGTTTCGTCAATTTGTCGCCAAGTGGGACTGTCAATATTTTAATTTTTTTTAATTTGTCAATTTTTTTAAATGTCGCTAAATTGACAAAAATGGCGCCAGACCTTCCATAGAGGTAGCATTATTGAGACACTATTTTTCCACCAATTTATTTGAAGGAAAGAATATCATGTAGCTTAGAAACGAATTTAAATTCCATGTGTTTATGCGACAGACGATTTTAATTAAATCTTTTCCGATTTCAATAATGAAGATATGTACGTATATAAAATAAATTCCATTGCCATTGCATTTCCGACTGGATAATATCAATTATGATCTTCAAGTTTAAACATTATTATTATTGATATTTTCGGGGATTATTGATTCAGAGATTATTGATGTTTTCAAATTATTATTCCATTGTTCTATTGCGACAAAAATTGTTGAAAATCATATGTTGTCCTTTGTACGAATAATCTTCTACAAATGCTCGGGTAAATCTTCTGATCTACGAGAATATAAGTAGTGCAGGTATATTGGCATATATTTTGACATATATTGGCATATATTGGAATCAAGTACTGCCTTCATGTATGAAGATTACGGGGATTATTGATATTTTCAATTTATCACGTCATCTGCTTCATTCTGGCAAAGGTTTTTGAGACTCATATTGTAATACGGGTAATCTTCTACTAGCAGACGGATATATCTTCTAATCTACGACATTATAAGTACTACGGGTATACATATCTTCCCATATAATTTTAGCGCTTTCATTTTAGCATACATTGGAATCAATTACTACCTTCAGGTTTAAAGATTACAAGTTTATTGATATTTTCAATTTATACATGTAATCTACTAATACAGGTTATATCTTCTAATATTCGCGTATTTAAGTAGTACGGGTCCCATTCATTTTTAACGCTTTTATTTTGCATATATTGATTCAATTCCATATTTTTTGTAAATTTGCTTACAAAAGGGGGCAGGATGTATTATTCTTCAGATCTGCCCGTGAAGATAATTTTGTATAGCGAGAACAGAGATTCTTAAACTTCGTTTTAGGAGCATTAAATTAAATATTTTAACAGAATATTTTGATTAAAAATGTCATTTAGTATACTATAGGAATTTGCACATGATTGTGAATTTTAAGTTTTTTTATATACTCCGTACGAAGAATGGGTATACTGCTAGTAATTGATATAATAAACTGTTGAATCAATATGCCAAATTAATCGTGAGTCCTGATCAATCTAGAAAAATTTATAATTTGAGCCATAAGTGCCAGAGTAAAAGTCCTTAAATACTAGTACTGTGTTTTCTGCTGCTCCATTTTAGTTAAATTCTACTCTAAAATCTAAACTATCTGTTTATAAATTTGATATTGCATTTTACTATAAATTTGCATCTTTTTGAATATATCTGAACATTTATAACTACTTTCGAAAATTTCAGCTGATCGTGTATTTTTTATTGAAATTGGATTTAACGAACATTCTGCTGTAGCGTACTTTACAGTCAATCACAATGAACATAACTGCTGCATGCAAAACATTTTCTTTTCTTGCTTGATAGCAGAAATAATAATTGGGTGACTAAAAGTGTTTCAAAGTGTTATGAGCCCTCGTCATCAAGTAAGAAGAAGCCATATGCATTAGTCGAAACGGTTGTATTTAGTCTCTGAGTCAAATACCATGAAGATTAGAGGGTTTCTGTACCTTCAGGCTAATTAATATACACGGCTTCCGTGCTACTGATAACAACGGATCATAATGTGTGTGAAAAAATTTTAATCACCTATTTTTTTATTTATTTGCTATTAAATGAATACAAAAAAAGCTGAATCGATCTCGTTAAGAGTTCCCCATATCGGACCTCACAGTTCAACCAGGTATTGTGGATCTGACAGCTAGAACAATTCGTAAAATAGCATGAGATAAATACATATATATACGACAACAGCAGGTTTATGAAACAAAATGGGGAGAAAGACAGAGCAGCATTGAAAGCATGATTGACATTATTCCGCCTATGCTTCAATACCGGATCTGTATCGTGAAGCCTAAAAGGGAGGTTTCGGTTTGCTTCTGAAATCGGTTGATATCTATAAATACAGTAGAGTCCACTTCTTGCGAACAAATTATCAGTTATTGCAAGACTTTTTCTATCACCTTGAATTTGAAATAGTTTTATAATGTTAAACATGTCACTTATAGTGAACAATTAGATACCTATACATCGGGTATTGCGAAATTTTAAGTGAGAGAGAGATAAAGTAAATTATTGTCGTGACACTTCTTGGAGTAGAAACAAAATCCCAGAAGCAACAATTAGTTAGGTAACAAGAATTCATCCACAAATACCATGAGCCTAAACACATCCCCAGGTAAGTTGAAATAGCCTAAACACATCCTCACATACGTTGAAATAGTCTAAACACATGACGATTGCTTGCGGAATTTTTCAGATGATGCTTAGAATGATATTCATTCGTAAGCAGAAACAAGAAAGATCAATCATTCTTAAAGCATTGATAATGAAACACTTTCCAACTTCAATGCAATCGTATTTAAACATCTCTAAAATGCAATACATTCCTCGGTAATATTTTAAAACATATCACAATACAACATTAATTTATTATATTTGAAAGCTTAAACCCTCATCGAAAAAAATGAACTTCATCCAAATGACGGCGTTGAAATATATATTGCCTGGTTTAAGCATCTCTAAAATGCGATACATTAATCGGTAAGATTTTTAAAATTATCATAATAATGCAATAATTTATTATAATTGAAAACTTCATCGAAAACAACTGGCATTCATTCAAATGACGTCATAGAAACAATAACATGTCTGGCTCTCTCTATAAAAGCAGCATTTCATTCATAAAATATTTTCCCAATCATTTCATTCATCACAGTACTAAAACAATTTATTTTATTTAAAAACTTAAGACCATGGAGCTACAAGTAATTAAACTCTATGCTTAAAACTTCATTGAAAAAAACCGTCCTTCTCTCTGTAAAATCAATTAATATTTCATTCATATGAGCTATGCGGACTCCATGAGCTAAATAATTTTGCGTTAAAGAAATACAGCAATTCTTATGCAACTCATTCTACATATTTTGCTGTTTACATTTTACATAAGTGAAAAATAGGCTTCGTTGTAGAAATAATCAAATTTGGATGATCATTTAATCTCAAATATATTGAAATTGCGTTGTTTCAGTATGTAGATGCACAGAATTTAAGCAAAAATAAAGCGGTTTTAGGACGAATAAAACACTCAATATGAATTAAAAAGAACTTTAAAAATCACGATTTTGAGACAAGATGGATGCCGTATTTTATTTTGAATTGAGTCACGTGATCTTTTCATATCATAGTCACGTGATCGCTTCGTATAAGAGGTGTAATTATTATTTTAATTTTTACTTAAAAAACTATTGAATATATTTTACTGAAATTTTCGTTATATACTTTATGGAATAATTTGAATATAAACCTAAAATTTTCGAAGCAATTTGTGAATTTTAAATACGCTTAAAAAATGTTGAAAATTTAGGTCCCATAGGGTTCAATGTATTTCATTTTTTAACCCGGGTTCAATCCAAAACTAATTGGATGATACTATTCATTTATATTCCCATAGGTCCTACAGACTGTATGAACAACATACTACAATTTCATTTTGATTAAGTCATTTTTACGGTAGTTATCGTGCTAACGGACAGACAGACAGACAGACAGACAGGATGAACAAAGTCATAAACACTTTTCAACTTTGTAGTAAAGCGTTAAATACTTTTCAACTTTGTTGTAAAGTGTTAAAAATTACTGTGGGAAGTCTCTTAAATTTGGTGGCTATTTCGAAACCCACGGCGTTAACTGCAGTAATAATTTAGATGTAATAGAAAAAGTGCTATACAAACGTGTTGTGAATTAAAGTATTCAAAAGAACGTTACAGATTTTTTCGGAGTAAATAAAGAGCAACATCAGTTTTACTGCAATGTTTTATTTTGTTTCATAATATACAGTCAGAAAAGTCATTCTTATTGTTTATCGCATACTTTAACTTTTAACGTTTATTGCAAATATCGGTTTATAACGAATATCTGATGACTTTTTTCATTCTTATTACTTTTATGACTTTTTTCATTCTGTCTGTCTGTCTATCTGTCCGTTAGCACGATAACTGCCGTAAAATTGACTTTATCGAAATGAAATTTTGGTATGTTGTTCAGACAGTTTGTGGGACCTATGGGAATATAAATGAATAATATCACCCAATTAGTTTTGGATTGAACCCGAGTTGAAAAAATGAAATATATTGAGCCCTATGGGACCTAATTTTTCAAACATTTTTTAAGCAGATTTAAAATTCACAAATTGCTTCGAAAATTTTAGGTAATATTCAAATTATTCCATAAAATATATAAAAAAAATTCAGCGAAATATATTCAGTAGTTTTTTAAATAAAAATTAAAGTAATAATAACACCTCTTATATGAAGCGATCACGTAACCATGATAAGAAAAGGTCACGTAACCCACTTCAAAATGATATATGGCATCCATCTTGTCTCAAAATCGTGATTTTTAAAGTTCTTTTTAATTCATATTCAGTGTTGCATCCGTCCTAAAACTAATATTTTTGCTTAAATTCTATGCATCTACATACAGAAACAACACAATTACAATATATTTGAGTTCAAATGCTCATCCAAATTTGATTATTTCTACAACGAAGCCTATTTTCCACCTATGTAAAATGTAAACAGCAAAATATGTAGAATGAGTTGTATTACAATTGCTGTATTTCTTTAACACAAAATCATTTAGTTCATGGAGACAGCATAGATGAATTGAATAAAATATTCACTGATTTTAAAAAGAGAAGGACGATTTTTTTCGATGAAGTTTTACGCATAGAGTTTAATTACTTGTAGCTCCATGGTGTTAATTTTGAAATAAAATAAATGATTGTAGTATTGTGATGAATGACATGAATGAGAAATTATTTATGAATGAAATGTTGCTTTTATAAAGAGAGCCAGGCGTGTTATTTTTTCTATGACATCATTTGAATGAATTTCAGTTGTTTTCTATGAAGTTTTCATATATAATAAATTATAGAAGTATTATGATAATTCTAAAATTATTACCGAGGAATGTATCACATTTTAGAGATGTTTAAACCAGGCACTTTATATTTCAATGCCGTCATTTGAATGTAGTTCATTTTTTTTCGATGAAGGCTTAAGTTTTCAAATATAATAAATTAATGTAGTATTGTGATAAGTTTTAAAATATTACCGAGGAATGTATTGCACATTTTAGACATGTTTAAATAAAATTGCATTGAAGTTGGAAAGTGTTTCATAATCAATGCTTTAAGCATGATTGATCTTTCTTGTTATTAATTCTTTTTAATTCATATTGAGTGTTGTATCCCTCCTAAAACCGCTTTATTTTTGCTTAAATCCTGTGCATCAATGTTCTAAAACAACGCAATTACAATATAGAGTTTAAATGATCATCCAACTTTGATTATTTCTACAACGAAGCCTAATTTTCACTTATGGAAAATGTAAACTTCAAAATATGTAGAATGAGTTGTATAAAATTGCTGCATTTCTTTAACGCAAAATTATTTAACTCATGGAGTCTGCAATATAACTTATATGAATGAAGCATTCATTGATTTTACACAAAGAAGACGATTTTTTAAGCATAGTTTTAAGCATAGAGTTAAATTACTTGTACCTCCATGGTTTTAAGTTTTTAAATAAAATAAACTACTATAGTACTGTGATGAATGATAGGAATTTAAAAAAATTATGAATAAAATGCTGCTTTTATATAGAGACAATTTATCTTTCGATGACGTCATCTGAATAAAATTCATTTGTTTTCGATGAAGTTTTCAAATATAATAAATTATTGTAGTATCATGATAATTTAAAAAATATTGCCGAGGAATGTATCGCATTTTAGGGATGTTTAAACCAGGCAATTTATATTTCAATGCCGTCATTTGAATGAAGTTCATTTTTTTTCGATGAATTTTTGAGTTTTCAAATATAATAAATTAATGTAGTAATGAGATAGTTTTTTAAATATTTCCGAGGAATGTACCGCATTTTAGACATGTTTATATAAAATTGCATTGGAGTTGGAAAGTGTTTCCTAATCAATGCTTTATGCATGATTGATCTTTCTTGTTTTTCCATATTATTTACTCAATAATTTGAGAAAAGTAATTTAGTAAGTTAAATTAAAGTTTAGCGACGAAGTAAATTAATTTCCTTCATATTTCGATTATTCATAATTTTCTTACCTTTTAAATATAAAACTTCAAATTTTAGACTACTACATATAATATTATATTATTTAAATACTATGTATCCTATATATTTTAGATATTTAAAACATATCCTGTCAAATATTTTGAACATCAAAAATAGCTGGGTATTTTTTTTTAAAAAAAGGTCATATTTGTCAGTTCCTAGAAATTAAAGTCATAGTTTTTATGGCTAAAAGGTTACAGTCCTCATCTCTGAGTCGAAATTAATAAAATATAACAAGAAGGATCACGCATGCATAAACTGAAATGTAATTTTATTTAAACATCTGTAAAATGCGATACATTCATCGGTGTTAATTTTTAAATTATCACAATGATATATTTTACTTGAAAACTTTAAACTTCATCAAACAAGGAAGATCAATCATGCTTAAAGCATTGATTATGAAACACTTTCCAACTTCAATGCAATTTTATTTAAACATGTCTAAAATGCAATACATTCTTCGGTAATATTTTAAAACTTCTCACAATACTACATTGATTTATTATATTTGAAAACTTAAACCTTCATCGAAAAACTTGAACTTCATTCAAATGACGGCATTGAAATATAAATTGCCTGGTTTAAACATATCTAAAATGTGATATATTACTCGGTAATAATTTTAGAATTATCAGAATACCACGATAATTTATTATATATGAAAACTTCATCGAAAACCACTGAAATTCATTCAAATGACGTCATAGGAAAAATAACACGCCTGGCTCTCTCTAAAAAAGCAGCATTTTATTCATAAATAATTTCCCATTCATGTCATTCATCACAATACTATAATAATTTATTTTATTTAAAAATTAAGACCATGGAGCTGCAAATAATTTAACTCAATGCTTAAAACTTCATCGCAAAAAATCGTCCTTCTCTCTGGAAAGTCAATGAATATATCTTTCATATCAGCTATGCAGACTCCATGATCTAAATTCTTTTGCGTTAAAAAAAATACAGCAATTCCTATACAACTCATCCTACATATTTTGCTATTTACATTTTACATAAGTGAAAAATAGGCTTCGTTGTAGAAATAATCAAATTTGGATGAGCATTTAAGCTCAAATATATTGTAATTGCGTTGTTTTTGTATGTAGATGCACAGAATTTAAACCAAAATAAGTGGTTTTAGGACGGATACAACACTCAATATGAAATAAAAAGAACTTTAAAAATCACGATTTTGAGACAAGATGGATGCCATATATCATTTTGAAGTGGATGACGTGATACTTTCATATAATGGTCACGTGATCGTTTCATATAAGAGGTGTTATTAATATTTTAATTTTTATTTGAAAAACTACTGAATATATTTCGCTGAATTTTTTTTTATATATTTTATGGGACAATTTGAATATTACCTAAAAATTTCGAAGCAATTTGTGAATATTTATTCCGCTTCAAAAATGTTTGAAAAATTAGGTCCCATAGGGCTGAGTGTATTTCATTTTTTCAACCCAGGTTCAATCCAAAACTAATTGTCTGATATTATTCATTTATATTCCCATAGGTCCTATAGACCGTCCGAACAACATACTAAAATTTCATTTTGATTAAGTCAACTTTACGGCAGTTATCGTGCTAACGGACAGACGGACTGACAGACAAACAGTCAGACAGACAGAATGAACAAAGTCATAAACACTTTTCAACTTTGTTGTAAAGTGTTAAAAACGGAATACTTTGAAATCTTCTGCTTCTTTATTTAAAATCAATGAATATTTCATTCAGATCACTTATTTTCCAGACTCCAGACCTAAATAATTTTCAGCAATAAAAAAAATTCATCAATTTTTATACAACTCATCTTACAATCACTTGTTTACATTCTACATTCATTAAAATTAGACTTCGTTGTAGAAATAATCAAAACTTGATGATCATTTAAACTAAAAAAATATTGTAATTGTGTTGGCGCAGAATATAGATGCACAGAAAATACGCAAAAATAAAGCGGTTTTAGGATGGATGCAACACTAAATATATGAAACAACACTAAAAAAAAGTTCGATTTTTTTTTAAATCGTATTAAAATTTAATCAGATCAGAATAACCCACAAGTAACAGACCAAATTTTTGAAAAATTCCATTAAACCATTTTTGAACAAAGTGTATGAAGTCATCAGCTACTTAAAATTCCAAACAACTTCATTATCTCGAGAATGGTTGATCTTACAGTAATGGGTGGGTCTCATTCATCCTGTCGCCCAAAAACTACGTATGCAACAAATGTTAATTAATATATTTAAGCAAATTTAGTCTATTATTTCATGTTTTCTGGGGTTTTGCGAACCATTTCGCAAAAATAGGCAGGTTTTATTTTCTAAAATCTAGTTAGCACCAAGGTAACCCACATTTGACCTACCTACAAAATTTTGTGAAATTTCGTCGATTAGTTTTTGAATTAAAATAAATATGTACATTGCACAGACATCACAGACGTCTCTTAAGAAATTATGTATTCGTGTTATACAGTGTCCGAAAAGTGTAGATTCGTCGAAAACTGGTGTTCCAATTTTTGACACGATTCCAAAACATTCCCTACACATTAACCATGTATCGTAGGAAAAGTAAAAATGGAGTTTCATACATTCTTCTTCCTCCATACCCGGAATTTAGCTCAAAAACAGCTTTTTAAGAAAATATTTTTACAAATTTCAATTTCAATTTAAAATATATTTGTAAATAAAATTCTAAATAAATTTAATAATTTTAAATAAACTTTATAATTTTAAATATATTTCATAATTTTAGATACATTTAAAAAATTTAAATAAATTTAATAATTTTAAATAAACTTATAATTTTAAATGAATTTCATAATTTCAGATACATTTAAAAATTTTAAATAAGTTTAATAATTTTAAATAAATTTAATAAATTTAAATATTATTTACAAATATTATTTAAATTTAATAATTTTAAATAATATTTGTAATATTTTGCAATATATTATCTTATTTCATAGTTAAGAAAATAGGTTTTAATTAAGTGCTTAGCGTAAATAATTTCTGACATAATGGAATTTTAATACACGTCGAAATTTACCAAATATTGTATGCCACATCTTATAAAAGTGGCAGCTGCAAAAATATTCCACTGCTAAAAATTAAGAATTTATCACATTGAACAAGCAAAACAGGTGGCAATACATGTGCATAAAATAACAAGAAAGATCAATCATGCTTAAAGCATTGATTATGAAACACTTTCCAACTTCAATGCAATTTTATTTAAACAAGTCTAAAATACAATACATTCCTCGGTAATATTTTGAAACTTATCACAATACTGCATTAATTTATTATATTTGAAAACTTAAACGTTCATCGAAAAAAATGAACTTCATTCAAATGACGGCATTGAAATATAAATTGCCTGTTTTAAACGTCTCTAAAATGTTATACATTCCTCGGTAATAGTTTTAGAATTATCATAATACTACGATAATTTATTATATATGAAAACTTCATCGAAAACAACTGAAATTAATTCAAATGACCTCATAGAAAAAATAACACGCCTGGATCTCTCTATAAAAACAGGATTTCATTCATAACTTTCTCCCATTCATTTCATTCATCACAATACTATAATAATTTATTTTATTTAAACATTTTGTTTAAGACCATGGAGCTACAAAAAATTAAACTCTATGCTTGAAACTTCATCGAAAAACATCGTCCTTCTCTTTATGAAATCAATTAATATTTCATTCATATCAGCCATGCAGACTCCATGGACTAAATTATTTTGTGTTAAAAAAATACAGGAATTCTAATACAACTCATACTATATATTTTGCTGTTTACATTCTACATAGGTGAGAAATAGGCTTAGTTGTAGAAATAATCAAATTTAGATGAGCATTTAAACTCAAATATATTGTCATTGCGTTGTTTCAGTATGTAGATGCACAGAATTTAAGCAAAAATAAAGTAGTTTTAGGACGGATAGAACACTCAATATAAAAAGAACTTAAACAAGAAAGATCAATCATGCATAAGCATTGATTATGAAACACTTTCCAACTGAAATGTAATTTCATTTAAAAATTTCTAAAATGTGATTCATTCAGTGGTAATATCTTTTACATTACACAGTACTACAGTAATTTATTATACTTAAATATTTAAAACTGTATCGAAATATAAATCATCTGATTCTTTATGCAAAATCAATGAATATTTCATTCATATAACTTGTATTCCAGACTCCAGAGATTAATAATTTTGTGTGAAAAAAATTCAGCAATTCTTCTGTAATTCATCTTACAATCGCTTGAGATATTTGCATTCTGCATATGTTAAAATTAGGCTTCCTTGAAGAAATAATAAAAGTTTAGGGATCATTTAAAATCACAACTATTGTAATTGCATAGGCACGGAATTTAGATACACAGATAATATATATGTGTATGTGTATGTACTCAAAGTATTGGGATCGTGCCGAAGATCGGAACTCGAATTTTCAAAGGATCTACACGTTTTGGGACTTCTAGAACACGAAAAAACTAGTTTTAGGAAGACGTCTGTGTGTGTAAGGGTGTATCTGTGTATGTTTCTGTGTGTCTGTGTGGATATTACATCCACTCTAATTGAAAAACTAATGGACCGAATTTCATACAATTTGGTAGGTATGTTTTTTTGTGGGAAATCCTGATGTTCATTAGATTATAGTACGATTCGTAATAAAAGAATCTGCCTTCTTTGCGAAATGGCCGCAGAAATTGCCTTTATCCACTCTAGCTAAAAACTAATGAACCAAATTTAACAAAATTTGGTGTATAATATTTCAATAACCTACAAGTGATTTATATACCAAATTTAACAAAATTTTGTATATAAATCATTTGTAGGTTATTCTACTACGATTCGGGAAAAAGGAACGGGCTATTTTTGCGAAATGGCCAGCAAAAATCGTTATATATAAAAATAAAAGACTACGTGTGCTCAATTATATCAATTAAATTCCTATTTTATATGTGATTTTTGTCAACAAAAAGAATAAGACTAACCCCATTACTCTAGGACTAGCCGTTCTTGAGATATTCTAGTTTTTTCGCGTTTTCGCTACGCCACCTTTGACAATAAGTCCAGCTATCAAATGAGAACCAAATTTAAGTTTAACGTGTAAATTCAATGTCATTTAAAATACTTATGTTGTGCAGATAAACTCAAATTATCATTGAATAAATAAAGAGAACGAATATGAGTCTGCAGAGAAAGACATGGGCTGTCCACATCAGAATTTTTAACAATATTACAACAATGATTTATAGAAGTGAACGGGGATTATTTTCAGGCCATTTCGAAAAAAATGTATGATCTATATTTAAAGATCCATCAAATTTTTGTCGAATAAAATGTTCAACAAATTTAAGCTGTGTACCAAATTTTAACTCTCTAGGACATAGGAAAGTGCATTTAAAATGCCATCAATTAAATTTATCATGAAGAGTTATATAAAATTTTAAAAAAATGAAAAATTGTTATCTACCAAATTTATTTTTAAATATGAAGCCACTCCCATATGCAAAACGTTTAAACAAATGGAGAGATATTTATTATATAATATCTCTCTCTTTTCTTTCTGGAAGATATCCCAAAGTCAGAATTTAATTGAATTTGTTTTTTTCCCTATATTAAATATTTTTTTTAATTAAAAAACTACTTAACATATTTTACTGAATTTTTTTTTATATATTCTATGGGATAATGTGAATATTTCCTAAAAATTTCGAAGCAATTCGTGAATTTTAAATTTACTTAAAAAATGTTTGAAAAATTAGGTCCCATAGGGTTCAATGTATTTCATTTTTTCAACCCGGGTTCAATAAAAAACTAATTGGGTGATATTATTTATTTATAATCCCATAGGTCCTACAGACCGTCTGAACAACATACTAAAATTTCATTTTGATAAACTCATTTTTACGGCAGTTATCGTGCTAACGGACAGACAGACAGACAGACAGACAGAATGAACAAAGTCATAAACACTTTTCAACTTTGTTGTAAAGTGTTAAAAAATCACGATTTTGAAACAAGATGGATGCCATATATCATTTTGAAGTGGGTCATGTGATGGTTTCATATCATGGTCACGTGGTCGTTTCATATAAGAGGTGTAATTATTATTTTAATTTTTATTTAAAAAACTACTGCATATATTTCGCTGAATTTTTTTTTATATATTTTATGGAACAATTTGAATATTACCTAAAATTTTCAAAGCAATTTGTGAATTTTAAATCCGCTTAAAAAATGTTTGAAAAATTAGGTCCCATAGGGCTCAATGCATTTCATTTTTTCGACCCGGGTTCAATCCAAAACTAATTGGGTGATATTATTCATTTATATTCCCATAGGTTCTACAGACCGTCTGAACAACATACTAAAATTTCATTTTGATTAAGTCATTTTTACGGCAATTATCGTGCTAACGGACAGACAGACAGACAGACAGAATGAACAAAGTCATAAACACTTTTCAACTTTGTTGTAAAGTGTTAAAAATGAATCATGATTATGCAACAACTTAACTTTAATTTGACTGATTTTATATGGAATGATCCGACAGTTATTCCGAAATTAAATTAAGAACCAAACATATTGACCTATTTCCAATTTGGCAAAATTTTCTAAAAGTCGTCAAGTGGCGATATTTCTCAAAATTTGTCGCCAATTTCAATAAAAAAGTTGTCAATATTGTTATAACACATTCCAACATATTTGAAAAGTGTTTATGACTTTGTTCATTCTGTCTGTCTATCTGTCTGTCTGTCTGTCCGTTCGCGCGATAACTGCCGTAAAAATGACATTATCAAAATAAAATTTTAGTATGCTGTTGATGGTCTGAGTGGGGCATTTGGGATAGTAAATGAATCACACAATTAGTTTTGGATTGAACTCAGGTTGAAAAAGTGAAATGCATTCAACCCCATGGGACCTAATTTTTCAAACATTTTTTAAGCGAAGTTAAAATTCACAAATTGCTTTGAAAACTTTAGGAAATATTCAAATTATCCCATAAAATATATAAAAAAATTTCAGCCAAATGTGTTCGGTAGTTTTCTAAATAAAATTTAAAATAATAATTACACCCATATTATATGAACCACTTCAAAATAAAATATGGCATCAATATTTTTTCCCAGTGTAAAAATCGCGATTTTTAAAGTTCTTTTGCATTTATATTTAGTGTTGCATCCGTCCTAAAAACTCTTTATTTTTGCGTATTCTCTGTGCATCTGTATTCTGAGCAAATTCAATTACAATAATTTTGAGTTTAAATGATTATCAATCTCTGATTATATCTACAGCGA
Source organism: Amaurobius ferox (assembly GCA_951213105.1). Taxonomy (NCBI): domain Eukaryota; kingdom Metazoa; phylum Arthropoda; class Arachnida; order Araneae; family Amaurobiidae; genus Amaurobius; species Amaurobius ferox. The sequence continues at coordinate 64,337,500 of OX578146.1, forward strand.
AGCTTAATTTTAATGGATGCAAAATGTAAACAAGTGATTTTAAGATGAATTGTATAAAAAATGCTGAATTTTTTTAAAGCAAAATTATTTAGCTCTGGAGTCTGGAATAAGTGATATGAATGAAATATCCATTACTTTTACATAGAGAGCCAGACGGTATATATTTTGATGACGTTATTTAAATAAAGTTCATTTTTTCGATGAAGTTAAGTTTTCAAATTAAATAAATTATTGCAGCACTGTGATAATTTACAATATGTCAGCACTGAATGTATCGCATTTTAGAGATGTTTAAATAAAATTGCATTTCAGTTGGAAAGTATTTCATAATTAATGCTTTAAGCATGATTTATATTTCTTGTTTATATGTAATTTTAAAGAGCTAACACATTTTACAGCCAAATACTACTAATTAAACAACTTATTGTTCTAAATTACATAATGATGCTGCTAAGATTTTGTTATCGCACTATATTGTTTTTACGCTATTTTAAATGTCTATGTATTGCACACAAAAATTATTTAACCAATACATTTACTCGTATTTTCAGTCGCGATATCTAAAGTTCCAATTTCAGCAGTTCCAATTTCTCAGATCACAGTTACATGAATATTTATTTCATTAGCATCTAAGGAATTTACATACTCTACATACATACCTTTACATTATATTTTGGTATAAAAATTCGTTTGGGGAAATTATGCAGCGTAAAATTCTTACAACCATTCAAAAACACAAGGATAAATGTGAATATATACAAAAGATCCGGAAAAAATATTAGCATCATTTCATTCTTGAATCAACAAGTACATCTTTATTTTCTTCAAAAAAAAAAAAGAAATCGTCGAGATTTTAAAAATAAATAAAAAATGAATTCGAAAATAAATAAATAAATAAGAAGTTATTTTCTAGAAGGCGAAATGTTCACGCTTCGTTCCTTATATTTTATGGGAGAAAACTTGATATAAAATGTAAAATAGGAAAATATTCGAAGATATTTGGGAGGGAAATGGAAAATCGAGATGCAAAACCGTACAATCTCAAACGCATGGGATTTAAAAATGGATTGCAGAATTCTAAACTTAAATATAAAAGCAAATTTCGCTAAAAATTTCTGAGATAGAAAATGAAAAGGAGTTTCGTGAATAAAACCGCTCCTTAATCAGGGAAATATTCAAAAATGATTTTAAAAGCAATAGCTAATTTAGTTAGCTGTGAAATGCATGGATGTATAAATTATGGAATGTGAATTACTAAGATTTAAGAATATTCGTATTAAGAGTTAGAAGCGCATTTACGTGAAAGATTTCGTATCTCAATACCTTCAACTTATTACTTTATACCTACATACATAGTATAATGTGTACGAAAAATATTGGGATGAGGTCAAAAATTCGAATTTGAGTATTAAGCATCCCTGATTCGAATTCGACCCTCGTCTTAAGAGTCCCCCTAATTCGAAACAAACGTTTTTGAGATATTCACTGTTTGTATATGTTAGTGTCTGTGTATATTTATTAATGTGTGTATGTGTATGTATGCTAGTGTCTGTGTATGTATGTTAATGTCTGTGTATATATATTAGTATGGGTGTATTTGTATGTATTGTTACGGATATGTAAAAAGTTTTACTGTGTTTTGCGTTTATTCAAATAATTAATACATTGCGGATACATGCTTCTATTGAAGTCTGAAGTAGTAGTGATTGTAAACATGCACACACACACACACACACACATATATATATATATATATATATATATATATATATATATATATATATATATAATATATATATATATATATATATATATATATATATATATATATATATATATATATATATATATATATATATATATATATATATATATATATATATATATATATATATATATATATATATATATACACTGGCGGAAAACAAAATCCCCACACAAAGAAGGAGTTATGCTAGATAAACGAAATTTGGGAGGCGTTTTTGCACTTATGAAAGATGACGTCTATTCAAATTTCGCGCTAGACGAATAAGAGTGGCGCTAGTAGCGCCACTGTGATCATGCAAATCACGATTGCTTTAAATACGCGATGTAAACTTCGTGAACGTTATTTTTTGCCCGGATTGAACGTTGTGAACCAGGTTTGAGTCAGCCGCCCAGGTGGTGAGGTGGATAGCGTCTTCGGCTGCTGTCTAGTGGGCTCGGGTTCGAATCCCGAGTAAGGCATGGATGTTTCTTGAGGATAAAGTCAGTCTTCCGTCTTCTGGGTCCTCGTCTAAATGAGAAGCTGCATCCCCTCCGACCTTCATCAGTGGTGCTTGTTTTTAATAAACTTTGTGCTCTTGTCTTGTGTCTTTCTTCGCTCTGTCCTGCTTCCTGCGCCACTGGTCCTGCATCGACTCCGTCGAAAACAGTAGGTCATAAGAAACAACAACACAACAGGTTTGAGTCAAGAATGCCTTTAAGTAGACAAAGAAGGCAGTATCAGCAGCTTAGTGAGTTTGAATGAGGCCGTATAATAGGACTACGAGAAGGTGGATTTTCCTTTCGCGATATTGCAGAAAGACTTGGCAGGGATGCATCCACTGTGCATGATTGTTGGCAGCAGTGGTCATAGAAGACACTGTCTCATGAAGATCGAGATTCGACCGCACACGGGCCACTATTGAGAGGAAGGACCGCAGTATTCGCCGCATGGCTGTGGCGGATCATACTGCATCTGCAGCAGCAGTTAGAGCTTTTGTTGGTCCCAGAGTGGCACAGAGAACTGTAAGAAATCGATTACTTGGGGGACAGCTCCGAGCCAGACGGCCTGCAGCGTTCATACCACTAACTCCGAACCACTTCCATCTGCGACGTCGGTGGTGTCAAGCTAAAGCTCATTGAAGGACGGAGTGGAGATCTGTTGTATTCTCAGATGAGAGCCATTTCTGTCTTGGTGCCAGTGATGGTCGTATGTTGGTAACAAGGAGGTCAGGTGAGCGCTTGGAACCAAGCTGTCTGCGGCGTAGACACACTGGACTTACACCAGGAGTCATGGTCTGGGGAGCCATTTCCTATGACAGCAGGAACACTCTCGTCGTTATCCCAAACACCTTGACAGCAAATTTGTACATCAGACTGGTGATTAAATCGGTTGTGTTGCCATTCATGAGCAATATTCAAGAGGGTGTTTTCGAACAGGATAACGCTCGTCGTCATACCGCTGCTGTCACCCCACGTGCTCTACAGAGTGTCGACATGTTGCCTTGACCTGCGAGATAATCAGATCTTTCTCCCATCGAGCACGTATGGGACATTATTGGAAGACAAATCCAGCGTCATCCACAACCAGCATTAAACGTTGCTGATTTGACTGACCAAGTGCCATAGGCATGGAAATCCATCCGACAAAATGACATACGACACCTGTACGACACAATGCATGCACGTTTGCAGGCTTGCATTCAAAATCGTGGCGACTACAGCGGCTACTAATGTACCACTATTTCACATTTGAAATGGCTCTTCTCGCGCATATTTTAACCTGTGACCTTGAAACATTAATCAAATAAATATGTTACCCACACAATTGCTTTGCCTAAATTTCATTCCTCTAAACTAATTTCTTCTTGGTGTTGGGATTTTATTTTCGGCCAGTACATATATATATATATATATATATATATATATATATACTCGTATATATATATATATATATATATATATATATATATATATATATATATATATATATATACCACCTTGGCGCCACCTTGGCGACAATGCATGCTTGTATACGTCTAGGTAAGGAGTGATAAAGTTTCTTAATGTCATCCTGCGATATATTCTACCAGGCATTCCTCAATTGTTACTCCAGATCTGCTACATTTCGGGATGCCCGAATCTGGCGACCTAGCATGACCCATATATGCTCGATTGGCAAAATGTCTGGTAACTTTGCCGGCCAAGGAAAAGTATCAACAGCACGGAGACAGTCCATATATATGCGAGCCATATGTAGCCTGATATTATCTTGTTGGAAAATGGCCCCATAATGACGTGCCATAAAGGGTAACGCAAACTGCCGCAGGAATTTATCAACATATGGTTGATCTGTTAAAGTTGTACGCAGGATGACTAGGGGCAATCTACTTTCGTTAGAGATCCACCCCACATCATCACACCAGAGGTAATAGTTGTGTGCCTATGTAAAACAAAGGCTGATTGGGACCGCTGGATTTGGCGCCTCCACACAAGTAACCGATGGTCATCTGCTGAAAGACTAAACCGTGATTCATCGCTGTATAATATGCGATGCCAATCTGCATGCAGCCATAATACTCGGCTACGACACCACTCCAAACGACTCTATCGATGTTGGGGGGGTTAGGGGTAAACGTCATAAAGGCCACAGTGAGCGTAATCCCACCTCTGTCAATCGCCGTGAGATAGTAGAAGGTACCACGGGTGGTATGAAAGAGGCTATAGCACATTGGATGGCGGACAATGATGCCGTTGGGCCAGTTCAGGCCTGTCGTAAAATCATCAGCTTTTGCCTCGCTTTCGTGCACCTTGGCCTTCCAGAGACTTCATTCCGCCGAGGAATTCCTTGCATCAACCATTGCTGCCAGCACCTTTGCACAGCCAGTATCCGTTCGATGCATATGTCGACCTATTGCTCGGTATAACTAGCCAGCTTCTTGCATCCCGACTATACAACCACGTTCGAACTCGTCTAATTGCTTATAAGGTCATCGGCAACGTCGAAATGGCATTATTGCTTGTGTCTTCACGAAACTGCAACACCGATAACAAGCAAAGATAAACCGTCCACATTTCTAACCTGTTTTATAGGATGCTAGTTGAGCAGTAGAAATTCGCGTTATGACCGAAGTTAACACTCAGTGGCCTTGCAAATTTAATCATGTGCATACTTGGTATAAAGGAATATTCATGCGAAATTTCGCGATGATCGAATTATTTTTTAGGGTGCTTCGTTTTTTTTTAAAGAGAGTATATATATATATATATATATATATATATATATATATATATATATATATATATATATATATATATATATATATATATATATATATATATATATATATATATATATATATATATATATATATATATATATATATATATATGTATATATATATATATATATATATGTGTGTGTATATATATATATATATGTATATATGTATATATATATATATGTATATATATATATATATATATATATATATATATATATATATATATATATATATATATATATATATATATATATATATATATATATATATATATATATATAATTTCTTCTATAAACTTAGATCTTCTATTTTGTCGTTAAGATTGCACATATAACTAAGTGTCGATTTTATTTTATACTTAATGCATAAAATTCTAAACTCATTTATTTATTTTTTTTTTACCTTTATGCAATGAAATTAAATCGTATATAACCAGATGAAACTATTAATTTCCTGTCATTTCATAGCGTAATTTTTGCTATATTTATAAATCCTCGAGCTAAACAAATTAAATAAATCATATATGATTAATTATTATATTATAAATTCTATTATTAACGAATTTTTGCTCTTATCAGAAGTAAACACATTTTACATTTCTTCCTATTCTGGAATCTTTAAATCTTTTATAAACATCAGTTATTTTGACGTTATTTTAATTTCACATTTTTCACTTTCATTAATAATACACGCATTAAAAACCAAGTAATATTTTCGATAATACGTATTCGCTTAGCTTTTTGTCTGTTTCCATACAAAGTCTCATGTGGCCAGACCATGACCATCCCTACAAATTCATTTTTGTATTTCTGCTGTAATATAACATTTATGAAAGGACATACAATCATTGACAACTAGTTCTTTGCAATTAATTTATAGCCTACAACTTATTTATTAGAAGGCATTCAAGTTGTTGAATATTATGCAATCTTCAAAGCCATGTATGCACTTATTAACAAACAAATTAAACAACAAGAAAGAAGCATTGGAATATAATGAAACTTTACATATGTACCTGAGCAGCATTTAATATTAGGGCGATATTGGATTGCTACTAGGGTGATCGTAATAACAATGATAATAAGTGAATACAATATCATAACAAAGCGACAATTTCCTGCTTTACAACTGTAGAATTTAAAATTACCTATACTGCCTTGTAGGACCTTTTCTTATTTCAATACATGTGGCGATACGATCGAGTATGGAGTCAGATGCCGGATGCTATCCTGCGATATTTTTATCTTGCTCTCCTGCAGTGCTATCCTGCTATTGCCCACAGATGTTTTAATTGCCATTCCAGCTCCCCACACTCACACATACCCAAAGGTATCATCTCATAGGATTCCGCAAATGTTCAATAGGCGTCATATCCGGAGACCGAGAATGCCAGCCAAGTATGGCAACAAGGCGGTGGCATTCCTGGGGAAACCTTAGCTGTGTGCGGGGGAGCATTATGCAGTTGGAAAATAACTTTTTATAGACCTGCCATGAAAGGCACTTGAGGACACAGGATTTTTTGAACATGTGATGTAAATGTGCCTCGTACCACTGCTACTTGTGACAGCCTATCATACGAAATTAGCACGTCAGCAGGGATGACAGTGTGTCGCTCAGTGGTCAAGTTGGGAGTGAAGTATTCATCAGTAGTTATTTATGCTCTATCCCGGTGGTTATCTATTTTCAAACAGAATAAAGAGAAAGAACACTTAAAGACGATGCGTTGTCAGTCCGTACAAAGCATGTTTCTCTGTCACAAACCCTCTCCAAACAAAAGGAAATAGTTTGTGTGTAACTTTTTTAAACGTTAATGGTAAAATTTACAAAAAAACCGGAAAATTCCACTCTAAATTATTTTGTCACTAGGACTTCTTGTTCAGCGTGACACAGATAATTGACAAAATATGCTGGTGTCCCAAATTATCTTTACATGCACAAAATTGAGTTCTCAACAACTATTCAACAAAATTGAATGAATTTTTTCGGGGTGATTACGTAGCATCATAACACAGAAATACAAACTGAAAAATCGAATACGAGTGCACACAATACAAAACTAATTATAAACAATTAAAAGGGAAATAATGTGTGACAGGGGAATTTTATAAAAAATTGAACAACCTGGAAATCAATGCAGACTTTAGACATTGATAAGAAATATGATCTCCCCTAACTCATATAAACATGATATCACAATGCATTTCATGCTGTTATTCTATTTTGGTTTCCTAAATTTCCTTGTCGCGCATTATTTCAATTGTAATTGTTTCATAATTAGTTTTGCATCGTGTGCACTCATATTCCATTGGTCAGTTTATATTTATGTGTTAAGATGCTATGTATCCCATGGTAGTGGGAGTGATCCAGTAAAGAGGCCCATTAATTACATAAAATTCTTATTAATCTTACAGTCTTAGAACCCAACATTTTACATTGGCCAAACTTTCCGTCAACCTCCATCTTGAAAGAAATCTCAGTGCAGTCTGCAGTGGTTACACACCAACTACATTTAGTCGGAGAGGGGAATAGGATGACGGAATGAGGAAAATGCAGTCCTCGCAGTTTCTATGCTTCAAAAATGTGATGGGGATGCAGGTACAGATGAGAAAGTTTATCTTAGGAATATGCACTTATCCCACGATTTACACGGCACTTGTTTTACACGATTTCGCTTTTACACGGTTTATAAATTAACAGATTTCAAAAAATTGATAAAAATGTATATTCCGCTCCATATACGCCTAGACAAAGATTTGATGACATTTTTGAATTTTATTCCTTTGGTAACACTGATGAAAACAACAGGGGATTCCCGGTGTTGTAAAATATATACATTTAGGGGAATTCCCGTATAGGGAAGTCCCCGTAATAGGGGAATCCCCGTATGTATTTCACAAGAGTAAAGCTATCTGGTTCATGCAAGTACATAGTGCAGAAACATTTTAGCAGCAAAGCTTATATTATTGTGCGTTTATCTTTTGAGCTGGTAAGTTTTCAACATTTATAGTTTTTCTTGCATCTTTATAGTTTGCGTAAATTTGTTAAGGTTCTATAATGTCAAAGGATTTGAAGAAAAATCAAATGAAAAGAAAAGTTATTTCTTTAGAAACTAAAATTCAAATATTAGACCGTCTACGTAATAGAGAAGGAGTAACGGATATTGCTAAATTTTACTCCATGAATGAAGCCACAATAAGGACAATAAGAAAAAATGAAGACTCCATTAGAAAAAGTGTAGAAGCTGGAACCTGCAGCAGTATGAGTACGACTTCATATGTTAGAGATGTTACAATGGAAAATATGGAAAAATCCTTAGTGATATGAATAGAAGACCAAACTCAAAAGCGAATCCCGATCGATACCAATGCTGTTACAAATAAAGCTTTGAAGATTTATCAATCACTTAAGAATCAGTCGTCGTCGACTTTGTCCGATGAAAAGAAGATATCTTTTTTCGCAAGCCATGGGTGGTTCGAGAGATTCAAACAAAGACATTCTTTACATAATCTGAGAATGAAAGGTGAAAGTGCATCTGCTGATTCGGATGCCGCACAACAATATCCGGCAAAACTTGCTGAAATCATTGCCGCTAACTCCTACACTTCTGATCAGGTTTTCAATGCTGACGAGTCCGAATTATTCTGGTAAAAAACGCCGGAAAGAACCTTTATAGTCAAAGCTCACAAATCAGCTAGTGGTCATAAAGTAGCGAAAAGTCGTATAGCAATTCTTTTCTATTGCAATGCTTCTGGCGATTATATGATGAAACCATTGGTGATTAACAAATCAAAATCACCACGATCATTCAAAGGAATAAATATCAAAAACCTTCCCGTCTATTGGATGGCTAATAGAAAAGCATGGGTCACTGCCATAGCTTTCAATGAATGGTTCCATAACTTCTTTGTTCCAGATGTCAAAAATTATTTAGCTGAAATTGTCTTTTAAGGCTCTTCTATTAATTGATAATGCACCAGGTTATCCTCCAGATTTACAACACGAAAATGTAAAAGTTGTTTTTTTACCAAAGAATACAACTTCCTTATTACAGCCGTTAGATCAAGGGATAATTTCGACTTTTAAAGCACTGTACATCAAGCAAACTTTCAGGTATATCTTAGAACAAATGGAGAATGATGAACCTCTTACTCTGATGGATGCTTGGAAGAAATTTACAATTTTAGATTGTGTTAAGCATGTTGGACTGTCATACACTCAGATCAAACAATCAACGATCAACGCCTGCTGGAAAGCAATATGGCCAGATGTTGTTGCAAGTGGAAATGATAAATCACCAATAGAGCATGAATATTTTCAGATCACTGAGTTGGCCCATACTATAGGAGGATAAGGTTTTGAAGATTTAGCTCAGGCAGATATTGAAGAAATAATGGCTGATGAAGAATTGAATGAAGATGATTTAATTAACATGATTCGTGAAACAAACAAACATGATGAAGACAATGATTCTGATGAAGAGCAATCTGAACCAGTTGCGTTCACAGCAAGAATCATAAGCGTAGGACTTGATTTGGGAAGAAAATTGGGCAACCATTTTTTACAATATGACACAAATGTTGATCGAGCTCTCCGATTCCAACGAGATCTTCGTAAATACTTTAATCAATATGAAGAGGTCTATAAAGATTTAGCCAAAAAAACCTACGCAATTGTTAATTACCGATTTCATGGCAAAGTCTTGTCAACCCGAGATCTTGCCTAATTCGTCAACCATTGAGCCAGAATCGCATCAAGAAAACTTAAGTGATGAAAGTGACATCATACCTATCAGAAAGAAAAGACTGATAGTACATGAAAGTGATGACAGTGATTAAATTTATAATTACTTTTTAAGGGTATTTTTGTTTTGTTTTTTGTTCTTTGTTCCTAATGTAAAATAAATTAAATATGTTATATTACTACATTCATATGATTGTTGTTTTATAAAGTAAGTATAATTTTAAGTTTTCTAAGATGTCTTACTTTTGTTTTTCTTAAATAAATGACTGAATCATGCACATTTTGGGGTTATTTTCGTTCTACATGATTTTACTTAGCAAAATCTAAGATTTCAATTTACACGGTTTTGTGCAGAACCTATCTTCCGTGTAAATCGGGAGACAGGTGTATTTCAGGCGTCTAGTTATGACTATACAGGGTGTCCCAAAGAAATTGAAACGCGCTTTAATTCTTTACCTGTTGGAGATAAGTGGGCAATGTAAATTGCAAAAATGTTGAAATTAGGATAGGAAGTAAGACAACGTTAATAAAATAGTCTTCCCATTCATTTTCAAAAAGTTACACTTTTTTAATTTTTATACGGCCCCCTTATACAAATTTGGTCAATCAGAAAATTTTTATTTTTAATGTAACAAAGTCATTAAAAAACCGCATATCTGTATCTTTAAAATCAACTGAATTATGATAAAGGAAAAAATCTTACTTATGCCACTTTTCCGTGCCATGTGGAAGGCTGTTTCATCATTGAAAATAGGGATCATAAACAAATTGACGATGGAAATCGTTTAGATCAAAAATACGTTAATATGTGTCAAAATTTTTTATTGGCATGTCTCAATCTGAAAAGTACTTTAGAATATGTGATTGCATCGTGAGCCAACGCGGAATGCGCAAAAATGTCTCCTATGTATCAGCATCTAGTTTTATATATTTTGTGATATGTCACAAATATACATTTCTAATTTGATATATGGTCCCCATTCACAATGTTCAATTAAATATAGCTCGCTCAATTTTAAAGATACAGATATGCGGGGGTGTTTTTAGTGATCTTATTGCATTAAAAATAAAAAAATTCTGATTAACCAAATTTGTCTAAGGGGATCGTATAAAAATTTAAAAAGTGTAACTTTTTGAAAATGAATGGGAGGACTATTTCATTAACGTAGTCTTATTTCCTACCTTACTTTCAACATTTTTGCAATTTACATTGCCCGCTTATCTCCCAACAGGTAAAGAATAAAATCGCGTTTCAAACTTTTCGGGGACACCATGTATGCAAGTCAAGGCAGAGAGGTAAGAGGAATTCGAATGGAAGCGTTTACGTGGTGGTTAGGATTAGTGGTCAAATATGCTATTGTAGAGGCAAAGAAGAAGTAGTACATGCATTCTCTGGTAATATTAAGAGAGTGGCATAGAATTTGATGTTGTTACAATAAGCACGTGACTTGAGATAGGAAATTGGAATTAGAATTATGAAAGAAAAGGGTACGTTTATGTGGGAAGCTTAAGATTTCTGTATCATGCATGACCCAAAAAAATTTATTCAATTATGTTAAACAGTTGCTGTGAAATCCGTGCTGTGAAATCCATCTAAAGATAATTTTAGACACCAGTGTATATAAGAGATGGGCGATTAATTTTATGTACTTTTAAGAAGAAACAAATGCACACTGTTTTTCATGGGTTAGCATCAACCGTTCCCGAGATTTCAGTAATTTTACTTTTTCACAAGAGGTATATCTCATGAAAGAATTAAGTAACTTTCAGAAATTTAGTTTGGTTTTTTTAATCAGTAACCAAAGAAAACGATTGATTATCAACGAAATTCAATTATAATGAAACTCTGAATTCTGTAATTGTTTATATTTATATTTCTATTTTTTACACAATATCTGCATTCTATATTGCGTAGAGAAAGTCATATATTGGCCTTAAATGCATAAAAAGGTACGTGCCAACAAAATATATCAATAAAATCTTCACATTCTAACAATATAACATTTTCTTTTTTAATCAGTACGTAATTTAATTTTAGGTGATTTTTTTAAGCCAGCGCGTCCAAGCAACAAACGCATTTCACCGGCTCCCCGTGTATTAATGTTTCTTCTGCGGTCCGTTTTATAAGATTGTGCATGTGCTAAAAGCCTGTCCTAAAGAAAGGATTTTCGTTTTAAATCATATTCTTTTAAATACGAAATTAAAAAATTGCTCATTGCTTAGTTCAAAAGCACAGAATCATGTAGACTAATAATATATTTATCTGTTCAGTTTGGGGGAAATACTAATTCAGCGATCCAAGTTAACGTAAAAATATTCTTCATCGTGTTCGTCGAAATCTTTTTCCTATTATGGAGTTCCTGAGCTTTCGAAACTTTGTTGGGATAATAGAATTAAGTTCTGTTATTTCAGTTGGTCTCTGGTCTGATTGGAGGCTATGAAAATGCAGTATACAGTCTAATCTGGAGTTATGATAGTCAGATAAAAAAAAAGTCTAGAGAATTTAAAAAAGGTTGCACAATAAGTTCGTGGTAAAAGTTATTCGTGTTCGCGTTATCTAGATTCGATATGTACAACCTGCGCGTATATGCACCTTGCTTCAACATTTTTTAACTATTAAAAATTATCGTTTATTTAATAAAAAATCTGATGTGGGCAACACATGACTTTCCTTATATAATACAATGAATTTACTACTTTTACAGTAAAAAAAATAGGTTTTTCTTATAGTAGATACTTATATTCCTTCCAAGATATTGCACTTTCTTCAATTAGTCGTCATTTTCATTGATTTAGAGTCATTTTTATCAATTTGGCGAGATTTTCGTTAATTTGACAACATTTCAAAAAGTCGCCAAGTTGGCGACATTCCGCCAAATTCGTCGCCAAAATATCGCCAAGCTTTACTGACGGAGAAATAAGTTATTCTTATAGCAGATAAATGATTATTGGCGTTCAAATACAAAAGTATTACTCGAAGTATCTTTTCTCATGAATGGAACGAGCCAGATCCACGAGAATGATGTCACCCAATTTATCGCATGTTATTACATATGAAAAGTGAACATGTTTCTCAATAGGAAATATATTTTTTTTTATTTTATATGACTTTTTGATAATACTTTTGAAAAATGTGCAATATCTCGAGAACGGATCACGTTAGCGTTCTAAAATTTATGTTAATCGTTTATTAATGAAAAGTTACATACGAAATGTCTATTTGCGTAACTTTATTAGCGGTTTTGATTCTTTGACGATTTTTTCAAAATTTCACTCGAAAATTTAGGGGGGTTTTGAATATTCGATAACGTTTAAAAACAATAGGCTTCCAGTGTTTACGGATTGTGATTTTTGTACCAAATTTCGTTCGAATCGGTCCATTCGTTCGTCAGTTATTGTCTCCACAGACTCACTGACACACGCGCACACACACACACACACACACACACACACACACACACAGACATCACTTCAAAAATGTTTGAATCGTGATCAGGGACGCTTGAAACGTGCTCTCCCGTCGAAAACTCGAATTAGAATTTTCGACCCCGTCACAATACTTTCCTTATACATTATGTATATAAGGAAAGTAATAATATATTGGAGATATCACCAATCATTAACTTTTAGGAATCTTTAAATTTAATTTTAATTTTATATATTGATAAAATGTTTTAAAGGTAGAGACTTCAGAAATATAAGAAATATAATTGGACTTAAATATAAGAAACTTTAAGAAATATCTCTTGATTTATAACCATTCAAAATATGAATTTGAGTGATTACACAATCGAATACTTTAATAATCCTTGTTGCTATACATTTTTTTAGAAATTAGCGCTATGCCTAACCGTATGTAACTTCACATGATAGTAGCTTGCATGTTACAGGTTGATGATTAGTAATGGGCAGAATAATTATTATATATATGAAATTATTTATTTAAATATCGTTAGATATAGACCAGTAAAAATGTGGGCAGCACATGACATTCCTTATATAATACAATGAATTTATAACTTTTGCAGTAAAAAAAATCTGATGTGGGCAGCACATGACTTTCCCTGCAGACTTATATCCACGTTATCTTTATTTAAATTAAATTTATTTCACTTTTAATTCAATTTTCGTTCTCAGTCGGTAACCGGAATTATTATCAAAGGTGGCGTAGAGAAAATACGAGAAAATTAAAATATCTCGAGAACGGCTAGTCCTAGTGCAATGGGATTGGTTGATCTTATTCTTTTCATCATTAAACATTACGTAGAAAACAAGCATTCAATGGATATATTTAAGCATACGCAGTTTTTTATTTTAGATTTTGACGATTTTTGCAGGCCATTTCGCAAAGAATGACAGGTTATTTTTTTCCGAATCGTATCAAAATCGAATCAGCACCCAATCGACTTATCTACCGAATTTTGTGAAATTCGGTCTGTTAGTTTTTCAGCTAGAGTGGATACAAGCAATTTTTGCGGGCCATTTCGCAAAAAAAGGCGGGTTCTTTTATCCCGAATCGTACTAAAAACTGATCCGCACCAAGGTCACACCCAAGTGAACTACTTAATTAGTACTTACCTACCAAATTTTATGAAATTCGGTCCATTAGTTTTTGTTTGAGTTAGAGTGTATACATAAATTGCACAGACAGACACATAAATAGACAGACACGCACACAGACGTCACGTTAAAAATAGTTTTTTCGTATTCTGGAGGTTTCGACACGTGTAGATCCGTCGAGTTGTGATTTTCGAAAACTCGAGTTGTGATTTTCGGTATGATTTTAATGCTTTCCCTATACATTAACATGTATTGCAGGAAAAGTAAAAACAATAGCAAGTTCGCAGAAGTTTTTCTTGAGATCAGCTTTTACAGCATCTCCAGGCTGATTGGCGCTGATTTTATGGCTGGGTTATAAATTTGTTAAATTAATGTTACCCATCTTCAGAAACATTGAGACTGTTGAATCGTTTTCTTCACTGTTATTGACGTTTCACGTTGTCATTTTTATGGCATACTATTGTCCTCGCTTCTCCATTCGTTACCTTATATGATTCTGATTTTAAGATAGATGTTTTTTAAAGTACTTGTTATTTAATTTAAATATACTTCTTTATACTCTTTTAAATTTGTGCTTTTTATTTATTTATTTATTGCAGGGAAAGTTATTCACTGGAATGTGGTTCAACTCGAATTTCACATACCAGAATTAATTTATTTCAAATTTCACTAATTTTTTTTTTTAAATCGTTATTGTGTGTTCCAATAATTGCAACTATAACGCGTTACCCTTCACTTTAAAGGGGTTGAAAAAGCCTTTCGATTGATGCCATACTTGACAATATATCCCCGGGTGTATAAGTAAGGCCCCCCTGAAGGGGGCTAATAATGTCACGAACAAAAAATTGCATCGAGACTATTTTTCACAACAATGATTGAAACTATTCAATCTCCTGATCGTTGAACCATAAATAAAACCTTTTATGCATTATTATATCAAATTTTTTCCTATTCTGCCATATTAAAAAATATATAATTTCAAATAAATTTCAAAGTTTTCGCTCGAATTTTAAAAAATGCTATCTAACTATAGATTTTTTGATGACAAAGCCGGGTTTAAAGTTCCGTGAATATCCATTAATATTAGTGGCTGCTGTCGTGTCCACAACAAATCGACCACAGACAGGCAGACAGACGGACATCACGCAAAAAAAGTCAAAACTTGTTCAGGAGGTCTTAAAACAATATTTTCGTCAAAATCTCGAAATTGAAAATTTTCGTGAAAAACAATAATTTCTTAATAGTACGTATGGGAAAGCAATTCAATTTTCATTCTCATTTGATAACTGGACTTATTTTCAAAGTTGGCGTAGAGAAAATATGAAATAACTAAAATATCTCGAGAACGGCTAGTCCTAGTGTAATGGGGTCGGTTTTATTCTTTTCTTCGTTAAAAATTACGTATTATTCAAGCATTTAATGGATATATTTGAGCATATGTAGTTTTTTATATTAGATTTCTGCGATTTTTGCAAAAAAAGGCAGGTTATTTTTTTTTAATCATACCAAAATCTAATCAGTACCAGGGTGTCCCACAAGTGACTCATCTACCAAATTTTGTGGAATTCGGTCCGTTAGTTTTTCAACTAGAGTGGATACAAGCTTTTGCGGGCCATTTCGCAAAAAAAGGCGGGTTCTTTTATCCCGAATCGTACCCAAAACTAATCAGCATTAGGCTCGTCCACAAGTGACTTACCTACCGAATTTTATGAAATTCGGTCCATTAGGTTTTTAGTTATAGTGGATACAAAATCTGCACAGACAGACACACAGATACAGACGTCACGCTAAAAATAGTTATTTCGTATTCTAGAGGTCTCGAAACGTGTAGATCCGTCGAAGACTCGAGTTGCGATTTTCGGCATGATTCCAATACTTTCCCTATACATTACCATGTATTGCAGGGAAAGTAAAAAATTATATCTAACGCTAGATTCTTTGATGGCAAAGTCAGGTATAAAGCTTCGTGAAAATCCATTCATATTAGTGGCTGCTATCTTGTACACAACAAATCGACCACAGACAGGCAGACAGACGGACATCACTTCAAAAATAATCAAAACGTGTTCAGGAGATCTTAAAACAACATTGGCGTCAAAATTTCGAAATTGAAAATTTTCGTGAAAAACAATAATGTCTTAATAGTACGTATGGGAAAGAAAAAAATCTGATGTGGGCAGCACATGACTTTCCCTGCAGACTTATATCCACATTCTCTTTATTTTAATTAAATTTATTTCACTTTTAATTCAATTTTCTTTCTCATTCGGTAACCGGACTTATTTTCATAGGTGGCGTAGAGAAAATACGAAAAACTAAAATATCTCGAGAACGGCTAGTCCTAGTGTAATGGGGTTGGTCTTATTCTTTTCTTCGTTAAAAATTACGCATTAAACGAGCATTTAATGGATATATTTGAGCACGCGTAGTTCTTTAGTTTAGATTTTGACGATTTTTGCGGGCCATTTTGCAAAAAAAGGCAGGTTATTTTTTTTTTCGAATCGTAACAAAATCTAATCATCACCAGGGTGACCCACAAGTGACTCATCTACAGAATTTTGTGAAATTCGGCCCATTAGTTTTTCAGTTAAAGTGGATACAACCATTTGCGGACCATTTCGCAAAAAAAAGCTGGTTCTTTTATCCCGAATCGTACCCAAAACCAATCAGCACCAGATCCGCCCACAAGTGACATACCTACCAAATTTTATGAAATTCGGTCAATTAGTTTTTTAGTTAGAGTGGATACAAAATCTGCACAGACAGACAGACACACAGACAGACAGACACACAGACACACACACACAGACGTCACGCTAAAAATAGTTTTTTCGTATTCTAGAGGTCTCGAAATGCGTAGATCCGTCGAAAACTCGAGTTGCGATTTTCGGCATGATTCCAATACTTTCCCTATACATTACCATGTATTGCAGGGAAAGTAAAAAAATAACCTTTTCCTTGCAACATATATTTCTCGGGATTAGGTACAGATGGATCTCTGATAATAACTGATGTTCAACATTGAATTTCGTAAGGATTAAGGAGGTTCTCTAGAGATTTCTACTTACAGTTCTAAAGATGTCAGTTTCGATTTTTTCCGAAAATGTGTATGCCTGTACGAATTAAGTGTAGAAAAGAGTACAAAAATGCTTAATAGCTTCATCGAAAAGGGGGGTGTACACAGTACTTGCCAGCATATGCAGGCTCCATCATAAATTTCTTGTTTTACTGCGCTGTTTACACCGGGTTGTTGTTGTTGAGACCCAGACCGTCCGACCTACAAGAAAGGTGTAAGGTAACTGTTTGGACGGCCGGGAAGTGCCACCCAATTTAGACCGGAACCCAGTGGGGGAGGCATTCACAGGGACCGTACCCTCCTTCCCCTACCGCCAACCTCGCGGAAGGACTACGGAACCACATGTTTAACGTGATCGTACTCCGCATGAACACGGCGGCAGTTGTGGGAGCGTGCAAACCCAGCGCGCAAATCACCGGGCTACCGCGCCCGAAATGTGCCAACAGCACGCTGTGTTTCCAGGTGGTCACCCACCCAAGCACTTACCGTGCCCAATTCTGCTTGACTTCGGTGATCTAACGAGAACAGGTGTTTTTAGCACGGTACGGCCGTTGGCTCTGTTTACACCGGGTGCAGTACATTTGCTGATTTACGATTTTTTTTATGTCTAATGCATTATCAACAGTGTGGCTGTTTCACTGGAAATTAATAAGTTCAAAATTAGTATTTCTTTCATTTATTTTTTCTTTTAACTATCCAAACTGTGCGCAACTGAAGAAACACTATTATACAAAAAAAAAGTATTATTACGAACGTATTCCCTGTAATCGTAGGATACAAACATGCAGGATACAATAATGAGCCAAAATTTCTAGATAACTAAACACGTTTATTCACAAGCACGAAGTACAAAATCTGATGTGGGCAGCACATGACTTTCCCTGCAGACTTAAATTCATATTTTCTTCATTTCTTTAATAATTCCTTAGATTGAGTTTATTTGCACCAAATAACACTAATATTGCATTTTTAATTCAATTTTTGTCTTTATTTGGTAATTGGACATTATTCCGATAGCGGCGTAACAAAAATACAAGAAATCGCAAATATCGTGAGAACGGTTTGTCCTAAAGTAAATGGAGTGTGTTATATTCTTTTCCTCGTCAAAAATTGCGTATAAAACAAGAATTTAATTGATACATTTCAGCATACGTAGTCTTTTTTTTTTTTTAATTTTGGCCATTTCTACGGGTCATTTCGTAAAAAAAAAGGCAGGTTGTTCTTTTCCGAATTGCACCAAACTCTAATCAGCACCAGAGTATCCAACAAGTAACTTATCTACCAAATTTTGTGAAATTTGGTAAATTAGTATTTTAGCTAGAGCGGATAAATGAAATTTTTAAGGGCCATTTCGCATAAAAAAGGCGGGTTCTGTTTTTACGAATCGTACCAAAAACTAATTAGCACCAGTGACTTACCTACCAAATTTTAAGAAATTCGGTCTATTAGTTTTTTAGTTAGAGTGGATACATACATTGCACAGACACACAGACAGACACATAGACATACACATACATACGTCACGCTAAAAATGGTTTTTTCGTATTCTAGAGGTCTCGAAACGTGTAGATCCGTCGAAAACTCGAGTTGTGATTTTCGGTATGATTCCAATACTTTCCCTATACATTACCATGTATTGCAGGGAAAGTAACAAGAACAATATACAATCAAACAGCACTTAAACGCTCCACTAATTTCATAAAGTAACTAATATTAATCTCAAAACATTGACAAAAGTAATTTCACAAAACAGCAGCTACTATCCTCGAAACAATAACAAAAATCACAGTTCAATGTAGTCGTATCGTGTCAACTGAACTTACTACTGAGTAATGACTTTTTTTATAGGCTCTCTCTGTAGAAACGTCTTATACTTCGGAATTCTCCATATCTAAGACTAATACTTATTTCGCGCGCCTCCTCAAACCTTCGGGAAGTTGCCAAATGTCTCCAAATTGGCGATAAATTGCCAAATCTGGAAGCCCTTCTTCGAACTTTGAAATTCTGGCAACCCTATGTTCACGCCATGTCCACGTCATGGACTGCTCACGTCTTCTTTGTCTCGTCTTCGAAAGAAACGAAAGAAAAGGGAATATTACACGTTCGCAACAGTAGACATAAAAATCTGATGTGGGCAGCACATAACTTTCCCTGCAGACTTATATACACGTTCTCTTTATTTTAATTAAATTTAATTCACTTTTAATTCAATTTTCGTTCTCATTTGGTAACTGGACTTATTTTCAAAGGTCGCGTAGAGAAAATATGAAAAAACTAAAATATCTCGAGAACGGCTAGTCCTAATGCAATGGGGTTGGTCTTATTCTTTTCTTCGTTAAAAATTACGTATAAAACGAACATTTAATGGATATATATTTGAGCATACGCAGTTTTTTATTTTAGATTTTGTCGATTTTTGCCGGCCATTTTGCAAAAACAGGTAGATTATTTTTTTTTTCGAATCGTACCAAAATCTAATCAGCACCAGGGTGACCCACATGTTGTTGTTGTTGAGACCCAGACCGTCCGACCTACCAGAAGTGACTTATCTACCGAATTTTGTGAAATTCAGTCTATTAGTTTTTCAACTAGAGTGGATACAAGCTTTTGAGGGCCATTTCGCAAAAAAAGGCGGATTCTTTTATCCCGAATCGTACCCAAAACTAATAACACCAGACTCGCCCACAAGTGATTTACCTACCAAATTTTATGAAATTCGGTCCATTAGTTTTTTAGTTAGAGTGGATACAAAATCTGTACAGACAGACACACAGACAGACAGACACACAGACAGACAGACACACAGACAGACTCACACACAAACACACACACACAGACGTCACGCTAAAAATGGTTTTTTCGTATTCTAGAGGTCTCGAAACATGTAGATCCGTCGAAAACTCGAGTTGCGATTTCCGATATGAATCCAATACTTTCCCTATACATTACCATGTATTGCAGGGAAAGTAAAAATGACTTACTTACGAAATAAAATCTCATAAAATATTCAACGTAAAATAAATAAGAAGGCGATTTATAACATCCTCCACAATGAATGCATTTCCATCAGCGTGATATGCAGCCGAGGGAAAAATCTGCATGTTTATTAAATTATTCATCTTTTGCCGATTACTGCACGGTCGGTTTTTCTATAGAATTCAAATAACTAACTGGATCTTATAACTGTCTGAGTTTTTCAAGGCCATTTTGATAAAATACGTATATTCTAAAGAAGGTTTTGTATTCTTTGGCGTTCTTGGAAAATTTCCCTGCAAAACGATCGTTTCAAGTCTAGCTGAGTTGTCAAATATATATGAGGATAGAATTGTATAATTTTATTTTTGAAGGTTTAGTTTACAACATCTTATTAAAACATGATCGCGTATGTATGTCATAGCTATTAAGAAACCATTAGCCTCGACCTGGAAGCTGGCGTTCATTTTTCTTTTTTCCTTTACGTAGGTATCGATCCGAAAACGTTATCTAAACTTTCAAAATTTCGAAAATATTGATAGATTTTTAAATATTTGTGAAAACTTATTTTCCCATTCAAGCCTATGTAGCATATACACTCATGTCCAAAAATTAAGCCTAGTTGCTGTGTATGTGAAAATTTCAGGAAATATACATCGAAATGGAAGGAAACGCGGTATGCTGGTGTAATAGGGTTATAGAAGAAGAAAACATTGCAAAACAAGTATAATAACGACTTTTATTATCCAAAGAAAAGGGTTGAAAGAAAAAGGGTCACAATACGAGTGTCAACGTGAAACAGAATGATTAAAACAACGTGATGCTGCAGTTTAATGCGGTATGTTGGAATTCCGGGTAGCCACGCATGCTGCATAATGATTTCCCATACTGTCGATGAGGGTTTGGATGAGTTGTGTGCTCAAAGAGTTCTAAGCCTTAAGGAGAGCAGTTTTCAATCCCGGAACAGAGCTTAGTGGGTAGCGGAGGGCTGCAAAATTTCTCCCGAGCATATCCCACACATGCTCTATTGGATTCAGTTCAGGAGAGTTGGCAGGACACTGCATGTGCTAGATATCTTCAGTTTGAAGGAAGTCGTCGACAAAGGCTGCACGTGGAGGAGGCACGTTATCATCCATGAATATGAAATCAGGACCAACAGCATCTCAAAACAATCGAATGGTAGGCTCAAGGACTTCGTCTCTGTATCTTTGACAGGTAACCGATCCGTCGAAAACTCAGACCGACCGACTCGTCCTAGGACATGAATAGCAGTTTAGATGGCCGGAGTAACCGATCCCGTGTCAAAGATGTGGAGATCTGTGCGGCCACACATCACTATGTCTGCCCAGACCATGACTCCCCCAAACGGAAAACGATGTCTTTCCGTGATGTTTCCCGGGTGAAAACGCGTTCCACGTTCTCTCCAGATCGTGGTACGACGAAACTCGGTTTGCAGGCTAAACCTGGACTCGTCATTGAACATGGCATTGCCCCACTGTTGTCCTCCACTGCCGAAGTTCCAATCTCCACTGTAAACACGAGCGTTTTTGTGCAGACGTCAGATGGATGCAAACTGCTAGTCGTCTGGCATAGAGACCAAAGTGTCTGAGTCTCCTGTAAACAGTTTGTCTCGAAACAGTGACTCCTGTGGCGGCCTTCAGGACTGAACCCTGTTATCTGGCAGAAAGGCCCCTCTGATGTTGCGCAGTTATCACCAAATATCGGTCTTACCGAGCGGTTGTTACCCTTGGCCGATCTGGTACTGGTCGTCGGGTAACGTCTCTAGTGGTTTGAAACCTCTACCACAGTCTGGAGATCACACACTGGGGCACATTCAGAATTCGAGACGCTTCGATTTGGAATCGACCGGATTCCAGCATTCCAATAATTCGTCCCTTCAAACACATGTCCAGTTGGCAGCTTTGTGACATCTTTCGTCCTTTTTGATTGTTAAAAACGCTCCGTACCACAGCAATTGTAAAATTCTGTCTCAACTGGCCATGTCGCTCGAGGCCGTTTTATACTCGTTCCGACGTGCGCCGGTGCTTTGTGCATGTCGACATCGACTGGGTTGTTTTGCATATGCACAATGATATACCTTCTTCCCACGATTCTCACCAACTGATTGTGAACCATTGTATCCATATTAACTCCGAATTTTTCGCATTTTACGAATTATACTTAACTTTTGGGCATGAGCGTATGTCAGTGTTATTCCAAATCCCCAACCACTCGGCCCAGAAGCTCGCCGTTGTCTTAAACGTAGGTATCAATCCGAAGATGTTACCGAAACATTCAAAAATACAAAAATATTCTAGTATTTCATATAATCACAGAACCTGCTAATACGAAAACATTTCAAAGCTGAAAACAAGGCAAGTTTTCTCCCTTCTAATTTTAAAAGTTTATAAAATATTTGTACCAGAAACACAGTTGTTAGTTATTTATGATATTATTAAAAATGATTTTATTAAACATTTTTGCACTCATAGAATCCGCTGTAAGAGCATCCCCAAAGTTGAGATCGTGCTCATACTGCTGATAAGGGCATTCATAGACCAGTTTTGCTTTTTTCATATACCCGTCAGCGTGAAATGACGGATACCTACAATAGCAGAAAAGCAACCCGTTGTGCCAAAATGTTTAATCTCTATGGAAAAAATAATTCGACCGTGCCTCGCAGTCGGTTTCAAATGTCCTAAAGATTGAGATCAGGCTGTCAAGTTCATACTCACGTTCGTCGCGGCGTTCATACTCATAGAATGTACTTATATTTGGAATCGCGCTTCAAATTCACACAGTGTTGCAACAATGGTATGACTAGAATCATTTCTAAAAAGACTATTTTCAACTTCTATAAATAATCTGTACAATCAACATTGAAAATGAGCCTATTTAGCCATTTTTAGGCGCTAACATTTAAAAATCTGATGTGGGCAGCACATGACTTTCCCTGCAGACTTATATTCACGTTCTATTTATTTAAATTAAATTTAATTCACTTTTAATTCGATTTTCGTTCTCATTTGAAAACTGGACTTATTTTCAAAAATGGTGTAGGAAAAATACGAAAAACTAAAATATCTCGAGAACGGCTAGTCCTAGTGTAATGGAGTTGGTCTAATTCTTTTCTTCGCTAAATATTACGTATTAAACAAGCATTTAATGGCTATATTTGAGCATACGTAGTTCTTAAGTTTAGATTCTGATGATTTTTGCGGGCCATTTTGCAAAAAAAGGCAGGTTATTTTTTTTCGAATTATACCAAAATCTAATCAGCACCAGGGTGGCCTACAAGCGACTTATCTACTAAATTTTGTGAAATTCGGTCCATTAGTTTTTCAGTTAGAGTGGATACAAGATTTTGCAGGCCATTTCGCCAAAAAAGGCGGGTTCTTTTAACCCGAGTCGTACCCAAAACTAATCAGCATCAGATTCGTGCACAAGTGACTTACCTACCAAATTTTATGAAATTCGGTCAATTAGTTTTTTAGTTAGAGTGGATACAAAATCTGCACAGACAGACAGACAGACACACAGACAGACACACAGACGTCACGCTAAAAATGGTTTTTTCGTATTCTAGAGGTCTCGAAACGTGTAGATCCGTCGAAAACTCGAGTTGCGATTTTCGGCATGATTCCAATACTTTCCCTATACATTACCATGTATTGCAGGGAAAGTAAAAATCTGATGTGGGCAGCACATGACTTTCCCTGCAGACTTATATTAACGTTCTATTTATTTTAATTAAATTTATTTCACTTTTAATTTAATTTTCGTTCTCATTCGATAACCGGACTTATTTTCAAAGTAGGGAAAGTACGAAAAACTAAAATATCTCGAGAACGGCTAGTCCTAGTGTAATGGGGTTGGTTTTATTCTTTTCGTCGTTAAAAATTACGTATTAAATCAGCATTTAATGAATATATTTGAGTATACCTAGTTTTTTATTTTAGATTTTGGCAATTTTTGCGGGCCATTTTGCAAAAAAATGCAGGTTATTTTTTTTCGAATTATACCAAAATCTAATCAGCACCAGGGTGGCCTACAAGCGACTTATCTACTAAATTTTGTGAAATTCGGTCCATTAGTTTTTCAGCTACAGTGGATACAAGCTTTTGCGGGCCATTTCACAAAAAAGGCGGGTTCTTTTATTCCGAATCGTACCCAAAACTAATCAGCACCAGCCCCGCCCACAAGTGACTTACCTACAAAATTTTGTGAAATTCGGTCCATTAGTTTTTTAGTTAGAGTGGATACAAAATCTGCACAGACAGACACACACACAGACGTCACGCTAAAAATGGTTTTTTCGTATTCTAGAGGTCTCCAAACGTGTAGATCCGTCGAAAACTCGAGTTGCGATTTTCGACATGATTCCAATACTTTCCCTATACATTACCATGTATTGCAGGGAAAGTAAAAAAATGGCTATCTGGCCATAGAATAGCTATCGGCAACGCTCATTGCAGATAACTGAGAAAAAACACCTGGTTAGGCTTTTTTAACCGTCGCATCCTGACGCAGATTGTGCTCCATTTTTCAGAAAATTCTTAATCTTTAAGCTAATTTCATCGTTGGTTACATTTGTCGTTCCCTATGGGAGTTCACAAAACGGTACCACATACCAAGTTTTCTTGCTGTTATTGCAAGTATAGGCTATTCCATACTAACAAGCACATAAAGAGCGTAATGCTGGTCCTTTGATGATGCTATCGAGAATAGGAGCGAGATTCTCAACACGCCCACTTCTGTAATAGACGGATTCTGAGGGAATGAACTAACCGTTGCAGCCTGAGGTCAAACTTTAAGAATTTTGAGGCCGGCTGCGTGATAGGACGGGATCCGTCAGTCCACACAAAAGTTCATGAAATTCTGACGCATAGCAAGTTTTTTTCTGAAATTGCAAATATCAACTATTCTATGGTTTCGAGCTCAAAATATGGCCGTAACTATGTATGCTGATTACTGCAATGGAAGCGCAATCTACAGAAAAAATTTGTTGGTTTGGGGTGAAAATCAAAAATTTTAAACTAATGGCTAACTATTAACTAATTCTCAACTAGCATTGGATAGATTTATGACTAAATGGCCAGGTGAGAATTTGTTTGGATAAATGTACCAAAAATGTCAAGATCTAGCAATAAAATGATTTATTCGACAATTCTTCAAAGAATGAGATATTGCATTTTGTTAAAATTATCTTTAAAGTTTAGCTGTTTGCTCCATAAAAAGGGACAGAACAAGAATCATACATAAAAAAAATTTCTCATCATTAATGAAACACAATAAAAATTTTTATATTAAGTATATTTTATAAAATATTGATAGATATAACTGTGGCACGCTAATAGAAATACAGAACTTAAATTCCGATTAACATTATTTATCATTATTATTATTATTACGTTGTGCTTTGTGTTTGTAATAACACTCCAATTATTTAACCTTTCCGTGAGTCCTGTAAAGAAATTATTAATAATTATTATAATACCCATTGACTGCACCATTTAAACTTTAACAATAAATCATTTATTAACAACATCAACACTTATTAAATTCAATTACAATATTTAATTATATTATTTCAGCGGAACGAGCGGATAAATAGCACCGGACCCACTCCGATTCGACCAACAAGGAACCACAACTGACGATGATGCGTTTGACGTACCCGATGACGTAGGGTACACGTTGATTCTGGTTAGGGGAGTTTTTATTTAGCATTCGCGGCAAATGTTTCGTGAATTTTTTCTTTTTGAGAAATATGAATATTGATCCAAAGCTTAAGGATGGACCGGCAAATGTTTCGTGAATTTTTTCTTTTTGAGAAATATGAATATTGATCCAAAGCTTAAGGATGGACCGGCAAATGTTTCGTGAATTTTTTCTTTTTGAGAAATATGAATATTGATCCAAAGCTTAAGGATGGACCGGCAAATGTTTCGTGAATTTTTTCTTTTTGAGAAATATGAATATTGATCCAAAGCTTAAGGATGGACCGGCAAATGTTTCGTGAATTTTTTCTTTTTGAGAAATATGAATATTGATCCAAAGCTTAAGGATGGACCGGCAAATGTTTCGTGAATTTTTTCTTTTTGAGAAATATGAATATTGATCCAAAGCTTAAGGATGGACCGGCAAATGTTTCGTGAATTTTTTCTTTTTGAGAAATATGAATATTGATCCAAAGCTTAAGGATGGACCGGCAAATGTTTCGTGAATTTTTTCTTTTTGAGAAATATGAATATTGATCCAAAGCTTAAGGATGGACCGGCAAATGTTTCGTGAATTTTTTCTTTTTGAGAAATATGAATATTGATCCAAAGCTTAAGGATGGACCGGCAAATGTTTCGTGAATTTTTTCTTTTTGAGAAATATGAATATTGATCCAAAGCTTAAGGATGGACCAAACACTTCACAAGCCAAAAACTCACAGAAAACGGAAAAGTTTTCTAAAATGTGCAATTGCAAAAAGATATTTTCCAGTAAATTTACTTAAGAAAAACTGTAAGAAAAAAATTGTAATTTTACAGCACTGAAGTCGGATGATTTTCGCAATCATTTGCACACTGTTCATGGCATGGAAGAAATAAAACATGATAATGATTTTCAAAATTATTCAGGTATGTTCGCATTTTCATAACTTCTATTTCAAGAAGTTTTATTTATTGCTGAATAAAATAAAATAGTTTCACATAAAAATACAAAGAATGGATAAAATGCATGAGATATTAAAATGTTAACTATGTAAGATGAATACAAGATATAACATATTCTAATAGATTAGAAGATATACCCATGCATTTGGGGAAGATTTTCCGTACTACAAGTTACAACAATTTTTGTCAAAATAAAACAATGACATAATAAATTGAAACTATCAATAAGCCCCAAAAATATCAATAATAATAATGATCGTAATTGATATAATCCAGTCAAAAATGCAATATCAATGAAATTTATTTCATACGTATACATATCTTTATTATTTAAATCGGAAAAGATTTATTAAAACTCTTCTGCTGCATAAACACATTGGATTTAAATCCATTGCTAAGTGACATAACATAATTTTCTTCAAATAAATTGGTGGAAGAAATATACTCTGCATAATGCTATCTCTATGGAAAGTTTAATTGTTCGTTTTTAATTAATATCTTAATATTTAGACAACCCCTGGTCTTAGAAACTCGAAACATGTACTAAATTTTAAGTGGAGTTATTCCAATGTTACCCATAAAATTTCATTAAATTCGGTTCAGCCATTCTACCGTGATAATGAGACAGACAGACAGATTTTCAATTTTCTTTATATAGATTATGCAATTGCTATGTCAAAAATATAAAATAACATAAATATGCACATAACTGTAAAGTCTTGTGTAAATACAAATTTTAGTACATTCCTACATAAGCTGATAATGATATGTAAGAAAATAACAAAAATACAAAATTGAGTAAAATTTTTGAGTGGATAACAATTTCTTCCTAGCTATTGATATATTTACATTTGTCAGCTGAAACATATCATTTATGAATGACTGATTCTGGATTAAAATTATCCGAATGTAGACTTTTAATAGATATAATGCAAGTTTACTCATTTTGCTTATTTTCAATCTACTTCTCTAAATCTATATAAATAAAATTGAAAATCTGTCTGTATGTGCGTCTCATCATCATGGGAGAACAACTGAATCGAATTTAAATGAAATTTTGTAGATAGCCTTGAAATATCCAGACTTAAAATTTAGTCCATGTTTTGAGTTTCTAAGACCAGGGGTTGCCCAGATATTAATTAAAAACGAACAATTAAACCTTTCATATAGCATTAAGCAGATGATATTTTTTCCGCCCATTTATTTGAAGAAAATTTTATCATGTCGTTTAGCAACAAATTTAAATCCAATTTGTTTATACGGCAGCTGATTCTTATTATATCCTTTCCGATTTAAATAATAAAGATATATATATAAAATAAATTTTAACGATATTGCATTTTTGACTGGATTATATCAATTATGGTCTTCAGGTTTGAATATTATTACTATTGATATTTTCAGTTTATTATGTCATTGTTTTATTTTTGCAAAAATTTTTGAAACTCATTGTACGTAGTACCGAGTAATCTTCTACAAATGCATGGGTATATCTTCTATTCAGTGGCTTATCCTGACTCTAAAAAGTGTGTGTGTGTGGGGGGGGGGGCAACTGTTTAACACTTGCTTATGCCAGGTTTATTTTAAATGAAAAATACGCATAACAATAAAAAGCCTTGAAAAGTAGGGAGGCCTGCCCCCCCCCCCCAAACATACGCTGCTGCTTCTACTCCATGAGAATATAAGCAGTACAAGTATATTAGCACATATTTTGGCATATATTGGAATCAATTACGGCCTTTTAGGTTTTAAGATTACGGAATTATTGAAATTTTCAATTTATTATGTTATCTGCTTTATTTTGATAAAGATTTTAGAAACTCATAAGTTGTAGTATGAATCCTATACAGTTTTAGCTCTTTTATTTTGCATATATTTATTCAACTTCATATATTTTGTAAATTTGTTTACAAACAAGACCAGGACATTTTATTCTTCAGATCTACCCGTGAAGATAATTTTGTATAGCTAGAACAGATATTCTTAAACTTCTTTTTAGGAGCATTGAATTAAATAT
This sequence comes from Amaurobius ferox, assembly GCA_951213105.1. Classification (NCBI taxonomy): domain Eukaryota; kingdom Metazoa; phylum Arthropoda; class Arachnida; order Araneae; family Amaurobiidae; genus Amaurobius; species Amaurobius ferox. The sequence continues at coordinate 64,366,558 of OX578146.1, forward strand.
TTTAATAGAATATTTTGATTAACAATGTCATTTAATATATTATAGGAATTTGCACATGATTGTGAATTTTAAATTGAACTTGACAACTTGAATGTTGCAAAGAACAATGTTTCATCTTGACAATCTAATTAATGCATGACTAATAAAAGGAGATTGATTTTGTGAGTTGCATAATATAAACAAAGCAAATAATTTTTAAATTGCATCTATGTAGAACAATTTTTTTTAAATGGGAAAAATTGGTTAGATGCCATTGACACATGGCTCTCAAAATGACTAAATTATATCTATATGTCACATCTAGCCATCAATTATAGAGTTGAATATTCTATTCTATCCAATAATACGAAGGATATTTAAATATATTTAAATTTCCTTGAATAATACCGAGATCTTAATTAAAACAAAATACTCCTTGCACAGGCGCAGTTCATTTTAAGCATCAACTATAACTTAGAATTTAATATTCTAAACTATCAAATAATACTAGTATACGATAGTAAATTTAACAGCTGAGTGATGATGAGTTCGTATTATAAACTACCATCTCCGTGCACAGACGCAGTTCTCTGAAGCTACTATTGGTTGTTGATATTGACGTCGGGTGACGCCACATCATGACGTCTGAGTGGGTCCGGTGCTATTTATCCGCTCGTCAGCGGAAGGGACATATGCGACTAGTACGGAAACGCCAAAATAGTGGTTATGACCAGATATCATTTTCAATGGGCACATACCTTCAAGTCTGTCTTGGGTTTTGTCACCGCCACGTACGTTGTCGATCATATCACCGAAATAACTCGCAGTATTCCTTCACCGACTCGTGATATCGACGATAACTTTTACTCATGGTGGGCACACCCGCACATATTGCATTCTCTTATTATCTGCGCAAGTCATACTGTCATGTCACCATCTAAAGTCGTATTGTTGTAATGCTATATATCGAAGCCATCTCTGAGTGAAGTCTGTCGCAGCAGTCTTTTTACAAGGCTCGACTTCCTCGGTCACAGGGTGTGATTCTCTCCTCTTTTCAGGGACGTCTTTTTCCCCCCTTGCTTTCATTTGAAGCATTGAATGTGACGTAACAAGTACTTTCCCCATTGGTTAATCCTTTAACCAATGGAACCATTCCACATCCTCGTAAGGGTCAGCTCGGCCTCTCTGTCATGGCACCCCTAAATTTATGGTTTTCTGACCTTTAGGTTCACGGTTTGTAAAACTCGGTGCCATCCAGACTGTCAGAATTGTCCGAAGTTCTAGATCAATAAATAACTAGCATAAAACTGTCTCACCATAACACAACACTTAATGTGAGATCTATTTCTGGTCTCACAATAACAGCAACAAATACTGGGTGATCATAATTAAAGTGTGTGTGTCTCACTACTTGCAGATCTCCAGAGGTAACCCAGGGAAAAAAGATATAATATCAGGAATAATTAAAATATATCTGAATTTTGACATGTTGTTAGAACATTATAAGATATGTATTCTACAAAAAGTCTCCATCGCTCTCATTGTTGCTCGAAATCTGCTTTGCTGTGGATAATAACACAATAACTTCGCAGTCGAAGAACAAGAACAGACATATTGTCTTCATTATTTTTAGTTGTAATCAGTAATATCCTCTATAAATCCGTCGGTATTGAATGTAATATTGAACATAATGGTTTTTCTGTTACGTTTAAAACAAACTAAAAGTGAAGTTTGATATATGTATACTTTCTTATGTGTACTTTCCACAAATAATTATTGACAAGGCATTTAAAACAATGTTGTAGAATATTTTATAAGTTTTAAAATTATATAAACTGACCAGGCTTATATCTTTTTAATCATTCATGCTAGGCAGGTATGACGAAGTGGGAAAAGTGTACAGGCGTAAAGTTGCAGATAATGTTGGGCGGGGCTTGGGGCTGCCCATTCTTCTTTAACACTAACGACTTTTCTTAAAGTTATTGAAAACACAGAAGAAAATTATTCTAGGTTTTGTAATAAGAGAACAAATCATCGATCTTCCTAGAACGACGGCAGCGGTCAAAATGGCCGCTAAAGAGGTTTCACACGATGATGCAATCCGACTGCGGCGTTGCGCTACTGTAATCCGTAAGAATGATTGTATCTGTATTTTAGCATTACTGGGCGTGTTTTCAGAACGAACAACGACTGTGCCCGTGCTGGATGTAAATTATTACATAAAATTTTGGCGCGATGTCTCGTGGGAAACGACTAACTACTGATGAGTTGTTGTTGAAACCCAGACCGTCCGACCTACCAGAAAGGTGTAAGGTAGCTGTTTGACTACTGATGAGTGTCTAACATCTTTGCAGCAAATTAACGAGAAGTCCAGGGATAACGGCGGTGATAATGATGCAGATTTTGTAGCTTCTACTGAAAATTAAATTCCAGAGCACAGCGTCAGCTCCGCAGAGGAGCAAACATGCTCTGATGTTAACGATACATCCAATTCAACTTACCTTCAACGCAATACCTCTACTTCAACAAATCTTAGTGCCAAAGATGGTACTGAGAGGGAAATATTGGATCAAAGCACCGCTATTTCCTCACCGCTATTATGTTCATCATGCGATAAGCCCACCTGTGGAAAATGGCAAGAACGGTGCATAAAGAACGCTTATTGCAAAAAATGTGTCAAAGAAACAACCTAAATGCTGTAAATATGATGTTTTGGTTTTGAATTAAAGGGATGGTGTATTTTTTCTATGGCGGTCAAATTGACCGCTGCCCGTCGTTCTAGGTAGTTCAAAACATCCGTAGATTCTAGTGTTAATGTATATAAAGTAAATAATTAAGTGTAATAATTAAGTAAATAATAAAGTGTTAATGTAAGCATATAAAGTAAATAATTTTAATGGATACTACTGAAAGTCGGACACCTTCATTCAATGGACACTCCTCAAACCACGAAAACCTCCATTTAACGGACATGGTTCCATTCAGGATATCTCCACTGAATTTGCTTTTTGTGCTAGCAATTCCCGACACATCCATTCAAGGAACATTTTTAAATTGTCCCAGAAATTATAAACATTTCTTTGACGGTATAAATAGTTTATTCACCTATCAACGACAGATAATGATTTATGTCAAACAAATTTTAAATTTGTGCAATCAAGAAAAATATAACAAGTTGTTATAGTTTCCAGTTGTATGTAAAATTCAGATCATAAAACATAACTGCACATGATGCAATAATTAATCAATCTGCAATTCAATAATTAATCATGAATTTAGAAGTTTATTCTTCTGAATAATATTATGCAGTTTTACACTGTAATATAACTTACACCATCTAATAAAAGTATTTTACATCCGAGTATTAAAGAAAATCAAAATTCTGAAATTTACTTTTTAGAGGAAATTAACATATGTTTATACAAGTAATTTGCAAATAGATCTTTTGGAAGTGTAGATACCTATTGAAAAAAATTTCATTATTTTAACCTTTCAGGGAACATTATTAAAATCAATTATTTAAACCTCCAAGCATGCTCATCTTCGCGAAAAATTATTTGAACATAAAATAAAAATCTGATGTGGGCAACACATGACTTTCCTTATATAATGTAATGAATTTACTACTTTTACAGTAAAAAAATAAGTTTTTCTTACAGTAGATACGAATATTCTTTCCAAGACATTGAATTTTCGACAATTAGTCGTCATTTTTATCCATTTGGCGAGATTTTCGTTAATTTGGCAACATTTCAAAAAGTCGCTAATTTGGCGACACTCCGCCAAATTCGTCGCCAAAATCTCGCCAAGCGTTATGCACTAAGAAATAAGTTATTCTTACAGCCGATAAATGACTATTGGCGTCCAAATGCAAAAGTGTTACTCAGAGTATCTTTTTTCATGAATGGAACGAGCTAGATCCACGAGAATGAAGTCACCCAATTTATCGCATGGTATTACATATAAAAAGTGAACATGTTTATCAATAGGAATTTTTTTTTATTTTATATGACTTTTTGATATTTTTTTTGAAAAATGTACAATATCTCAAAAACGGCTCGTGTTAGCGTTCTAAAATTTATGTCAATCGTTTTCTAATGAAAAATTACATAAGAAATGTCTATTTGCGTAACTTTATTAGTGGTTCTGATTTTTTGACGATTTTTTCAAAATTTCATTCGAATATTTAGGGGGTTCTGAACATTCGATTGCGTATAAAAACAATGGGCTTCCAGTGTTTATGGATTGTGGTTTTTGTACCAAATTTGGCTCAAATCGGTCCATTCGTTCGTCAGTTATCGTCTCCACAGACCCACTGACACACACACACACACACACACACACACACACACACACACAGACAGACATCACTTCAAAAATGTTTGATTCGTGATCAGGGATGCTTGAAACGTGCTCTTCCGTCGAAAACTCGAATTCGAATTTTCGACCCCGTCACAATACTTTCCTTATACATTATGTATATAAGGAAAGCAATATATTGATATTTTCATGAAATAAATTACAGTTTTGGAGAAATGATTTTCAGTGAAAAACATTCACAGGGCATAGCATCTTTGTTTCTCAATTTAATACTAAATATTTTACATCATTTCTCATCGAGTATTGAAAAACTGTTTTAAAAATTCAAATTTTGAATTTTTGTAGCTATTCTTGTTTAAATACTTGTCAACGATTGGTAAAATACCTGCATATGTGCTCATTTTTACCTTGATAAAAATATCAGTACAAAATTTGTGTAAAAATTCAAGGCTATAATTAAGTAGTGTTTCTAGTGAAATTCAAAAGAGAATTAATTAAACGATAATGTAATTAAATATTTAAGTAAAGTGCACACAGTTAAATATAAATAAATATCTAAATACAGTGTATGTACTCATAAATATTTAAACATTTAATGGATCGTATAACAGCGGAAATTTTTTATTTGACTAAATGGGCTATGGAAAATATTTTTATAATTGAAATTCCTTTTCTGAAGGGTCAGTACAGGAATCAACATTTTGTACTAACTAAAAGGTGTCAAGTGACCAAAGTTTGCATACGATGATAGTTGAAATTAACTGACATATTTTTTTACATTGAGGCCATGGGTCTGCAGCCAATTGCTCAAAAATATTTAATGCGTGCAATCTTTTTGAAGCATCCTTATACAATAATGAGAAAAAATTAAAATGGCTAAATTTCCAACTTCTAATAATAACTTTTAAGAGGAAAGTGGAATCGACAATGGTAGCGCAATCCTAACTTTAGGATCGCCCTAAATATGTCGATCTATAGGTGGGTTCTGTGAGCATCAACTTAGTGAAATAGTTTGAGCTCGTAAACAGTACTTGTAAATCAATGGTCTGCAGCCCGTGAGCCGAGGATGATTTTCGAACATTCCATTTCTAATTCCATTTTTATCCCTTTATAACCTTTTAGCAAAGACGATATAACATGTTTAAACATGTTGGCTTCTTAGAGATAATCCTTGGCTTCTTAGACATATGACTTTCCTTATAATCATAATGTATAAGGAAAGTATTGTGACGAGGTCGAAAATTTGAATTCGGGTTTTCGACGGGAGAGCACGTTTCAAGCATCCCTGATCACGAATCGAACATTTTTGAAGTAATGTCTGTGTGTATGTGTGGGTATCAGTGAGCCTGTGAAGACGATATCTCACGAACGGATGGAGTGATTCGAATGAAATTTGGTACAAAAATCACAATCCGTGAATACTGGAAGCCTATTGTTTTAAAAACACAATCGAGTGTTCAGAACCCACCTGAATTTTTGAGTGAAATATTGAAAAAATCATCAAAAAATCAAAACCTTTAATAAAGTTACGCAAATGGACATTTCTTATGTCATTTTTCCTTAGAAAACGATTGACATAAACTTTAGAACGCTAGCATGAACCGTTCTCGAGATATTGCACATTTTTCTAATAAATGTATCAAAAAATCCCATAAATTAAAAAAAAATATTAACTGTTAAGAAATACGTTCACTTTTCATGTGTAATATCATGCGATAAATTAGCTGACATCATTCTCGTGGATCTGACTCGTTCCATTCACGAGAAAAGATACTTTGAGTAATACTTTTTTATTTGAACGCCAATAGTCATTTATCCGCTGTAAGAATAACTTATTTCTCCGTCCATAACGCTTAGCGAGATTTTGGCGACATATTTAGCGGAATGTCACCAACTTGGCGACATTTTTAAGAGTTGCCAAATTAGCTAAAATCTCGCCAAATGGATAAAAATGACGCTAAATCAATGAAAATGACGACTAATTGAAGAAAATTCAATATCTTAGAAAGAATATAAGTACCTACTATAAAAATAACATTTTTTTAACTGTAAAAGTAGTAAATTCATTGAATTTTATAAGGAAAGTCATGTGCTGCCCACATCAATTTTTTTTTTTAAATTATCATAAACATCTAGTGAAAATCCTCTGGAACATAGAGCAGGCTGAATACTACTGACATATCATTAAAAGCAATGGGGCTAAAAGATAATCTGAGTTTATGAATATCAGCAAGACAATAAAAGCATGACTCGGAAAAGTGGACATAAATACTAAAAAGAATAAGTGACTATTTTGTTGATAGATTTAATGCATTGGAACTATCTACTGGATTTTCAATTTCCAAATGGTGTGTTAGAAGAATCGAGTTTTATTAGAGGATCAGCTTGCAGATTAACTTCGTCATTTCATATTAAGTCCTTCCCGCATGTAATAAGCCCTGGACTTAATTATCAGCATTAACAGTGATCCGTATCCAAAACTATATGAATTCTGCAAAAGAAACTCGCGAAAATTTAAAAGAGTGAATGGATGCGCCGATTAAAGAAAGTACCCTCTTTTACCTTCTTACGCTTCTTTTTTCTTCAAAGAAACTACCCTTCTGCAAAAAAAACTCTTGAAAATTTAAAAGCGTGAGTGGATGCGTTTGATTGCATGCGAAAGGTGTCACGTAAATACATCATCGAAATTGATTTTCATTTTCTTTAATTTACTAAGTGAAACGCTCGGCGTTGACCAGGTGCAATGAAATAAACACCATCTCGGTTCTTTCATAATTTTGTATTGCTCTCTATTGCATACTATTACTTTCCTTATATACATAATGTATAAGGAAAGTATTGTGACGGGGTCGAAAATTCGAAATCGAGTTTTAGACAGGAAAGTATGTATCAAGCATCCCTGATCACGAATCGAACATTTTTGAAGTAGTGTGTGTGTGTGTGTGTGTGAAAGTATGTGTGTGTGTGTGTGAGTGTGTGAAAGTATGTGTGTGTGTGTGTGTGTGTGTGAAAGTATGTGTGTGTGTGTGTCAGTGAGTCTGTGGAGACGATATCTCACGAACGAATGGAGCGATTCGAATGAAATTTGGTACAAAAATCACAATCCGTGAATACTAGAAGCCTATTGTTCTAAACACAATCGAATGTTCAGAACCCCCCTAAATTTTCGAGTGAAATTTTGAAAAAATCATCAAAAAAGCAAAACCTTTAATAAAGTTACGCAAATAGACATTTCTTATGTAATGTTTCCTTAGAAACAATTGGTATAAACTTTAGAACGCTAACATGAACCGTTCACGAGATATTGCATATTTTTCAAATAAATTTATCAAAAAATCCCATAAATTAAAAAAAAAGTATTAATTGTTGAGAAACATGTTTACTTTTCATATGTAATATCATGCAATAAATTTGGTGACATCATTCTCATGGATCTAACTCGTTCCATTCACGAGAAAAGGTACTTTGAGTAATACTTTTGTATTTGAACGCCAATAGTCATTTATCTGCTGTAAGAATAACTTATTTCTCCTTTCATAACGCTTGGCGAGATTTTTGCGACGAATTTAAAGGAATATCGCCAACTTGGCGACATTTTTAAATGTTACCAAGTAACGAAAACCTCGCCAAATGAATAAAAATGACGCTAAATCAATGGCAATGACGACTAATTGAAGAAATTTCAATATCTTGGAAAGAATATAAGTATCTACTATAAGAATAACATTTTCTTTTAACTGTAAAAGTAGTAAATTCATTGCATTATATAAGGAAAGTCATGTGCTGCCCACATCAGATTTTTTTATTTGTAATTACTAAAAGTTATTTTCTTTTAATTAAACTGTATATATCGATTTTACAAAGGATGTCGACACGAAACTGCAGAAAATAACTACATGAATCAACCCAGAATAATGAAAATAACTGTTTGAATCAACCCAGAAAGACCACTGTTTGAATCAACCCAGAGAGATCACTGTTTGAATCAACCCTGAAAGACCACTATTCAACAAACCACTAAGACTGACGAGCCGTCACATTGATGAAGAACTTTTGCTGAAGACTTTCTGGTTCTAACTAGATTTCTTAAAGAAACGTTATCTGAAACAAAACTTCCTGTTTTCTCCCCCTAGTTCCAGTTCCCCCATAAAATAACTTTTTTTTTCTATTCTGAGTAAAATGTCATATAAAAGAATTAATATTACGCCTTCTGATTGGCTGGTCGCCTATACGTCCAACTTTATGCAAAATTCTTATGTGTAACCTACTTCCTGTAGCAAAGGCTATCCGACCGGTGAACAGCTTTGAACACAGCCATATAAGAAAATGTATAAACTTGCTTCCCAAGGTTATCACAAGTCGCTTGCGTCACAAGTTAATCAATCATTATCCATCATCATCATCATCATCATCATCATGGTGCTACAGCCCTTGTAGGGCCTTGACCTCCTTTACATTCATTATTCAACCAGGTCTAAACTGCATCGTCCGACGCGAACGCATGTTAGCCATTAGCGTGCGCAGAAATTAACCAGTAACAGCATAACGCGTACTTGAACATTTTGCAATTTGAGTCCTTATTATATCAGATAAGCTACGTTCATCTGCTCCAATAAGTTAAAAGTAAAATTTTAAAAAGTTGAAATGCCTTACTACAAATCCGTATCATTTTAGATATTTTTGGAAGATAATAGACGGAGGTAACAACTATAGCATCACCATTTATGCAATGATATGATATGCAGTATTGGTTTACAATTTCCTTCTAATTTGAAACGACATCGAAGAAAAAAAAGTGTTACGATTCGTGGTTTGGCAATGATCAATTTGAACAAGCTTGTTTCAAATAACCTTGACCGTCCGGACAATATTTTTGAACATAGATAGAAGAAAATGTCTTAGCACTTATCCATCACTATATAATGACAAAATATTACCGTTTCTAGCTGCAATTGTACATCAGTCAGAAAGTGAAGAATCCTGTCTCTCAATGTATGTAACTTGTTTAAATTAAATTTGAATGTTTTTTCCTTCTTTTTACACATTGTATTTACTTTCAAGTAATCAATTTTTCGTGGAATATTTTACTGTTGCCTTTTCAGTGTTATTATGTCCGTGATAACCAGCTTCTTTACATGCTTTAATTTCCTTATAATATGCAATATGTGTAAAGTAAAAATATTGTGCCTGGCTGAAAAATCCGACTGTGATTTTTGTGAATTTACAAGTTTAGAACATTCATAAATAGGAATCAAAACAATTTATTTTTATTATTTGGGGTGTGTCGGCCAGAATCTGGGCAGAGTATCTTTCAAACAAGTTGATGAAATTCCAATTAATATTATACAACGGCTTTTGATATTCAACGAGTTTGAATCACGGAAGATTGTCAAAATCGCGAAATAAATGCAACAAATAAGGTTACCGAACCTTTTATGAACATTTTTAAAATGAATGCGTCGTTTATAAAGACGCTAACATGCACCATTCTGCAGATAGTGCAGGTCCTTTTCTGTCTAAAATGGCTAAAGTCAGAAAATATGGTTATACTCTATACTTTGTAATATTTGACCAAGTAGACTATAGGCATTGCTTCAGTGTTACCACTGGTAATTCTTGAGATATTAGAAACTACTGTCTTGTAAACGCAATATTTCTCGAAAGAAATGAGTGATTAGAATGAAATATTTGATTATTCCAAATGGCAACTACAATAAGCCTATTTTCAGTGTATAATACATTGAAGTATTTGACTTTATTTCAATCAAGTTTCTACTCTATTATATATCCCATACATCCAGAGTTCTGCGATTGTATCAAAATTTTTATCAGAAAGGAAAATATCTACATTCTCCAGATTTCGTGCGACGTCATTTTTTGAATTTTTTAAAAATGTATTTTTTTAAGTTGTTGACAACTCTGTAACACCAATGAATTTACGCGACGCAAATCAAAAAATCTAATGTGGGTAGCACATGACTTTCCTTCTATAATGCAATGTATTTACTACTTTTACAGTAAAAACAAAATAGGTTATTCTTATAGTAGAAACTTATGTTTTCCAAGATATTTTATTTTAGTCAATTAGCCCTTATTTTCATTTATTTAGCGTAATTTTATCCATTTGGCGAGATCTGCCAAAATCTCGTTAAGCGTTATGAACTGAGAAATAATTTATTCTTGTAGCAGATAAATGACTATTGGCGTTCAAATACAAAAGTATTACTCAAAGTTTATTTTTCCATGAATGGAAGGAGCAAGATATTCGAGAATGTCACCAAATTTATCGCATAATATTACGGCTGATCCGGAGATTAGGTCACCTTGGTTAAATCGGAGAAGACGCCACGCACTTTGTGAGGTTAAATCGGAGAAGACGCCACGCACTTTATGTTGCAATCTGGTAACCTCTTGTATCGGTTGTTTTCGGCGGAAATTGTGTAGCATCCAATAAGAATACGTTTTTGTGTTTGCTACAGTTTTTTGATGTAAAAGAACATTTCTATCAATATTTTTGGCCATTGTTGTGCGTGTTTGCTTGTTCTTTCGTTATTTGATTTATTTTGTAATAATTATTCATTTTAGTTTTAGTTTTGCGGATTTGCTTTTGTCGTCGATTATATTTCCCTTATGTCTTCTGGTATGCGCGAGCAAATGGAAGGTGAGTGTAGTTTTGTAAAGCGTGGTAGAATGGATGTTGGTATGAATGAATCTAGAATAAAATTTTACTATGATTTGGAAAATAAAGGTTTGAAAGAAGTGATTAATTGGTGTGTTATGAAAGGGATTATGAGTGATAAATACGGATCCTCGGTTGCATGGAGAAAGTGATTTTGCTACGTGCGATATGCACAGATAAAATTGTAGCATATTCTGTGTCTGGGCGCCGCAGGCGACCGTTCCTAATAAACCGGAGATCACTGGGGGCCCCGTTCCGGTGTAGAACGACCTTTAGGTCGAACCCCTGCCCCTGTACGGACCACTGGTACATACGGACCACTAATACATCCGCTCCACAATTTTCGATCTTTAGATCAAATCCCTGCTCTTACACGGACCTGTAGGTCGAACCCATTCCTTTATATGGATCCTCAGTTAGATGGAGAAAGCTATCTTGATACGTACGATATGCACAGATAAAATTGTAGCATAAAAATTTTAAATTTTACAAAAATTTGATTTTGGAACGTTTACATGAGTATTATTAATTTTTTTATTCTGCAGTTTTATAAAGTTATTTAATTTTCTTAAAATACACAAAAATCTTATTTTGCAACGTTTTTTTGAGTATTATTCACTGTTATTTAAGTTAAATTAAATTATCATTTATATTAGAAAATCTTGTTTAGAACAAACACAATAGTCTGTCTTTAGAAACAGGGTTCTTCTACCAAAACATCATTTTGGTAGGAGGAGCCTATTTCTAATGACGGTAAATGACATCACTGAGGATGGGTGGAGCCAATTTCAAAACACGGAAGAAAGCGCCAACCACAGGCCAACTTGGCCCGATTTTGTACTTAGAAAAAAATTTGCGGTGACCTAATCTCCGGATTTACCAATATTACATATGAAAAGTGAACATGTTTCTCGGTTGGAAATATTTTTATTTTAAATAATTTTTTGATAATTTTTTTGAAAAATGTGCAATATCTCAAGAACGGTTCATGCTAGCGTTCTAAAATTTGTTATATAATTTTTCATTTAGAAAACGATTAAGAAATGTCTATTTGCGTAACTGTATTAGAGGTTTTGATTTTTTGATGATATTTTCAAAATTGCATTCGAAAATTTAGGAGGGGGTTCTGAACATTCGATTGCGTATAAAAACAATAAGCTTCCAGTATTTACGGATTGTAATTTTTGTACCAAATTTAGTTCGAATCTATCCATTCGTTCGTCAGTTATCGTCTCCAGACTCACTGGCACACACACAGACATCTCGAAAATGCTCGATTCGTGATCAGGGATGCTTGAAACGTGCTCTTCCGTCGAAAACTCTATTTCGAATTTTGGACCCCGTCACAATACTTTCCTTATACATTATTGTATATAAGGAAAGTAAAAAGGAATATTTCAGAAAATGAAAGTGAATATAATTTATTAAATGTTAAGTTACTCAATTTCAGTTTCCTATCATTAATATCTGCAAGAAGAAACTGTTAATACATTTTCAAATTGTTTCTTTGGTCAAATTTATTTTACTACACCTTATAGAAGATACAATGTTTACAGTTCCGAACCCCTGTTTACAGTTCCGATACTTGATATTTTAGTCATACACAAAACTATATTTATAATTTAAGTTGCCACAGTTTTGATGTTTAGTTTATATTTTATACCGTTTTTCGAGCAGCAAACTTATTTCAGAGTTATGACGCTTTTAACTATGACCACTTCCTTATGTCATTGGGTCATACCCGGTCATATCTGAGCACTTTTGAAAATCTTCATAGCGCAAGTGAAAATTATGAAGTTAATACATTTTACTCATTGATAGAATAATGTTTATGCAACTTACAGCAGCGATAGCTCAAGCTTAGGATGATTGTTTATACAAATTGTCCGCAGTGATAGCTTGTATTTTGAGTTCCTCACATTTAAAACAAAGGTGCGGGATAACTCCTACATCAAGGTGAAGCTCCATTTCTGGCTGAAACACTTAAAACGCATTATTAAGCACGAATTATTTTGAAGCACTAATTTGATATTACAGTGAGGTTGAAACGTAAAAATAAAAATAGTTATTTTGAGAGCGTGTCAAAACATTTTCTTTTATTTTTATATTGTAAAGCATTTTAATAGAATTGTTCTTATTTTATGTTGCGCACCTTATCGTGGAGAAAATGGGGTTAAATATTTAGTAATAATTCAATTGTGTAAACAAACCATTATGCTCAGTCTAATTATGGACTCCATCACATAACTTTCCTTGTACTATATATTGTTGGCAGTGACGTAAGTGAACTTTGGCGCCCTGGATAGATCCATAATACACTGGGTTTGTTTAAGCCAAAATTATATTACGAATGCTCAGGGCCGCCTTCTTAAGCAGCGATCTGGAGCGATCGCTCCAACCCGCTCCATGACAGATTGTGTGTAAATTAAAGTGCGACTAAGTCCATCCAAATATAAAAATTTTTTAAAATCTCTGAACTGCCTAAAATTATCTGAAAATTAAATATTTTGTCATTAACAACACAAAACAGTTTATTAAATGTGTCAACTGGTTCGGTGGGGCAAAAACATCGCCATCAGTATAGTTCATACAACAATCAATATTATATCAAACTGCTTTATTCTCAGCCCAAGTAAAAATCTAAAATTTCTGACAAGGCGGAAATCGACATTGTAAGCTTGACCTTACAGTATCGGCTTAAATTATAAACATTTCAATGTGAAAGCAGAAAAGGGTGCTGACCCTAAAATCCAAGACTTTGTTGGTCTAATTTCTGGTGATCCTTAACCTGACACTGTTACACCCTAACACTGCATTAGATTGATGGACAGTGTTTATTTTGATAGCAGTATTTCGTCGGAAAATTCTATTTAATCTAGATGCTGCAAATTTTATAAGGAACATTTCAGCTTCAAAGGATATTTTAACACTTTATTTGCCGAAAGCCTAAAAATAGGCTTTTCGATGCCAACTCTTATTTACCGAAAGCCTAAAAATAGACTTTTCGATGCCAACTCTTATTTACCGCAAGACTAAAAATAGACTTTCCGATGCTAAAGCTTGTTTACCGCGAGGAAAAAATAGGCTTTTAGGTGCCAACGCTTATCAACTGCGTGTCGATTAATAGACTTTTGCAAGGGCTGCTTTTACAGTAACTTTTAAAACGTAAGAGTGCAGTTTCTTTAGTGGATTCCGGAACGACGTGAATGTTGGCCGCATTCCCTTGTGGATTTAAATAATTTTTAGTTTTCTTGATTCAAAACCCAGACAAAATGAATTCTGATAACGAAAGCAAAGACATTTTTCTAGATTTTTTGTCGGTGTTCTAATTGTTCTTTGTGCATTGGTAGCAGCGATTACAGTGAGAATAGCGATATTATAGGATATACGAAACATTATTCGGGCTTACCACTGCAATATCTCCAACGATATACAAAACCGAGCCTATATTAGACGAGAATCTACACTCAAGTTAGCCGGTCTTTTTAATGTGGGCAATAAAGCCGCAGCCGGTAGATTAAGTGTTAATATTGCAAAATAAGAATGTTACACTCTCCTTTAAGAACTCGGCCGCAAATTTCAAATCTTTCTCTGATATGGAAAACAACCGAAAATGTAATACACCAAACCATGAAATGCGATCAAGGTCATTTAAAAAACTGTTTTAGTGGTCCTGATATTATATTGACTTTTCATCTTAGCAATATTTCTCCCAGCTTTCAGAAGCATTTCCTTGGTTCGAAACCGATAAAATAGTGTAGCAATAAAATAGCAAAGGAGAACTGGGATCTAAATCTTCGGCTTCATTGTGTAGATTTCTTAAAAACATTCTTAAAAATAAAAAAATATATGAATCTACACTGTTAAAATACATATCAGTCAGTCCAAGGATTTAAAACGCGAACTCTTGAGTGTGGGAAGTAAAGGTTGGTCTCAAATGTGAAACTGCGAATCTTGGGATGAAAGTCGTATAAATGAAAATTTAAAAATTTAAATATATTTTCAAAAATCATTACATCCCTCAAAATTTCGCAACCTTTTAACTGTCTAGTGATTTAAAACTCAAAGGTACTTACGTATTATCGCAACCATGACAAAACGTAATTGATTATCGTCCAATAAAGGTCCCGATCGATTCCAAGGACAACATGCAACAAAGTGATCTGTATGAGGACCCACGTTCGAGCGGGCTCGAACTGGTTGGGGGACGTACGCACCGCTGGGACTGTGTCGTCAGACAGGCCGGCTTCGCCGGACCAAGTCACAGAGCGTACTAGACTCGCTTCTGGGACTCGCTTCTGGGTTTTTCTCAACCAGTTCGAGCCCGCTCGAACGTGGGTCCTCATACAGATCACTTGGCTGCATGTTGTCACGGTCCTTGCGCCGTGCGACGGTCCCAGAAGCGAGTCTAGTATGCTCTGTGACTTGGTCCGGCGAAGCCGGCCTGTCTGACGACACAGTCCCAGCGGTGCGTACGTCCCCCAACCAGTTCGAGCCCGCTCGAACGTGGGTCCTCATACAGATCACTTTGTTGCATGTTGTCCTTGGAATCGATCGGGACCTTTATTGGACGATACATCAATTACGTATTATCGCAACCATGACAAAACGTAAGTACCAACTCAAATCCTCGCCGTGGAAAAACTAATTTGGTCTCAAATGGCGGTACAGATCTTGTAGCCTGCGATGTGCATGAAAATGTTAGAACAAATATTTATTTTGCATTATTTACAAATAACCGATAAAAGTTCTAGAGACTGACAATCAAAAGAACAGAATATTATGAAATGAAATACGCAAGAACGAAGAAATCCAGGTGTAATGGCCAGACGTAACTTCTGGTTACATGCCTCTTTTATCCTCAAAATACTAAAATTCTTCCACACCCCTTTAAATATTCGGAAAGTGACATCTCGGTGTCATCAATACCGTTTGTACTCGTCATTTCTTTTAAAAAAGTGTAGCTTGACAATCCCGATTGTATACCGCCTGCAGTCTCTTCCGATTAAAACCCCATCTATTAAATTTCAATATTTTGTATATAACCCTTCTTGTCGGAACCTTCTGATTATAAAGCATTTAAAAATTTTAGCCAGGTGTGCCACCACGTGAGAACTCGCTTACTTTACTAATTTCTGTCTAAACAAAAGGGTAACCACACTCCCCCACTTCCTTTCTAATAATTAAATTAACCCCCTTCCCTTCAAATAATTAAATTAACCCCCTTCCGACATCTTTCATTTATACCCCCCCCCCCCAGATGTTTCAATCTCAGTCGACTAGCATAGAGAAACAAGAACGTCTACGGAGCCACCGGATGAGCCACTACTGCGTGCAGTAGATTTTTTTCCTACCCAGACCATTCGACCTACCAGAAGATGTACGGTAACTATTTGGACGACTCTGACAGAATAGGAATGGCAGCCGCAGGGACCGTATCATTCTTCCTTTATTTAACCCATCATCTCTTTCGGACCTACAAATTTAACGTGCCTATACTCAGCGTAGACATGGAGATGGGTTCGGGTGGTGTTTGAGATCGAATCTGGATTGTGGAGTCGCAAAAAAGAAAGAAAGATGCGAATGTTTTCGATTCTACTATCGTTAGCCGAACTGCTGTAAAGTGGCAATTGGCTATCGGCACCACAGCTAGAAAATAACTGGAGGAGTAAAACGAGAGGCAGTCAACTATTTACATCACACAAAAGAAAAGACCATTTCGAACGAATGAGATTTCTTACGAAAATTTGTGAAATAACAAAAATGTATTTAACGAAACTAAATTTCTGGTGAGCGTTTTGCTAAATATTTAGCAAATTTATTTCCAATTGCATATTTATGTCCTTCCAACAATTTTGAGCAAAAGTAAACATGTATAATAGTTACTTTTTGCAATTAAAATTATTTTAATCAACTAATTAAATTTCACTTTCTAATCTGCCTTTCAAGCTTGTACTCTTCAAAAAGTATTGACAGCATCGCTCAAAAGGCTAGCAATTTGTTAACCTACACCTACTTCTCACCAATAAAAACGCATTCTGTATAGCCCATTAGATTAAGAATTAATAATTGTCGTTTTACTGTCTTTCCTTTTAGCAAACTTTCTAGTGGTAATGAAGCCAGCGAAAAACACCGTTAAAGTAGTGATCTTGGGAGAGTCCTGTGTTGGGAAAACATGTCTTGCTCTCAGGTTCTGCCATGAAAGTGTTAGGATACTTCCGGCAGCTAATGTTGATGGCGCTTTCTTCAATAAGGTAGTTTATGTTGGTGATCAACGTATAAAGGTAACTTTTGAAATCCCTATTACAGTCCTATTCTTACTTAATAAAGGAACATGTCTGTCTATTTGTATGTGTCTGTTTCTGCAGCCTGTAGCGGAAAATTTAATCCTGGTACGACCATGAAATTTGGTGCACAGGACTTGGAGCTGCACTTCGGTCTAATTATTTTACTTTCCTTATATACATAATGTGTAAAGAAAGCATTGTGACGGGGTCTAAAATTCGAATTTGAGTTTTCGACGGGAGAACACGTTTCAAGCATCCCTGATCACGAATCTAACATTTCTGAAGTGATGTGTGTGTCAGTATCAGTCAGTGAGTCTGTGGAGACTATATCTCAGGAACGATTTGAATGAAATTTGGTGCAAAAATCATAATCCGTGAATACTAGAAGCCTATTTTTAAATGCAATCCAATGTTCAGAACCCCCTAAATTTTCGAGTGAAATTTTGAAAAAATCATCAAAAAATCAAAACCTTTAATAAACTTGCGCAAATAGACATTTTTCCTTAGAAAACGATTGACATAAACTTTAGAAAGCTAGCATGAACCGTTCTCAATATATTGCACATTTGTCAAATAAATTTATCAAAAAATCCCATAAATTAAAAAGAAATATATTAACTGTTGAGAAACATGTTCCCTTTTCATATGTAATATCATGCGATAAATTGGGTGACATCATTCTCGTGGACCTAGTTCGTTTCATTCATGAGAAAAGATACTTCGAGTAATATTTTTGTATTTGAACGCCAATAGTCATTTATCTGCTATAAGAATAACCTATTTCTCCGTCCATAATGCTTGGCGAGATTTTGGCGACGAATTTGGCGGAATATCGCCAATTTGGCGACTTTTTAAATGTTGCCAAGTTAACGAAAATCTCGTCAAATGGATAAAAATGACGCTAAATAAATGAAAATGACTACTAGTTGACGAAAATTCAATATCTTGGAAAAAATATATCTACTATAAGAATAATCGATTTTTTTTGCTGTAAAATTGGTAAATTCATTGCATTATATAAGGAAAGTTATGTGTTGCCCACATCAGATTTTTTTTTAATTTCGAATTCATTTTATAGGCTCGAATTTCCTTTTCAACCCCTAAAAACTCAATAAAAGGCATGGAGAAAAATGTGGCTCTAATTTTATACGAGGCACGGTGGCAAGATAATAGCAAGCGTTCCAAAAGATCATAGATCATACAAGATCATAGCAACCGTTTCCTGGAATTACAAACAGATGGCGCTTCATATTTATTAGGGTGTATGTGGATTTCCGCGGAATTGCCTGTTTCATGAGCGGTTGAATATACGGTCAATTGTGAATATCATGTTTTTCAACACTTTACAACACTGTTGAAAAGTGTTTGACATGTTCATTCTGTCTGTCCGTTCCCACGATAACTGTCGTAGAAATGACTTTATTTGTTATTCAGACGGTCTGGGGGACCTATAGGAATATAAATGAATAATACAAACAGCTACTGAAAGCCTTCCGGTCAGTCGTGTGGTCTGGGTCTTCAACCCAATTAGTTTCGGGTTGAAAAAATGAAATACATTGAACCCTATGGGACCTGATTTTTCAAATATTTTTAAAAGTAATTTAAAATTCACAAATTGCTTCGAAAGTTTTAGGAAATATTCAAATTATCTCATAAAAACAAAATTTCAGCAAAATATATTAAAGTTTTTAAATAAAAATTAAAATAATTACATCCTTTATATGAAGAGATCATGTGATCCACTTCAAAATAAAATATGGCATCCATCTTATGTCAAAATCGTGATTTTTAAAGTTCTTTTTAATTCATATTGTGTGTTGCATCCGTCCTAAAACCGCTTTATTTTTGCTTAAATTCTGTGCAGCTATATACTGAAACAACGCAATTACAATATATTTGAGTTTAAATTATCATCAAACTTTGATTATTTCTACAACGAAGCCTAATTCTCACTTATGAGAATGTAAACAGCAAAATATGTAGAATAAGTTGTATAAGGATTGCTGCATTTCTTTAACGCAAAATTATTTAGCTCATGGAGTCTGCAATATAACTGATATGAATGAAACATTCATTGATTTTACATAAAGAAGCAGACGTTTTTTCGATGTTTTAAGCATAAAGTTAAATTACTTGTACCTCCATGGTTTTAAGTTTCTAAATAAAATAAATTATTATAGTATTGTAGTATAATGATGAATGAAAGGAATGGGAAAATCCTGCTGTTATATTGAGAGCTAGGTAATTTATTTCGATGACGTCATCTGAATAAAGTTAAATCGTTTTCGATGAAATTTTCAAATATAATAAATGTAGTATTATGATGATTTTAAAAATATTACAGAGAATGTATCGCATTTTAAAGATGTTTAAACCAGGCAATTCATATTTCAATGCCGTTATTTGAATGAGGTTCATTTTTTTCGATGAATTTTCAAATATAATAAATTAATGTAGTATTGTGAATATTGTGATAATTTTAAAAATATTACCGAGGAATATATCGCATTTTAGAGATGTTACACGCTCTTATAGTTCTTAATTATACTAGTGACAGTATGCCAGTAAGTAATATAATAAAAACCGGTTTATTCATTGGATATCTACAATATTAAAAAGAAACACTCTCTGTCTGCGTAGTCACAACACAAGGAGGTATTAAAATATCCATTGTTTTAAATCAATTACAGATGAGTCCCATATCCAGCTTCTTTTTCAGTGTCTAATGTCATATGCAACGTAGAACTTCAGAATACTGCGCTTTATACATAGGTAATGGTATAAATGGGGCTTTATTAAAAAGCCAATTACTCTTCTCTGTAACAGTTCTTGCTGTGTGACATCCAGCGCTTTTAGCTTCTAACCCAAGCCGATTGCAGAACAAAATGACACTTGGCGGTATATGACAAATTTCATCCCATTCTTTTGTTTTTTCTCTTTAATCGCGAACTGTCTGTCATAACTGTTATCTGATGTTTTCCGTATATAATCCCAACAGTTCTTGCACCAAGTTAAAGACAGATTTTTACTTTCTCATGCGTAGTATTGTTTTTACGAAAATTTTCGATTTCGAGATTTTTCAATATGTTTTAAAACGTCCTGAACATTTTTTGATTATTTTTGGAGTGATATTCGTCTGTCTGTATGTCTGTGGTCGATTTGTTGTGTGCACATGATAGAGACCACAAATATTAATAGATTTTCACTAAGCTTTATATCCGGCTTTGTTATAGCAGTCTAGAACTAGATACAATATTTTTAAATTTCAGTGAAAACTTCGAAATTTATTTTGAAATTTTTTTTAGCATGGCAGCATGCGACAAAATTTAACATAATCATGTATAAAAGGGTTTATTTATAGCTCAGTGATCACAAAACTTTATAGTTTCAATCACTGTTGTGCGAAATAGCTGCGATACAATTTTTGCTTTCCTTGCAATATATCGTAATGGTATAGAGAAAGTATTGGAATCATGCCGAAAATCGCAACTCGAGTTTTCGGCGGATCTACACATTTCGAGACCTCTGGAATACGAAAAAACTTATTTTTAGAGTGACGTCTGTGTGTCTGTCTGTGCAGATTTTGTATCCACTCTAACTAAAAAAAACTAATGGACCGAATTTCATAAAATTTGGCAAGTAAGTCACTTGTGGGCGAATCTGGTGCCGATTAGTTTTGGGTACGATTCGGGATAAAAGAATCCGCCTTTTTTGCGAAATGGCCCGCAAAAGCTTGTATCCACTCTAGCAGAAAAACTAATGGACTGAATTTCACAAAATTCGGTAGATAAGTCACTTGTGGTACACCCTGGTGTGATTAAATTTTGGTTCGATTCGGAAAAAATAACCTGCTTTTTTTAGCAAAATGGCCCGAAAAAATCGCCAAAATCTAAAATAAAAAAACTGCGTGCTCAAATATATCCATTAAATACTCGTTTAATACGTAATCTTTAACGAAGAAAAGAATAGGACCAACCCCATTACACAAGGACTAGCCGTTCTTGAAATATTTTAGTTTTTCGTATTTTCTCTGTGCCACCTTTGAAAATAAGTCCAGTTATCAATGTCATTGAATTAAAATGAATTAAATTTAGAGAACGTGAATATAATAAGTCTGCAGGGAAAGTCATGTGCTGCCCACATCAGATTTTTTGTTCGTGACGATATTAGCTCCCCTCGGGTGGGGTGGGGTGGTAAGTTACCCGCCCACCGGGGTAGGGAGATTTTTTTTTCAAATACTTTTAAAGTGTAGAATAGCACTCTATAATTGTAACCATTTGGACCCATGGTACGGATTTTTCAAAAATTTTCTTGTAAAATTTGAAAAGAAAAGCTACGAAAAATTGATTCTAGTATGAGAAAGTCGAGTTAATCCCACACTCCCGTTAATTTTCCTGTAAATTAACAGAAATATATAAAAATCGCTAAAAAATTGACGTGCTTGGTTCTTTCACCCAGTCCTTCAATTTTAATCTCATTTGTTAAATCTTTCAATTTTATTAGCTTACAGCTAATTCGCAAGATTTACTCTACCGTATTTTTATTCTTTTAGTTTCAAATCCGGGACACAGCCGGCCAGGAGAGATTCCGCTGCATCGCTCCACAGTATTTCAGAGATGCAGATGGTGCAGTTTTCGTGTATGACGCAACAGACATGAGTTCTTTCCGAAATTTGCCTCTGTGGATTGCGCAAGTCAATGAACACTGCTCATCGCGTTTCATGCCAAAAGTGTTGGTTGCAAATAAATGTGACAGAAAAGACTCCATTGCTGTGAACACATTCCGGGCCCAGCAGTTTGCAGATAGCCATGACATGCAGCTGTTCGAAACATCAGCCTTGGATGACGGAGAAATTGATACCGTCAAGGACATTTTTCTCACGATAGCTCGAAAGCTGAAAGTAATTGACAATGTTGCGGCGTCAACTTCTAAAATAATTCTAGGATATAATGCTATCGTACAACTTGGTTCCAATCTGAGAAACTGCAACTGTTAACGCGTTTGCTTGGCGATTTATTTTAAGCTTTATATTCTGAACTGAAGCTTTTATTTAAATTCGACTCATATTGGTGAATTTTATTCCTATTCAATAAAGCATTTTCATTTAAGATGGTGTTGATTTACTAGTTACTTTCCTTATATACATAATGTATAAGGAAAGTATTGTGAGGGGGTGGATAATTCGAGTTTTCGACGGGAGAGCACGTTTTAAGCATCCCTGATCACAAATCAAACATGTTTGGTGTGTGTGCGGTCGATGACTGACGAACGAATGGACCGATTCGAACGAAATTTGGTATAAAAATCACAATCCGTAAACTCTGGAAGGCTATTGTTTTTATACGCAATCGAATGTTCAGAACCCCCCCCCCCCCCCTAAATTTTAAGTGAAATTTAAAAAAAATCGTCAAAAAATCAAAACCGCTAATAAAGTTACGCAAATAGACATTTGTGCAATTTTTCATTAGAAAACGATTGAGATAAATTTTAGAACGCTAACATGAACCATTCTCGAGATATTGCACGTTTTTCAAAAAAATTATCAAAAAGTCATATAAAATAAAAAAATATTTTCTATTGAGAAACATGTTCACTTTTCATATGTAATACCATGTGATAAATTGGGCGGCATCATTCTCGTGGATCTAGCTCGTTCCATTCATGAAAAAAGATGCTTTGAGTAATACTTTTGTATTTGAACGCCACATAGTCATTTATCTGCTGCAAAAATAACTTATTTCTTCGTCCATAACGTTTGGCGACGAATTTGGAATGTCGCCAACTTGGCGACTTTTTTAAATGCTGCAAAATTAACGAAAAACTAGCCAAATGGATAAAAATAACTCTAAATCAATGACTCATGGATGATGACGACATGGAAAATGACGACTCATTGATGAAAATTCAACATCTTTGAAAGAATATAAATAAGTATAAAAATAATCTATTTTTTACTGTAAAAGTAGTAAATTTTTTGTATTATACAGTCATGTTCTACCCACATCACAAGTTTATGATATTGTTACGACGTATGCTCTGGAATCTGCGTGTGCGCTCAGGATACAAAAATCAATCTAAATTTCTGGATAACTAATACGTTTATTCAGACGCCGCGTAAACAGGAGCAACATGCAGTTAAACAGCACTTGAATTCTCCACTAATTTCTCAAATTAACGGACGCTTCTCAAAACATTGACAACAGTTGTTTCACAAAACAGCAGCTAGGGCGCGGTAGCCCATTGGTTAGCGCGCTGGAGTTGCACTCGGTAGGCCCGGGTTCGATTCCAGCCACTGCCAAAACTGCCGCCGTGTTCACACGGAGTACGATCACGTTAAACATGTGGGTCCGTAAGTCCTTCCGCGAGGTTGGTGGTAGGGGAAGGAGGGTAAGGTCCCTGTGGATGCCTCCCCCACTGGGTTCCGGTCTAAATTGGGTGGCACTTCCCGGCCGTCCAAACAGTTGCCTTACACCTTTCTAGTAGGTCGGACGGTCTGGGTCTCAACAACAACAAAACAGCAGCTACTCCAAACCGTTGACGAAAGGTCACGGTTCAATGTGGATCGTATATCAACTGCTATCCGATTGGGTGATAATTCCTTTTATAGGCTCTATAGAAACTTCTAGAAATCTCTCATCTCGAACAATATTGCTTATTTCGAGGTCTTTCTCGAATCTTTGAAAAGTCGCCAAATTGGCGATAAATCGCCAAATCTGATAACCCTTCTCCGAACTTCAGCATAGTGCACTCTAGATGCACGTCTCATAGAAAAGCCGTACTGGCGTCTTCTCCGTCTGGTTTTAAAAAAATTCAAATGTGGGAATATTACACGTGCACAACACTATTGAACTATTCCATGACGCTCGTTGTCCCATTTCACCTCTTCTTTTAAACCCTTCTGATTGCTTTTCTCAGAAAAACTGAAGGCATTACGAATTTTATCACTTTTAAGGGGGGGGATTTTTTTAATCTATATAGATGCAAAATTAGTCTTTCTATTTACAATTTAGTTTGTGGTCAGACACATTATAGTAAAAAAAACTTATACATTTTCTAAATTTGCATAATTTTGAAAAATTAAAAACTTTATATTTTAAAATGTGCTGTGGTTTTTAAAAAGCTAAAAATTCAGAATAGTGTTACAAAATTACACTTTGTGTTTAGTGTATAATTATATCTGGGTTATGAAAGTATGGATTGCTTTTTAACACTTTCCAACATAGTTGAAAAGTGTTTGACTTTGTTCATTCTGTTTGTCTGTCCGTTCGCACGATAACTGCCGTAAAAGTGACTTTATCAAAAGAAAATTTTTGTTTGTTGTTGAGACGGTCTCTGGGACACATGGGAATGTAAATGAATAATATCACCCAATTAGTTTTGGATTGAACCCTTATTGAAAAAGTGAAATACATTGAACCTTATGGGATCTAATTTTTCACACATTTTAAATGAGGTAAATTTCATTTTGCTTCAAAATATTCATATTCTCCCATAAAAATATATAAAAAATTTCAGCAAAATATGTTAGGTAGTTTTTTAAATAAAAGTTAAAAAATAATTACGCCCATATTAAATGAAGAGTTCACGTGATCCACTTCAAAATAAAATATAGCATCCATCTTTCTTTCCTAGTGAAAAAACTGTGATAGTTCTTTTAAATTTATATTTGGTCTTGCATCCGTCCTAAAACCGCTTTATTTTTGCATATTTTCTGTGCATATATATTCTGCTACAAAGTAATTACAATATTTTCGAGTTTGAATGATCATCAAGCTGTGATTATTTCTACAACGAAGCCTAATTTTAATGGATGGAGAATGTAAATAAGTGATTGTAAAATGAGTTGTATAAAAATTGCTGAATTTCTTTTCACTCAAAATTATTTAACTCTGGAGTCTAGAATTTAAGTGATATGAATGAAATATTTATAGCTTTTACATAGAGAGCCAGACGATTTATATTTAAATGACATTATTTGAATACAGTTAATTTCTTCCCATGATGTTTCAAGTTCTCAAATATAATAAATTGCTGTAGTACAGTAATAATTGAACATATATCAGCGTTGAATGTATCACATTTTAGAGATGTTTAAATAAAATTGCATTTCAGTTGAAAAGTGTTTCATAATCAGTGCTTCATGCATGTTTGATCTTTCTTGTTCTTCAAATCACTATACAGATGTAAAATTAGTCTTGATATTTACAAGTTTGTCGTCAAACACATTATAGAAAAAATACATATACATTTTCTAACTTTGTGAAATTTTGAAAAATTAAAAACTTTACCTTTTAAATGTGCTGTGGTTTTAAAATGTTAGTAATTTTGTATCATAATTTTGAATTTTTATTTGTTTAGATTATTATATCTGGGCTATGAAAGTATGCATTCCTTGTTTTAATATTATTCTCCAAAAATAATTTACAATAAATTTATATTTATCACATAAAAATTGTGTCGACAAATACGTAGTTTTCAAAGATATTAATACATTTTTCAAAATTGTTGCCAATTAAAAAAACATGCATGCATTTATAGTACATGCTCTGAAGATCATAAATATACCAAAATATAGTATGTAAATTGAAAAAAGTCTTAGCGGTTTATCGAAAAAACCCTTAGCATAAATGTGAAATTTGTATTCTGGAAAAAATGCGAATAAAGTTATCATTTTATAAGAGAATTATGAAATAACACTTTATAAAATCACTTTTAAAGAGTGCTTTGATTCAAGATAGAAATCCACAATTTGGAGATGGGAGTTTTAAGAATATGTGGATTTGAAATTAGAGAAAAAAAATTTTTTTTTCTTCATAAATTTCAAATTTTTGTTACTATCCGCCTTACAAGAGTTTTTGAAAGATAATTTAAGTAATTTCTGGCAATTAATTAGATTTTAACAATTCTTATGAATGAATAACGTCCAAAATACACTAAATTTCAGCCCAGGTATCTCATATTTTTCAGAGCCGGCAAGCCCATATTAAAAGATGATTCACTTGTGTTTAGAGATACTAAAAACGTGGAGATATTCCATCAAATTCCCAGTATCAGACATTCAACCCCCATCATAATACTTTCCCTTTACTGTGAAATGTAGGTAAAACAAAAAGAGAGCACTTTCCACTTAATCTACCTACTGCGGTTTTATTCCATACATAGAAAAGACCTGCTAACTTGGAGTGCAGATTCTGTCTTGCCACCGGCTCTGTTTTGCGTATCGTGTGAATATAATATATTTTGAAATAATATTTTGTATACCCTATGTTCCAAGGCAAATTTGGAACATTGCGAATTATGGAGGGAGTACAACCTACAAAGATGGTCCTTGTGCTACTCTTGCAATTCTTATACATTTCCCTAAGAGAACACCTGCAAAAGGGTGAGCAAGAAATGTTTCTGAGAAATATGGACAGCAATGGCTCAGTTACAGAGGGGCTCACAGCAGGGGCTACAGTGGGGAGAGCTGACCCTTGTCCGTTTTCGGCCGCACGTGCACCCAGGGTCATGGGAACCCTGACTCAGCTGTCAGATATTAATTCTGGGGTGCTCGCCATCCTCCTGTCATCACAGCACCCAATAGCTGGATATAATTCTGGAATATCCAATGAAAATACCAGGGGTCTCAATTGGGGGAGCCAGTAATAAACTTGGGGCTTAATTGTGTAGGAGGAGACATTTTTCGGATGTTCGAGCGAGAGTCAAATTTTAAAAAAGAAAGGAGAGAGTTGATTTTGTGCTTCGGGAGAGAAGGTTCTCCAAAAGACGACGGCAGTGATGACCGGCGTTTCCTCGGCCGAAGTCCCCGCATCCGGTGACGGTTCAACTAAGTATTGAAGGTACGCAATGCATGTCCCTTACACTCAGTCTGTTGACGCTATGTTATTTAATTTCGCACTCTCTCGACATCCCCTCCACTTTATATTTGAGTAAAATAATCAGGGTGAATTTAATTATAAACTTAAATGAAGAAGATTTTTAATTACATACTCTAAATGTTCATTGTTAAGAGATGGTGCATATGGCACGTAACAATTATTGTCACGACGGTGATACACATGAATGTCAACATGAATGTTAATGGGGAGTGATTATGATTTAGTAAGAGTGTTAATTAAATCAATTAAATATGTTTTTGTTACTTTTATTTTCCTTTTTGTTAATAAATATTTGTTAGTGTTTTATATCATGTCCGTTGTCCTCATTTTCCATTAAATTAATTTATATGCATTTTTATTCGACACGGCCAATGTCGGAGGTTGTTTTAATGAACAATACTACTGAATTATGCGTTCTGACCGAACGTGTGGTTAAAATCCACATAACACCCTATAATATCACTATCGTCACTGTAATCGCTGCTATCATTGCTTAAAGAACAACTAGAACACTGACAAAGAATCTAGAAAAATCTGTTTTCTTTCTTTATCAGGATTCATTTTGTCTGGGTTTTGTATCAAGAAAACTAAAAATTATTTAAATCCACAAGCACACGCGGCCAACGCTTACGTTGTCTTGAATTCACTAATGAAACTGAGCATCTGAGTTTTAAAAGTTGCTGCTAAAAACAGCCCTTGCAAAAGCCTATAAATCAGCTTGCAGTTGATAAGCATTGGCACCTTTTTAGATGCCAATATCATTTAGGTGCCACCTTTTTAGGTACCCATTTTTAGGCTTGCGGTAAAAAAGCTTTGGCAACAAAAAGCATACATTTAGGCTTGGGTAGATTAAGTAGAAATGGATGGGGAGACTAAAGTAATGAATCAAAATGCAAAATCTCATCTATTGATTGAAATAATCTTATCAATTTCATTTGATTTGTTCACTTTGTTCGATAAATATCGTGGTCATATACTCAGAGTGATAGAGATATCGTTAATAAAATCGTTAATTTGACAGGATGAATACTCAAAAACTTGATCCATAAATAACAGAAAATCAGATATGCTACTCAATCAGAATACTTTGTCTTTATAATATGTAAAGAAAGAAAACAGAATTGTGTATGGGATAATTTCTTTTTCATATAAAATATTTAAATATAACAGTCTTAATCCTCAAACTTCCAACTGTGAATACTTTTGAAATCTCAAGTGGAATTAAACAACGCAATTTTTAATCCTATCTTGACACTTAAAAGTTTGTAAAAATGTTCATGACAAATGTGTTTAATACAAAAATTGTGTTCTACACAAGTATGCCTTATGCTTCACTTAGTATTCATTAATAAAATAAAAGAAAGTACTTTTAGAAGCGATGCCATTAGTAACTGAATTAAATATCAATTAAGATAAAACTGTAAAAACGTTCCATTTGAAGCAGACGATAATTTGCACACAAAGAGAATTTTTTCTTTAAAGAATATATAAAATGTCTCAAATGAAAGCATTAAAAACTCTCATTTTTTTTTAGTTCAAAAGTGTTGCAATGATGTGTCTGAAAAGGGTGTTTTAATCCGCATTTGAAAATAAGACAAGAATCTTTACTGTTGACAATTCCAAAACAATGAAAGTTACGTTTTGAATCATAAAATGAAAAATATGAGCAGAATTATATATGTTGAACACTGGCAAATGAGCCTAATTGAAACATATTTTATACTTTATAGCAAAAACTTCCTTTCAAATGGAAGAATACATTAAACATTATATAATACTGCATGGCATTTTTAGTCGTTTAGCATTCATATGGAGAGCGCGTAATTTTTCTGAAACAAAAGCACTTAGAAGTATTTGTTCTTTATCTCTATTAATTTATATACAAACTAACGTTTGGCATTTTACAAATTAAATATGTATTCCATAAAAATGGATTTAATGGAGAGATCTTGAGTTTTATGATCCAAAAACACTTTCTCTAAGTAAGAGACATGTTTTAAAATATTTTTTCTCGGTGATAGACGTCTATATGAATTTGTAAAAGAAAATTCAAAATTATATAAAAAGTTAATTATCATAAAAAGTCCCAGAGATATGAAAAGACAAAAATGCTGACTTAAACCACTTTTCGATGCATCGACATGGATTCTGAGAAGGGAAAAATCATGTGGGCAGATCGCGTTTCAGGGATCATGCACAAATAGCGAAAGAAAACAATGATTACATAAATAAATAATAATTTTGCTATTTATTGGTACAAAAGTATCTACACTGTGTAGAAAAAATAACTTTACACAAGGATTAAAAGCTTGTACAAAATGTTTTCCATCCATGCCAAAGATCCATTAAAGATAAGAGGCAGATACCATTTGCCTATGATGCATTTCTGCGTTGTGTCATTTGCAGTCTAGCTGTAAACATTTACATTTTAATTTGTGATTAATCCTTCACCAACTTTGTTACTTCCCTTATATATATAATGTATAAGGAAAGTATTGTGACGGGGTCGAAAATTCGAATTCGAGTTTTCGACGGGAGAGCACGTTTCAAGCATCCCTGATCACGAATCAAACATTTTTGAAGTGATGTCTGTGTGTGTGAAAGAATGTGTGTGTGCGTGTCAGTGAGTCTGTGGAGACGATAACTGACGAACGAATGGACCTATTCGAACGAAATTTGGTATAAAAATCACAATCCGTAAACTCTGGAAGCCTATTGTTTTTATACGCAATCGAATGTTCAGAACCCCCCCCCTAAATTTTAAGTGAAATTTTAAAAAAATCGTCAAAGAATCAAAACCGCTAATAAAGTTACGCAAATAGACATTTATGCAATTTTTCATTAGAAAACGATTGAGATAAATTTTAGAACGCTACATGAACCATTCTCGAGATATTGCACATTTTATAAAAACATTATCAAAAAGACATATAAAATAAAAAAAATATTTTCTATTGAGAAAATGTTCACTTTTCATATGTAATACCATGTGATAAATTGGGTGGCATCATTCTCGTGGATCTAGCTCGTTCCATTCATGAAAAAAGAAAATTTGAGTAATACTTTTGTATTTGAACGCCACATAGTCATTTATCTGCTGTAAGAATAACTTATTTCTTCGTCCATAACATTTGGCGACGAATTTGGAATGTCGCCAACTTGGCGACTTTTTTAAATACTGCTAAATTATCGAAAAACTAGCCAAATGGATAAAAATAACTCTAAATCAATGACTCATGGATGATGACGACATGGAAAATGACGACTCATTGACGAAAATTCAATATCTTGGAAAGAATATAAATAACTATAAAATTAATCTATTTTTTTACTGTAAAAGTAGTAAATTTTTTGTATTATACAGTCATGTGCTGCCCACATCACATTTTTTGATATTGTTACGACGTATGCTCTGGAATCGTGCGTGTGCGCTCAGGATACAAAAATCAATCTAAATGTCTGGATAACTAATACGTTTATTCAGACGCCGCGTAACAGGAGCAACATGCAGTTAAACAGCTCTTGAATGCTCCACTAATTTCACAAATTAACGGACGCTTCTCAAAACATTGACAACAATTGTGTCATAGCGGGTTCCGTGGGCATCTAAAGTCACCACGGATACCGGCCAGACACGGCAGACCGAGAGTCTAACTCTCCAAATTTGTAACCCAGGTTCGAAACACACCTCTCGTCAGTTGGAGGATTCCAACTGATGACCTGCGAAGGAAAACCCAACAAATACCAATGAAATACCTTTACCTTCAAGGATTCACCAGAAGCTGAAAACACATAAATTCAATACAAATTCAACACAAATAAGAACACCATTCTAATTCAAATCCAATATTTATTAATTATTCAAGAAATGGAGTTGCAGATCAAATACAATTACAGATTTAGTAATTTAACCACTGGACCTCACTTTACCAAGAATCATCGGCTCTTTGCCGGAAATTAATATAAATATATTCTAATTTAGCAAAAATAAAGGTATGGTCAGAGAGAATGCACACACCCGGGGAACGTTAAAGGTCTAAGCATTAACTGTTATTTCAAAACAGTATTAAATCAATTTAAATTATTATGGCTTAGATAATGCTTCATTATGAAGAAGGAGACGGTAGGTAAAATATATATAAATAATGCTGGCAGAAGATCCCATGGATAAAAAGTTCTGCAGTGGTCGATGCACATGTCCAGTCGACAGCCCAACGGCTCGTTAAAAGGTACAAGTCTTACCTCACGAAATTCTTGGAAGGACTCATGGCAGATAGAGCACAGGCATCCACTGATAATTTCCCTCGGGGCAACATTTCCCCGCTCCAGCAGGAACGGCCGAACCGCAGTTTCCGGCAAGGTGCCGGATCAGGTCAGCCGAAGGAACAGCTTCATATTTGCTTTCTCTGGTCCCGGTGCTCGACCAAGCGAGATGAGGCATCATCTCTCCGTTTACACGGCGGTCGACGGTCGGCGAGGGCAAGACATCATCAGATCTCGGCAGTGGCGACGGTAACAGCAGTGGCGATGGTAACAGCAGTGGCAGGTGGCATCTCTCCCGACCCTCACAACACGGTAACTCCACCTGAGGGCTAAGTCCCGCGTCGACGTGAGTTCGAAGATGTTTCCAGGGAGAGAGCCCCGAGTTACAATTCACACAGCTTATATACATTCCAGATGGATCCAGGAGCCGTCCAATACAAAATCACATGGGCTCACATCATCTCCTCTCCACCAATCCAAAATTACTTCCAATTCAAAATCATCCACAGTTCCGCCCCACAACGGACGATTCCAAAGGCACGCGTATCTGCCGCGTGACAACAAGGAGACATCTGTCTCCGCCAGCAAGCCAGACTAACAGGCGTCATTCCCAGAGTGTGCGAGAATTATATAACGAAATAAAAATTGCACAAATTACTACTGATTTCGATACTTCAACATCTGCTAAAATATATACATTGACAAGAGGGTTCCAGGACACAGATTAATTAAATAAAAGTTTAAAAAGTACTGAAGTTATGCATTTTACAAAGGAGTGACGAATTCCGTCACGACAATTGTTTCACAAAACAGCAACTACTCCAAACCGTTGACGAAAGGTCACGGTTCAATGTGGATAGTATATCATCAACTGCTATCCGATTGGGTGATAATTCCTTTTATAGACTCTATAGAAACTTCTAGAAATCTCTCATCTCGAACAATATTGCTTATTTCGAGGTCTTTCTCGAATCTTTGAAAAGTCGCCAAATTGGTGATAAATCGCCAAATCTGATAACCCTTCTCCGAACTTCAGCATAGTGCACTCTAGATGCACGTCTCATAGAAAAGCCGTACTGGCGTTTTCTCCATCTGGTTTTAAAAAAAACTCAAATGTGGGAATATTACACGTGCACAACACTATTGAACTATTCCATGACGCTCTTTGTCCCATTTCGCCTCTTCTTCCCTTTCAAACGCTTCTGATTGCTTCTCTCAGAAAAACTGAAGGCATTACGAATTTTATCACTTTAAAGGGGGGGGGGGGGGGGTTAATCACTATATAGATGCAAAATTAGTCTTTCTATTTACAATTTAGTTTGTGGTCAGACACATTATAGAAAAAAAAACTTATACATTTTCTAAATTTGCATAATTTTGAAAAATTAAAAACTTTATATTTTAAAATATGCTGTGGTTTTTTTTAAAATGCTAAAAATTCAAAATAGTGTTACAAAATTACACTTTGTGTTTAGTGTATAATTATATCTGTGTTATGAAAGTATGAATTGCTTTTTAACACTTTTTAACACACACACACATAGTTGAAAAGTGTTTGACTTTGTTCATTCTGTTTGTCTGTCCGTTCGCACGATAACTGCCGTAAAAGTGACTTTATCAAAAGAAAATTTTAGTTTGTTGTTGAGACGGTCTCTGGGACATATGGGAATGTAAATGAATAATATGGGAATATAAATGAATAATATCACCCGATTAGTTTTGGATTGAACCCTGGTTGAAAAAGTGAAATACATTGAACCTTATGGGATCTAATTTTTCACACATTTTAAATGAAGTCTTCAAAATATTCATATTCTCCCATAAAAATATATAAAAAATTTCAGCAAAATATGTTAGGTAGTTTTTTAAATAAAAGTTAAAAAATAATTACACCCATATTAAATGAAGAGTTCACGTAATCCACTTCAAAATAAAATATAGCATCCATCTTTCTTTCCTAGTGAAAAAATTGTGATAGTTCTTTTAAATTTATATTTGGTCTTGCATCCGTCCTAAAACCGCTTTATTTTTGCGTATTTTCTGTGCATCTATATTCTGCGACAAAGTAATTACAATATTTTCGAGTTTGAATGATCATCAAGCTGTGATTATTTCTACAACGAAGCCTAATTTTAATGGATGGAGAATGTAAATAAGTGATTGTAAAATGAGTTGTATAAAAATTGCTGAATTTTTTTTTCACTCAAAATTATTTAACTCTGGAGTCTAGAATTTAAGTGATATGAATGAAATATTTATAGCTTTTACATAGAGAGCCAGACGATTTATATTTAAATGACATTATTTGAATACAGTTAATTCCTTTCCATGAAGTTTCAAGTTTTCAAATATAATAAATTGCTGTAGTACTGTAATAATTGAACGTATATCAGCGTTGAATGTATCACATTTTAGAGATGTTTAAATAAAATTGCATTTCAGTTGAAAAGTGTTTCATAATCAGTGCTTCATGCATGTTTGATCTTTCTTGTTCTTCAAATCACTATACAGATGTAAAATTAATCTTGATATTTACAAGTTTATCGTCAAACACATTATAGAAAAAATACATATACATTTTCTAACTTTGTGAAATTTTGAAAAATTAAAAACTTTACCTTTTAAATGTGCTGTGGTTTTAAAATGTTAAAAATTCAAAATTATGATACAAAATTACTATTTGTTTAGAATATTATATCTGGGCTATGAAAGTATGCATTCCTTGTTTTAATATTATTCTCCAAAAATAATTTGCAATAAATTTATATTTATCACATAAAAATTGTGTCGAAAAATAAGTAGTTTTCAAAGATATTAATACATTTTTAAAAATTGTTGCCATTTAAAAAAACATGCATGCATTTATAGAACATGTTCTGAAGATCATAAATATACCAAAATATGGTTATTGTAAATCGAAAAAAGTCTTAGCGGTTTATCGAAAAAAGCCTTAGCATAAATGTGAAATTTGTATTCTGGGAAAAATGCGAATAAAGTTTTCATTTTATAAGAGAATTATGAAATAACACTTTGTAATATCACTTTTAAAGAGTGCTTTGATTCAAGATAGAAATCCACAATTTGGAGATGGGAGCTTTAAGAATATGTGGATTTGAAATTAGAGTAAAAAAAAATTTTTTTTTCTTCATAAATTTCAAATTTTTATGTTACTATCCGCCTTACAAGAGTTTTTGAAAGATAATTTAAGTAATTTCTGGCAATTAATTAGATTTTAACAATCCTCATGAATGAATAACGTCCAAAATACACTAAATTTCAGCCCAGGTATCTCATATTTTTCAGAGCCGTCAAGTCCATATTAAAAGATGATTCACTTGTGTTTAGAGATACTAAAAACGTGGAGATATTCCATCAAATTCAGAGTATCAGATTTTCAACCCCCATCATAATACTTTCCCTCTACTGCGAAATGTAGGTAAAACAAAAAGAGAGCACTTGCCACTTAATCTACCTGCTGCGGTTTTATTCCATACATAGAAAAGACCTGCTAACTTGAGTGCAAATTCTGTCTTACTACCGGCTCTGTTTTTCTTATCGTGTGAATATAATATATTTTGAAATAATATTTTGTATACCCTATGCTCCAAGGCAAATTTGGAACATTGCGAATTATGGAGGGAGTACAACCTACAAAGATGGTCCCTGTGCTACTCTTGCAATTCTTATACATTTCCCTAAGAGAACACCTGCAAAAGGGTGAGCAAGAAATGTTTCTGAGAAATATGGACAGCAATGGCTCAGTTACAAAGGAGCTCACAGCAGGGGCTACAGTGGGGAGAGCTGACCCTTGTCCGTTTTCGGCCGCACGTGCACCCAGGGTCATGGGAACCCTGACTCGGCTGTCGGATATTAATTCTGGGGTGCTCGCCATCCTCCTGTCATCACAGCACCCAATAGCTGGATATAATTCTGGAATATCCAATGAAAATACCAGGGGCTTCAATTGGGGGAGCCAATAATAAACCTGGGGCTTAATTGTGTAGGAGGAGACATTTTTCGGATGTTCGAGCGAGAATCAAATTTTAAAAAAGAGAGGAGAGGATTGATTTTGTGCTTCGGGAGAGAAGGTTCTCCAAAAGACGACTGCAGTGATGACCGGCGTTTCCTCGGCCGAAATCCCCGCATCCGGTGACGGTTTAACGAAGTATTGAATGTACGCAATGCATGTCCCTTACACTCAGTCTGTTGACGCTATGTTATTTAATTTCGCACTCTCTCGACATCCCCTCCACTTTATATTTGAGTAAAATAATCAGGGTGAATTTAATTATAAACTTAAATGAAGAAGATTTTTAATTACATACTCTAAATGTTCATTGTTAAGAGATGGTGCATATGGCACGTAACAATTATTGTCACGACGGTGATACACATGAATGTCAACACGAATGTTAATGGGGAGTGATTATGATTTAGTAAGAGTGTTAATTAAATCAATTAAATATGTTTTTGTTACTTTTAATTTCCTTTTTGTTAATAAATATTTGTTAGTGTTTTATATCATGTCCGTTGTCCTCATTTTCCATTAAATTAATTTATATGTATTTTTATTCGACACGGCCAACGTCGGAGGTTGTTTTAATAAACAATACTACTGAATTATGCGTTCTGACCGAACGTGTGGTTAAAATCCACATAACACCCTATAATATCACTATCGTCACTGTAATCGCTGCTATCATTGATTAAAGAACAACTAGAACACTGACAACGAATCTAGAAAAATCTGTTTTCTTTCTTTATCAGGATTCATTTTGTCTGGGTTTTGAATCAAGAAAACTAAAAATTATTTAAATCCACAAGCACACGCGGCCAACGCTTACGTTGTCTTGAATTCACTAATGAAACTGAGCATCTGAGTTTTAAAAGTTGCTGCCAAAAACATCCCTTGCAAATTTGCCCTATAAATCAGCTTGGAGTTGATAAGCATTGGCACCTTTTTAGATGCCAATATCATTTAGGTGCCACCTTTTTAGGTGCCCATTTTTAGGCTTGCGGTAAAAAAGCTTTGGCAACAAAAAGCATACATTTAGGCTTGGGTAGATTAAGTAGAAATGAATCAAAATGCAAAATCTCATCTATTGATTGAAATAATCTTATCAATTTCATTTGATTTGTTCACTTTGTTCGATAAATATCGTGGCCATATACTCAGAGTGATAGAGATATCTATATAAATAAAAATGAAAATCTGTCTGTCTGTTAGTCACACCATCACGGGAGAACGGCTGAACCGAATTTGATGAAATTTTGTGGGTAGCCCAGAAATAGCCCCACTTAAAATTATATCCGTGTTTTGAGTTTCTACGACCAGTGGTTCTCGAGATATTAGTAAAAAACGAAATTTTCGTTTGTCTCATCATCACGGAAAAACGGCTGAACCGAATTTAATGAAATTTGGTGAATAGCCTTGAAATATCCCCCCATAACTTTTGTCTAAGTTTCGAGTTTCTAAGACCTGGGGTTGTCGAGATATTAATGAAAAACGGAACTTTTTCCTAGGAGTTCTACTCCCTAACTCCGTGGTTTATCCAAACGAAAAGCTTGAAAATCGTTTGAAAGTGAATTAAAATTTAATCTCTGAGTTTGATGGGAGATTTTTTGCGTTAATTAGTCACTTTCTGAAAGCATGAATTGTTTGAAACATGATTTAAAGGGGAAATCTATCTCCATGGTTCATGGTTTATTTAAAACAAGCTTTTACGGAACAATGAGAAGTATAGAGAAATCAAAATCGTTATTTAATTTCGCAGTTTATGTTATAAGACATGACATATTTAACATGTTATAAGATTCTATCTTATATCATGTTACTCAGAAACGCAATTAAATTAAATCTGTCTGTTAATTTTAATAATTATTTTTTCAATTTGAATAATAAATAAATGGATATAAAAATATATTTTAGAAAAGAACGATTTGATTTTTCTTATAGCATTTTTGACTAGATAATATCAATTACGGTCTTCAGGTTTAAAAATTATTATTATTTATATTTTCGGGGATTATTGATTCAAGGATTATTGATATTTTCAAGTTATTATGCAATTATTTTATTATGACAAAAATTGTTTAAACTCATATATTGTATGTTGTACGAATCTTCTACAAATACACGTGTATATCTTTTAATCTACGAGAATATAAGTAGTACAGGTATATTGACATATGTTTTGATATATATTGGCATATATTGGAATCAATTACGACCTTCTGGTATAAAGAGTACGGATATTATTGATGTTTTCAATTTATTACGTCATCTCTTTTATTTTGGCAAATATTTTTGAGACGCATATTGTAATACGGGTAATCTTCTACTAACACATTGGCATATTTTCTGATCTGCGACAATATAATTAGTACGGGGTTGCATATATTCATTCAATTCCTATTTTTTCTTCTGTAAATTTGCTTAAAAAAGGGGGGCAGGATGTTTTATTCTTCAGATCTGATCGTGAAGATAATTTTGCATAGTGAGAACATATATTCTTAAACTTCTCTTTAGGAGCAATAAATTTAATATTTTAGCAGAATTTTCACATGATTGCGAACTTTAAGTTTCTTTAAATTATACACTCCGTACGAATAACAGGTGTGCTGTTAGTGGTTAATAAATTTTAACATTTTAGGAGGATATATCATGTTGCTCGGCATCGCAATTAAATTAAATGTGTTTGTTAATGTTTTTAATATTTTTTTTTTATTTAAATAATAAATAAATGGATAAATGGATATAAAAGTATATCTTATGAATGGACGGTTTGATTTTTCTTTTAATTATATTAATTGCTGACTGCGTACATCAATTTCATTTATTTTGGCAAAGAGTTTTCAAGCTTATATCGTATTTAGCTACTAAACTCATATATTGTGTTTAGCCAATAAATTCATATAGCCGATTGTTGAAACAGAAAAAGAGTAGAGCGGGTATATCTTCTAATACAATTGTAGTGTTTTCATTTAGTATATTGAAACGGGATAAGAATGTTTCATTCAGATCTGCAAATTCAAAGCTACGAATTTGGAGGGATATCGCTAATTTGACAACTTTTCTTAAACTTTGCCAAATTGACGGAAATGTCGCCAAATTGATATAAACGACACACAAACAGCTGCCATAAACCTTCGGGTTGGTCGTGTGGCTTGGTTCTTCTACATATCAATGAAATTTTTTTTTGTTTTGTTAGAAGAGAGTACTGAAATGATGTTTGGTTAGCATTTCTCTGTCAGACCAACCATCCTACTTAGTAATACATTTAGCGAATTTTTAAAATGTCACCAAATTGATAAAAATGTTTTCAAATCTATAAAAATATCTTGAAATTGATAAAATTGCGCTACATAAATGATATTAATTGTTTTTTGTTAGGGGATAGTATTGTGATGATATTTCGTCAATTTGTCGCAAAGTGGAACACTCAGTTCTACAGTCCCACTTGGCGATAAATTTGGCGATTTTTAAAATGTCGCTAATTTGACGAAACTGTCGCCAAATGTTCCATAGAAATATAACTATTTAGACGATATTTTTTCTACCAATTTATTTGAAGCAAATGATATCATGTCGCTTAGCAACGGATTTAAATCCAATGTGTTTATGCGGCAGACGATTTTTATTAAATCCTTTCCGATTTGAATAATGAAGATATGTATATAAAATAAATTTCATTGCCATTTCATTTTGGACTGGATAATATCAATTATACTCTTCAGGTTTAAACATTATTATTATTGATATTTTCCGGAATTATTGATTCAGGGATTATTGATATTTTTAAGTTATTACGCCATTGTTTTATTGCGGCAAAAATTGCTGACACACGCATATTGTACGTTGTACGAGTAATCTTCTAGGAATGCACGGGTATATCTTCTAACCTACGAGAATATAAGTAGTACAGGTATATTGGCATATATTTTGACATATATTGGCATATATATTGGAATCAAGTACAGTCTTCTGGTATGAAGATTAAGGGGATTAATTATATATTCAATTTATTACGTCGTCTGTTGTATTTTACCAAAAAACATTCGTGACTCATATTGCAAAACGGGTAATCTTCTACTAATAATCGGACATTATAAGTAGTACGTGTATATCTTCCCATATAATTTTAGCACTTTAATTTTGACATATATTGGAATAAATGACTGTCTTCAGATTTAAAGATTACGGGTTTATTGGTATTTTCAATTTATACATGTAATCTACTAATACAGGTTATATTTTCTAATATTCGCGTATATAATTAGTACGGGTCCCATACAATTTTAACGCTTTTATTTTGCATATATTGATTCAATTCCATATTTTTTTATATTTGCTTACATAAGGGGTCCAAGATGTTTTATTCTTCAGATATGTCCATGAAGATAATTTTATATAGCGAGAACAGAGATTCTTAAACTTTTATTTAGGAGCATTATATTAAATATTTTAACAGAATATTTTGATTAAACATGTCATTTAGTATACTATAAGAATTTGGGCATGATTATGAATTTCAAGTTTCTTTATATTATATACTCCGTACGAAGAACGGGTATGCTGCTAGTCGTTAATAAAATCGTTAATTTGACAGGATGAATACTCAAAAACTTGATCCATAAATAACAGAAAATCAGACATGCTACTCAATCAGAATACTTTGTCTTTATAATATGTAAAGAAAGAAAACAGAATTGTGTATGGGATAATTTCTTTTTCATATAAAATATTTAAATATAACAGTCTTAATCCTCAAACTTCCAACTGTGAATACTTTTGAAATCTCAAGTGCAATTAAACAACGCAATTTTTAATCCTATCTTGACACTTAAAAGTTTGTAAAAATGTTCATGACAAATGTGTTTAATACAAAAATTGTGTTCTACACAAGTATGCCTTATGCTTCACTTAGTATTCATTAATAAAATAAAAGAAAGTACTTTTAGAAGCGATGCCATTAGTAACTGAATTAAATATCAATTAAGATAAAACTGTAAAAACGTTCCATTTGAAGCAGACGATAATTTGCACACAAAGAGAATTTTTTCTTTAAAGAATATATAAAATGTCTCAAATGAAAGCATTAAAAACTCTCATTTTTTTTAGTTTAAAAATGTTGCAATGATGTGTCTGAAAAGGGTGTTTTAATCCGTATTTGAAAATAAGACAAGAATCTTTAGTGTTGACAATTCCAAAACAATGAAAGTTACGTTTAGGATCATAAAATGAAAAGTATGAGCAGAATTATATATGTTGAACACTGGCAAATGAGCCTAATTGAAACATATTTTATACTTTATAGCAAAAACTTTCTTTCAAATGGAAGAATACATTAAACATTATATAATACTGCATGGCATTTTTAGTCGTTTAGCATTCATATGGAGAGCGCGTAATTTTTCTGAAACAAAAGCACTTAGAAGTATTTGTTCTTTATCTCCATTAATTTATATACAAACTAACGTTTGGCATTTTACAAAATAAATATGTATTCCATAAAAATAGAGTTAATGGAGAGATCTGGAGTTTTATGATCCAAAAACACTTTCTCTAAGTAAGAGACATGTTTTAAAATCTTTTTTTTCTCGGTGATAGACGTCTGTAAATTTGTAAAAGAAAATTCAAAATTATATAAAAAGTTAATTATCATAAAAAGTCCCAGAGATATGAAAAGACAAAAATGCTGACTTAAACCACTTTTCGATGCATCGACATGGGTTCTGAGAAGGGAAAAGTCAGGTCGGCAGATCGCGTTTCAGGTATCATGCACAAATAGCGAAAGAAAACAATGATTACATCAATAAATAATAATTTTGCTATTTATTGGTACCAAAGTATCTACACTGTGTAGAAAAAATAACTTTACACAAGGATTACAAAGCTTATTCAAAATGTTTTCCATCCATGCCAAAGATCCATTAAAGATAAAAGGCAGATACCATTTGCCTATGATGCATTTCTGCGTTGCGTCATTTGCACTCCAGCTGTAAACATTTACATTTTATTTTGTGATTAATCCTTCACCAACTTTGTTACTTCCCTTATATATATAATGTATAAGGAAAGTATTGTGACGGGGTCGAAAAGAATTCGAGTTTTCGACGGGAGAGCACGTTTCAAGCATCCCTGATCACGAATCAAACATTTTTGAAGTGATGTCTGTGTGTGTGTGTGTGTGTGTGAAAGTATGTGTGTGTATGTGTGCGTGTCAGTGAGTCTGTGGAGACGATAACTGACGAACGAATGGACCGATTCGAACGAAATTTGGTACAAAAATTACAATCTGTAAACACTGGAAGCTTATTGTTTTTATACGCAATCGAATGTTCAGAACCCCCCCCCCCCCCAAAAAAATGTTCGAGTGAAATTTTGAAAAAAATCGTCAAAAAGACAAAACCGCTAATAAAGTTACGCAAATAGAAATTTCTTATGTAATCTTTCATTAGAAAACGATTGAGATAAATTTTAGAACGCTGACATGAACCATTCTCGAGATATTGCACATTTAAAAAATAATTATCAAAAAGTCATATGAAATAAAAAAAATATTTCCTATTGAGAAACATGTTCACTTTTCATATGTAATACCATGTGATAAATTGGGGACATCATTCTCGTGGATCTAGCTCGTTCCATTCATGAAAAAAGATACTTTGAGTAATACTTTTGTATTTGAACGCCAATAGTCATTTATCTGCTGTAAGAATAACTTATTTCTTCGTCCATTACGCTTAGCGAGATTTTGGTGACGAATTTGTTGGAATGTCGCGTACTTGGCGACTCTTTAAATGTGGCTAAATTAACGAAAAACTCGCCAAATTGATAAAAATAACGCTAAATCAATGACGACTCATTGATGATGACGACATGAAAAATGACGACTCATTGATGAAAATTCAATATCTTGGAAAGAATATAAATAACTACTATAAAAATAATCTATTCTTTTTTTACTCTAAAAGTAGTAAACCCATTGCATTATATAAGGAAAGTCATGTGCTGCCCACATCAGATATTTTCGTATAGAGAACATGATGGAAACAATAGTAGTAGTGTTGTCATTGTAGGAATATAATAGCTACGGATATAAATAGCACCCACATAATATTTAGCCCAGTACGAATATTGACGGTTCCATCAAAACGAAATATTCGATAATGTATTCGATTATAAATATGCACGAATTCGATACACTGAAGCATTCAGATATGCATATGCAAATGGATTCAGATATGCACTATAGTTAACACTTAAATGACTCAGTTTATAGACTGCACACATAATAAACATGAAATATGAAAAATAATAAAAAAAAATTTATTTTAATAAAATAGCAAGAAAGACAGTCATGCATAAAGCATTGATTAGGAGACACTTTCCAACTGAAATACAATTATATTTAAACATCTCTAACATGCGATACATTCAACACTCATATTTTTACTTTCCTTATATACATAATGTATAAGGAAAGTATTGTGACGGGGTCGAAAATTCGAAATCGAGTTTTTGACGGGAGAGCACGTTTCAAGCATCCCTGATCACGAATCAAACATTTTTGAAGTGATGTCTCTGTGTGTGAGTGTGTGTGTGGAGACGATAACTGACGAACGAATCGACCGATTCGAACCAAATTTGATACAAAAATCACAATCTGTAAACACTGGAAGCCTATTGTTTTTATACGCAATCGAATGTTCAGAACCCCCCTAAATTTTCGAATGAAATTTTGAAAAAATCGTCAAAAAATCAAAACCTCTAATAAAGTTACGCAAATAGACATTTCTTATGTAATTTTTCATTAGGAAACGATTGAGATAAATTTTAGAACGCTAACATGAACCGTTCTCGAGATATTGTACATTTTTCAAAAAATTATCAAAAAGTCATATAAAATAAAAAAAAATATTTCCTACTGAGAAACATGTTCACTCTTCATATATAATACCATGCGATAAATTGAGTGACTTCAGTCTCGTGGATCTAGCTCGTTCCATTCATGAAAAAAGATACTTTGAGTAATACTTTTGTATTTGAACGCCAATAGTCATTTATCTGCTGTAAGAATAACTTATTTCTTAGTGCATAACGCTTGGCGAGATTTTGGCGACGAATTTGGCGGAATATCGCCAACTTGGCGACTTTTTGAAATGTTGCCAAATTAATGAAAATCTCACCAAATGGATAAAAATGACGCTAAATCAATGAAAATGACGACTAATTGTTCAAAATTTAATAGCTTGGAAAGAATACTAGTATCTACTATAAGAAAAAACCTTTTTTTTTTTTACTGTAAAAATAGTAAATTCATTACATTATATAAGGAAAGTCATGTGTTGCCCACATCAGATTTTTTACATTATCGCAGTACTACAATAATTTATTATACTTGGAAACTTCAAACTTCATCAAAAAAGATAATGTTGTAAATCGTCTGCTTCACTTAATAAAATCAATGAATATTTTATTCATATCACTTATATTCCAGATTCTAGAGCTAAATAATTTTGTGTGGTAAAAATTAAGCAATTCTTATACAACTCCTCTTACACTTACAATCACTTGATTTGTTAACATTCTGAATTCTATAGAAATTAAGTGAGCAACAAGGACATGAGTAGCAAACTCATGTCCTTGTTGACGAGTCGGTCGGTCTGGGTCTTCAACCCATATTATATAAAGAGATCATGTGACTCATTTCAAAATAAAATATGGCACCTATTTTTCCCAGTGTAAAAATTGTGATGTTTAAATTTATATTTAGTGTTGCATCCTTCATAAAACCGCTTTATTTTTGCATATTATCTGTTTATCTAAATTCTACGCCAATGCAATTACAATATTTTTGATTTTAAATTATCACTAAACTTTGATTATTTTTATGGGTGTAATTGTGATTATATAATATGGGTGTAATTATTTAAATTTTTATTTACAAAACTACCTAACATATTTTGAAATATTTTTTTTACACATTTTACGTGATAATTTGAATATTTCCTAAAATTTTCGAGGCAATTTGTGAATTTTAACTCAAAAAAAAGTAATAAATGTTTAAAAAATTATGCCCCATAGA
Source organism: Amaurobius ferox (assembly GCA_951213105.1). Classification (NCBI taxonomy): domain Eukaryota; kingdom Metazoa; phylum Arthropoda; class Arachnida; order Araneae; family Amaurobiidae; genus Amaurobius; species Amaurobius ferox. Next base: position 64,411,055 of record OX578146.1, read on the forward strand.
TTTCAATGCATTTCATTTTTTCAACCCGGGATCAATCCGAAACTAATTGGGTGATAATATTCATTTTCATTCCCATATGTCGCACACACCGTCTCAAAAACATACTAAAATTTCATTTCCATAAATTCATTTTTAAGACAATTATCATGCGAAAGGACAAACAGACAGATAGGCAAAATGAACAAAGTCATAAACACTTTAGAACTATGTTGGAAAGTGTTTAAAAAGCATTGAAAACGTAATAATAAAAAATAATAATTGAATGAATAAATCTAAATTATTGAAACATTCAAACAAATGGACTGGGAGGTCGAACAAAAAGGCTCCTCAAGAGAAAATTACCAAATTTTTCATTTAAGAGTTCATTCTTGGAGTAGAGGTAAAACTGCACTTTCGTTTTTATTTTCTAGTTTTTGAAATAGTAACGCGTAAGAATATCTTAAAATCAATGAAAATAATTGATTGATCCATATTCAGTGACACTCAAAACATTTAGAAACTTATCAAGTAAGTGTAAGAGAAGCACACACACACATTACTGAGAAAATAGTTGATCCATATTCTCTGTCACTCAAAACATGTAAAAATTTATCATATATAGGAGGAACACGCACGCCCACATTACTAAGAAAATGGTTGGTCCGTATTCAATAACACTCAAAACAAGTAGAAACTTATCAAATCTGAGAGAAACACGAACAAACACACCCACATTACTAAGAAAATGGTTGATCCGTATTCAATAACATTCAAAACAATTAGAAACGTATCAAATCTGCGAGAAACACATACGCGCACACACACACACATTAACGAAAATGTTTGATTTGTATTCAGTGACACTCAAAACACTGGAAACCAGGGCGGGACTTAGCTAACTTAGGGTCCGGGACAGACGGGGCACATCTTCACCTCTCGACGTATATGAAATAAATAAAAGTATATTTTCAAAAACATTCGGGAAAAAGGTATAGAAAATGACTTTATTACATATTTTTACAGAATTCAAATTATTGGCAACATTCTCATCATAGCCAAGAAGTCAACATGCTCAATTAATGCGATAATTCCCACATATCATCAAAATGAATCTTTTTGCTGGGCAAACAAACCTATTCTGATGGTATATTTTTGTTTTCGAAAAGCAGTCTTTTCATTTTTCGATCTTGCAAATTCGGGGCTCCTTTAGTTGCCCAAAAGCCCCCACGTTGGTCAGGCCTTGGTAGAAACGTATCATATCTCAGAGAAACACGCACGCGCACACACATACTAATGAGTAAATGGTTGATTTCAATTCAGCGACACTCAAAACACATAAAATGTACTAAATATGAGACAAACATGTGCGGTCGTACACACTAAAAAAAAGTGATTGAACCACATTCAGATGCTACTGTCAAAACGTCTAAGATACCCATAAAATCTCGATGTCGGTACTTTAAAATGATCACAATATTTTTCCTTTATATATACTATGTATTTTACAGAAAGTAAATATATTAGACGTTCAAAATAACAAGCCCAAAAACGAAAGTCATGTGCAGCCAACCCTACCATTGTAATTTTTAAATCACAAATATAAGTATTTAAATAAACATCAAGAGTTTAATTAAACCAACAACGATAGTGCTAAAAAAATCATTAAAAACACATCCCTGAACGCATTCAAGACTTTTATGATTTGAACAAAAATCTATCCCTAACTTTCACCAGACGCATGCGTAAAAAAAAAAATATTGTTGGCCACAATGAGGAATTTGCACACGTGGGGGAAATGCTCAATTTTATATTTTCCTGGTAATTTTAGGTTTAAGATTTTCAAATATGTCACTTTAAATGTCAAAATGATTTTGAATAAATTAAAAATTAAAGTTTAAATAAGTGAAAAATGACGCAATGTCATGTGATCTTGAAACGCTACGTGATTGGCTCTGACGTCACTGTTCATGAAGTATCAGTATTTACGTTTTGAAAACAACGCTAGATCAATTCGCTTCTACGCATTCATAGTTTAGAAATCATTTTTTGAGCCGTAAATTTTATAATCATTTTTAATTTTACCGTATATTTGAATTGTATAACCATCCATTTCATTTTGTTTAAGATGTCGATTTTTCCGGGATTTATCAAAGGAGAATCCGATAATCTTCCTAAAATTGATGCTATATGTATGTTTTCGTTTTTGGGAAAGAATCCCAATTTTATTGGAGCCGAAATGCGAGGATTTAAAACTAAGAGGTATGTATGATCTTCATTAATATTGACAAATAAATCTAAAACTAATGCAAATGCATGAATAATGAGGAATTTTCACGGGTTTTTTTTTTATTTTTATCGTGTAGTAGAGAAAAAATCATGAATGATAGTATATTTTTTTTTAATTTTTGAACTTAGATAATTAATATAAAAATGTTTAAACTCGCACTTAGCAATCCGGCGCGAAAACGCTGTTTCTGTAATGGCCGCTCTTGTGACGTCACTATCCATGTAAACAAAGAGCGCAATACGCTGTTTACTGTGGATTCCGAGAGCTGCGCACTTGATTCTCCTATAAAATATTTCATTTATCATATTTTTATAATGAGTGAGATTCTAAAACCGAGCTACAAGTACTGTTTAGTACCTTGCTGCACAAATACAACGGTTAATTCAGTTGATAAGCTGTTTTTTAATGTTCCAAAAGATCCAGTTAAAGGAATAGCATGGACTAAACTAAAGCAATAAAAAGGGACGAGCAGAAAAATCCGAAATTATCGAATAAAACATCTCTTTGGTGTTGTGAAGATCATTTTTCGGTAAGTAGACATTTGCTTCTGTTTAAATATTATTTACTTGGATTTAGGGCCGTAACCAAGGGGTTTTTTCGGGGGTTCAAACCTCCCAAAATGAAAAAGTTAACATTAAAAAGATAAAGATCCATCAAGATATGAAATGTGGGTTTAACTCCTGGAAATCAAATCCTGGATACGATCTTGCTTGTATCAATAATAAACTATAAATAATCCTGTGTAAATAGTAATTTAAAATTAAAGAATTTTGTGGTCAAGTTAGGGATTGAACAATAAAACATACTCTAGCTTGTATCTCAAAATAATAAGTTTTAAAAACATAGAATCAAACCTTAATCAATCAATTTATTGAAATAAACAATGGCACATTAATTTGTAATTATTTCTTTTTGATATCAATTGTATAAATAGAAATGTTAACATTATATAGTAATTTATAATAATAAATGGCTGTCATTGTGTAACAAATAAGTTGTGATCATAAGTTGTGCAACCCTCATTTGTGAAATAAAGATATATGTTATCAATATTTATCTGATATACATATACTACTGATATAAAATTGTAAATCCAATGGTAGAATGTAAGTAGTAACTCATAATACACTATCCTAAAATTTTCTACAAAATACAAAAAAATGAAAGAAATACAACCATAAAGAGGAAATTATAAAGCGTAATTCAGGTTATAAATACAAAGATAATCAACAAATTAAGGTGAAGAATGAAAATAGGAAACAAAAAATATCAAGCAAAAAAGCTTGCACATGGAAGAACTTAAGATTAGTTCATTTCGAAAAAATTATTTTCAAGTCCATATATCCCTTTGAAATGAACACAAAAATGCTTGTTTCTGAAACGCAAGATAGATTTTTATCTATAAACTTGTGTTATATGGACAACAAGCATAATGATTCGAAAAAAATATATATGGTATAACGAGGCCACATTACAGTGTATTTACACTTTGGGGGACCTCACTAGAAACATGAGCCTGGTACAACACACCCCTGTCCTGTTGTTTTTTTCTAGTTTGTATTGTATTTAAATTTCTTGAGTATTTCAGGCATGCTTTATTTGTCTTTACATAATTTCAAACTACAATATAAACTACTATAAAAAGTCAATTATCAGCTTAAAAGCAGAATAGGACATTGTAGACATAGGCAGCACACCTTATCTGACTGCTACTGCCAGTCTTAAAACATCTATAAAATTATTATTCATAAGTACTAAATATCTGACAACAGTTACTTTGTTTTGATTGGAAACAGGTTATTGATATTCCCTAGCATTTGCCGTATATATATTAGTGTTATATTACAAATCAGACTATGTAATTCAAATTTGTTTTTTCTAGTTTGTATTGTATTTAAATTTCTTGAGTATTTCAGGCATGCTTTATTTGTCTTTACATAATTTCAAACTACAATATAAACTACTATAAAAAGTCAATTATCAGCTTAAAAGCAGAATAGGACATTGTAGTGTGCGACTATTTCCAAGTGCAATCAAAATTAAAGTTTTAAATGTAAAAGAATTATTCATGCATTTGCATTAGTTTTAGATTTATTTGTCAATATTAATGAAGATCATACATACCTCTTAGTTTTAAATCCTCGCATTTCGGCTCCAATAAAATTGGGATTCTTTCCCAAAAACGAAAACATACATATAGCATCAATTTTAGGAAGATTATCGGATTCTCCTTTGATAAATCCCGGAAAAATCGACATCTTAAACAAAATGAAATGGATGGGTTATACAATTCAAATATACGGTAAAATTAAAAATGATTATAAAATTTACGGCTCAAAAAATGATTTCTAAACTATGAATGCGTAGAAGCGAATTGATCTAGCGTTGTTTTCAAAACGTAAATACTGATACTTCATGAGCAGTGACGTCAGAGCCAATCACGTAGCGTTTCAAGATCACATGACATTGCGTCATTTTTCACTTATTTAAACTTTAATTTTTAATTTATTCAAAATCATTTTGACATTTAAAGTGACATATTTGAAAATCTTAAACCTAAAATTACCAGGAAAATATAAAATTGAGCATTTCCCCCACGTGTGCAAATTCCTCATTCTTTTACATTTAAAACTTTAATTTTGATTGCACTTGGAAATAGTCGCACACTACAATGTCCTATTCTGCTTTTAAGCTGATAATTGACTTTTTATAGTAGTTTATATTGTAGTTTGAAATTATGTAAAGACAAATAAAGCATTCCTGAAATACTCAAGAAATTTAAATACAATACAAACTAGAAAAAAACAAATTTGAATTAAATAGTCTGATTTGTAATATAACACTAATATATATACGGCAAATGCTAGGGAATATCAATAACCTGTTTCCAATCAAAACAAAGTAACTGTTGTCAGATATTTAGTACTTATGAATAATAATTTTTTAGATGTTTTAAGACTGGCAGTAGCAGTCAGATAAGGTGTGCTGCCTATGTCTACAATGTCCTATTCTGCTTTTAAGCTGATAATTGACTTTTTATAGTAGTTTATATTGTAGGTTGAAATTATGTAAAGACAAATAAAGCATGCCTGAAATACTCAAGAAATTTAAATACAATACAAACTAGAAAAAAACAACAGGACAGGGGTGTGTTGTACCAGGCTCATGTTTCTAGTGAGGTCCCCCAAAGTGTAAATACACTGTAATGTGGCCTCGTTATACCATATATATTTTTTTCGAATCATTATGCTTGTTGTCCATATAACACAAGTTTATAGATAAAAATCTATCTTGCGTTTCAGAAACAAGCATTTTTGTGTTCATTTCAAAGGGATATATGGACTTGAAAATAATTTTTTCGAAATGAACTAATCTTAAGTTCTTCCATGTGCAAGCTTTTTTGCTTGATATTTTTTGTTTCCTATTTTCATTCTTCACCTTAATTTGTTGATTATCTTTGTATTTATAACCTGAATTACGCTTTATAATTTCCTCTTTATGGTTGTATTTCTTTCATTTTTTTGTATTTTGTAGAAAATTTTAGGATAGTGTATTATGAGTTACTACTTACATTCTACCATTGGATTTACAATTTTATATCAGTAGTATATGTATATCAGATAAATATTGATAACATATATCTTTATTTCACAAATGAGGGTTGCACAACTTATGATCACAACTTATTTGTTACACAATGACAGCCATTTATTATTATAAATTACTATATAATGTTAACATTTCTATTTATACAATTGATATCAAAAAGAAATAATTACAAATTAATGTGCCATTGTTTATTTCAATAAATTGATTGCTTAAGGTTTGATTCTATGTTTTTAAAACTTATTATTTTGAGATACAAGCTAGAGTATGTTTTATTGTTCAATCCCTAACTTGACCACAAAATTCTTTAATTTTAAATTACTATTTACACAAGATTATTTATAGTTTATTATTGATACAAGCAAGATCGTATCCAGGATTTGATTTCCGGGAGTTAAACCCACATTTCATATCTTGATGGATCTTTATCTTTTTAATGTTAACTTTTTCATTTTGGGAAGTTTGAACCCCCGAAAAAACCCCTTGGTTACGGCCCTAAATCCAAGTAAATAATATTTAAACAGAAGCAAATGTCTACTTACCGAAAAATGATCTTCACAACACCAAAGAGATGTTTTATTCGATAATTTCGGATTTTTCTGCTCGTCCCTTTTTATTGCTTTAGTTTAGTCCATGCTATTCCTTTAATTGGATCTTTTGGAACATTAAAAAACAGCTTATCAACTGAATTAACCGTTGTATTTGTGCAGCAAGGTACTAAACATTACTTGTAGCTCGGTTTTAGAATCTCACTCATTATAAAAATATGATAAATGAAATATTTTATAGGAGAATCAAGTGCGCAGCTCTCGGAATCCACAGTAAACAGTGTATTGCGCTCTTTGTTTACATGGATAGTGACGTCACAAGAGCGGCCATTACAGAAACAGCGTTTTCGCGCCGGATTGCTAAGTGCGAGTTTAAACATTTTTATATTAATTATCTAAGTTCAAAAATTAAAAAAAGAATATACTATCATTCATGATTTTTTCTCTACTACACGATAAAAATTAAAAAAAACCGTGAAAATTCCTCATTGGCGATGTTTCTCCCAAAAAATTGTTAAAATCGTCAGCCGACTGAAATGCGGAATTCCTTTCATATCTCTTTTATTTTATTTAAAATATTTTTTGGAAATTTAAGAAAATACAATATAATTTTGAAAACCCGTTGAGTAGTAAAATACGAAATGCGTATTTTGTATTTCCTCTTTGTATATTGTATTTTAAAAGTATTTGATGTTAAGCGATGTTAAAATTTGTAATTCATGGGATTCGTTAGCCCAGAAAGAAAGGAAATAACATCATAAATTTTTTCAACCCTGTTCATCCGACTTCCTACATTGAACCCAAGCCCTTTTTACATGTTTTGCAGTAATCTATCTACAATGTCCTGATTTTTGATTCTCATTGGATGCAAATATACGACAACCAAACCTATAACCTTGAATTGGCTCAAAAACTCATGACAAATGCATGTGATACAGCCAGACACTTTTTGCACGTAGTTCAGCAGTTTTAGCAGATTGTGTAATTAGAACGTATAAATCAAGATAGATCATCTCAGCTAAGCAAATATTGACAGTCGTGAAAGCTTTAAGCGGGAAATTTTTGGAGTCTCCACATAATACATTTCTCATATAAGAGAAGTTTATAAAAATTTTCAAGGTAAGCTTTTATTTTACTTTCCTTGCAATACATTGCATATATGAAATGCGTGAGCGCCCATAGCACTTTTCCCAGGAAGAACAACTGACGTCAGTGAAGCAAACATTAAATTACTAGGCTTAGTGTAAGACATTCAACATTGATTAGCTTGATGTCGACCTTTGTGGACCTTGAATTGAACATTCGGGGGGAGGGGGGAAGCAAGTGGCCCCTCTTGTCCATGGAGCCATTATAGACGCCGATAGTAAAAGGTAAGTATCGTGATGGTGTCAAAAATACAAAACAAGATATGGGATTTTCATGGATTTGCAAGTTTTGATCACATCTGACGATATTTTTTTTCATTCATGCTTGTGGACAGGATATCGTTTACAAATTGGAACAAATTAATGACATTTGCATAGGCGAAGCATCAAGGGAGGCAACGTTGGCAGTATCTACCTAAATATTTTGCGACTCAGTAACTTTCCTTTTAATTATATATTCTGCCAAATAAATACATAAATCGTTTTCATAAATGTTTAACCCGTCAGGTGATACTGAATTGAGATAAGAAGAAAAAAAGAGAATGCCCTCACAACTCTATGAATTAACATCAATTTAAGCTGGGGTAGATGTGTCTAAGCTGTGGGATATTTTTGCCTGCATTGTTTTGTTTCCGCAAACATGCGTTTATTGTCTGAACTTTAAAGGGGTATATATATATATATATATATATATATATTAGTATAGGACTTTGATGAGTCATTGTAATAGTAAATAGCAAATTCAATAAAAAACAAGAAAGATCAATCATGCTTAAAGCATTGATTATGAAACACTTTCCAACTTCAATGCAATTTTATTTAAAAAAGTCGAAAATGCAATACATTCCTCGGTAATATTTTAAAACTTATCACAATACTACATTGATTTATTATATTTGAAAACTTAAACCTTCATTGAAAAAAATGAACTTCATTCAAATGACGGCATTGAAATATAAGTTGCCTGGTCTAAATATTTCTAAAATGCAATACATTCCACGGTAATATTTTAAAACTATCATAATACTACGATAATTTATTATATTTGAAAACTTCATCAAAAACAACTGAAATAAATACAAATGACGTCATAGAAAAAATAACACGCCTGGATCTCTCTATAAAAGCAGGATTTCATTCATAACTTTCTCCATTTCATTCATCACAATACTATAATCATTTATTTTATTTAAAAATTAAGACCATGGAGCTACAATTCATAAACTTTATGCTTAAAACTTCATCGAAAAAAATCTTCCTTTTGTTTATAAAATCAATTAATATTTCATTCATATCAGCCATGCAGACTCCATGGACTGAATTATTTTGTGTTAAAGAAATACAGTAATTCTAATACAACTCATTCTACATATTTTGCTGTTTACATTTTACATAGGTGAAAAATAGGCTTAGTTGTAGAAATAATCAAATTTGAATGAGAATTTAAACTCAAATATATTGTCATTGTGTTGTTTTAGTATGTAGATGCACAGAATTTAAGCAAAAATAAAGTAGTTTTAGGACGGATACAACACTCAATATGAATTAAAAAGAACTTTAAAAAATCACGATTTTGAAACAAGATGGATGCCATATATCATTTTGAAGTGGGTCATGTGATCGTTTCATATCATGGTCACGTGATCGTTTCATATAAGATGTGTCATTATTATTTTAATTTTTATTTAAAAAACTACTGAATATATTTCGCTGAATTTTTTTTTATATATTTTATGGAACAATTTGACTATTACCTAAAATTTTCGAAGCAATTTGTGAATTTTAAATCCGCTTAAAAAATGTTTGAAAAATTAGGTCCCATAGGGCTCAATGTATTTCATTTTTTCAACCCGGGTTCAATCCAAAACTAATTGGGTGATATTATTCATTTATATTCCCATAGGTCCTACAGACCGTCTGAACAACATACTAAAATTTCATTTTGATTAAGTCATTTTTACGGCAGTTATCGTGCTAACGGACAGACAGACAGAATGAATGAACAAAGTCATAAACACTTTTCAACTTTGTTGTAAAGTGTCAAAAAGCACCAAATTTTAGGGAATGTGACATTTTTATACGAAATTTTTCTTAATCATAAATTAAGCTTTTAATAGGGGGGGGGGGGGGGGGGAAGCTTGGTCAGTGGTATATTTATTTTCTTACTTGTTTTCCTAGATTTTTATATTTTAGTTAAAATCTCGTGCATTGTGTTTTCCCGTATATAAAATTTTTATATTGATTTCAGAGAAACTTAAAACCGATATTCCACTGTAAAATGTCATTAAATTGTTTCCATTGTTATTCAGACAGTTATATATCATTATATTTGTATCCTCCTTCTTCGACCCAGACCGTACGACCTACCCGAAGGTGTAAGGTAACTATTTGGACAGCTGGGAAGTGGTATTTGTAACCTTGTCAAAATATACAGCATCAAAATTTTTTATTTTTTTAATTTTAGTCCCCTGGTTTTACGTCTCCCCGGACTATTTCTATTTGGCTTCGCCACTGAACATTTGGTGCGATTCATTCAATAGTTTTGATTTTCAGATATAGCACCTGGGATATTTCTCAACAGTCGAAAAACATTATAAAAAAATCAGATGTGGACAGCACATGACTTTCCCTGCAAATTCATTTTCTCATTTTTAACACTTTACAACAAAGTTGAAAAGTGTTTGACTTTGTTCATTCTGTCTGTCTGTCTGGCCGTTAGCACGATAACTACCGCAAAAATGACTTAATCAAAATTAAATTTCAGTATGTTATTCAGACGGTCTGTGGGACCTATGGGAATATAGATGACTAATATCACCCAATTAGTTTTGGATTGATGAAAAAATGAAATACATTGAACCCTATGGAACCTAATTTTTCAAACATTTTTTAAGCGGATTTAAAATTCACAAATTGCTTCGAAAATTTTAGGAAATATTCAAATTATCCCATAAAATATATAAAAAAAATATCAACAAAATATATTCAGTAATTTTTAAATAAAAATTAAAATAATAATTGCATCTCTTATATGAAGCGATCACGTGAGCATAATATGAAAAGATGACGTGACCCACTTCAAAATGAAATATAGCATCCATCTTAACTCAAAATCGTGATTTTTAAAGTTCTTTTTAATTCATATTGAGTCTTGTATCCGTCTTAAAACCGCTTTATTTTTGCTTAAATTCTGTGCATGTACATACTGAAACAACGTAGTCACAATATATTTGAGTTTAAATGATCATCCAAATTTGATTATTTCTACAACGAAGCCTATTTTTTACTTATGGAAAATGTAAACAGCAAAATATGTAGAATGAGTTGTATAATAATTGCTGCATTTCTTTAACACAAAATTATTTAGCTCATGCAGTCCGCATAGCTGATATGAATGAAATATTCAGTGATTTTACAAATAGAAGGACGATTTTTTCGATGAAGTTTTAAGCATAGAGTTAAATTACTTATATCTCCATGGTTTTAATTTTTTAAATAAAATAAATTATTATAGTATTGTGATGAATGAAATGAACGGAAAAATGTTTTTGAATGAAATGCTGCTTTTTTAGAGAGAGCCAGGCGTGTCATATTTCGATGACGTCATTTGAATAAATTTCAGTTGTTTTCTATGAAGTTTTCAAATATAATAAATTTTTGTAGTATTATGATAATTTTAAAAACATTACCGAGGAATGAATGTATCGCATTTTAGAGATGTTTAAACCAGGCACTTTACATTTCAATGCCGTCATTTGAATGAAGTTCATTTTTTTCGCTGAAGTTTTAAGTTTTCAAATATAATAAATTATTGTACTATGTATTGTGATAATTTTTAAAATATTACCGGGGAATGTATCGCATTTTAAAGATGTTTAAATGAAATTGCATTGAAGTTGGAAAGTGTTTCATAATCAATGCTTTATGCATGATTGATCTTTCTTGTTTATATGTAGTTTTAGAACGGTATAAGATTCCTTGTTTCTACTATTTGATATATCTATATACAAATCTAATACGGGCACAACATTACTCTTCCTGCATAATGCAATGAATGTATTTCTTTCAAGCCTAAAAAATGATGTCCAAAGTTCACGACACAGTATATATAACGTTGAATTGAAAATTTAACATCTTTCTAAATGATAACATGTGAAACTATTTCAAAAAACCCTAGTAACTTAATGTTTCTCTCAAAGCTAACTTGACAATTATCAATATTGATAATATCCGCAACAAACAATATAGTCTATACATGGAAACATTTTGATAATTAATTCATCAGTTTGTCGTCATTTTTAACACTTTACAATACAGTTGAAAAGTGTTTATGACTATGTTTATTCTGTCTGTCTGTCTGTCTGTCCGTTAGCACGATAACTACCGTAGAAATGACTTTATCAAAATGAAATTTTAGTATGTTGTTCAGACGGTCTGTGGGACCTATGGGAATATAAATGAATAATATCACACAATTAGTTTCGGATTGAATCCGGGTTGAAGAAAAGAAATACATTGAACCCTATGGGACCTAATTTTTCGAACATTTTTTAAGCGGATTTGAAATTCACAAATTGCTTCGAAAGTTTTATGAAATATTCAAATTATCTCATAAAATATATAAAAACATTTCAGCAAAATATATTCAGTAGTTTTTTAAGTAAAAATTAAAATAATAATTACACCTTTTATATGAAGAGATCACGTGACCCACTTCAAAATAAAATGCGGCATCCATCTTTGTCAAAATCGTGATTTTTAAAGTACTTTTTAATTCATATTAAGTGTTAAAACCGCGTTATATTTGCTTAAGTTCTGTGCATCTACGTACTGAAACAACGCAATTACAATATATTTGAGCTTAAATGATCATCTAAATTTGATTATTTCTACAACGAAGCCTAGTTTTCACTTATGGAAAATGTAAACAGCAGAATATGTAGAATGAGTTGTATAAAAATTGCTGCATGTCTTTAACGCAAAATTATTTAGCTCATGGAGTCTGCAATATAACTGATATGAATGAAATATTCATTTATTTTACAAAGAGAAGGACGATTTTTTTCGATGAAGTTTTAAGCATAGAGTTTAATTACTTGTACCTCCATGGTCTTAACTTTTTAAATAAAATAATTTATTGTAGTATTGTGATGAATGAAATGCTGTTTTTATAGTGAGCCAGGCGTGTTATATTTCGATGACGTCATTTGAATAAATTTCAGTTGTTTTCTGTGAAGTTTTCAAATATAATAAATTATTGTAGTATTACGATAATTTTTAAAATATTTCCGAGGAATGTATCGCATTTTAGAGATGTTTAAACCAGGCAATTTATATTTCAATGCCGTCATTTGAATGAAGATCATATTTTTTTATGAAGTTTTAAGTTTTCAAATATAATACATTAATGTAGTATTGTGATAATTTTAAAAATATTACCGAGGAATGTATCGCATTTTAGAGATGTTTAAACCAGGCAATTTATATTTCAATGAACGTCATTTGAATGAAGATCATCTTTTTTTTATGAAGTTTTAAGTTTTCAAATATAATACTTTAATGTAGTATTGTGATCATTTTAAAAATATTACCGAGGAATGTATCGCATTTTAGAGATGTTTAAACCAGGCAATTTATATTTCAATGAACGTCATTTGAATGAAGATCATTTTTTTTTTTTGAAGTTTTAAGTTTTCAAATATAATACATTAATGTAGTATTGTGATAATTTTAAAAATATTACCGAGGAATGTATCGCATTTTAGAGATGTTTAAACCAGGCAATTTATATTTCAATGAACGTCATTTGAATGAAGATCATCTTTTTTTTATGAAGTTTTAAGTTTTCAAATATAATACATTAATGTAGTATTGTGATCATTTTAAAAATATTACCGAGGAATGTATCGCATTTTAGAGATGTTTAAACCAGGCAATTTATATTTCAATGAACGTCATTTGAATGAAGATCATCTTTTTTTTATGAAGTTTTAAGTTTTCAAATATAATACATTAATGTAGTATTGTGATAATTTTAAAAATATTACCGAGGAATGTATCGCATTTTAGAGATGTTTAAATAAAATTGCATTGAAGTTGGAAAGTGTTTCATAATCGATGCTTTATGCATGATTGATCTTTCTTCTTTACATTTTGACGATATTTTCGTCAAATTGGTACCATTTTCAAAAGTCTCTAATTTCGCCCAATTTATCATCAAGTATTACAGACAGACGCATAGAGAGATTTTCTTTTATATAAATAAATGATATTGTGGAATTGTTGGGTATCAAAATACAGAATTACACAAAGAATCTTCTGTATTGAATCACACGAACTAGAATCACGAGAATGATGTTAACAAAAGTATCGCCTAATATTACATTGAAAAGTGAACATATTTTACGATAGTTAATACTTTTTAACACTTTACAACAAAGTTGAAAAGTGTTTATGACTTTGTTTATTCTGTCTGTCTGCCTGTCTGTCCGTTAGCATGATAACTGCCGTAAAAATGACTTAATCAAAATGAAATTTTAGTATGTTATTCAGACGGTCTGTAGGACCTATGAGAATATAAATGAATAATATCACCCAATTAGTTTTGGATTGAACCCGGGTTGAAAAAATGAAATACATTGAACCCTATGGGACCTAATTTTTCAAACATTTAAGCTGATTTAAAATTCACAAATTGCTTCGAAAATTTTAGGTAATATTCAAAATATTCCATAAAATATATAAAAAAAAATTCAGCAAAATATATTTAGAAGTTTTTAAATAAAAATTATAATAATTACACCTCTTATATGAAGCGATCACGTGACCAAGATATGAAAAAATCACGTGACCCACTTCAAAATGAAATATGGCATCCATCTTATCTCAAAATCGTGATTTTTAAAGTTCTTTTTAATTCATATTGAGTGTTGGATCCGTCGTAAAACCGCATTAATTTTGCATAAATTCTGCGCATCTACATACTAAAACAACGCAATTACAATATATTTGAGTTTAAATGCTCATCCAAATTTGATTATTTCTACAACGAATCCTATTTTTCAATTATGTAAAATGTAAACAGCAAAATATGTAGATTGAGTTATATAAAAATTGCTGTATTTCTTTAACTCAAAATTATTTAGCTCATGGAGTCTGCACAGTTGATATGAATAAAATATTCATTGATTTTACAGAGAGAAGGACGATTTTTTTCGATGAAGTTTTAAGCATAGGGTTTAGTTACTTGTAGCTCCATGGTCTAAGTTTTTAAATAAAATAAATTATTATAGTATTGTGATGAATGCTATGAATGGGAAATGTTTATGAATGAAATGCTGCTTTTATAGAGAGATCCAGGCGTGTTATTTTTTCTATGACGTCATTTGAATGAATTTCAGTTGTTTTCGATGAAGTTCTCAAACATAATAAATTATTGAAGTATTATGATAATTTAAAAAATATTACTGAGGAATGTATCGCATTTTAGAGATGTTTAAACCAGGCAATTTATATTTCAATGCCGTCATTTGAATGAAGTTCATTTTTTTTAATAAAGGTTTAAGGTTTCAAATATAATAAATTAATGTAATATTGTGATAAGTTTTCATATATTACCGAGGAATGTATTGCATTTCAGAGATGTTTAAATAAAATTGCATTGAAGTTGGAAAGTGTTTCATAATCGATGCTTTAAGCATGATTGATCTTTCTTGTACTTTTATGTTTTTTAATAAACCTATTTGAAAAATGTAAATTATTTTAAGAACAGTCCATGCTAGCGTTCTAAAGTTTGTACCATTCATTTTCTAATGAAATATAAAAAATAATCATTCATGTAACATTATTAAAGGTTCTGACTTTTTTAATAAGATTATCTAAATTTCGTTCGAAAATGGGGGGGGGGGCGGTCTTCCAAAATATTCGTTTACGTTTAAAATCAACAGAGTTCCAGTATTTACCGATCATACCAATATTCGTTTTCGTCTCAATCCTACCATCTTAGTGTTTTATTTCGAAACATTTCTTGGTGAGATATCGCATCAGCAGACTCACGGACACACACTAACATACACTACACACACCCATACACTCCTCCATACACTAACATACATATACACACAGACATGACCTCAAAAACATTCGAGTCGAGTTCAGGAAAGCCGAAAACATGCTTTTGCATCGAAAACTTAAATTCAAATCTTAGAGTAAAGTTCGTGAACGATTGATTCTTCTGGTGCACTGCGAGATCCGTTGTTGATCGCTGGTGCAAAGAATGTACAGAATGCAGCGTTCGGTGGGGACCGAAGAAAACAAATAAGCCTCTTCAGTGTTCCAATGCCGGAGTTCCTTTCGCAAGAATTACACTCGACGTTTCTGGGTCACTACCACGAACTTTAGACAATGGACAATTCCGGCCTCTTTTTTTTATTTTTTTATTCAATTCGAAATGTTGAAAAACTGACAAAAGTATAAAAATTTTTATTCTCTGAGCTGTAATTCATGTTTTATTAGCAGTCAAAGTTCGCCTTTCTGACTGGCGGGAAAACGACCCATTTTGGCGCGCAAGGAATATGACGTTACATGGTTCGGCCACGGCTAGAGTCTTCGAGAATTGGTGCATAAGTTTGGTTACATTCGGAAAGTTCCGATAATTATAATTGTTTCTTCCGTCCCAAACTGCCGAATAGTTATAAGTATTGTATCGCTTCAATGTGCCCGACTACTAGTTTTACATCATCAAATAAAATATTTATTATCTGTGCCAAAAATTGATGTTTTTCGTAAAAAGTAGTGTGAAGCGCAGGAAACCAGATTGTAAACAAAATTCACCACTGTCATTAAGGAGTGTTCATTACGTATGTTATGATAATAAATCAGTGACTGTATAATCCAATTTGCAAAGCCTTTTTATGAGAGGTTATTTCTTTATGATATAAACTTTGAAAATCCTTATGGCTATCCACTACTGGTTCGGCACTCTATTTTCAGTTTTGCTATTACGGATGAATTTAAAGCCAGATTCAAAGTGGGTTGTTGACTTTTGTACCCGGTTTAGTATGTGCTGTTCGCAGTTAATTTAGAAAATATAAAAAATTCCGTGCAAAAAAAAATTTTATTCCAGTATACTGCAGTGATCTGTTGCAATTTAGTATTTTCATTAAGTACATGTGCTTTTGAAAAGTTATAAAATATTTTTTACCTAAAAAAATAAATCACAAATTTGAAACATTGCACAAAAGAAATAGAAATTAAATGGAAAATAATTTAAAATTGCTTCACGTATTCAAAATCATAAATGATCTAATGTTTATTATAGGTTTTAAAATATAATATTATAAAAAACAATTTAAAACTACTTTTAATTTAAAAATAAATTATTAGATATTATATTTAGAATCCTCACAAATCATATAAATATAATAAAAAATATATATACATATAAACATAAATATTATTTTTAATTCCCAGAAAAAATACACCACTCAATCTAAACTTTCTATTTAAATTCACTGTATAACAAACTTGAGTATAAAAAGCTATTTGCACTCAAAAAAAATCTGATGTGGGTAGCACATAACTTTCCCTACAGACTTATATACACATTCTCTTATTTTAATTAAATTTAATTTACTATTAATTCAATTTTCGTTCTCATTTGGTAACTGGACTCATTTTCAAAGGTGGCGTAGAGAAAAAAACAAAAACAAAAATATCTCGAGAACGGCTAGTCCTAGTTTAATGGGATTGGTCTTATTCTTTTCTTCGTTAAAAATTACGTATAAAGAAGCATTTAATGGATATATTTCAGCATACGTAGTTTTAATTTTAGATTTTGTCGATTTTTGCGGACCATTTTGCAAAAAAAAGGCAGGTTATTTTTTTCCGAATCTTACCAAAATCTAATCAGCACCAGGGTGTCCCACAAGTGACTTACCTACCAAATTTTGTTTAATTCGGTCCTTTAGTTTTTCAACTAGAGTGGATACAAGCTTTTGCGGGCCATTTCGCAAAAAAAGGTGGGTTCTTTTATCCCGAATCATACTCAAAACTAATCAGCACCAGATCCGCCCACAAGTGATATACCTACCAAATTTTATGAAATTCGGTCCATTAGTTTTTTAGTTAGAGTGGATACAAAATCTGCACAGACAGACACACAGACGCACAGACACACACACAGACGTCACGCTAAAAATGGTTTCTTCGTATTCTAGAGGTCTCGAAACGTGTAGATCCGTCGAAAACTCGAGTTGCGATTTTCAGCATGATTCCAATACTTTCCCTATACATTACCATGTATTGCAGGGAAAGTAATTACGGAGCACATTACAAAAAAAAAAATTAGAGGTACGTCGTCCAGTCCGATGGAGCCGAAATGGTTTTGCGTAAATAATATTTTGTAAAATAAAACTTCATTAAGATTCAATTTGTTCAATTTTTTTTTCAGACTCATTTGTTTCGTTTACAGGCTTTCAAAGTGCTACAAATTACCTGCTAACTGTTTATAGCTAGCTAGCACCTGTACTTTTCGTCCCGATTTCATCTGGATGCTCAGACTTTAGATATGCAATTTTCTTAAAATATGAAATTTTTTTATTAACTTGCTCTGCGATATATATATTAAACTTAACAATATATCTGACGATATTTTACATTCAAGTTAATTTATAAACTTGTCTGGCGGCACATAATTACGTACTTGATTATGTATATTCCCATGTATTATGTTCAAACCTCACCAATCATTAAACATCTTTAGAATCCCCAAGTTCATTTAACCTTCTAATTTCTTTAAACAAAATAAAATATTTCGTTCTTGTGCACCCAAAAGATTGAACTGCAACAATCGTGATATTTTAAATATTGTAGCTTTCCCAGCTATTGGAATATCCAGGTTAAAACCTAAGCTATCAAACTTATAACCACTCGATCCAAAACACAATTATATACATTTGTAAGACTTTGAAAGAGCTACAAATTATTGCTTATTGTTCATAGCTAGCACTTTTAGTTTTTATAAGCATTACAAACTTATAAAACAAAAAATTTTCAAACTTGAACTTGACAATACGATTACTCGGAGACTAAGTCAGTAAGGTTCAATAAATTAGTTTTTTTTTTTCAAAAATTAGATTCAGAAACTGAATTTGCTAATACATAATTTTGTTTCATACTATTTATATCTATCTTTTGAAGTTTGAGTGAAAGTAAGAAAAATTATAAAGTCACTCGCTCAGATAGATGCTTTAAGTATTTTCTAAAAAGTTCCAAAGTATTAAAATTATTTTATATATTCATAATTTGTACCAACAGAATAAGAAAAAAATATGTACATTTTTATCTATCAGGTTAGGAGAAATTGGCGTCCAAAATGTTTGCATTTTCGTAATGCTCCGATTTCCACTATAGATACCCTAAACGTAGATACAATTCACATAATAATAATAAAAATAATAATAATGATAAACCTTCAAGAAAAAGCTTTCAAATTTACACCTAGAGTTTCATCTGTCACAAAATATTTATTTTTTCTGAAATAGAACGCCATCACAGTAAAATCGATCTTAGGCAAATTGTCTGATTCCCCTTCAAAAACTAGGATCAAAACCAGGATCCATGTTTTCAATAAAATAAAATAATCAGCAAATGATCTATATTCAAACATACTAAGTACAAAAGTAAAATTTCAATTGTACACAAAATTTAACAACTACTACCCGGCAAATATCACAAGGCAAAACGCGATAGAATGTTGCACCACAGGTCGAACAGGCCATATAACGTCACAGCCAATCACGGACTGTTTTGTGTTTGAGTAGATTTTGCGGTTTTTCATTTCTTGATATTTAAATAAATAATTATTTTAAGAGATTTTCGCTTGGATATTTGAAATCAGAAAAAAATTCTCTAAATATCAATTGGTTTTAAAAGCTTTAAAAAAAATATCGGAATTGTTCATTAACAAATACATCCTAGTAGTAATGGACTACTTCACAATATGGCCAGAAACTTACGCAATCCCTGATCAAGAGTCTACAACCATCAGTGAAGTTCTAATTCTGAACTGGATATGTCGCTACAGGTTCCCTCTACATCTATTCTGACCAGGGAACGAACTTTATGGCATATTCACGAAACTGTGCAGACTACTCGGAATGAACAAAACTCGAACTAGTCCTTCTCATCCTCAATTCGACGGCATGGCAGAGAGATTCAATAGAACGATACTTAATCATATCTCCATATTCGTATCCAGAAACCAACAAGACTGGAACCGTTACCTACCTTTGTTCCTGCTGGCCAACAGAAGTTCTGTCCACTGATTGATCGGCCATTCTTCATCAAAAATGCTGTTTGGCCGGGATCTACGACTGCCATGAGATCTAAAGTTTGGAAGACCATGTGATGCTCATTCATCGCCTGATGGATATGTGCAGGCGTGGTTCGAAGAAGTTCATCGTTTCTCTCGTATGAGGATCAGCATTGATACCGATAGAATGAAGACTCGATACCAAAGCTAATGAAGGCTCGATACGATACCAATGCTAATGAAGGCTCGATACGATACCAATGCTAATGAAGGCTCGATACGATACCAATGCTAATGAAGGCTCGATACGATACCAATGCTAATGAAGGCTCGATACGATACCAAAGCTAATGAAGGCTCGATACGATACCAAAGCTAATGAAGGACGATTATATAAAGGCGACAAAGTGTGGCTGTTTAACCCTCTGCGACGACCAGGATTTTCGTCGAAACTGCAGCACAACTGGGAAGGACCTAACGTCATAAAAAAGAATAAAGTGTCATTTATCGAATTCAGAAATCATCTTCAACCAAGGCAAAAATCGTCCATATGGACAGATTGGCCCCCATATTTTAGACCTGTATAAGTAACCTTTCCTGTCACGCAAATCTTGGGTCGCCATTTGCTGAAGTTCGGAAGGAATGTTGCCAAATTTGGCAATGTATCGCCCATTTGGAGACTTTTTGAAGGTTCGAGAAACACCTCGAAATAACGAATATTCTACGAGATATGAGATATTTCTAGAAGTTTTGATAGAGAGCCTGTAAAAGTCGTCATCACTCAGTTGGGGAGCAGTTGACGTGGTATGAGTTATATTCAACTGTGACATTCGTCAATGTTTTGAGAATAGCGGCTGTTTTGTGAAATTAGTGGAGCATTTAAGTGCTGTTTTACTGTATATTGTTCTTGTTTACGCTGAGCTTGTGAATAAATATGTTCGTTATCCAGAAATTTGGACTCAAACTCACGGTTCCAGAGGGTACGCTGTACTTAGCATATGAGTGATGGAGAGGGAAAGTATTGGGACGGAATCAAAAATTCGAGTTTTTGCTGAAAGCGCTCATTTCTCTGCTAGCATTCTCTTCAAGCATCTCTGAACTTAAATCGAACGTTTTTCTAGTGATGTATGCGTGTTTGTGTATGTATGTTTGTAAGTAAGTGTGTGTGCTCCCGTGAGTTTGTGGAGACGATATCTCACGAACGAATCCGGTTTTTCGAATAAAATTTGATACAAAAATTACAATCAGTTAATACTGGAAGTCTATTGATTTTAAACGCAATCGAATGCACGGAACGCCCACAAATTTTCTAACGGAATATTTAAAAATTCAAAAAATTAAAATCTTCTATAATGCTACGTAAATAATTATTTCTCGTGTAATTGTTCATTTAAAAACGATTAACCTAAATTTTAGAACGCTAGCATAAACCGTTCTCTAAATATTGCACTTTATCAAACAAATTTATCAAATAATCACAGAAAATTAAAAAAAAATCTTATTTGGGCAGCACATGATTTTCCTTATATAATGCAATGAATTTACTTCTTTAACGGTGAAAAAGTGATGAAAAGATCCATGAAACAGTGTTCGTAACGTTTAATTGTATATATTTGGTACGATAAATTGTACATGCGGATGACAACTAAAACTATTTCGGACCCAATTAACTTATATTTTACGCAACTCTAAATTAACAATTCTCAATATTGATAGCATCCTCAATAAGCAATATATTTAAATATTTTTATAATCAATTCATCATTTAGGCGTCATTTTTGCAATTTTGACGTGGTTTTCGACAATGTCGGGCCAAATACCACCAAGTTGGCGATATTTGGGAGAGCGTTTCTTATATAATAAAAGGTAAGCCCATCACATGAAGGCATTAAAAATTTGCAAAACGTCATTTTTATCAATTTAGCGACATTTTTATTAATTTGATAACATTTTTATCAGTTTGGCAACAGTTTCGTCAATTTGGTAGCATTTAAAAAAGTCACCAAATTGGTGATATGCCCCATAATTCGTTACCAGAATTTTTCCAAGCGTTACAGACGGAGTCTTATGGTAAAGTCTTATATTTTTTCTAAAATAATGAATTTTAATCAATTAGTTGTCATTTTCATTGATTTAGCATCATTCTTATCAATTTGGCTACATTTTTATCAATTTGACGTCATTTAAAAACTCGCCAAGTTGGCGGTATTCCACCAAATTCATCGCTAAAATTTCGTCAAGCATTATGGCTTGAGAAATAGGTCATTCTTATAGCAGATAAACGATTAATGGCGTCCAAATACAAAATCATTACCCAAAGTATCTTCTATTATAGTAGATTCTTATTCTTTCCAAGATATTGGATTTTCATCAATTAGTCTTCATTTCATTGATTTAGCGTCATTTTTATCAATTTGATGACATTTTTATCAATTTGGCGATAATTTCGTCAATTTGGCAACATTTGAAAACTCGCCAAGTTGGCGATATTCCGCCAAATTCGCCGCCAAACTCTCGCCAAGCATTGTTTATGGAGAAATATGTTAGTCTTATAGTAGATAAATGACTAATGGTGACAAATTACAAAGCTATTACCCAAAGTGTCTTCTCTCCTGAATGGAACGAACTAGATCTACTAGAATGATGATAGTACATTTATCGCATAATATTACATATGAAATGTGAACAGTTTTCACAATAGTTAATATTTTTTTAATTTTGTGATTTTTTGGTAAATTTATTTGAAAAATGTGCAATATCTCGAGAATGGTTTATGCTAGCGTTCTAAAATTTATGTCAATCGGTTTCTAATGAAAAATTACATAAGATATGACTATGTACGTAACATCTTTAAAGGTTTCAATTTTTTGATGAATTTTTTGAAATTTTATTTCAAAATTTAGGGGAGTTCTAAACATTCGATTGCATGTAAAAACAATAGGCTTCCAGTATTCACTGATTGTGATTTTTATACCAAATTCTGTTCGGATGACTTTATTCGTTCGTGAGTTATCGTCTCCACTGACACACACATAGACATCACCTCAGAAACGTCTGATTCGTGTTCGAGGCTGTTTGAAACGTGCTCTCCCGTTGAAAACTCGAATTCGAATTTTCGACCTCATCACAATACTTTCCTTATACATTATACTATATAAGGAAAGTAATATATTAAATATTGTAAAATATGTTCCAATTTTCATTTATCTATATACATAAAATTGAAAATCTGTCTATCTGTCGCATCATCAGGGGAGAACGCTGACCCGAATTTGATGAAATTTTGTGCATAGCCTTGAATTAGCCCCACTTAAAATTTGGTCCATGTTTCGAGTTTCGAAGACCAGGGGTTGTAGAAGATATTAAAGGAAAACGAAACTTTTTCCTAGAACTTCCTGGTTCCTCCAAACAAAAAGATCGGAAATCGCTGGTTTAAAATATGAAAGTGAATTAAAACTGTCGTGTTAAAACTGTGGGACTGTCGGTTCTACAGATCCACTCGGCGATAAATTTGATGGTTTTTTAAAACTTCGCTAAATTGACGAAAATATCACCAAATTGGTAAAATGACGCTAAATGCATCAAAATGACACCGAATAGATGAAAATTCAATATTTTAATTCAATGTTAATAGGTTTTCTAGTTTTTATCACTTTCAACATAGTTCAAAAGTGGACTTTGGTCATTATTTTAAGTGATCACTAAACTTTGATTATTTCTGCAACGAACCCTAATTTCTATAGCATGTAGAATATAAACAAATCAAGCGATCGTAAGGCGAGTTGTATAAGAATTGCCGATTTTTTTTTCACGTAGAATTATTTAGCTCTAGAGTCTGGAAAAAATGGTTTTAAAAAAGATAAACTATTTTTAAAGGATATTTCATGTATTTGCAAATGTTTGAAATCACATTTTAGAGATGTTTAAATAAAATTGCACTTCAGATGGAAAGTGTTTTATAATCAATGCTTTATGCATGATTGATCTTTCTTGTTCGTATATATATTCGTGATAAATCAATTTTTTAAGAAAATTGTTTTGAATACTTTTCTACTTAAAAACCCAAACAAAATTCACATAAATTTTAATATTCAAACACATTTGAAATATTTATTAATTTTTAAATTAATATTCATAAAAATTATTAAAAGAAACAGTTGCTAATTTTGACACCATGAAATACAACTGCATCTGAAGCATCTGTATACAAAATTTCAGCTTCATCCGTGCAATATTGTGCGTGCTATGAAATTTTATTAAAAATTTGATGATTATTACTGTCCCAGCAATACATGGTAATGTATAGGGAAAGTATTGGAATCGTGTCGAAAATCGTAACTCGAGTTTTCGACAGATCTACACGCTTTGTGACCTCTAGAACACGAAAAAATTATTTTTAGTGTAACGTCTGTGTGCGTGTCTATCTGTTTGTGGAATGTATGTGTCCACTCTAACTCAAAAACTAATGAACCAAATTTCATAAAATTTTATAGGTAAGTTACTTGTGTGTAACCCTGGTGCTGATTAGATTTTAGTACGATTTGGGATTAAATAAACCGCCTTTTTTGTTGCGAAATGGACCGCCAAAATCTGATGTATCCACTCTAGCTAAAATACTAATTGACCAAATTTCACAAAATTTGGTAGATAAGCTACTTGTGGGATACCTTGGTGCTACTTCGATTTTGATACGTTTCGGAAAAAAAAACCTTCCTTTTTTTACGAAATGACCCGCAAAAATTGCCAAATCTAAAATTAAAGATCAAAGTATGATCAAATGTATCAATTAAATACTTGTTTTATACGTGATTTTTAACGAGGAAAAAAAATAAGACCAACCCCATTACTCTAGGACTAACCGTTCTCAAAATATTTTAGTTTTTTCGCATTTTTGTTACGCTACCTATGAAAAAATGTCCACTTCACAAAAAAAAAACGAAAATTGAATTCCAACTGCAAATTTCGTGTTATTTTGTGCAATCTAAATTTAGTGAAAATGAATTTGAGTCTGTGAGGAAAGTCATGTACTGTCCACATCAGATTTTTCATTCTGTCTGTCTATCCGTTAGCACGATAACTGCCGTAAAAATGACTATCAAAATGAAATTTTAGTATGTTGTTCAGACGGTCTGTGAGACCTATGGGAATATAAATGAAGAATATCACCCAATGAGTTTTGGATTGAACCCGGGTTGAAAAAATGAAATTGAACCCTATGGGATCTAATTTTTCAAACATTTTTTAAGCGGATTTAAAATTCATAAATTGCTTCGATAGTTTTATGAAATATTCACATTATACCATAAATATATAAAAAAATCAGCAAAATATATTTAGTAGTTTTTTAAATAAAAATTAAAATAATAATTACACCCTTTATATGGAGAGATCACGTGACCGTTATATGAAGCGATAACGTGACCCACTTCAAAATAAAATATGGCATCCACCTTATGTCAAAATCCTGATTTTTAAAGTTCTTTTACATTCAAATTTAGTGTTGCATCCGTCCTAAAACCGCTTTATTTTTGCTTAAATTCTGTGCATCTACATATTGAAACAACGCAATTACAATATAGTTGAATTTAAAAGATCATCCAACTTTGATTATTTCTACAGCCAAGCCTACTTTTCACTTATGGAAAATGTAAATACCAAAAGATGTACAATGAGTTGTTTAAGAATTGCTTCATTTCTTTAACGCAAAATTATTTAACTCATGGAGTCTGCAATATAGCTGATATGAATGAAACATTCATTGAATTTACGCAGAGAAGCAAACGATTTTTCGATGAAGTTTTAAGCATAGAGTTAAATTACTTGTACATCCATGGTTTTAATTGTTTTAATAAAGTAAATTATTATAGTATTGTGATGAATGAAATGAATGGAAAATTTTTATGAATGAAATGCTGCTTTTATATAGGGAGAGCCAGGCGTGTTATATTTCGATGACGCCATTTGAATAAATTTCATTTATTTTTGATGAAGTTTTCAAATATAATAAAATTTCGTAGTATTATGATAATTTTAAAAATATTACCGAGGAATGTATCGCATTTTAGAGATGTTTGAACCAGGCAATTTATATTTCAATGCCGTCATTTGAATGAAGTTCATTTTTTCGATGAAGTTTTATGTTTTTAAGTATAATAAATTAATATAGTATTGTGGCAATTTTAAAAATATTACCGAGGAATGTATCGCATTTTAGAGATGTTTAAATAAAATTGCATTGAAGTTGGAAAGTGTTTCATAATCAATGCTTTATGTATGATTGATCTTTCTTGTTCCGTTTACTGAGGACCTTTCCCAAAGTTAGTGGAAGAAAACCTTGTATGTAGTATTTTGAAAACCATCTATAATTAAACACATAGAAGACCTCACCTATCGATGTTTCATAAACAACGACTATCTGTAGTGAAGAAATGCGATTTTAATTTATTAAGTTCTTATTTTAATATTTATTTTATTTGTTAATTTTTTTTTATAATTTGGAGGAGTGATCATAAGTACATTTATCATGCGTCCAACATATAACCAATCTATTTCTGCATTCCGGCGTCCACCTATAACAAAGATAAGTCCAAAAAGATAAAGAAGATTAATTATCGACTACTTATTGAAGACACCTTTGTTTTTCTTTACTTAATTATTTATTTAAACAAACATATACTTTAAACTAACATCTTCAATTAAGGGGAGTACTCACCTTTGAAGTACTAAAATCCAGAGTATTTTACTCTGTTTTCGATTCTCTACAGTTTCTTTAAAAATTATCCAATTTAAGCCAAATTTTCAGAGTTAATTTTTCTTGGATTTTGCATTTTGTATATAAATTTATTTTATTATCAAAGAACAACATCCTTATTTTCAGTTAGTAAATGGAATACACCTTTTTAAATTTTCAAATTTGTATTGAATTACTCCCCGCAGCTATAGAACCATAAAAATTAATTTTTAGTTAAAACTTTGGCGTTTTGAGAATATAAATACATTATATATGCACCTACACCTATTTATTTTACCATATATTAAGATATATTTTGTACAGACTACTATAAGTTTAAATATAAGGAAATATCACAATAAAAATTCATTTCAAATATTGTATGCAAAACTTATAAATATGCTTTTGCTATAAAATTAGGTGGAGTTTGTAGGTAATAACACCATATACTTACTCTAAAAATTTCAAAATGATATGTTCAAAACATTTTAGTATACAGTGCGCGCCAACCAGAAAAACGCGTTTAAATGCCCGAGTCAGCTGAACTTCACAGAGGTGTTATTTTCTTTATTTCGTGATTGTAGCGGTTGTAATTGGAATATTTTAATGCGGTTTGGTTTAAACGATTCAGAAAACTCCAAATATTATGAATATGCAAAAACTGAAAATTTGATTTTTTGAAGGTTCAAATGTGTGTACTCCCCTTAATAATTGTACAATTCGTAATCATTTTCAATTTAACTTGGAGGCGAGTGTGATAATGAAATATAATTTACAATAAACTGATTCTTAACAAACACGAATTCCTCATGATAGCAAAAGCTGTACCTGTTATGGATTTCTCTTTGACGATGAACGCCAACTTTTTACTCACGGAGAACCACTTAGATTCCCAACTTTTCATCAAATCATTCCCAATTCTCTTCTAATTTCTTGTACGAAAATTTGACTTGTTCTTCTAGTTCCTCCTCCCCCCTTGGGCCCATTGGCTGGTGAACTAGTTTGTGGAAGTTGTCACTGGCCGGAGATACACTGGGCGTAACTGTTTGAGGGCCTGCGGACCACTGACCATGTGACCTTTCGATGTGTGTGAGAAATCTCTATTTTGATCTAAATGTCAACCACTGGCGACTGTCTGATTGAGTACATTGTTTGAGACTTAGAAAAAGATTATTGCCACCTTCTGATACTTGTTGATAGAAGTGATGATCAATGAGGGTTGTCCTCGCAGTTTTCGAAGTTAGTGCCAAAATAACTATGAAGATGGTCCCCCGCATACAAATTTTAAATACTGCTGATATTTGTAAATGACATTAATACCTATCGAAAATGACAACTTCCATTTTGTTCTGCAATATATATTGTGCAATTGCGGTCGGGTTGCCGGCAGCTGTACTATTTAACCTCAAAAACACTGTGTTGTAGATCTTGTGAAGCATTTCTTCATTGTAACAGAAGTGATTTCATTGTATTATATAGAGAAGGTTATGTGCTACCCACATCATGTTTTTTTATATTCGTGGTAATGGTTTTATGTAAAGTGCTTGAGGGTTCAAAATCACCTTCTTACTTTCTCTATATACATAGTGTAATGTATAGGGAATGTATTGTGACGAAGTTAAAAATTCGAAATCAAGTTTTCGACGGAAGATCACGTTTTAACCATCCCTGAATTCGAATCGAACGCTTTTGAGGTAATGTATGTGTGTGTGTCCGTGAGATTGTGGAGACGATATTTCACGAAGAAATGGAGCGTTTTAGACGAAATTTGGTACAAAAATTACAAATTTTGAAAAAATCAGAACCTTCAATAGTGTTAAGTAAATAATAATTCCTTATGTAATTTTTCATTAGAAAACAATTGGCACAAATTTTAGAACGCTAGCATGAACCGTTCCCAAGATATTGAACTTTTTTTTAAAAAATTTAACAAAAAATCACATAAATTTAAAAAAATATTTACCATTGTGAAATATGTTCACTTTTCATTTATAATATTATGCGCTAATTTTGTTAACATCATTCTCGTGGATCTAGTTCGTTCCATTCACGAGAGAATATACTTTATGTAATAGTTCTGTAAGTTGACGCCTAGCACTTCTCCAACAGTCATTTATATATTTAAAAAAATGCTCTGTTGTCCGTTTGTCTGTAACACTTGACGATCAATTTTGCGAAGTTGGCGACTTATTTAGCTAAATATCACCAACTTGACGATATTTTGCCACAAATTGATGAAAATATCGTTAAAATTGCAAACATAACTCTAAGTTAACGAAAATAGCGTCAAATTGATGAATTAATTATTAAAATATTTTAATATATATATATATATATATATATATATATATATATATAATATATATATATATATATATATATATATATATATATATATAATGTAATTTTCATTTCTTTTCCGTCCATCCATTTGTAACGCTTGGGGGGATATTTAGCGACGAATTTGTCAGGATGTCGCCAACTTGCCTACTTTTTAAATTTTACGAAATGGACGAAAATGTCGCAAAAATGATAAACATGTCTCCAAATTGATAAAAAATGGCGTCAATGGGAAGTAATGTTTTGCATATTTTGAACCCCGTCATAAAAGGGTATAATTAGTATATAAGTAATGCTCTTATCTCCGTTTGTCTGCAACGCTTGGCGATACATTTGACGAATAATCTAGCGAAATATCGCCAACCTGGCAATATTTCGCCCCAGATTGACGAAATTGAGTCAGAATTTAAAAAAATTACGCCAAGTTAATTAAAATGACACCAAATGATGAATTAATTATTAAAATATCTTAATACATGGACTATATTGCTAATTGCGGATGCTATCGACATTGATAATGTCGATATTGATAATGTCAATATATTGATAATGTCGATATTGATAATATCAATATCGATAATGTCAATATCGATATTGTCAATTTAGAGTTGCGTGAAACATAAGTTAATTTGACACTTAGAAATAGTTTTGCATGTTATCATACGGAAAAGCATCTAATGTACAATTCAACATTAAAGACACTGGGTCGTAGATGTTAAACATCATTCTTTCAGTGAACGAAATACATTGATTGCATTATATAGGGAAAGTCCTGCTGCCCACATCAGATATTTTTGCCCAATGTAACAAGACTATTTAATGAAAAGAACTTAAAATTGGCAAAGACTTGTATGCACTTCCTGAAGATTTTACATTTTCTTAGCTTCTATCCCCAATTTAATTAATTTTATTATTCTCTTAATTAATATAATTTCCTACGTATTGTTCCTTTCTCCGAACAAATTTATTACTCACTGACTTTACTTAACTATTTTTTATAATTTTGTCTAGGGTATTTTGCCAGATCTCTAAAATTTCATTGGTTGTAGTAGTTTAATTATATATATATATATATATATATATATATATATATATATATTCCACTAATTTCACAAATTAATCGATACTGTGGCAGCAGCCGACTCTGCCAAAAACATCGATCGAAGATGCTAGAAATCAGTACGCGAATTATAAGTTCTAATCCGAAGCTAGCTTTTGGTTTAACCTTACTATGTCGGTCTTGTAAGCACTAGGTCCCGAGTTCGAGACTGGCTCGTGACCATCAACATCAGTACCTACAATACCATTCTCAAAACACTGACGAATATCCAAGTTCAATATAACTCGTATCACGTCAACTGCGCTCCAACTGAGTGGTGACTCCTTTTATAGACTCTATAGAAACTTCTGGAAATTTCTCATATCTCGTAGAATACTTATATGTCGAGGTGATTCTCGAATCTTCGAAAAGTCGCCAAATTGACTATACATCGCCAAATCTGGCAACTCTCTTCCGAATTTCAGCATCTAGAAACCCTAGATTCATGTTGTGGGAAAGGTTGCGTATACGGATGTTTCCTCCGTCTAGTTTTCGAAAGTGAGAGGGGGGAAAAGAACTCCAGAGCATTTAACGCATTTGTAGCAATATATATGGGGAATGCTCTCGAGCCAACTTCATTTCAAAACCCCTGATAAATCCGAATACTTCTTCTATATTCGTGATTTTACATTCTTGCAATAATACAGGGTGTCCCAAAAGGATTGAAACACGCTTTTAATTCTTTACCTGTTGGAGATAAGTGGGCAATATAAATTGCAAAAATGTTGAAAGTAAGGTAGGAAATAAGACTACGTTAATGAAATAGTCCTCCCATTCATTTTCAAAAGGTTACGCTTTTTAAATTTTTATACGACCCCCTTAGACAAATTTGGGCAATCAGAAAATTTTTGTTTTTAATGCAACAAGATCATTAAAAAACCGCATATCTGTATCTTTAAAATCAACTGAATTATGTTAAAGGCAAAAAATATGACTTATGCCACTTTTCCGTACCATATGAAAGGCTGTTTCATCAGTGAAAATAGGGATCATAAACAAATTGACGATGGTAATTGTTTAGATCAAAAATACGTTAATATGTCTCAAAATGCATTATCACAAATGCATCTAAATAAAGCATTACACAGACGGAGATAATATAAAGCAGTGGTACTCACTACGAAGTTGGGTATCCTATGTATTATCATCCAGTTTTATCTTTTTTGTGATATGTCACAAATTTGCATTTCTAATTCTATATATAGTCCCCATTCACAATGTTCAATTTTCAATTAAATATAACTCGCTCAATTTTAAAGATACAGATATGCGGGTTTTTTAATGATCTTGTTGCATTAAAAATAAAAAATTTCTGATTGACCAAATGTGTCTAAGGGGGTCGAATAAAAATTTAAAAAGTGTAACTTTTTGAAATTAATGGGAGGACTATTTCATTAACGTAGTCTTATTTCCTGCCTTACTTTCAACATTTTTGCGATTTACATTGCCCACTTATCTCCAACAGGTAAAGAATTAAAGCGCGTTTCGATCTTTTTGGGATACCCTGTATAGTATTTTCCAACTGAAACTCCTTGCATTCATAGGCGGAGTTAGGGGAGAGCTTGGGTGCTAAGCATTCCTGAAAATTTCAATAGCACCCCCCAAGGATTTTCCACATTTATATTAATATTATACACTGCAACTGAAATCATAAGAAGTAAAGAGGCTTTAGCATCCTCTAAAGCGGCGTTTATAAAGTGTGTTCCGTAACAGAAGCCAGGGCTTCCACAATGAGATGTTTT
This sequence comes from Amaurobius ferox, assembly GCA_951213105.1. Classification (NCBI taxonomy): domain Eukaryota; kingdom Metazoa; phylum Arthropoda; class Arachnida; order Araneae; family Amaurobiidae; genus Amaurobius; species Amaurobius ferox. The sequence continues at coordinate 64,442,844 of OX578146.1, forward strand.
CGTATAAATTTATGAAAACTAAAATCGAAAAAAAAATTGAATGCATAATTTAGGTCACATTGAACTGTTTTGCCATCAAATGAAATTTTAAAAGTGTTCTGCCATCAAATTAAAACTTCAATGCATTTCCGCTAACAAAAAAGTTTGAAAAACACTAGCCTAAAGGATCTTCACCACCCCCAAACAAAAAAATTTTAATTGTTTTATTGCAGCACATTTTCATTTTTAATACACATTTCATGCTTATAAAAGGCTGTTTGATTTACGGTGTTATTGGTGAAGTTCCAGTTTAAGTTTCATGATATTTATTTTTGGGTTGGAGTGAAATTAAAATTTATAAGATAACTTAATACCGCCGCAACTGTACGCACCGGCTCTGGTTCCATTCCGATTGGAATCCTCCTAGTCTCCGCATTAGGGAGGGATGCAACCAATATTTCTTTCAGGCATGCCTCCGGGGGTGCGAAGCCCCCCCCCCCCGGGCACATTTTATGTTTACCTAGTTTCTATTTATGTGACATAATTTAGATATATGTATTTATATAGGGCAAATAGAAAACTTGCCCCCCCCCCCGGCCTAAAAGTCCTGAAAGAAACACTGTGCGTTATCTCCTCAACATATGCAATCTGTTGTTGCAGAACTGTTATTTCTCACCTTACCAAAAAATATTTTTTTTTATCCACTTCTTATAGATTGTAAATATTTTTGTAAATATTTTTTAAACATGTTAATGTATATGTTAAAAAATTGTTAAATATGTTAACAAAAATTGTTAAAAAATTGTTAATGTTACTTTTTCCTTTTAGGAGAATTGTTTGCGGCAATAATGGAAAAACCAGTGATTGTGGTTAAAATGATTGTATTGGGAGATAGTTCTGTTGGAAAAACATATCTTACACTCAGGTTCTGCGATGGAAAAGTTGTAATAAACCCAGAAATTACTATTGGCATAGACACGTTTTTTAAAACAGTCGTTGTTGGTAATCAAACTGTGAAGGTAATTTTTGAAATCCTCTATGTCCTAGGTCATTTAATTTGTAAAAGGTGCATATTTAAAGTTTAGAAACAAACTCGTTAAATAGGTCGTTGAGACTAAATGAAAATGAATGCTTCTTTGAAAGCAAGAAAAGTTCAAAAATCCTCAGTAGCGGATTGGTGGATATTTATAAACTCGAAAAACTTTTAACGGTCTACTGCTTTATTCACAAACATTAATCACTCCCTCCCCCTATAAAAAATAACTGCTTAAATGAAATTTCTCAAACGTGTTTTCTCTATATCGTCGTTGATACTGCAATAGATCATCAACATTTGCAAGTTTTCAGGGAAGCAATAAAAAGCTTTGTTCGTTAGATATAGAAGATTCTACAAGGTGCTTCCATAAGTAGTTCCCACAAGGAGGTCCCCCCCCCCAAACTTATTTATGAATTCCCGCTGTGTTATCTTTATAGACTTTGTTATCATAAGTTTTCAAAATAAACACCCACTCTGCAACGGTATAGCCATCCAGAAAGACTTTCAACGACACAGTAAGCTACACTCACAGACAATGAAAGTTGCGCACCAAGAAAACATGGTACAACCGCGAAATGATGTAAATAGCTGTTAGGCGAACAGGTATGCAAATGCCCCAGTCTGGTGTGATTGCACATGGCCGTACACCCATGAGTGGCGCTGCAAGCATAAGCCAGCGGCCTTATAAACCGGCGTGTACTCGACGCCCCATCAATACGAGAAGCTTCAGCCGATGCAAGCACGAGTACAGAGTGAAAAGAATGGTGGGTAGACGTCAGAAACGTCGATATACGCAACTGACGGACTTCGAGAGAGGCTTGATCATAGGGCTGAAAACCGCAGGGTGGTCAGCGCGCCGGATAGCCCGTCACGTGGATCGTTCGGACTATATCTTCTGACGGTGTTGGGAGCACTGGTCACTGGACGCAACCCAGACACGGAGGACCGGCTCTGGACGGACAGGTATGCCGCGTGTAGAGATGATCGAATGATCGTGCGGCAGGCACGTATAGAACCTACGGTGACCCGATCCGCGATACAGGCACACGTAACGGCTCCTGTGTGCCCGCGAACCATATCTACACGCCTGAAGAAAGCTAATCTGCGATCCCAGCGTCCCTTACGTGTGCTTCCGTTACCAAGGGAACATCGGCTGCTCCGGTTGCAGTGATTCCGGGCCAGAATAACGAGGAACGCCACAGATTGGCGATGTGTGGTGTTTAGCGATGAGTGCCGCTTCGTTTTAGGGACCGATGATCAGCGTGTCCGGGTATGGAGGTCCCCTACACAACGCCACAATCCCAACCTTGTTAGCGAACGACACACCAGTCCCACTGCAGGCATCATAGGCTGGGAAGCCGTAGCCTACGACAGCCGATCCACTCTAGTAGGGGTACCTGGAACATAGACGGGCCAGCGATACGTGGATGAGATTCTACGGTCCCATGTGCTCCCATTCGTTGCTGTTATTCCAGATTCGAAATTCCAGCAGGATAATGCCCGGCCGCACACGGTTCGGAACGCCCAGACCTGCCTGAGTCATGTCTAGACACTTCCGTGGCCTGCCCGCTCCCCAGACCTGTCCTTTATCGAGCTTGTGTGAGACCAGATGAAATGTCTGCTGCCTCTTTACCGCAATCTTCGAGATTTGGAACGTAACATCCAACAAGTGTGGACTCGTCTGCCGCTGGACAACATCAGGCGTCTGTTCGACACCATGCCGGACCGTATTGCTACTTGTATCGCAGCACAAGGCGGTGCTACGTGCTATTGAGAATGACTAGATTGTATGGTTTTGTGATCATGTATATCATTCATCTGTATCCTTCCATCAATAAAATTTCAGGTCCATCCTATACGTCCTTCTTGGTGGCAACTTTCATTGACCGTGAGTGTATATATAGATACCAAATATAAATAGTTTAAAGATGCTACTCATTACATTAGAAGCATGATTTCAAAATTTGGGAAAACCTACTATTGTCGGACCATGTGAATATGAATCAATATAACTATTACTCACTCACAGTTATACTATATACCTCACGCACAGTTATACTATATACCTCACGCGCAGTTATACTATATACCTCACGCGCAGTTATACTATTTTACAGATGCGGTCCTTGCTTTGCATTCAGAAAGTGCCGAATGGGGCCCAATTTGTAACAACCAACATCCCACTAGCGTGGGAAAATACAAAAAAAAATTATCAATGAATAATTAAACAATAAAGATAAGCAAAAACAGGATTCTGGACGGCAAAAACAGATCATTGGTGAAGGTCTGTCAATACAGAATGTAATGACCTCTGCTGAAAACACATGCCCGACAGCGTCGCTTCATGCCAAGAATAAGATCATCTATGGCGGTTTGAGGTATCTGTGCCCATTCACGGAGCAGACGTGTTCTTAGCTCGTAAAGGTTCTGTGGAGGTCATGGAACTTTAACTTCTAACAAGCATGTCCCATACATGCTCGATGGGATCAGGGGCGTGCTGGGTCCCCCAAGAGGGCGATGGATAGACCGGTACGGGGGCGCCAACTACCGGGGAGTCTGGGGGTGCTTAAAACATCGTTTTGTCTTACTTAACATTAAGTAATAGAACCTAAAATTATGTATTTAAAAAAATAGCTTTAAATAAAAATAAAGGTAAATAAAATAATTGAGAACAAGATTTCCGTTGATGTAATATATATTACAATATGCATATTTATTTAATATCGCCTGAAATAAACATGATTTATTTGATGTACTGAACATATATCAGCTACTTGTCAGAATTTAACAAATGGTAAATATAAATGTAAAGGATACCTATATCATACTAAGTGGTTAAACACTGTGCAATCCCTTCATTTCAGAGATCAATTGACACAACTTATCAATTATAGTGTCACTGTCTGTAATGTTCAATAAGTCTGATTCAGATTGCGTTAATAATAATGTCTCCAAGTTGTCACTGCTTAAGGTAGATCTGAATCTTGTTTTAATAATCTTCAACTTGAAAAAAACCCTTTCACATGTTACTTGAGTCATCGGGATTGTCAAGAGCAGCTTATATACAGTTCATTATACTGACGAGAGTACATGCTATAGTTAAGAAGCACTTCGTAAGCACACTTTAAGCAAGAATTTCACTTATTGTAATTGCAAGGTTTAAATGTTGAGTTCTCCTCTTCGTCAAAGTCATCAGCAGATAAATCACGTTCTGTGGGATCTTCTTCATGATACTCTTCACTGATTGTCTTTTTGCTTATTTGGAGCCATACATTAGCAAATGAAGTAAGTTCTTCAACAAGCTTTCCATTGTCAAGTCTTGGGAGAATCTCTACTATTTTGTCCAGGGCTTTGGGAGGTAAGGGCTCTTTATTGCCAAACTGCTTAGGATCAAACCAGGCTAGATCTAGGTACAAGTTTTTGTATTGGAGAAGTCTGTTTTTTATAGTATTGATGAGAGTATCTATGACACTGTAAAATGTTGAAATTTTAAAACCATCTACTTCTGAGGTATGACCAACATCTTCATGACCAGCATCTTCTCCGTGAAGCTTTTTCTTTTCCCCTTTCTCTGTCGTTTCTCTTTCAATTCAGTTTCAATGCAAATACTTGCCAAAGGCTCATCTTTTTTTACTCTTCATCTAAACTGCGAGTCATTATCTATACGAATGTTCTTGCAGCTTGTAAAGTTTCATCAAAATTTTGACGTAATTCTTTAAGTTTTAAGTGAGAAGTTTCGATGAGTTTCCATGCTTGAACGAAATCGAGATTCTTAGTCTGTAAGTAATCAGACAAAGGAGTGATTTATCTTAAAACATTTCATAAACAACATAGCTAACAATATTGTATCAAAACTTGTAAACTTTATGAAAAGACCTTCAGCATCATTTGTTGTTTTAGAGTTAAACTCTGGAGAACTAGATATCTTAAACAAGGCACTGACCAATTATAAGTAAATAACCTTGGTAGGGTGAGATTTTTCAATATCATATCTTGACCGTAGCATTACTGCGGCTCCGCCACCTGGTCATGCCAATAGCTTCCACCTTAAAAGAAAGGTTTTTGTAATCTTTTAAGTGACTCCTTCATAAACACTTGAGCTTCTTCTTGCAGTACATTAAAAAATGATATAGTTGCAATGAGACATTGGGCAGTGTCAGTGAGAACTAGGTTCAGCACATGGGCATAGTACCAAGTGTGAATGTGGTGTGGAATTACTTCAGATAATCTTGCTGTCAATCCTTTAAAATGACCATTCATGTTAAAAGCTCCATCAAAAGCGTTAGTAACGCAGTTCTGGATCGGTATGTCGGCATCTTCCAAAACGGTTCTGAGTGACTGAAACAGATCCTCGCCTGTGGTGTAAACCACACATTTTATAGCTAGCAGTCTTTCTACGACTTCAGAACCCTTAACGTAGCATAAGACATATGCACATTGGTCGTAACTTGAAACATCTACTGTAGTATCCATTAGGATGGAAAACTTCCCTGCCAATTTCCCTTCCTCACATATTTTGCTTTTCATTTCTTCGTTCATGTATTGTAAGATTTTCACAATCATGTTGTTACTTAAAAATGTAACTTGATCTCCTCTTTCTACTGGCATGTTCTTCCTTTTTTGAATTTCGTTGGGTTTTCTGTTCTAGAGAGAGTTGGTTTTACTTTTTGAAATTACACTGCTCACATGCTTCTCTAGAATTGCATCATATTTTCTTAGCATGAGAATCATCTGTAAAAAATCTCCATGGTTCACTGAGTCGTCATCCAAAGTATGAGCAGATTCTACTTTTCCCCGAAGAAGAAAACCTTGTTTACCTATCAATTTCAAAACATCGACTACTGTTTCTACTAAATGTCTTCTTTCTTTTACTTCCTGTTTCCTGTTGGCCATTTGGTTCCCAAACAGAAGATCGGGCAAACTTTTCTTACCTTTCATTAGCATGAAACAATTCACAGATTGTGTGTAAGTTTTCGAGTTTTCATGCTCCTGTAGTCTCTAATGGACATGCTTCCAATCGCTGAATCCAGAGCAAAATGCTCTGATGTGGATTTGCTAAACGCAACGCAAATGAAACAGAACGGTTGTTGTGTTTTTCCGTTGTAGGATAGCCACTGCCTTCGGAAAATTTGGTTGTTGTCGTTGAGACCCAGACCGTCCGACCTACCAGAAAGCGGAAAATTTGGTTACCACTGTTACTTTCTTCGATTTTAAATACTGATTTTCTATCTGTAAAAGGCACTTCTTTTTCATCAGGCTGAACTGGTTGGAACGCCAAGTATAATTGCAAGTCATTTGCTCCCAGTTTCTTAAAGTAATCAATATCTACTGTTTGTGTATTAAATGAAGTGCTTTGGCTTGAGTGCGGTTTTGTATTTGACGTTGATAGTCCTGGTTCTTGTAATTGTTCGTGTGTTGTTTCTGCATTGTCTGAATTCGAGAAGGTTCCAGGGAATTCTTTTACAAGACTTTGTTCGGGCCAACGGCCGTACCGTGCTGAAAACACCGGTTCTCGTTAGATCACCGAAGTCAAGCAGCATCGGGCGCGGTTAGTACTTGGTGAGTGACCACCTCGGAACACCGCGTGCTGTTGGCCATCTCGGGTGCGGTATCCCCGTGGTTTGCGCGCTAGATTTGCACGCTACCACAAATGCCGCCGTGTTCATGCGGAGTACGATCACGTTAAACATGTGGGTCCGTAAGTCCTTCCGAGAGGTTGGTGGTAGGGGAAGGAGGGTACGGTCCCTGTGGATGCCTCCCCCACTGCGTTCCGGTCTAAATTGGGTGGCACTTCCCGGCCGTCCATACAGTTACCTTACACCTTTCTGGTAGGTCGGACGGTCTGGGTCTCAACAACAACAACAAGACTTTGTTCTTCAACAGAATCGTTCAATTGCGTTCCTTGGCTCGATACTTCATTTTCTAAGAGTGATGGCGTTGTTCACAATCTGAGGATTTTGATAAAAAAGCTGTTACTTTGGGGCATGTTTTAGCAGATTCATGCAACATTTTATTTCTTTTATCTTTCTTACATTCATGGCCGCTTTTCTTTTTTTTTTCTCTTCCATTTCATTACTATTGGAACTCTGAAAACAATGAAATAATAAGTAATTAAAAATAAAAAAAATAAGTAATTAAAAATAAAAAAATAAGTAAGCAGAAGGAAATAACAAGGCAAAATGACCTCCAAATAAAAAAAAACTGACATTTAAAAATCAAAATTTTAGTGCATACTTATTGTTAATAAGTATCCTTTAATCTTAGGCATTAAAATAAATACAGTTGAAATAAAGTACCCTAGTCTCACCAGGGCCGAATTAACATGTCGGTGAACCTGGGAGCCTCGCTTTAGAGGCGGCCTCATCTTGAAAGAAAAATAGCAAAAAAATATATATATATATCGAGAAAAAAAGCAAATTTACTCTTTTTTTGTTGAAATATAATTCCGAAAAACAATTAGTGATGTTATCTTTTACGTGTGGGTATCAAAATTTGCTATAAACAGGGCAATTAAACTAAATATAACACATTTATAAAACACAAACTTACCATAGGCATCAATGCTACGGCTGCAGGACGTGAATGAAACGAGATGGGCGGCCTAAGGGAGATTTCTTCCTTTTCAGGGCGTCCCCTTGTCTTTCAATTTCCTTGAATAAACCAAAATTACAACAAAACACTTCATAATACGCCGCGGAGTTAGAACTTAGCACAAGCTCATTCCTTCGTTTCGCGTTTCAACAGCGGCATCGGGCAGAGCAGTTAGTCGCAGAGTCACCACCTCCGCATTAAAAAGGGCAGTGAGTGCTGGTACCGTCTTCTGCGCCATATTTCTCGGAGCAATCAGTCTCGCACTGAAGTATTATTTAGATACGTTTTGGTTTTTTTTTTTTTTTTTTTTTACATAAGCAATTCGAACGAAAATTTTACATCCAGGAAGGCGAGAGGCGCCGTGAGAAGAGGGCGCACCGGGACATGTCCCGGTGGGCCAGCACGCTCCTGGATGGGATTAAAATCGGTTGATCTCGGTGGCCATTTCATACGAAGCAGTGTTTCCGATTCTAAGTACTGACCGACAATGCGAGCCCTGTGAACTCGCGCGTTATCGCCCATAAAATGGCATCAGAACCCATGGCCGCAAGAAATGAGAAAACATAATGAGCAAGGATGTCATCTCTACACTGGAATTCACTTACAGTACCGTGAGGGAAGATGTAGATAGAGATCAGTGCCGGCGCCGACAGCAATCCCTGCCAAACCATCAAACCACCGGCTCTGTATGCATGCACTTCGCGGATGTTACTGGCAAGATAGTGAGTTCCAGGCGTTCTCCAGACCAATATCCGTCGGAGATCACTATGTACACCGTGACTCCTCCGTGAAGAGTACAATACCCCATTGTTGTGGAATCTAGTGGAGGTGATCTCGAGCCCCAGTTTAAGCTCCCTCCCCCCGCGAGGCTGTTATTGGGACACAAACGTCTTGCATACAGCTAACCTGAATGTAACCGTCTCTGAACAGTTTGCCAAGATACCGCTCTCCCTGCCGACGCTGCAAAGCCGGAAGCAATCTGATGTGCAGCTATTGACCAGTTGCGTCATACTTGCAGACACTGAAAACGGTCATCCTCAGCGGTTGTGCCATTTGGACGGCCAATTACTGGCCTTCGCGACTCTGTTTTTCACTCTTAATACTCGTGAGGCAGGCATCCAGAGGCAACAAATGGCAGAATGATTGACATATAGGTCTCGAACTACTCAAGATTGACGCCCCATTACCCATCATCGTATTACGTCACTCATGATGATGTCGTCTACTCATTTTTCAAAATTTAGTTACTACGATTTTTCCTTCTAGAATTCGTAACTCAAAGATACAGACTCTGCGCAAAACAGGTAGTTTTTATACCTAATACGTTTCCTTGTTAACAACTGTTGGCATGTAAAATGTTTTCTGCGGGCTAGTTTCCTCGTACGTGCGGTTGTCTTGTATGCAAATTTTGTGGCTACACCTTCTTTCTTTCGCTGAATAAGCTAATTTTCCGCCTAATATGTTATTTCTCCTTATTCTATGCACAAAGTGTATTGCACTTATTGATGCTAATTTTCCATTTGTTGCTTAACTTTAGGACATGAGTGAAATATTTGTGTGGGAATATTACTGCCCCACTTAATTAAAAAAAAAAAAAAGATCTGTTGTTTCAGTATCGCGGTAAATGTAATTTTAAAATTTCTAGTTTCCTGTGTAATTACTTTTCCTACTATATACATTCATAACCGTAAAAATTTGCGCACCAAGAAAGAGTTGTCAGAATCGAACGAAATTTTATACATGTGAGTGCAACGTTGATATAAGTAATTACAAAATCACAGCAAAAGTATCATTTATTACAGGAAAAACTACAAATGAATGGAGGTTCTGATATCCTGTTGAGCCACCTGTAACGTGAATACACGATGCGAAACGGACGAGCAATGAGACATACAGGTCCCGTATGGTGTCCTGCGTCATCTCATTCCATATTTGTTGTAAACGGGCCTCTAGTTCGACCAAACTCGTAGGCTGTCCAACTTGCGGTCCCAAGTGATCCCAGATATGCTCGATCGGTGACAAATCTGGGAATCGGGAAGAGCCGTAATGTGGCGGAGGCATTCCTGTGACACCCTTGCTGTATGTAGCCGAGCATTGTTCTGTTGAAAATTCCATCTGGGAGCCCTGCCATAAGTGGCTACACATGTGGCTGAAGGATCTCACGAACGTACCTCTGAGCTGTCATGGTTCCGTGGATCAATATTAGAGGTGACCGGCTGTCATATGCGACGGCACCCCATGCCATTACACCAGCTGTGAGAGCGGTGTGCCGCTGTAAAGCGAAGGCACGATTGAGGCGTTCACCACGGGGCCTTCACACACGTACACGGTTGTCATCACTGCCCAAATTGAATCTTGATTCGTAGCTGAAGACGACCTGGTTCCATTTGGTTGCTGTTCAATCCCTTCGAGCGCGACACCACTCCAAATGGAGGCGACGGTCGGTGTGTGTCATTGGCAGCACACGTAATGGGCGCCGCGATACCAAATGCCCTTCAGCCAGGCGCTTCGAGGTGGTACAGACAGACACAGGGACCCGTAGTGAAGGTGCTGCCTGTATCCGGATGGCAGACAATGATGCAGTTGACTCTGTGCGTGCGTGTCGGGTGATGTGACGGTCTTCTCTACTGTTGGTCTGCCGAGAGCGTCCTGAGCCTGGCCGCCGTGTATGCGACCTCTCTCTCGTCCACTGGTCCCAACACCTCCTCACAGTAAAGTCAGAACGGCCTAGGTGGCGGGCTACTGGGCGAACTGACCACCCGGCTTTCATCATCCCGATGATTCTTCCCCTCTCGAACGGCGAAACGGCATCCCTAATGAAAAAGCGTCCCTCTGCAACAGATTAAGTACGGTCAAAAACATTCGCGTACATTTTTTCTGCGGCAGGGAGAACGAAGTTCAACGCCCTTTGTGACATTGCGCAATCACGCTGTATTTCTAATCATTTGCATATCTGCCTGATACGTACCTTCATGCCAAGTTTCGTTCCGATCCCACAATTACTTCTTGGTGCGTAAATTTTTATGGCAATGAGTGTACATAGTAAAATCTATTAGGAAAGTACAGTGACGGAGTCTAAAGTTTGATTTCGAGTTTTCGACGGAAGAGTGCGTTTCAAGCATCCCTGAACTCGAATCTATCGTTTTTGAGGCGATGGCTGTGTATATGTCTATAATTACAATCTGCGGAGACGATGTCTCACGAACGAATAAAGAGATTCGAACGAAATTGGGTACAGAAACTCCAAACAATGAATATTGAAAGCCTAGTGATTTTAAATGCAATCGAATGTTCGGAACACACACAAATTGTCGAATGTTCGGAACACACACAAATTGTCGAATGACATTTTAAAAAAGTCACCAAAAAATCAGAACCTTCAATAACGTTACGTAAATAATCATATTTTTTACGTAATTCATCATTAGAAAACGATTGACACAAATGTTAGAATGATAACGTAAACCGTTTTCGAGACACTGCACTCATTCGAATACATTTATCAATAAAGTCACATAAAATTTAAAAAAATGTATTATCTATTGCAAAATATGTTCACTTTTCATGTATACTATGCGATAAATTTGTTAACATTATTCTCGTTAATCTAGTTCGTTCCATTCAGGAAAAGATGCTTTGTGTAATAATTTTGTATTTTGACGCCATCAATCATTTATATATAAGAAATCGTTTTCTCTCCGTTCATCTGTAACGCTTGACGATACATTTAGTTGACTAATTTAGCGGAATATCGCAAACTTAGCTACATTTCTCTCTATATTGATAAAAATATCGTTATAATTGCAAAATGACACGACGTTAACGAACATGAAGCCAAATTGAAGAATTTATTATTAAAATATTTTAATATATAGACTTATATTTCTTATTGTAGATGCTATGAATGATAAGTATCAAGTTGAATTTGCGTGAAATGTAAGTTAATTGTATATTTCGAAATAATTCTACGTGTTGTCATCCGGAAAAGCGCCAAATGTACGAATCAACATCAAAAACATTTTGCCGTTGATTTTATACATCATTTTTTCACTGTGAAAGAAGTAAAACCATTGCATTATATATGGAGAACCATGTGGTCCCACATCAGAATTTATTTTAATTTGATATGCACGATTTTTCAGTCATCTTATATAATCTAATGAGTTCGATATGCAGGGTCCACTTCGACGATAAGAGCTTGCAATTTCGTCCCAGTAGCTCAACGGTAGAGCATCGGCAGGCCAGTTCGGAGATCCAGAGTTCGATTCCCGATTGGGCCAGCAAGGCTCTTTACAGATGTTCTGATCAATTTCAGGGTATTGTATAAATCTTCTTAAACTAGAGTAATATTTTTATTTTTTTTTTGCAGTTTCAAATTCTGGACACTGGTGGCCAGGAGCGATTCGACAGCTTGAGTCTGCAATATTACAGAAATGTAGATGCTGCAGTTTTTGTGTATGACGCAACAGACGTGGAGTCTTTCAGACAGCTGCGACACTGGATTGCTGAATTCAATCAATGCTGGGGTAACGCTTCTGATCATATCCCAAAAGTATTGGTTGGAAACAAATGCGAATGTAAAAATTTAATAGCTGTGAACAGAAATATGGCCAAGAAGTTTGCGAATAACCACAACATGAAACTTTTCGAAACATCAGCCATAGACGACAAAGAAGCTGAAAACGTCAATGAAATTTTCATGACTATAGCTCGAACTATGATTCAGAGAAAGCAAACTTCGAAAATGTCTTCTTCACATGAACGTCTCAAGTTAAGTGTAAATAATCATATTTACTTGAAATTTGAATCTAAACAAAAGGGCGCTGATGCTCCCAAGTGTCTCTGTTAATTTTTCCATATTCTGAAAGTGAAATTATCTTGAATATGATCTATTCTTCATTTCAGTTTTGGGAAGAAAATGTACTTATGTAAATTGTTTTCAATTTATTTATGTAACCATAAATTCACTGTGGGAGTTAAATTATGAAATATTTTACAAGAATTTCCCAGATTGGGAAAATTTCCAAAAATTAAAAATGTTATTTATCTGAAAATTGTATCTAATCAGAAGGGCAATGGTAATATTTAATGTTGCTATGTTAGCTATTTCACCAATTTATTTATTTCAATCTCCATATTCTGAATTGAAACTTGTCTGAGTATGACCAAAATTTTTAATTGTATTTTTGACAGCAATTTAGTCTTTTGTAAATGGCTTTTTTTTATTTATTGACATAACTAAGTTATAAAAGTTAAATTACGAAATATTTTAAGAAATTTTCGAAATTAAGAAAATTTCCAAAACTTGAAAACGCCATTGACATAGAAATTAAATCTAAGGACAGTAGTAATATCAGTTGTTGCTGTTAACTATTTCTGTACCTGATTTATTTCAAGCTCCATATTCTGAATTGAAGCTACATGAATATGACTTATTTTTATTCTTGAGAGTAAAAACATTCTCATGTAAATGATTTTTAGATATACTGACGTAACCATAAACTTATGAAAGCCAAATTGCGAAATATTTCAACAAATTATAAAATTAAGGAAATGTGCAAAAATTAAAAATGCTATTCGCGCTATAAATTAAATCTAATTACAATGACAATACCACTTGTTGACTGTATCGGTTTTTTGTTTCTCGTTCTGCGCATTTATCATTAGGCTAAGAAAACCTCTCATGGATTTTATCAAGCCTAACACATGATGTACCGTGAAATATCTAGCCAATCATAACTCGTAAACATTATCTATAATCAGAGACCATTAAGCTCACAACAGGTAGCAAGAAGAAATGAAAGCAATGGGAAAGCAATGAAGAAATGGAAAATTATAGATACACTCAAGATCCTTTCACATTTTACTGCTTTATTTATCCTGTGTTATTTCTTGCTTGCATTTTAGAGAATAAAACATTCTTATGTAATTGTTTTGCTTTGTTTTCATTTACTAACTTTATTCTGAAATTAATATGAAAACTAAATTTTCAACAAATTTTGAGTTATTCCAAAATTTAAACTTCAAATCTTATTCACGCTACTGGATTTGTATGAATATAAGGCTACAAAAACGCATTTTATATTGCTAGTGAGATTCTGGGATTTTTCATAAAATAAATGTCAGTAATGTAAACGGAAATGTTCCGTTCCATATCATTCACTTCAGATTTGTATTTAACTTATTATATCTGCATTATTAAAACTCATCCAACCATGCATTTGGTGAGTGTGTGTATCAGTCCGGGGATACAAAGCTTGAATTCTGTAGGTAGAAAGTAGAAGTTTGTCTTAAACAGAAAGTACGGATTTTGTAATGAAAATTGTTAAAATGAAAACTATAAAAAAAATTGATTTTTAATTTGCAAAAAAAAAAATTTCAAAGCACTTGTTCGGAGAGTTAAATAGTTAGCTTATTTTTTCAATTTAGTAGGACTTGTTCGTTGTTTCTCTTGCTGAACAAGTGCTTTGAATCTTTTTGTTGGACGTTCACGTTTCTCTGGTATTTTTGTGTTCATTCATAGTATCCTACTACTTGTTCCCTCCTCCATTGATTTTACTATTCTCTTCTCGCCGTGAGCAACCCCCCTTCCCTGCTTTAGTCACGCTTTTTTGTTCTAACAGCAATTGCCAATCTGGCTTTGACAAAGGTTGCGCTTCATATTTGTCCTAACTATGAAGGATGTTTTTGCCTTCGAATTTACCAGTATTAATTTTGTGTTGAACGTTACTTTGAACAAAATTGTGTTAGTTTTATTGCATTAACAGCAATTAGAGCTGTACGTACTACATGCCAATTTTCAAAATTTTTTAAAAGTTGAGACCTCACAAAAACAATACGTAATGATCAAAAACCAAATTCATTTTCGAATTCGGCGCATCAAATAACATGTACCCTCTAGAAATAATAGATTTGTTTTCAAGATGCGTTCGCTTCCATGAGATTTCTATGGAGAGTATATAAGGAAGCCATCCTTTAATTGGAGTTGACATAATACGAATCAAATTGAATTATGCGGTACGTCAGTATTTTGAGAACAGTTTCGGCTGTTTTGTGAATTAGTTGAGCATTCCTGAGAGTTTAAGGATTTTGTAAGATAGTTATCAAGCTATTCGCTGAATATTGCTCCTGTTTACTTTTGTTGGTGCTTTTAAACAAAAGCGTTAGTTATCCAGAAATTTATGCTTAATTTTGCATCCTGTGGTACTCCTACGGTTTCTGAGGATACGTCATAACTAATTGGTATCAGAAGTGAAATTTCTGGAAATTTTTCAAGCGGTTATGGCCCTCCTCCAACTAGACAAACGACGGAAGAAAATTTAAGTGAGATGCTGGCTTTAATGAAAGCCGGACAAGACGAGGAGAAAAAAAGCGATGAAAGACGTAAGAGATGAGATGAAACAAGAGACGAAAGAAAGAAAATCCGGACAAGAAGCGGTGAAAGAAGAAATGAAACGTCAGATTAAAGCATTGAAAGAAGAGATTAAAGAAAATTTGTCAACGAGATAAGTCGAGATGAGGGGAAAATCTGAAACCGAGATTAAAAAAGAAATAAAAAGTATGCAAAGCGAAATGATATCCGGAGATCAAAGCAGATGGGAAAATACATGAGAGCAGTACAGGAGGATATGAAGACATTACAAAACGATATTCATAAGAAATTCGGCGACTTAACTGAAACTGTAAAGAAGCTTGAAAATAGAGTAATGGCTATGGGGTGAAAATCGACATTCGCCAATCTGTATTTTTGCATGCCGTCAGAATCTCCTATATATGACGAGCAAAGACAATATGGACGATTTTTGGGCACAATTCAATATTATCGCAGAAGCGAACGATTGGGACAAAATCCTGTCATATCGCTGCTTTCGTTCGATGTCCTGCGGCTGATGTTTTACAGACGCTCCGGATGGAAAAACTTCAGGACTTCGTAACCCTGGCGAATGCCCTGAAACTCCGTTATGGAAAAAATAATTTAAAAGAGACGAGCTGCGTTCAATTGAAATCATAAGTCAGTAGAGAATCTACAGAAGCTGATGTCTAATAATAAGAGACTTTCACGATTACCCTTTGTAGATTGCCCTGTGGGTATTCGGGAAATCCTTAAAGCCGTATTTTATAGATGCCATTCGTTATCCAGAAAATCAGCCGTCCTCCTACATATAGCTTTTTCAAGTTCCAGAGGGCTCGATACGTGTAGATTTGTCGAAAACACGAGTTCCGATTTTCGACAAGATTTCAATACTCCCTCTTCCATTATCATGTATTGTAAGAAAAGTGAAAACCTGGTTTTCTTTTATTTGCTATTTGTTTAGGATTTGTTTTAAGCATCAAGAAATTGCCTCACGGATTTCGTTCAAATCTCGTTCGTTGAAAAGAACTTTCTTCGGTCTCTTTGGCTGTGTGTGACTCTTCGATAATATTTTCGATCACTAATTTGCGTCAAAACCGCTCAAAATTCTACTCTGCAGCACTAAATAACTCAAAAATTAATTCACTTCTCGAAAATAAAAACATCGCTGTGAGATCCATTGTCGCTCAACCTCGGATGCTCTTGTGCCGGATTTCGTGGATGTGCGTATAGCTTAGATTTTCAGCTACTGCACTTACAAACGAACGCACACAAACATTCGCCTTTATTATTATACACTCGTCAAAAGTGAAATTGTAACACTATGAAGAAATGCACATAGCCATATGCATATCACCTTACCCGTGGAACAGAAAATCATATGCAAATGATTAAAAGAACAAACAAAGATATGCAAAAGATATATATTTATTCAGTAAAGCATGTGACACCCACGGACAAGTATAGAAGCCGCTAAACGGCGAGGCATACTATTGATGACCAGTGGCGGCTCGTGAGCGACATGTACAGGGGCGCTCATCTATGTATTTAAGCCTATATATGTGTTAGTAATATATATACAGGGTGTCCCAAAAACATTGACCTCGGCTTTTATTCCTTAAATATTGATCTTAGACATATAATTTACAAAGTTGCGTAAAAAAAGGTACAGAATTTTATGAAATCTATTACAATTTTCAAGGGTTTTAAATTTTAAGAGATACAAAATTTGAATTTTTGTACGCCCCCCCCCCCCCCCCCCCGTACAAAAACATTTCCAATGAGTAAAATGTGCCCCCATACACTAATAAGGTGATGTACAAAATTTCAGCATTTTATCATAAGTCCCAGAGATGTGTTTAAACAAATTTGGTGACGGATTAATCACAAATTAAAATGTAAATATTTACAGCAAGATTGCCAATGACGCAACGCAGAAAGGCATCATAGGCAAATAATAGCTGCCTCTAATCTTTAATGGATCTTTGGCATGGATGGAAAACATTTTGAACAAGCTTTGTAATCTTTGTGTAAAGTTATTATTTCTACACAGTGTAGATACTTTGGTACCAATAAATAGCAAAATTATTATTTATTGATGTAATCATTGTTTTCTTTCGTAATTTGTGTATGACACCTGAAACGCGATCGACCGACATGATTTTCCCCTCTGAAAACTCATGTCGATGCATAGAAAAGTGATTTAAGTCAACATTTTTGTCTTTTCATATCTCTGGGACTTTTTTTTATCATAAAATGCTGAAATTTTATACAGCATCTTATTACCGGCCACACACTTAGCAACAGTAAGCCTTCGGGTCTGTCGTGTGGTCTGGGTTTTCAACATCATCTTATTAGTGTATGGGGCACATTTTACTCTTTCGAAATGTTTTTGTACGGGGGCCGTATAAAAATTTGAATTTTGTATTTCTTAAAATTTAATTCCCTTGAAAATTTTAATCGATTTCATAAAATTCTGTACCTTTTCTTACGTAACTTTGCAATTTATTATATATGTCTAAGATCAATATTTAAGGAATAAAAGCCGAAGTCGATGTTTTTGTGACACTCTGTATATATATATATATATATATAAATATATATATAAATATATATATATATATATATATATATATATATATATATATATATATATATATATATATATATATATATATATATATATATATATATATATATATATATATATATATATATATATATACAGCTGAACCTCGGTATCTCGAAATATTTTCATCTGCCTTCATGCTCGGTATAAAACTAATGTAAAACAACCTCTTTAACTCGAAATGTTTTTAATTAAACTCGCGATATCTCGAATTTTTTCATCTTACCATTTGGATTATCGTACCATTTTCATCTTTTCATTTGGAAAAATATAATCCAAAAAATGTGTTTAATGCAAATCAAACAGAACTATTTTTTAAGTGTATGCCTTACAAAACTATGGCCATTAAAGGTGAAGTATGTCATGGCGGGAAAAGGAACGAAGAAAGATTAACTGTGCTATTTTGCACTAATATGGATGGTTCAAAAAGGCTCAAACTTCTTATGATAGCTAAATCTACTAAACCCCGATGTTTTTCAGGACTGAAATATGTTCCAGTGACTTATTTTGCGAACAATAAGGCTTGGATAACTGCCGAAATTTTCACTTATTGGTTGAAGGAACTAAACAGGAAAATGTCCTGTGAAAATCGCAATATTGTTCTCTTCTTGGACAACTGTACAGCGCATAATAGCGTGCCGAAATTATAATCCGTGAAAATTTATTTCATGCCACCAAACACAACTTCTAAGTTACAGCCTTTGAGCCAAGATATTATTCAGAGTTTTAGAGTAAACTATCAATGCAAAATTAAGCTCATTCCGATCCGCATAGCTCATTTGGAAAACGTGATAGATATTGAAGGATTCAGTACATGTAACCAAACTGTCATAGATGACTACTTTGCAAGTAAAGAAATGCAAGATTAAATTTTAATAATGTGTGTTCGTGCATAGTATTACATTAAATGTGTATCCAATCATTTCAAGCTTCGCTTTATTTGTTGTCAGCATTTTCTTGGGTAATACCCAATTTATAGAACTCACCAAAACAAACAACTTTCGCAATACAATGTGGGGTCGGAAAGTAACCTGCGAGCCGCGAGAGGGCGCTTTCTCTGGAGTGGATGAAACGTCGCGTCAAAATGGAGAAAACAGTAAATCCGCCTGTTATACGTTCCAGATGCCACCAGCAAAAGTTCTCCGTGAATGTGTGAGCAAGGATTATCCAGGACCAATTAATTGGCCCGTATCTGTTACCAGACCGCCTAGAAGGATAGAAGTATCTCACCTTCCTCCAGCAGGTGCTGCCAGATTTACTACGTGTTGTACCAGCAAATCATCTAGAGGTTACGTGGTTCCAGTACGACGGAGCGCCAGCACATTACACCAAGGATTGTTCGGAACTGCCTGGACATTGCCTTTGCGAACAGATGGATTGGCCGTGGTGATTCCGTCGCGTGGACTAAAAAGCGCCGTTTACAAAACGCCCATCGAGTCACCAGCGGACCTTGTCGCCCGAATTAGTGTTGCAGCTGCAGACGTTCGTGAAATGCAAGGAATCTTCCAAAGTGTACACGATTCACTCTGTCGCCGCTGTGACGCTGGTTCACAGTTGGTGGTCGTTCATTTGAGCATTTGTTCTAAACATTTTGTCAATAAATTTCCATTATTCGTCTTCACCTCACTCCATTTTGAGGAGACGCACAGTGGTGCCAAATGAGGAATTTGCGGAAAAAAACCTCACAACTTATGCATTTCTTAATATTTTTGCATACTTTTTGCGCATGTAGATAAGTTAAAAGTAAGATTTTATATGCATGCCGAAGCAGCGAAGGTTGCAAAAAGTTGCAGCTGATTTTCACAGAACAGTTGCATAATAGTATCTGCTTTCGAAATAACTCATCCAGAGAGTGTAGGAACGTGTAGCTTTTTTCATAGGCTTGAAAAAATGAAGGAAAACAAAAAAATTTATATATGTATATTTTACGCTTTATAGTATGATTTTGGCTATGTTTTTACGAAATGTATTTATATCAGAAATAAGCTGAGGTTACATATATTGAAAATACGTGAGACATATAATTATAAATATCCACAAAAATTTTGGAAAAAATATTGAAATTTTAGTTAGAAAAAACAAGATTTCAATTAGAATGTGGAAGTCTTGTTTAAGATCAGTTTTTCCCTCTAGTTATACTGAATAAAATATATTTATTTACATTGCAAGATACTTCGATTCATTGCCTATCAAAAAATAGTAGTTGGTATCGAAAAATATTATTTTCGGGTTTCGGGGTTTTTTCCGCCACGGCACCAGTGTGCGACGTTTCATCCACTCCCAGAGAAAGCGCCCTCTCGCGGCTCGCCGGTTGCTTTCCGACCCCACATTGTATTGTGAAAGTTGTTTGTTTTGGTGAGTTCTATAACCCCCTTACAGTTCTAACCATCACTTCATATACACCCTGTTTATATATAGTGTATTGGTGTGTGGCTCTAGAGGCGTGTATGTGTGTGATATAAGTATATACGAGTATGTATGTAAATTTGAATCATTTTATGTTTTATTGGCAGAGATTTTCGGCGACGCCTCAGATATTATTGAAAACTAACGCAGTATAAACTATAAAATATTTTGACCATAAAACTGCTCACAAATCCGTTAAAACAAATTGTAAATCCTTTGAACTGTTTTCGAGTTATAAGCAATCACTGCAGTCAGACAAAATGGCATTTTAATTCACTTTATTCCGCGATCATGTATAAGAAGATAATATTTTAATCAAAAATCATTTCTTTGACTAAATCTTATATAATGAAAAAAGTTTCATCGGAATCTATCCCATGTTTAAGTAGCACTTAGCTTGGAAGCATATTTTCAAATTTCAATTTTATATATAATCACAGTGTAAAATTTGAAATTCATAAACGTGCTCCTTATTGAGCTTAACAAACCAGAAAAAAAAGTATTTAAATGCCTTTGACTCGAGCTATGAATACTCGTGTCAAATAGACAGACAAACAGAAGCAGGTCTTTAATTCTCGTTATTCCTCACGTCGCTGTAGAGTGATAAAACTTGTATCAGAATATTTTCTGGACTCAGTTCCACTGCCTAAACAAAAATCATCAAACTCCCTCTCATGGTTTAGTAAATATTCAAGTTGGAAGCGTATATTGAATTTTTACTTTTAAATATTAAATAATTATAACAATTCGAGTGAACAAGGTTGACAGTAGCTAAGAAAAGCCTATTCTAATCCCACATGCAATGCCACTACGTACCTCCACCTGCCTCCCTCCGTCTTTTTATCTCCAGCCGCACACTACCTCCTGTTCCTGAGAAAGAAATTCATAGAAGACCCCGGTCGTCCTTGAGAACCCTTCTAAAATTTTCATAAAATATTACGAGGTTTTTTTAGGGAGGGCTTTACTCCCCACGATGATGACGTCATCGCCGCCTCAAATATTTTTAAAAGATTACTGGAAGATTACCCTCAAGATTGTATTAGATGGCGCAGTAGTTATATTACTATTAATATAGTTTCATCATCCGTAAGCATTAAACAATTTTAATACGCACAAACATACAACGCATATACAGTTGTTTCGAGATTACGATGAATCCCCTTCTGCAAAGCAAAACAGACCAACAAACCCGAAGTCAAAAAGACGAAAAGGACCCCTCGATTCTTAATATGTTAGGAAAATCGTTCTTTTCAAATCTTTTATTTATTTATTTATTTATTTTTACTTTCTTGCATTATATGGTAATGTGTAAAATTGGAATATGGTTCAAAATAGAGATTTCGCAGACCTGCACGTTTTGGGCATTCTAGACCATGAATCCACTATTTTTAACGTGACGTCTATCAGTCTGTGCGTGTTTGCAGTGTGTGTGTGTTGTTTGCTGTCTGTCTGTGCAATGTATGTATACCTTCTAGTTTAAAAATTATTCGACGAAATCTCACAAAATTTGATATGTTAGTAAGTCACTTGTGAGCTTCTAATTATAATTCGTACAATTCAGTAAAATAAGAATCCGTTAGTAAGTCACTTAGTGAGCATCTAATTATAATTCAGTACAATTCAGTAAAATAAGAACCTGTCTGTTTTTGCAAAATACTCCCCCCCCCCCCCAAAGAAAAAGAAGAAAAAAAAATCTGATGTGGGCAGCACATGACTTTCCTTATATAATACAATGAATTTACTACTTTTACAGTAAAAAAAATAGATTATTTTAAAGTAGATATTTATATTCTTTCCAAGATATTGAATTTTCGTCAATGAGTCGTCATTTTTATCCATTTGACGAGTTTTTCGTTAATTTAGCAACATTTAAAAAAGTCGCCAAGTTGGCAGCATTCCACCAAATTTGTCGCCAAAATCTCGCCAAGCGTTATGGATGGAGAAATAAGTTATTCTTATAACAGATAAATGACTATTGGCATTCAGATAAAAAAAGTATATCTTAAAGTATCTTTTCTCATGAATGGAACGAGCTAGATCCACGGCAATGATGTCACCAAATTTATCGCATGGTATTACATATGAAACGTGAACATGTTTCTCAATAGGAACTATTTTTGTTTTATTTTATATGATTTTTTGATAATTTTTTTGAAAAATGTGCAATATCTCGAGAACGGCTCATGTTAGCGTTCTAAAATTTATGTCAATCGTTTTC
The DNA here is from genome assembly GCA_951213105.1 of Amaurobius ferox. Classification (NCBI taxonomy): domain Eukaryota; kingdom Metazoa; phylum Arthropoda; class Arachnida; order Araneae; family Amaurobiidae; genus Amaurobius; species Amaurobius ferox. The sequence continues at coordinate 64,465,054 of OX578146.1, forward strand.
TAATGAAGAATTGCATAAAAAATGTCTATTTGCGTCACTTTATTAGAGGTTTTGATTTTTTGACGATTTTTTTTTAATTTCGCTCGAAAATTTAGGGGAATTCTAAACATTCGATTTCGTATAAAACAATAGGCTTCCAGTGTTTACGAATTATACTTTTTGTACTAAATTTCGTTCGAATCGGTCCATTCGTTCGTCAGTTATCGTCTCCACAGATTCACTGACACACACACACAGACATCACTTCAAAAATGTTCGATTCGTGATCAGGGCTGCTTGAAACGTGCTCTCCCGTCGAAAACTCGAAATCGAATTTTTGACCCCGTCACAATACTTTCCTTATTATTGTATATAAGGAAAGTAAAAATAGAGAAAAAAAAATCGTCAAAATCTGAAAAAGGAAGACTAAATGTGCTTAAGCGTATTAATTAAATACTGTGTACTTCTTAACGGCGATAGTTTTAACGCCATTAATGCAGTTTGTACCATTCTCAAGAAATTTCATTTTTTTGTCATTTAAGCCACGTCGCCATTTTAAAATTCGTGATATCGCCGAATAGAAGTTGAATCTAAAGTGCAAGTTTGGTGCTATGTGATATAAGTATCTATTCATTTTTACTTTCCTTATATACATAATGTATAAGGAAAGTATTGTGACGGGGTCCAAAATTCGAATTCGAGTTTTCGACGGGAGAGCACGTTTCAAGCATCCATGATCACGAATCAAACATTTTTGAAATGATGTCTGTGTGTGTGTGTGTGTGTGTGTGTGTCAGTGAGTCTGTGGAGACGATAACTGACGAACGGAATGAACCGATTCGAATGAAATTTGGTACAAAAATCACAACCCGTAAACACTGAAATCCTATTGTTTTTATACGCAATCGAATGTTCAGAACCCTCCTAAATTTTCGAGTGAAATTTTGAAAAAATCGTCAAAAAATCAAAACCGCTATTAAAGTTACACAAATAGACATTTCTTATGTAATTTTTTCATTAGAAAACGATTGACATAAATTTTAGAACGCTAACATGAACCGTTCTCGAGATATTGCACATTTTTCAAAAAACTTATCAAAAAGTTATATAAAATAAAAAAAAATATTTCCTACTGAGAAACATGTTCACTTTTCATATGTAATACCATCCGATAAATTGGGTGACATCATTCTCGTGGATCTAGCTCGTTCCATTCATGAAAACAGATACTTTGAGTAATACTTTTGTATTTGAACGCCAATAGTCGTTTTTCTGCTGTAAGAATAACTTATTTCTTCATCCATAACCCTTGGCGAGATTTTGGCGACGAATTTGGCAGAATGTCGCCATCTTGGCGACTTTTGAAATGTTGCCAAATTAACGAAAATCTCGTCAATTGGATAAAAATGACGCTACATCAATGAAAGTGACGACCAATTGTTGAAAATTCAATATATTGGAAAGAATATTAGTATCTACTATAAGAAAACCTATTTTTTTTACTGTAAAAGTAGTAAATTCATTACATTATATAAGGAAAGTCATGTGTTGCCCACACCAGATTTTTTTACAATTAAACGCTGCAATGTAAGTGTGAAGGAAAAGTTCTGTGCTACCCACAATAGATTTTCATTTACAATTATTATTTTTTGATTGAAGTAGAGCTTTAAAGTGATATTTCAGTTATACGCCATCACAGTGTCCATATATTCGTGGTCAATATTTTCTTTAGGCTTCCGCGGTCAGTTTTTCCCGAAATGAAGATTATATTCGAAAAATTCGCCTATTCCTTTTATCGCTTAAATAAACTTTTGGGTAATCATAATTCTATAATGTATCTTGAATCCTATACTGGAATAAATCTCCAAAAATCCCATCCATTTGTGTGTTTTTTGGAATACTTTTCTTAGAATATTTTCAACGTATAGAGGATAAGTCTATAGAGCATAAGTTTATGTCTATATTTGAAAGAAACAAATATTTAAAAAAAATTATCAGTTCTGCAAGATTTTCTTGCGTAAGAGAAAATATCTTTTAAATTTCTGTTAAAGTTAATATTTAATATAATTTAAATTTTGATTCAAACGAAATGGGTTTTTAAATTATTTGTTTCAATATGGATAGTTTCAGACACAAATTATTCTACATGTGAGAAATATTTTATGAAAGAATATTCAAATTGCGAAATTAAGAATTTGCATAACTAAATGTTAATTTTCTTTTAATTTCCCTATACAATACGTGGTAATATATAAGGAAAGTATTAGAATTGTGCAAAAATTGAACCTCGAGATTTTAACAGATCTACACATTACGAACACCTTAGAACACATATCCACCATTTTTAGAGTAACGTCTGTGTATGTGTCTGTAATGTAATGTAGAATAAAAGATTTATTTTGAAATGGCTCCTGAAATTGATGGATGACTCGAAGGTTACGTAAATTCGGCTTCCGAGGAAAAATATTCGTATCAACAAATTGTAAAGCGGTGTAAAAATCAAGGTTATTGTATTTCAAAGAAAAGTATTTTTAATATATTAAATTTGAATGAGAAAAAGCATCTAGCTGAAAGTAGAAATGAAAAAATGGCCGCAAAATCGCCTCCTTCAAACGCGGGTGAATATCAAGAAAGTGAAGTCTCTGATCTTAAAGAAAATCCACCGACTCAAAGATCCATTGCATCGAAACTGGTAATGTCTTCCGGCACTGTAAGTAAAGTTATTCATAAAGATTTGAAGTTAAAAAATATGTTTTAATCTAAAGTTCATCTGCTTTTGCCAAAGCATATTGCAGAAAGAAAAACAAATTGTAGAAAATTATATGAAAAACACCTAGCTGCTGATAAATGGAAATTTGTGGTAACACTCTATGAGATATGGGTGTATTTAAGTAACTGTAATAAAAATCTGATGTGATCAGCACATGACTTTCCCTGCAGACTTATATTAACGTTCTCTTTATTTTAATTAAATTTATTTCACTTTTAATTCAATTTTCGTTCTCATTCGTAAACCGGGCTTATTTTCAAAGGTGGCGTAGGGAAAGTACGAAAAACTAAAATATCTCGAGAACGGCTAGTCCTAGTGTAGTGGGGTTGGTCTTATTCATTTCGTCGTTAAAAATTACGTATTAAATTAGCATTTAATGGATATATTTGAGTATACCCAATTCTTTAATTTAGATTTGAACGATTTTTGCGGGCCATTCTGCAAAAAAAGGCAGGTTATTTTTTTCTGAATCATTCCAAAATCTAATCAGCACCAGGGTGACCTATACGTGACTCATCTACCGAATTTTGTGAAATTCGGTCCATTAGTTTTTCAGCTAGAGTGGATACAAACTTTTGCGGGCCATTTCGCAAAAAAAGGCAGGTTATTTTATTCCGAATCGTACCCAAAACTAATCAGCACCAGCCCCGCCCACAAGTGACTTACTTACAAAATTTAGTGAAATTCGGTCCATTAGTTTTTTAGTTAGAGTGGATACAAAATCTGCACAGACAGACAGACACACAGACACACACACAGACGTCACGCTAAAAATGGTTTTTCGTATTCTAGAGGTCTCGAAACGTGTAGATCCGTCGAAAACTCGAGTTGCGATTTTCGGCATGATTCCAATACTTTCCCTATACATTACCATGTATTGCAGGGAAAGTAAAAAATCTGATGTGGGCAGCACATGACTTTCCCTGCAGACTTTATATCCACGTTCTGTCTATTTTAATTAAATTTATTTCACTTTTAATTCAATTTTCTTTCTCATTCGGTAACCGGACTTAATTTCAAAGGTGGCGTAGAGAAAATACGAAAAACTAAAATATCTCGAGAACGGCTAGTCCTAGTGTAATGGGGTTGGTCTTATTCTTTTCTTCGTTAAAAATTACGTATTAAACAAGCATTTAATGGATATATTTGAGCATGCGTAGTTCTTCAGTTTAGATTTTGGCAATTTTTGCGGGCCATTTTGCAAAAAAAGGCAGGTTATTTTTTTCTGAATCGTACCAAAATCTAATCAGCACCAGGATGACTTACAAGTGACTCATCTACCGAATTTTGTGAAATTCGGTCCAGTAGTTTTTTTAGCTAGAGTGGATACAAACTTTTGCGGGCCATTTCGCACAAAACGGCGGGTTCTTTTATCCCGAATTGCACTCAAAACTAATCAGCACCTGCCCCGCCCACAAGTGACTTACCTACCAAATTTTGTGAAATTCGGTCCCTTAGTTTTTCAGTTAGAGTGGATACAAAATCTGCACAGACAGACACACAGACAGACAGACACACACACAGACGTCACGTTAAAAATGGTTTTTTCGTATTCTAGAGGTCTCAAAACGTGTAGATCCGTCGAAAACTCGAGTTGTGATTTTCGGCATGATTCCAATACTTTCCCTATACATTACCATGTATTGCAGGGAAAGTAAAAATCTGATGTGGGCAGCACATGACTTTCCCTGCAGACTTTATATCCACGTTCTGTTGATTTTAATTAAATTTATTTCACTTTTAATTCAATTTTCTTTCTCATTCGGTAACCGGACTTAATTTCATAGGTGGCGTAGAGAAAATACGAAAAACTAAAATATCTCGAGAACGGCTAGTCCTAGTGTAATGGGGTTGGTCTTATTCTTTTCTTCGTTAAAAATTACGTATTAAACAAGCATTTAATGGGTATATTTGAGCATTCGTAGTTCTTTAGTTTAGATTTTGATGATTTTTGTGGGCCATTTTGTAAGAAAAGGCAGGTTATTTTTTTTCCGAATCGTACCAAAATCTAATCAGCACCAGGATTACTTACAAGTGACTCATCTTCCGAATTTCGTAAAATTCGGTCCAGTAGTTTTTTAGCTAGAGTGGATACAAGCTTTTGCGGGCCATTTCGCACAAAAAGGCGGGTTCTTTTATCCCGAATTGTACCCAAAACTAATCAGTTCCTGCCCCGCCCACAAGTGACTTACCTACCAAATTTTGTGAAATTCGGTCCATTAGTTTTTTAGTTACAGTGGATACAATATCTGCACAGACAGACAGACACACAGACAGACAGACAGACACACACACAGACACACACACAGACGTCACGCTAAAAATGGTTTTTTCGTATTCTAGAGGTCTCGAAACGTGTAGATCCGTCGAAAACTCGAGTTGTGATTTTCGGTATGATTCCAATACTTTCCCTATACATTACCATGTATTGCAGGGAAAGTAAAAAGAGCAATTTTTTATTGTTCAACTGACGAAAATGACCGCACGAAGTGGCTTTGTCAATGTACAGAAAAGTTCCCAAAGAAATTCATGATAGTTGCAGGATTTTATTACAACGGTAAATTGAAACTCAAAAAAGTCTCAAAGCTAAAATTAATTCGCTCTACTATCAGCAGAATATTTTAGAACCAAATTTTAAAGAAGAAGTTCCAACCTTATATGGAAAGAGCATCCATAAAATTGAGCTTCATATGGGCAAATCCTCTAATCGCACGTCTAAGTCAACTGCCGCATATTTAGCAAAGAAAGGATCAGAAACAGGAATAAAATGTACTCCGTTTAATGAAATACCTGTAAAATCACCGGACGCTTCTCCTACGGACTTTTGCGCTTTCGGTTTGTTAAAACAAGCCTTAGAAAACGGCATCCAAGAACATTGAACGAACTTTGGAAAACGACCCAAGAGGAGTGGGATAAAATTGACATGACGGTGCTAAGAAAAAGTTAACTTCCATGGAAAAATTCGAGCTAGAGCTGTAGTCAAAAATCAAGGCTATCAGATAGAAGCAAATCACCGCAAGAAATACGCCCTTTATGCATAAAAATTATCGAAATAGTTTCCATAACGTGCAAACGACCTTCTGTACTGATTACATTATTTTTACACGTAATTTTTGGCGACGAAAGGGATAAGACCAACCCTGTCAGACAAACAATTCTCGAGATATTTTAATTTTTGTCATTTTTGTAACGTAGCTGTTTGAAGAAAACACATCCAGTCGCTAAATGAAAGCAAAAATTCAATTAAAACTGTAGATTCGGTGTCTTTTCAGGTAAGTATTCTTGTCATTTCGTGCAATTACACATAAATTAATACATTATGTGAGAGAAAATGAGTTTAAATTTTGTATGGGAAGTCACGTGCTACCCACATCAGATTTTTACTGCAATGTATGGGGAAAATATTGAAATGGGGTCGAAAATCCGAACTCGAGTTTTCGACGGAGTACTACACGTTCCGAGCACACTGAAAAAAGAATCTACTATTTTTAGCGTAGCTTATCTGTGTACGTATATCTGTCTGTCTGTCAGTGTGCTTGCGTGTGTGTCTGTGCGTGCAATTTAAGTATCAACCTCATATCAAAAACTATTCGAAGAAATTTCGCAAAATTTGTTATGTGGTTTTCCCTGGTGCTGAATAGATTTAAATAACAAATACTTATTATTTTTTTTTTCTTTTTGCTAAATGGTCTGCAAAAACTTTTCAAAATCTAAAATAGAAAAATAAATATTCTTAAATGTGTTTGTTCTTAATGTCTCAGTCAACCCTCCTATAACGCGATTCATTCGAACCGCGTTATAAGAAACTCAGATTAGTGCAAATCAGATAATTTCGTGCCGTGCTATATGAAAACCGCATACCGCGTTGTATGGAAACCTTGTTATAAGAAACTCAGAATTAGTACAAAACAGAACAATTCGTATCGCGTTATATGAAAACCGCAATGCTGTATATTTCTGCATTTACAGGGGATTTCCTTGATAACTGAAATTGAAAATTGGTGATGTACGTGCATGAAAAAACGGGGAAATTCCCCACTAGTTTCAACCGTAAAAGTGTAATAAAAAAATTCATGTTATAGGGAGACTGCTTAAGCTAATTGAGTTGTATTATCGAGAAACCACGTTATAAAACTGCCGTATTATATGGAAACAGCTTTTTATAAGTACCGCGTTATAGGAGGACAGTCGCAATTTTTGCTCCGCGTTATAGGAGGACAGTCGCAATTTTTGTTCCGCGTTATAGAAGGGTTGACTGTATATATTTATTTTACAAGTATTTTTTTGTCACAATGAATAAGACCTTCCCTATTACTCTGGGACAGTGGTTCTCAATCCTTCGTACGCGTACCGCTAATAGTACGCAAGAAGAAGACTACCAGTACGTGAATAATTCGCGCAATATATAGTATTACATTTTTATTATTTAAAAGCTTATGTTATTACTTTCCTTATATACATAATGTATAAAGAAAGTATTGGGATTCGAAAATTCGAATTCGAGTTTTCGATGGGAGAACACGTTTCAAGCATCCCTGATCACGAATGGAAGATTTTTGAGGTGATGTCTGTGTGTGTGAAAGTACGTGTGTGTGTGTGTCAGTGAGTCTGTGAGACGATATCTCACGAATAAATAGAGCGATTCGAATGAAATTTGGTACAAAAATTATAATCCGTGAATACTGGAAGCCTATTGTTTTAAAACGTAATCGAATGTTCACAACCCCCTAAATTTTCGAGTGAAATTTTGAAAAAATCAACAAAAAACCAAAACCTTTAATAAAATTACGCAAATAGACATTTCTTATGTAATTTGTCCTTAGAAAACGATTGACATAAATTTTAGAACGCTAGCACGAACTATTCTCGAGATATTGCACATTTTTTAAATAAATTTATCAAAAAATCCCATAAATTAAAAAATATATATTAAATGTTGAGAAGCATGTTCACTTTTCATATGTAACATCATGCGATAAATTTGGTGACATTGTTCTCGTGGATCTAGCTCGTTCCATTCATGAGAAAATATACTTTGAGTAATACTTTTGTATTTGAACGCCAATAGTGATTTATCTGCTATAAGAATAACTTATTTCTCCAACCATAACGCTTGGCGAGATTTTGGCGCCGAATTTGGCGGAATGTCGCTAACTTTGTAACTTTTTTTAATGTTGCCAAATTAACGAAAATCTCGCCAAATGGATAAAAATGACACTAAATCAGTGAAAATGACGACTAATTGAAGAAAATGCAATATCTTGGAAAGAATATAAGTATCTACTTTAAAAAAAATCTATTTTTTTACTGTAAAAGTAGTAAATTCATTGCATTATATAAGGAAAGTCATGTGCTGCCCACATCAGATTTTATTAAATAATATTTCAGAAAGAGCAATTATATATTTAATGCAATTTTGTTCGTCGTACTTGATGTGAAGCAGGATTTTCTACGATGCTATACTTCAAAAACAATCATAGAACGAAACTCGGCTTGGAGCCAAAATTACGTTACAAATTAAGTAAAATAGAGCCACACATAAGAAATTTAATGAGTGTCAAACAAGCACACATCAGATCATTTTGTTAATCATACTGTTCATTAATGATAATCACATTGTTAATCGTATTTGCTAATATTTATAATTTTCTTTCAATTTCTTTATTAGAAACAAAATTAAAAATATGTGATGTGGACTGCATATGACTTTCACTACAGACTCATAATCACGTTCTCTTTATTTCTTTAATAATTCATTAAATTGAGTTTAATTGCACAAAATAACACTGCATTTGCACTTTTATTTCAATTTTTGTTTTTATTTAGTAACTGTACATTTCTTCAAAGGCGGTGTAACAAAAATGCTAAACTTAAATATCTCGAGAACGGTTAGTCCTTGAGTAATAGGATTGGTCTTATTATTTTTTTGGCAAAAATTACATGTAAAACAAACGTTTAATGGATACATTTAAGCATACGTAGTCTTTTATTTTAGGTTTTGTCAATTTTTGCGGGCCATTTCGTAAAAAAGGCACATTCTTCTATGCCAAATTATACCAAAATCTAATCAGAACCAGGGTATCCCATAAGTGACTTATCTTTCAAATTTTATGAAATTTGGTCAATTAGTTTTTTAGCTAGAGCGGATATATGAGATTTTTGCAGGTCATTTCGCAAAAAAAGAAGGGTTCGTTTATTACGAATCGTACCAAAATCTAATCAATACCAGGGTCACACACAAGTGTGTGTTTACCTACTAAATTTTATGAAATTTGGTCAATTAATTTTTGAGTTAGAGTAGATACATACTTTGCACAGACAGACACACACACACAGATTCCACGCAAAAAATAGTTTTTTTATGTTCTAGATGTCCCAAAACGTATAGATCTGTCGAAAAAGCGTCGATTGAGATTTTCGGCATGATTCCAATACTTTTCCTATACATTACCATGTATTACAGGCAAAGTAATATGTGACAATAACTTAATTGTCTGGACCCCTTATTTTATGCAAGACGTAGTTTTCTTGGTGGTAACTGAAATTTTAAAATTTTTGTTTTGATGGTGAATACATTTACGAAAAGTTTGAAAACCCCTGTTCTATATATACTATACTATAAATCATTTTTAAGATAAGTATTTTAAGTGTTTTAGGAGTAAATTTTAAGTATTAAGTATTTAAATCGTTTTATGTGTTTCGGAATTTTGAGGAGCATGTAACGTTTTATAATGCTAAAATTGACAGATGAAAGAGAAGGTGCAATAATGCTTCAAAATGGATGTAATTTCAAATGTTTCCCCATCAGTTTGTGCAATTAAACTCAATTTCATGGATTATGAAAGAGAACATTGATGTATGTAATGTCGCATGCTGCCCACATAAATTATTTTATTAGGAAATATATTAATTGTAGCGTTAATAAAACGCTGACGCATATATGCAAAACACATTTCTTGCACTTCAGTATCATTCAATTCATACCTTTATTGAGATTTTACTTCGGCAAGCATCTTGCTTTTTCCTCCTATACTGCCTATTTCACCATAATCTCTTTAACAGGAATTTCAAATATTTTATGTATTTATTACCGCGTACTATGATTTTTACGTAAACTTTCGAATTGAAGCTTTTGGTGGATAATCGCGTTTCGAGATTTCTTGAACTCATTTCGAACCATTTTTATGTTTGACTGTGTGTTCGTGAGTGTGAAGTGGGGACACAATAACCCAGAAACGAATGCAACTATCGCTAACAAATCCCATGTGTAAACTAGAAAATGTCACCTGCGTTTCACGGGAATTGGTATGCAAACCTCTACGGTAAAAAATCACACGAAGATCGACACAGTTAATGTTCGAAATCAAAGAAAGTTTGAACAATACTCCGGGGGCGCGACAGCCCAGTGGTTAGCACCCGGGGTTTGCACTCGACTGACCCCGTTCGATTCCCGCCTATGCCCAAACTGTCGCTGTGTTCACTCGGAGTACGATCACGTTAAACATGTGGCTCTGTAAGTCCTTCTAAGAGGTTGGTGGTAGGGGAAGGAGGGTACGGTCCCTGTGGATGCCTCCCCCACAGGGTTCCGGTCTAAATTGGGTGGCACTTCCCGATCGTCCAAACAGATACCTTACACCTTCGGGAAGGCCAGGCGGTCTGGGTCGAAAAAAAACACTAAGCCCAACTATAACAACCACCATAACAAGCCCCCACTGGGTTCCGGTCTAAATTGGGTGGCACTTCCCGACCGTCCAAACTGTTACCTTACACCTTTCTGGTAGGTCGGACGGTCTGGGTTTCAACAACAACCACCATAACAACAGAGAAACACTGTGCCGTTGGTGTTAAAATGGAAACTCTACGCCTTGAACACACATAAAGTATTTAAAAAATTCACAAAAATTCGTCTATTAATAGTATAGATTCCGTTCAAAATGAGTTGAAAACATCGTTTTTCGATCTTTCCAATGATGAAAACTTTAATAATATTTTCCGTCTATAAGGAACCAATTGGTGTGAAATTCGCTCAATATCGTGCTAAGTTGTTCTAAAACATTAAATAACTAAAAACTAATTCACATTATAAAACAAAATCTCGCCGAGATGCACCTTTCCGGGTCCTTAAGTACCTATGTACCAAATTTTATGGCCATACGTCACTTTGATTTTCCGATGCAGATGACACAGACGAATAACCAGGCCTTCCTTTTCATAAATACATTATATGAAAAACCCAGACCACCCGACTGACCCGAAGGCTTACAATAGCTATTTGTGTGGCCGGGATAAATACATTATGTGAGAAAAACTGGAGTAACATTTTTAGTTATTCTCATTACTAAAACAGTAAAACTACTAGTATTTTCAGTGCATATAAGTGCGTGAAAATGGAAATGGTATCAATGGAACGTTTCAAAGGTGCATATGTAGATCGTATTAAGCCCGAGTTTTACAATTGGCACAGTTGCACATACAAACAATAGAGCACGGGAATGATTTTGGTTCAAAATAAACGATTTAGGAATAAGTGGTGTTATCTGTATTATATACGTAATGGGCGCTTATTTAGCATATTTGTTCTGGTATAATATATATCACGTTTTTAGAGATAACTATTAAAAACAAAATGCTGTTTAATCAGGGGTTTTTCGAAATATAAATTTGAAAGTGGTATTCTAACATTTATTTGACAAAGATAATAAATTCGCGTCAACAAAAATCACCTTAAAATAAATTTTAAAAAAATCTGATGTTTGCCGCACATGGCTTTCCCTGCAAACTCATTTTCACTTTCTCTTTATTTCTTCAATAATTCATTAAATTGAGTTTAATTACACAAAATCATACCCATAATTATTTAAAATTACACTGAATTTGCAGTTTTAATTCAATTTTCGTACTCATTTGGTAACTGGACTTATTTTCAAAGGTGGCATGGCGAAATTACGAAAGAACTAAAATATCTCGAGAACGGCTTATCCTAAAGTAATGGGGATGGTCTTATTATTTTTAGCGACAAATATTACGTATAAAACAAACATTTCATTGATATATTTAAGCATACTTAGTCTTTTATTTTAGATTTTGACAATTTTTGAGGGCCATTTCGCAAAAATATGCAGATTCTTTTTTTTTTCGAATCATACCAAAATCTAATTAGAACCAGGATAACCTACAAGTGACTTATCTGCCGAATTGGGTGAAATTTGGTCTATTAGTTCTTCAGCTAGAGTGGATACAGACAAATTTTGCTGGCTCTTTTATCCCAAATCGTACCCAAATCTAATACACACCAGGTCACCTCCGGCCACACGCTTGATTGCCGCAAGCCTTAGGGTTGGCTGTGTGGTCTGGACCTTCAACACCAGGGTCACCTACAAGGGACTTACCTACCAAGTTTTATGAAATTCGGTCTATTTGTTTTTCAGTTAAAGTAGATGCATACATTACACAGACACACACACAGACGTTACGTTATATAAAAACAGTTTTTATTTTCCCCGCAATACATGGTAATGTATAGGAAAAGTATTGGAATTGTGCCAAAAATCGCAATTCGAGTTTTCGACGGATCTACACGTTTTGAGACCTCTAGAATATGAAAAAACTATTTTTAGCATTGCCTCTGTGTGTGCGTGTGTGTGTGTGCGCGCGCAATGTATGTATCCACTCTAACTCGGAAACTAATGGACCAAATTGTGTGTGTCTGTGAGTTAGTTTTGTAATTTGAATGAGTTTAAGTGTCGAATTTTAAATCCCTAAATATAACCATTTCAGGCCATTTCGTCAAGACCATAAATAGCGTAGATAGTCGGCAAACAATATTTTGATTTGAGTGCTATTTTATTTGCTATTTCCTAAATTCGTGAATTTAAAAATATATTTTCATTGTTTTTACCATATAATTTTTTCAATATTAAAAGTGTTTGTTCTCCGAAAATTTGACCCGAATCGAATAAAAACTCGTTTAGATAGTAATTACTTTTGTGACTTTTTACTTCGGGGGTAAAGGAACTATTTTCTTTTTTGCGACTTTATGTGTTTTCATTTAAATCAATTCAAAAGTCTAACTTCTTGAACATTACTTTCTAATTCGGAAATTATTTTGGTTCTACACAAGCGATTTAGAAATTGAGCTGTGTTATCTGTAGCTGCATCATTTAAGTAGCGGCCGCTTATTTAGAACCCGGACAACGCCGGGTAAAATCGTTACATTAGTATGTAAAATGAATACATATATTTTATTGCATTGCATTTCAGTTTTTTTAGAAGCTGCCTTCTTCTTTTGGTGACAGTGTATTTTATAAATTCGCCAGCTCGCTAAATTCCCTCCAAAAACTGAAATATCTTTAGAATGGTTTATCTTGCGAGTAATGAGATGGATTTAATTCATTTCGTCCTCGAAATTACGTATTAAACAAGCATATAATTAATTCATTTCAGCACAGTTCGAATTGTATTTAAGAATTTGGCGATTTTTGCCAGCCATTTCGAAACAAAATCCTATTACATTTTCTGAAGTCGTTCTAAAATCAAATCAGTCCCATGGTAACACATACTTGACGAAAGTACCAAATGCATGAAATTTTGTCCGATACTTTTCGAGCTAGAATGAATACATAAATCACATCGCACATGCTGATACCCACATTAGGCTATAAATATTGGGTTGTGTTCCAGTGTTCGAAATGTGTATACATCGCTCGGAAACTGCAATTCCAAATTTAGACCCTATATTCTCCATACATTGCCCTGTACCTTAGGGAAATCAGAAAACAGACGATATATTTGAGCATATCTATACAGAGAAACTATAACGCATTTTCAAAAGATTTTTTGCATTTTATTTGAGCGACATTTTACGTCGTATTCTATTTAATTCTAGCAATATACCCGTTCTTCGTACGGAGTATATAATATAAAGAAACTTAAAATTCACGATCATGTGCAAATTTCTATGGTATACTAAATGACATTTTTAATCAAATTATTCTGTTAAAATATTTAATTTAATGCTACTAAAAAGAAGTTTAAGAATATACGTTCTCGCTATACAAAATTATCTTCACGGGCAGATCTGAAGAATAAAATATCCTAGACCCGTTTGTAAATAAATTTACAAAAAATATGAAATTGAATCAATATATGCAAAATAAAAGCGTTAAAATTGTATGGGACCCGTACTACTTATATTCGCGAATATTAGAAGATATACCCTGAATTAATAGATTACACGTATAAATTGAAATTATCAAAAAGCGCGTAATCTTTAAACCTGAAGTCAGTAATTGGTTCCAATATATTCCAAAATGAAAGCGCTAAAATTGTATGGGAAGATAAACCCGTACTACTTATATTGTCGTAGATTAGAAGATATGCTCGTGTATTAGTAAAAGATTACCTGTATTACAATATGAACCTCAATAATTTTTACCAAAATAAAACAGATGACGTAATAAATTCAAAATATCAATAATCCCCATAATCTTCATATCAGAAGGCCGTAATTAATCCCAATATATGCCAATATATGTCAAAATATATGCCAATATACATGAACTACTTATATTCTCATAGATTAGAAGATATGCCCGTGCATTAGTAGAAGATTACCCGCACTACGTACAATATATGAGTTTCAACAATTTTTGACAAAATAAAACAATGGCGTAATAACTTGAAAATATCAATAATAATAATGTTTAAACTTGAAGACCGTAATTGATATTACCCAGTCAAAAATGCAATATGAATGAAATTTATTGTATATACATATCTTTATTATTTAAATTTGAAAAGATTTAATAAAAATCATCTGCTGCATAAACACATTGGATTTAAATCCGTTGCTAAGCGACATTATCATTTTCTTCAAATAAATTGGTGAAAAAAATATCGTCTGCATAATGCTATCTCTATAGAATTTTTCATTGTTCGTCTTAAACTAATATCGAGACAACCCCTAGTTCTAGAAACTCGAAACATGGACTAAATTTTAAGTGGAACTATTTCAAACCCACCCCGAAAATTTCATCCAATCAGGTGCAACCTTTCTCCCGTGATGATGAGACAAACATAAAGAAACTTAACATTCACAATTATGTGTAAACTCCTAAGCATTCTAAATGACTTTGTTATTCAAAATATTCTATTAAAATATTTAATTTAATTCTTCTAAGAAATGTATGAGAATCTCTGTGCTCGATATACAAAATTTATCTTCACAGGCAGATCTGAAGTATAAAACATGCTGGTCTAGTTTGTAAACAAATTTAGAAAACATATTTTTGAATTCTCACAAAACGACAGAGATTATCCAGAAAATTGTACTTTATTATGCAAAATATTGAATTTTCATTGATTCGGTGTCATTTTGATGAATTTAGCATCATTTTATCAATTTGGCTACATTTTCGTCAATTTAGCGACATTTTAAAAAATCACCAAAATTTATCGCCAAGTGGGACTCTCAGTTCTACAGTCCCAATTGGCGATAAATTGACAAAACATCATCACAACACTATCCTTTAACAAAACGCAATCAATTTCATTTATTTAGCTCAATTTTATCAATTTCAAGATATTTTTATGGATTTATAAGCATTTTTATCAATTTGGCGACATTTTAAAAATTCGCTAAATGTGTTACTAAGTGCGGGGATTGGACTAACAGATAAGTGCTACCGAAATATCATTTCAGTACTCTCTTCTAACGAAACAAAATTCATCTCATCGAGTTAGTGTCGTTTTTATCAATTTGGCGACATTTCCGTCAATTTGGCAACGTTTAAGAAAAGTTTCCAAGTTAACGATAACCCGTCAAATTTGTGGATCTAAATTTACAGATCTGAAGAATAAAACATCCTACAGTAGCTCGCTAGAGAGACTGAGCATCCAAATCTGGGGCCGGGTGATGAAACATCCTGGTCCCGTTTGTATATACTAAATGAAATCACTAAAATTGTTTTAGAAGATATACCCTTTCTGCTCTTATTTTGTTTCTACAATCGGCTAAATGAGTTTATTGGCTAAACACAATGTATACGTTTGTTAACTCTTTGCCAAAATAAATGAAAGTTATGTACGACAGTGCGTAATTAATATAATCAAAAGAAAAATCAAACCGTTCATTTATAAGATATATTTTTATATAATATCCATTTATTCATAATTCAAATAGAAAAAAAAATAATAATTAACAAACACATTTGATTTAATTGCGTTGCTGAGCAACATGATATAAGAAAGAATCCCCTTCATAAAATGCTGATAATTAAATAACATTTTTGATTTCTTAATACTTTTCATTGTTGAGTATGAGCTTTTGAAAAATAAACCATGGTGACAGAGTTTCCATTTCAATTCAAGTTTCAAACCTGCGATTTTCAAAAGTGACTAATAAGAGCAATAAACTCCAACCAAACTCAGATATATTAATTTCTTCAAATAAATTTACGGGATCATTTATCGTCTGCATAATATGGAAGGTTTAAATGTTCGTTTTAAATTAATATCTCGACAACCCCTGGTCTTAGAAACTCGAAACATGAACTAAATTTTAAGTAGGGCTATTTCAAGGCTACTCACTAAATTTCATTAATTTCGGTTCAGCTTTCTCCCGTGGTGATGAGACAAGCATACATACAGACAGACAGATTTTCAATTTTATTTATATAGATAGATTATTGTTACATGATTTGTTTGTTCACTTTGTGAATGATTTTCAGCAAGTAAAGTACCGATTTTTCGAATGTCACAACTTCTGTTATTTTTCGTGTTTCATGTACTTTCCCTGCAATATAATATTATAATGTATAGGGAAAGTATTGGAATCATGCCGAAAATCGCAACTTGAGTTTTCGACGGATCTACACGTTTTGGGACCTCTAGAGCACGAAAAAACTATTTTTAGCGTGAATAAGTGACTTATCTATAAAATGTTATGAAATTTGATCAATTATTTTTAAACTAGAGTGAATACAAACTCTGCACAGACAGACACACAGGCACGCACATACAGACGTTACGCTAAAAGTAGTTTCTTCGTATTCAAGAGGTCCCAAAACATGTAGATCCGTCGAAAACACGAGTTGCTACTTTCGGCATAATTCTAATATTTTGCCTATACTTTACCATATATTGCAGGGAAAGTAATAAACTGATTTTTTTTAAAAAGATTATTTTCCTCGTACTGAATTTAAGACAGTGCGATATGTCCAATATTTACATCGGTTTCATATTAGTGTTTGTCATTTCTTCACCCTTATCTTACCGTCGATGCTGGAAAAATATTTGACTTTCTCATTTGGATCGAACTTTTTTGGATCGAAAAATTCTGTCAGCGTTCTCGGCGGATGGAATGAATGTAACAAGAAGACAAATTCGGATTAAGAAGAGCTTTCAAAAGTTCTGAAAAACACGTGTTTTTTTTTTGTTTTTTCTTTCAGAAGTCCATTAGGTTAAGAGCTTTTCAATCTCCCATTCGTATGGCTGGTAAAAGATTGGCAAACGCTACTTGAAATTTGCAAATGAAGAAGTTCATAAACTATAGAATCTTCAAATGCCGAGCATTTATTTGAGTTAATATATAAGAAAAATTAATTTTTTTAACATGTTTACTTTCCCTGCAATACATGGTAATGTGTGGGGAAAGTATTGCAATCATGCCGAAAATCGCAACTCGAGTTTTCGACGAATCTACGCGTTTCGAGACCTCTAGAATACGAAAAAACTATTTTTAGCGTGACGTCTGTGTGTGTCTGTCTATCTGTCTGTCTGTGATATGTATGTATCCACTCTAACTCAAAAACTAATGGACCGAATTTCATAAAATTTGGTAGATAAGTCACTTGGATGTGACCCTGGTGCTGATTAGTTTTGGGTATGATTCGTAAAAACCGAACCCGCCTTTTTTTGAGAAATGGACCATAAAAACTTCATTTATCCGCTCTAGCTAAAATACTAATTGACGAAATTTCACAAAATTTGGTTGATAAGTTACTTGTTGGATACTCTGGTGCTGATTAGAATTTGGTACGATTCGGAAAAGAACAACCTACCTCTTTTTACGAAGTGGCCCGCCAAAATCTAAAAAAAAGACTAAGTAGTATATGCTCAAATGTATCAATTGAATTCTTGTTTTATACGCAATTTTTGAAGAGAAATATAATATAACACACTCCATTATACTTTAGGACTAACCGTTCTCAAGATATTTCAGATTTCTTGCATTTTTGTTACGCCGATTTCGGAAAAAAGTCCAATTACCAAATAAAAACAAAAATTGAATTACAAATGCAAATTTAGTGTTATTTGGTTCAATTAAACTCAATCTAATGAATTATTAAAGAAATAAAGAAAATATGGATTTGAGTCTGCAGGGAAAGTCATGTGCTTAGCTGATTTCAGAAATGAAGCTGGAATTTTCATAAACGCCTGTAATTGTGGCTTTTCTTATCAGTTTGCCAAAATTATCATCAAAGTACCTGAAAAAAAATGAGCAAAGGTTGCAAAATGTTTTACAGTGTATCGTAGAATGAAAAGAAACGGGAGAAGGAAAGTTGAGAAGATTTTTCCCCTTCTCCCTGCTTTCTTCCTTTACCCCTCCCTCTCTGTGGAAAATTAGAGAATAAAAAAAAAGGGGGGAGCAATTGTAATGACACAGAAATATGAAGCAAAGCGTAACACAAAAATATAAA
This sequence comes from Amaurobius ferox, assembly GCA_951213105.1. NCBI lineage: Eukaryota > Metazoa > Arthropoda > Arachnida > Araneae > Amaurobiidae > Amaurobius > Amaurobius ferox. The sequence goes on from OX578146.1 coordinate 64,483,501, forward strand.
ACAACAAACATTTATTTTTCGTTTTCTCTTATTTTTTAATTTAATTTTTTAACATGATCATTGTAATTGGATATGTTCCGTTTTGTATCCGCTAGAAATAAATAAATAAATAAAAAGCGCAAATTTAAAACCGTATAAAGAAGTATTTTGAAATTAAATAACAAGTGCTTTAAAAAACATTTATCTTAAAATCAAACTCATATAGGGTAACGAATGGAGAAGCGAGGACAATAGTAGAATGCCATAAAAATGACAACGTGAAACGTCAACAACAGTGAAGAAATCGAAAACGATTCAACAGTCTCAATGTGTCTGAAGATGGATAACATTAATTTAACAAATTTATAACCCAGCCATAAAATCAGCGCCAGTCAGCCTGGAGATGCTGTAAAGTTGATCTCAAGAAAAACTTTCTACGAACTTGCTATTGTTTTTTACTTCCCCTGCAATAAATATATGGTAATATTTAATTAGAATCATGCCAAAAATCGCAATTCAAGTTTTCGACGGATCTACACGTTTTAACATCTCTAGAATACGAAAAAAACCATTTTTAGCGTGACGTCTGTATGTTTGTGTGTGTGTGTGTATCTGTCTGTGCAATGTATGTACCAACTTTAACTAAAAAACTAATTAACCGAATAAAATTTAGTAGATGAGTCTCTTGTGTAAGACCCTGGTGCTGATTAGATTTTAGTACGATTCAGGATAAAAGAACCCACCTTTTTTTGTGAAATGGCCCGCAAAAACTGCCTGTATCCGCTCTAGCTAAAAAACTAATAGACCAAATTTTACCAAATTTGGTGGATAAGTCACTTGTGAGTTACCCTGGGGATGATTAGATTTTGGTACAATTTCGAAAAAAATAACCTGCCTTTTATTGCGAAATGGTCCACAAAAATCGTCTAAATCTAAAATAAAATACTACGTATGCCCAAATATATCAATTAAATACTTGTTTTATACGTAAATTTTTACGATGGAAAGAATAGGATCGACCCTATTACACTAGGACTAGCAACCCCATTACGCTAGGACTTTTTTCTCATTTTCGCTAAGAGGGCGCGGTAGCCCATTGGTTAGCACGCTGGAGTTGCACTCGGTAGGCCCGGGTTCGATTCCAGCCACTGCCAAAACTGCCGCCATGTTCATGCGGAGTACGATCACGTTAAACATGTGGGTCCGAAAGTCCTTCCGAGAGGTTGGTGGTAGGGGAAGGAGGGTACGGTCCCCGTGGATGCCTCCCCCACTGGGTTCCGGTCTAAATTGGGTGGCACTTCCCGACCGTCCAAACAGTTACCTTACACCTTTCTGGTAGGTCGGACGGTCTGGGTTTCAACAACAACATTTTCGCTAAGTCACCTTTAAAAATAAGTCCAGATACCAAATGAGAACGAAAATTGAATTAAAAGTGAAAATTCATTGTAATTTAAAATAATTATGTGTGTGGGGGGGGAGGGGGTTGTCCTATTAAACTCGATGAATTATTGAAAAAATAAAGAGAACGTGAATATGAGTCTGCAGGGAAAGTCGTGTCCTGCCCACATCCGATTTCTTTTATTACCTCAAAATGATTAAACATGCCCAAAATGTTTTGTGTGTTTTTTAACCAAAAATAAATTTTCACCATTAAAACTGGACCGCCTATAGAAGGGGTGCACTCGTATGCTAGGGGGGGGGGGGGGGAGATAAAAGATAGGAAAATAAAATATGAAAGGATCCCAAAATAAATGTATCAAGTAAAGCCCACAGTTTGTATGGGTGGCCTTGATTGGAAAGGAACGTGAATGGACATCCAAAATCCGGATATTTGACTCTACCACAATATTTCTGTTTATATTAACCTTTTGTGTACGGGTGGGACAGCGTCCATCCCAAACGAAGAACCTCTCAAAAAGACAGGTATTTAACATACCTTATCCCAAACAGTTCAATCCCCCTTTGCAAACATTGGCGTCCAAGGACGTGGTGTCCAATCTGCATTGGCGTCTAAGGACGCCGATGACTGCAAAAGGGGATCGAACTGTTTGGGATAGAGTATGTCAAATAGTCGTTTTGAGAGGCTCTTCGTTTGGGATGGACGCTGTCCCACCCGTAAGCAAAAGGTTAGCAACTAGAAAATTTGCTCCTCCACAATATTTCTGTTTTTATATACTTTGTAGTATGGTATCATAGGAAAAGTAATTAAAATTTTCGTTTCTGCCCATCTAAAAGTTTGACGCAATATGGCGACGGATCGGAGATGGCCCGACTCCGCTTTTATTAAGATCTAGAGTCCCTCGAAAACAGATAAATGGTGCCATCTATTGATAAAAAGACGAACTTTGAAACAGATTTGATTTTATTCACATGTCTAATTCATGTAATTTTTCCCTATAAAAATATTTTAATGCTTTATATATATTAAACATCTGATGTGGACAGCATATGACTTTTCCTACATAATGCAATGACTTTACTTCTTCTCTGCAAAATTATGGAATCCACAAAACAATGATTTTGGCATTGAATTAACAGTATAGCGTAAATTCAAAATGGCGTTTTTAGCAACTTACCAAACAAATAATTTATTCATACGCACGTGCAAAATCCTCATCAAATAATAAAAATATTTTAATGCTTTATATATATTAAACATCTGATGTGAACAGCATAAGACTTTTCCTACATAATTCAATGACTTTACTTCTTCTCAGCAAAATTATGGAATCCACAGAACAATGATTTTGGCATTGAATTAATAATATAGCGTAAATTGAAATTGGCGTTTCTAGCAACTTACCAAACAAATAATTTATTCATACACACGTGCAAAATCCACATCAAAATGCAATTAACATTTATTTAATGTTCAATAGTAATTGTATAAAATAAATGACTATTAACTATGTTTTGGACGTCAAAATACAATACGTGCAAAATCCACATCAAAATGCAATTAACATTTATTTAATGTTCAATAGTAATTGTATAAAATAAATGACTATTAACTATGTTTTGGACGTCAAAATACAATACTATTACACAAAGTATCTTCTATCGTGAATGGAACAATCTAGATTCGCGAGAATGATGCTACATAATATTACATATAGAAAGTGAAAATGTTTTATAATATTATTTATTATAATATATAATTTTTTTTATAAATCTATTCTAAAACGTGCAGGATCTCGAAAACGATTCACGCTAGCGTTCTAAAGTTTGTATCGACCGTTTTCTAATGAAAGATTACGTCAGAAATATTTTGTTTTATAATTATCAAAAATGCTGATATTTATTTATTTTTTAATTCATTCAAAAGTGGGAGGGGGGGTCCGAACGTGCGATCGCGTTTTAAATCAATTGAGTTCCAGTATTTACTAATTGTAATAACCATGCCAGATTATATTCAAAACGATTCATTCGTTCGTGAGATATCGCGTCTACAGGCTCACAGATGCACACACTAACATACATACACACACACACACAAACATCACCTCAAAAATGTTCGATTCGAATCTAGATATGCTTAAAACGTGCTCTTGTGTAAAAAATTCGAATTCGAATTTTCGACTCCGTCACAATACTTTCTATACACATTATACTATGTATATACATACGAGTGTACGCATGTAGTTGTTGTTGAAACCCAGACCGTCCGACCTACCAGAAAGGTGTAAGGTAACTGTTTGGACGGTCGGGAAGTGCCACCCAATTTAGACCGGAACCCAGTGGGGGAGGCATCCACAGGGACCGTACCCTCCTTCCCCTACCACCAACCTCTCGGAAGGACTTTCGGACCCACATGTTTAACGTGATCGTACTCCGCATGAACACGGCGGCAGTTTTGGCAGTGGCTGGAATCGAACCCGGGCCTACCGAGTGCAACTCCAGCGCGCTAACCAATGGGCTACCGCGCCCTTGTACGCATGTAGTGAGAGAAACGATGAGCCATTCTAAAAATTGTATTTGTTACTTTCCCTGCAATACATGGTAATGTATAGGGAAACTATTGGAATCCTACCAAAAATCGCAACTCGAGTTTTCGAAAGATCTACACGTTTTGGAACCTCTAGAATACGAAATATCTATTTTTAGCGTGACACCTGCGTATGTGTGTGTCTGTGGTCTGTCTGTCTGTGTGTCTGCCTATGCAATATATGCATCCACTCTAACTCAAAAACTAATGGATTCAATTTTATAAAATTTGGTAGGTACGTCCATTGTGGGTGACCCTGGTGCTGATTAGATTTTGGTACGATTGCCTGTTTTGTGAAATGGCCTGCAAAAATGGTTCAAATCTGAAATAAAGGTCTACATATGCTTAAATGCACTGATTAAATGATTGTTTGATACGTAATTCTTGACTACTAAAGAATAAGACCAACCCCAATACTCTAGGGCTAGTCGTTTTCGAGATATTTTAATTTTTTCGCATTTTCATTACGGCGCTTTTGAAAATGAGTCCAGTTACCAAATAAAAACGAAAATTGAATTAAAAGTGAAAATTTAGTGTGACTTAAAATAACTATAAGTGTTGATTTGTGCACTTAATGAATTATCAAAAAATAATGAGAACGTGAATATGAGTCTGCAAGGAAAGTCATGTGCTGCCCACATCAGATTTGTTTTATATTGCCATAATACTTATTATATAATCAGCGAATGTTTTATTTTAGAGGAGAAAATTTGCTGATGAGGATCGTTTTTGTAGCGCCAAAGAAATTCGGTTGACCCTAATAAAAGTTGTCGGTGATCCTTCTTACTGCTCACTCTTTACTTTCTCGTACTGCAGAATATAGTATATAGAAAGCATTGTTTATACGAAAATGTTTTATTTTCAATCGTGCAATCCTTTTTAAACACCTTGTACAATGAAATATTAGTTTTAATTTTATAAAAATCGTTTTTTAATGGACTCTATTATACAGCGGAGGATAGCCATTTTCACTTTCTCATACGTAGCATTGAAGAAGTATTGTTTACAGGAAATTTTTCGATTTCTAGATTTTGATATTTTGAGAGTTCCTGAACACTTTTTGAATATTTTTAGAGTCATGTGAGTCTATCTGTGATCGATTTCTTGTGTGCAATAGTTGCTGCAAAAATGAATGGATTTTACACGAAACTTTATATCCGGTTTTTTTTATCGAAAAATCTAAAACTATATAGAATTGTTTGAAATTCGAGCCAAAATTTCGAATTTTACTCGAAATTTTATATTGTTTTTTAACATGGCAGCATGGGATGAAATTTGACATACTTATGCATAAAAGGGGTTATTTGTGGCTAAATGATATGGCCAAACTTAACAGTTTTAATCATGGCAGTGAAAAATAGCTGCGATACAATTTATGTGTTCCTCGCAACGTCATTAGCCATCACCCCACCCCCCACCCCCCAACACACACACACACCTCCGAGAATTTTCAAACTTAGCATCAATTAAAAGATTTATTTTTAAATCCATTTGAAATGAAGAGTAACTTTCTACAATTGCGATCATTTGAACAAAAGTTACAAATTTTTCAATTTTTTCTTGCAAAATTTGCGAAGGAAAAATAGAATCGCAAGCTACTTAAAACTAAATATACCATGAAAGATTCGAGTTGAACCACATTCTAGTTATTTTTTTTTCTTTCTTTCTTTTTAACACTTTACAACAAAGTTGAAAAGTGTTTATGACTTTGTTAACACTTTACAACAAAGTTGAAAAGTGTTTATGACTTTGTTCATTCTGTCTGTCTGTCTGTCTGTCTGTCTGTCTGTCCGTTAGCACGATAACTGCCGTAAAAATGACTTAATCAAAATGAAATTTTAGTATGTTGTTCAGACGGTCTATAGGACCTATGGGAATATAAATGAATAATATCACCCAATTAGTTTTGGATTGAACCCGGGTTGAAAAAATGGAATACATTGAGCCCTATGGGACCTAATTTTTCAAGCATTTTTTAAGCGGATTTAAAATTCACAAATTGCTTCGAAAATTTTAGGCAATATTAAAATTGTTCCATAAAATATATAAAAAAAAATTCAGCGAAATACATTCAGTTGTTTTTTAAATAAAAATTAAAATAATAACACCTCTTATATGAAGCGATCACGTGTCTATGATATGAAGCGATCACATGACCCACTTCAAAATGATATATGGCATCCATCTTGTGTCAAAATCGTGATTTTTAAAGTTCTTTTTAATTCATATTGAGTGTTGCATCCGTCCTAAAACTACTTCATTTTTGCCTAAATTCTATGCATCTACATACTGAAACAACGCAATGACAATATAGTTCAGTTTAAATGCTCTTCCAAATTTGATTATTTCTACTATTAAGCCTATTTTTCACCTATGTAAATGTAAACAGCAAAATGTGTAGAATGAGTTGTATTAGAATCGCTGTAATTCTTTAACACAAAATCCTTTAGTCCATGGAGTCTGCTTAGCTGATATGAATGAAATATTCATTGATTTTAGAAAGAGAAGGACGATATTTTCGATGAAGTTTTACGCATAGAGTTTACTTACTTGCAGCTCAATGGTCTTAATTTTTAAATAAAATAAATTATTATAGTATTGTGATGAATGACATGAATGGGGGAATTATTTATGAATGAAATGTTGCTTTTATAGAGAGAGCCAGGCGTGTTATTTTTTATGACGTCATTTGAATGGATTTCAGTTGTTTTCGATGAAGTTTTCAAATATAATAAATTATCGTAGTATTATGATAATTCTAAAACTATTACCGAGGAATGTATCACATTTTAGAGATGTTTAAACGAGGCAATTTATACTTTAATGCCGTCATTTGAATGAAGTTAATTTTTTCGATGAAGATTTAAGGTTTCAAATATAATAAATTAATGTAGTATTGTGATAAGTTTTAAAATATTACCGAGGAATGTATTGCATTTTAGACATGTTTAAATAAAATTGCATTGAAGTTGGAAAGTGTTTCATAATCAATGCTTTAAGCATGATTGATCTTTCTTTTTTTTCTTTTCTTTTTTTTTGTCAGGCGTTTAAAATTTGCAGCTTAATATATCCAATTATACTTTTTTTAAATCTTTTATTCAATTCACCATGACCGATGGTTGCATGAATGGATGTCTGTTTCAACTTCTTTGATGGCGTTATTAACATATTCCTTACGTCTTACAGATCTGAAATTTGATACTCAGCTCACTCCAGTGGAACATTTTGATCTATTAAATATACAGGGTGTCTCAAAAAGATTGAAATGTGCTTTAATTCTTTATCTGTTGGAGATAAGTGGGCAATGCAAATTGCAAAAATGTTGAACGTAAGGTAGGAAATAAAACTATGTTAATGAAACAGTTTTCCAATTCATTTTCAAAAAGTTACACTTCTTAAATTTTTATACGACCCCCTTAGACAAATTGGGTCAATTAGAAAATTTTTATTTTTAATGCAACAAGATCATTAAAGAAACCCGCATATCTGTATCTTTAAAATCAACTGAAATATGATAAAGGGAAAATCTGACTTATGCCACTTTTCCGTACCATGTGAAAGGCTGTGAAAATAGGGAATCATAAACAAATTGACGATGGAAATTGTTTAGATCAAAAATACGTTAATATGTGTCAATATTTTTTATTGGCATGTCTCAATCTGAAAAGTATTTAAGAATCCGTGATTGCATCGTGAGCCTAGGCGGAATTCGCAAAAATGTCTCCTATGTATTATCATCCAGTTTTATCTTTCTTGCGATATGTTACAAATTTACATTTCGAATTTGATATGGGGTCCCCATTCACAATGTTCAATTTTCAATTAAATATAACTCGCTCAATTTTAAGGATACAGATATGCGGTTTTTAACACTTTACAACAAAGTTGAAAAGTGTTTATGACTTTGTTCATTCTGTCTGTCTGTCCGTTAGCACGATAACTGCCGTAAAAATGACTTAATCAAAATGAAATTTTAGTATGTTGTTCAGACGGTCCGTAGAACCTATGGGAATATAAATAAATAATATCACCCAATTAGTTTTGGATTGAACCCGGGTTGAAAAAATGAAATACATTGAACCCTATGGGACCTACTTTTTCAAACATTTTTTAAGCGGATTTAAAATTCACAAATTGCTTCGAAAATTTTAGGTAATATTCAAATTATTCCATAAAATATATAAAAAAAATTTCAGCAAAATATATTCAGTAGTTTTTTAAATAAAAATTAAAATAATAATTACACCTCTTATATGAGGCGATCACGTGACCATGATATGAAACGATCACGTGACCAACTTCAAAATATAATACGGCATCCATCTTATCTCAAAATCGTCATTTTTAAAGTTCTTTTTAATTCATATTGAGTGTTGTATTCGTCGTAAAACCTCTTTATTTTTGCTTAAATTCTGTGCATCTACATACTGAAACAACGCAATGACAATATATTTGAGTTTAAATGAGCATCCAACTTTGATTATTTCTATAACGAAGCCTATTTTTCACTTATGTGAAATGTAAACAGCAAAATATGTAGGATGAGTTGTATTAGAATTGCTGTATTTTTTTAACGCAAAAGCATTTAGATCATGGAGTCTGCATAGATGATATGAATGAAATATTCATTGATTTTCTACAGAGAAGGACGATTTTTTTCGAAGAAGTTTTAAGCATAGAGTTTAATAATTTGTAGTTCCATGGTCATAATTTTTAAATAAAATAAATTATTATAGTATTGTGATGAATGGGAAAATGTTATGAATGAAATGCTGTTTTTATAGAGAGATCCAGGCGTGTTATTTTTTCTATGACGTCATTTGAATGAATTTCAGTCGTTTTCGATGAAGTTTTCAAATATAATAAATTATCGTAGTATTATGATAGTTTTAAAAATATTACCGAGGAATGTATTGCATTTTAGAGATGTTTAAACCAGGCAATTTATATTTTAATGCCGTCATTTGAATGAAGTTCATTTTTTCCGATAAAGGTTTAAGTTTTCAAATATAATAAATTAATGTAGTATTGTGATAAGTTTTAAAATATTACTTAGGAATGTATTGCATTTTAGGGATGTTTAAATAAAATTGCATTGGAGTTGGAAAGTGTTTCATAATCAATGCTTTAAGCATGATTGATCTTTCTTGTTTTAATGATCTTGTTGCATTAAAAATAAAAATTTCCTGATTGACCCAATTTGTCTAAGGGGGTCGCATAAAAATTTAAAAGTGTAACTTCTTGAAAATTAATGGGAGGACTATTTCAGTAACGCAGTCTTATTTCCTACCTTACTTTCAACATTTTTGCAATTTACATTGCCCACTTGTCTCCAACGGGTAAAGAATTAAAGTGCATTTCAATCTTTTTGGGATACTCTGTATATATAAAAGAGAACATTTTTAGAACTATCTTACAGCAATGGCATTTTTAAGGGCCATACTGGGCATGATTCCGGGGTATGGATTAGATTCCGGGGATGGGATTAACTCAAATTTGATAAATGTTGTATTGTTATCGCAAATATGTATGCGTATAAAATATCAAGAAAATCGGCTCAGTAGAAGTGGGTCAAAAATTGATTTCAAGATTTGACTCAAACAGATAAATAAACAGAGAAACCAATTCAAGTAAAGCAGTGTAAAAGTGACAAATATAAGAATGATTATATTCAATTCATTTAAATTTTTCTTTGGTAATTTTATTTAACAATCCGTCATTCTTATATATGTCATTTCTATATTATCACTCCTATTATTCCTTAAAATTCTGTTAATGTCCAAATACAATTCTTGTATGGGTGCCTCACGGTTTCATTTTCAGTCGCATGTGACCAAGAATACTGGAATTGCTAAAAATTATTTCTGACTTTTTACTAAAACAGTGTGAAGAATTTTTATAATATTTTAATTATTTGTCTGCCCATAAAATTTAGACAATATGAAAATACTAGCCATTTTACCTGCTCTTCATGCATTTTCAATGGCAAGTGGCCATAAAAACACTTGGACATACTTAATGAAAGTTATTGATAACCAGTTTTAAAATTGTTGGCAGCAAAAGGATATCAAATTGTGTTTTTCTTGTTTTGAGAGGTTAAGTACTTTCACAATTTTGAATCTATTTCTGATCCATTAAAATTTGTACGCTGAGTCCTAAAATTTATACGAGTCCTAAAATGCAATATGACGTACTCATAGAAGAGTTTCAGCTTCTGATTATCTGTAGCGGTTGTTGAGTGTCCTACAGAAGGAACAGGCAAATTTGGATCTCTTCTCAGTAATGGATATTAATGATATCAAGGACTTTGGTCAACGACTCTGGAATAATAATCCAGACCCTAACGATGTCAGTGGCTGTATCTACACCAAAATTGAGCGTATTTAGTCCATGACTCAATCGAGAATATATCTTAGACAGAGGCTGTCACTACCAGTGTACACGACCTCGCTCCATAAACCACTTAGTGCCAGACCGATCTAAATACAGAGAGCATGTCCACAAGGTATTCTCTGCCAACGGCCCTACCTTTCTGAAAACACAGGTTCTCGTTAGATCATCGAAGTCAAGCAGCATCGGGCGCGGTTAGTACTTGAGTGGGTGACTACCTAGGAACACCGCCTGCTGTTGGCACATTTCGGGCGCGGTAGCCCGGTGGTTTGCGCACTGGATTTGCACGCTGCCACAACTGCCGTCGTGTTCATGCGGAGTACGATCACGTTAAACATGTGGGTCCGTAAGTGCTTCCGAGAGGTTGGTGGTAGGGGACGGAGGGTACGGTCCCTGTAGATGCCTCCCCCACTGGGTTCCGGTCTAAATCGGGTGGCACTTCCCGGCCGTCCAAACAGTTACCTTACACCTTTCTGGTAGGTCGGAAGGTCTGGCTCTCAACAACAACAACAAGGGATTCTCTGCAACCCAGCTGAGCCAAGACAGCTGCTCTATGGCTGAATGAATTACCGAATCTGATCCTGAATACCAAAAATTTGTCTGATAAATTGTTTCTACATGTTCCGGTTTTCCCAAATCTGCGTACCATGGCACAGTATCAAGACAGCTCTGCATTGGCAGCGTGATTTTTGAGCTTCCTATATTGGGACTCAACGCAGCACACAAGCCGCGGCATCTACTCTACCAAGCCGTTATCGCTCGATTCAAGAAACCTTGATGCCTGACCAGTCCTGACCTCTTCGAACCATCATGGCAGTATGACCTATCCTCAGCTCCGATGGACATCGACTATAACCAGCCCTGACAATAACTTTGAGAGTCCTAAAGATGGGTTCAACATCACCCACTCTAATCGGATCTAAAGAACAGAACTTTGTTCCGGAGGATAATACTTCCATGACTATTCACTTATCACTGGTGATAGATATCGTGATATTTTTATGCTTTGTTTTAAGGCGTGTAAGGGGCATAACATATCTCATAAGATTGGTAAAAATTACAATAATTCTATCAGTTGCGCTAAAATTAAACTTTAAATAAGGAATTAAGTTTCGGGTCGTAAGGCTAATTTTGAGGTTCACATAGGTAATTTTAATTGAATGTATGAAATTCTGAATATATTATTTTCCTTATATACATAATGTATAAGGAAAGTATTGTGACGGGGTCGAAAATTCCAATTCGAGCTTTCGACGGGAGAGCACGTTTCAAGCATCCCTGATCACGAATCAAACATTTTTGAAGTGATGTGTGTGTGTGTGTCAGTGAGTCTGTGGAGACGATATCTCACGCACGAGTAGAGAGATTCGAATGAAATTTGGTACAAAAATCACAATCCGTGAATATTGGAAACCTATTGTTTTAAAACACAAACGAATGTTCAGAACCCCCCTAAATTTTCGAGTGAAATTTTAAAAAAAATCATCAAAAAATCAAAACCTTTAATAAAGTTACACAAATAGACATTTCTTATGTAATTTTTCCTTAGAAAACGATTGACATAAACTTTAGAACGGTAGCATGCACCGTTCTCGAGATATTACACATTTTTCAAATAAACTTATCAAAAAATCCCATAAGTTAAAAAAAATATATTAACTTTTGAGACACATGTTCACTTTTCATACGTAATATCATGCGATGAATTGGATGACATCGTTGTCGTGAATCTAGCTCGTTCCATTCATGAGAAAAGACACTTTGAGTAATACTTTTTTATCTGAACGCCAATAGTCATTTATCTGTTATAAGAATAACTTATTTCTCCGTCCATAACGATTGGCGAGATTTTGGTGACGAATTTGGCGGAGTGTCGCCAAATGGATAAAAATGACTCTAAATCAATGAAAATAATGACTCATTGACGAAAATTCAGTATCTTGGAAAGAATATAAGTATATCTACTAAAAGAATAACCTATTTTCTTTTACTGTAAAAGTAGTAAATTCATTGCATTATATAAGGAAAGTCATGTGCTGCCCACATCAGATTTTTTGTATTAATATTGTGGTCATGTGTTTAAAAAAATTGTGGTCACAAAAGATTGAATAATTACTTACACAACGCAATGATTAGTATGTTTTAATTAGCTGAACTATCCTTCACCAAGCCTAAGGATACTGCACTATGGGTGAGTAAGTTTTTACTTTCCTTATATACATAATGTATAAGGAAAGTATTGTGACGGGGTCGAAAATTCGAATTCGAGTTTTCGACGGGAGAGCACGTTTCAAGCATCCCTGATCACAAATCAAACATTTTTGAGGTGATGTCTGTGTGTGTGTGTCAGTGAGTCTGTGGAGACGATATCTCACGAATGAATGGAGCGATTCGAATGAAATTTGGCACAAAAATCACAATCAGTAAATACTGGAAGTCTATTGTTTTTAAACGCATTCGAATGTTCAGAACCCCCCTAAATTTTCGAGTAAAATTTTGAAAATATCATCAAAAAATCAAAACCTTTAATATAGTTACGCAAGTAGACATTTCTTATGTAATTTTTTCTTAGAAAACGATTGACATAAACTTTAGAACGATAGCATAAACCATTCTCGAGATATTGCACATTTTTCAAATAAATTTATCAAAAAATCCCATAAATTAAAAAAAATATATTAACTATTGAGAAACATGTTCCCTTTTCATATGTAATATCATACGATAAATTGGGTGGCATCATTTTCGTGGATCTAGCTCGTTCCATTCATGAGAAAATATACTTTGAGTAATAGGTTTGTATTTGAACGCCAATAGTCATTTATCTGCTATAAGAAAAACCTATTTCTCCTTCCCTACCGCTTGGCGAGATTTTGGCGACGAATTTGGCGGAATGTCGCCAACTTGGCGACTTTTTTTAATGTTGCCAAATTAACGAAAATCTCGCCAAATCTTTAAAAATGACGCTAAATCAATGAAATCAATAAAAATGACTACTCGACGAAAATTCAATATCTTGAAAAGAATATAAGTATCTACTATAAGAATAAGTTTTTGCTGTAAAAGTAGTAAATTCATTGCATTATATAAGGAAAGTCATGTTCTGCCCACAACAGATTTTTTTCTTTGTTATGTTCAAGTTCACCGTGTAACATAGGATGTTATCCTAGGAAATGGGAAGTCATAAAACGTGCTTATCGGTCAAACTGTCGAATTCGAAAAGTTTCTGGAAATCAGTACTTCCAGAACTATACAGCAGTATGTGGAAGTAAAAATTTTCGTCATTCTGCGATCTTCAGTCTCTTTGCTGATCAACAGACGTAATCGGCAAATACAGTCTTATTATATTTGACAATTAAAGCTATTCGATTCTCTAAAGGCATCACCTAATTTTTAATACCTCGAGAACTCCCAATATAATTTACTAACAGTTTCCACCCACGCTTGGCACGCGCGAAATGGCTATCTTCTTACATAATAAAGGAAGATGTGTGTGTGTCTGTGTGTGTGCAGTCTGTAAAGGGAAATCTAAGTGTCGTACGACCATGAAATCTGGTGCACAGGTTCTTCAGGACCCGCACCCACGGCATTATTATTATTTTTTTAATTTTAAATCAGTACTTTAGCTATTGTATGTTTTAATCTGATTTACAACGTTTTTGTGCTGTATTCACACAAATCGATTCCTTAGCAAGCTAAAATATTATTACGGAGTTTCCATCTTGATATTATCTGAAAAATCGAAAAATTATCTTTCAAACAAACTGTAAAAGGAATTCATATGATAATAGACGAATTTTCGTGAGCTTTTAAAAAATATGTGCTTTTCTTGCGTTTCAAACCTCTCCAAATTTTATATTACGATATAAAGAAATTAACATGCCATCTGACGTTTTTCCTTTAACAGCAGCTTCTACATATGTCACAGACTACTCCAGCAAAAAAAATAATCTCATAAACCCATCCGTTGATTAATTATAAATATTTTAACCGATTCATGTCTTAGATTTTTTTGAATAAATCAAACGCTTCCTCATTACGGAAGTTTTCTACCAACTGAGGCCACTCCCACGTACGGGGGAAGAAGCTTTTATACGTACTGAGGTCATCCCCGCGTGTCCGTTATTGTGTCATACGTTAAATACTGATAACGTGGATTTTCAGCGAGTAGTGAAGTAAATATATAGCCATTGTCACATTTCGCTATAAGACTGACGTGGTTGCGAATGTAAAAAATTGAGTGCGGGAACAATTTTTGTTCATAACAGACATTTTGGAAATAAAGTTGTGCTATTTCCATCCGCATTTGTATTATTTGCACAACGGGCGTATACTTGATTGACCCGGGAAATTCGTTCGAGTACATTTAATAAAAACTCTGAATATCGAAAACCGTTTCAAATAAATGCCTAAAAATGGAGCACATTTTATAATTCTATTAACATAAAAATCGCGGTATATAAAACACTATTTCATCTCCGATCACTGTACGTCGCCCTATTTTTTACGTTATTCGTACATTTTAATCTGAAATCAATCATTAATGAAAAGTATTTTCAATAGTTTTATTAGAAGAATAGCCCGCAGACGATTTCGGTATTTGAAACATAACTCTGCTATTATGGTTAAAAATGGATTCAAAGACTGCATAAAAAAATTGAATTAAACAATATTTATAAAATCGTCTGCTGTAATTATGAACTGAAGTATCTCAGAAACGATTGGTTTTTTACTGAATCCAGTTTATTAAAAAAAATTAGGATATTTTTTTCTTCGTATGATGATATAATAACAAATTTTATGTCTCTATCTGTTCATGAGTTATAAATGAAAAAATATTTTAATGAAAATTTGTGCGGTTTATAAATATTTTAAACAAAATTCAAAGAATTTAGATCGATATAATTCGTCCTTTAGCAAACAATCATTGTCACTCAGCTGTGAGATATAGTTCGTTTCAGTTGAAACAATGTTAATAAAAGTTAGTGCATCACAGTATATTTTTACTTCTATGCGTGTCATATAATAAGTCTCATAGAAGCAAATCTTTATGCAGATCGAAATTTTTTCCGTCTATACTTATAGATTAGAAGACAGAAAAAAAATATATCTGAATAGAGATGTTTGTTTATTTCTGCACCTGAACAAGATCGGACGGATTCCTAATTATTAATCTTTTAGCAACACACTTTATTCCTTTCACATTTTTATCCGTTTTGCATTGATATTCTAATTTGTATTTATGTAGCATGATATATACAGATTCACATCTTCTTCGTTCATTAATATTCATGCTTTGATAGTATTTTCAAATGCAATGCAAATCCCTGCCTATGATTTATTGAAATTCTAGTTGTTGCTGCTTCCACAACTCTACACATGTCTAGAAATAAAAATTAAAAAGGGCTTTAAAAAATACTTTAAATGGCAACCTTATTAAAACTTATTCGTTTTTACATGTCATGATTTCTATGTCTTGAAAAAAAAAATTACGATATATTTGCAGAGTATAATACAGGGTGTCCCAAAAAGATTGAAACGTGCTTTAATGCTTTACCTGTTGGAGATAAGTGGGCAATGTAAATTACAAAAATGTTGAAAGTAAGGTAGGAAATAACACTACATTAATGAAATAGACTTCCCATTCCTTTTCAAAAAGTTACACTTTTTAATTCTTATACAACCCCCTTAGACAAATTGGATCAATCAGAAAAATGTTATTCTTAACCCTTTCGCGACGGTTGGCACGCCCACGCGTCGGCTGCGAACTTGCATTCAAGGACAGCCGCCACGCATTCGTGGCGGAGAAAACTGTACCCTAAAAGACGGGTGCCACGTACGCGCGTTTTTATGTCGAACGTTTTTATTTGTCTACTAGATGGCGTTAAATGCCCGTGGGAACAACTCCAATGTATTTTGCAGATACTTGACCTTGGCATAGGAAGGATCTAATTAATCATTTCTCTATTGAGTGGTGAAACATGGTTTTGTAATATAAACAAATAGAGCACTTCTCGTAGCATCAGCTATTTTATAATTCGTTTAATCGTTTAAATTATTCTCGTTTTGATTTCAGCTTAATGATTTCGTTGGTGAATCATAGGAATATAAGAGAGTAATTTTTTTTGTTTGGGTTTTAGAGACAGTGAAATTATTCGTTTATCTGGGATAAAAGAATGGGAGTAACTAACGAGTATTTTATATTCAGATTTGTATGAAAAATATACATCAAATAGAAAATAAATATTTCTTTTATTCCTGAAAAAAGTAGATTTCTGTGTTGAATAGGTGATTTTTAGTGAATTTTTTCGAGAGTTAGGCTTAGCCCAAAAAAATTGCCGTCCTTTGGGAACAGTTCGGAAGCGAAGCGCTCCGTCCTTTGGGCCGCGGCAGTTCCGGAATGCCGCCGTCGCGAAAAATGCAACAAGATCATTAAAAAAAAACCGCATAACTGTCTCTTTAAAATCAACTGAATTATGATAAAGGAAAAAATCTAACTTATGCCACTTTTCCGTACCATGTGGAAGGCTGCTTCATCAATGAAATAGGGATCATAAACAAATTGACGATGGAAATTGTTTAGATCAAAAATACGTTAATATGTGCCAATATTTTTTATCACAAATGCATCTAAATAAAGCATTAAACAGACAGATATCATAAAAAGCAGTGGTACTCACTACGCGGTTGGGTATCCTATGTATTATCATCCAGTTTTATATTTTTTGTAATATGTCACAAATTTACATTTCTAATTTAATATAGGGTCCCCATTCCCAATTTTCAATTAAATATAACTCGCTCAATTTTAAAGATACAGATATGCGGGTTTTTTTTAATGATCTTGTTGCATTAAAAATAAAAATTTTTTGATTGACCAAATTTGTCTTAAGGGGTCGTATAAAAATTTAAAAGTGTAACATTTTAAAAATGGATGGGAGGACTATTTCATTAACGTAGTTTTATTTCCTACCTCACTTATAATATTTTTGCAATTTACATTCCCCACTTATCTCCAACAGGTAAAGAATTAAAGCGCGTTTCAATCTTTTTGGGACACCTTGTATAGCACGTACTACAAAATAAGATGCTGTATCTATCATAAATGAATATAATAAAGCTAATTTGTTATTCATACTTCAATAAAATTAGCATACTTCGAAAATCTTATGTGGGCATCGCATGACTTTCCTTACATAAGGCAATGAATTTACTTCTTTCACAGTGAATAAATGATGTATGAGATCCACGTCACAGAGTTTTAACGTTGAATTGCACATTGAGCGATTTTCCGGATGACAGCATATAAAACTATTTCGAAGTAACCAATTAACTTATATTTCAAGCAACTCTAATTTGACAATTATCAATATTGATAGCATCCTCAATAAGTAATATAATCCATCCATTAAGATATTTTAACGATTATTTCATCAATTTTGTCATCATTTTCATTAACTTAGCATAATTTTTGCAATTTTGACTAAATTTTTGTCACTCTTGGACGAAATATTGCCAAGTTGGCGATATTTTTCTAAATTATTAGCCAAATGTATCGCCAAGCGTTACAGGTGAACGGAGAGAAGGGCATTAATTATATACTAGTAGGTCTGGTCTTTGTATGACGGACTTCAAAATGTGCAAAACATTACTTCCCATTAACGTCATTTTGTTATCAATTTGGCGACATTTTTAACACTTTTGCGATATTTTTGTCAATGTGGCACCATTTAAAAAAGTCGCCAAGTTGGCGACATCCCAACAAATTCGTCGCCCAAGTTTTCGCCAAACGTTAGGGATAGACGGACGGAGAAATGGATTATTCTTTTTGTAGAATCTTATATTCTTTCCAAAATATTGAATTTTCATCAATTAGTTGTCCTTTTCATTTATTTAGCTTTATTATTATCAATTTGGCGGCATTTTCAAAAATTTCTCAAGATTTAAAAACTCGCCAAGTTAGCGAAATTCCCCAAAGTTTGTCGCGAAATTCCCGCCAAACGTTACGGACGGAGAAACAGGTTATTCTTATAATAGATTCCTATATTCATTATAAGACATTGAATTGTTATCAATTAATCGTCATTTTTATTGATTCAGTTTAATTTTTTATCAAATTTGGCGACATTTTCATCAATTTGGCAACATTTAAAGCAAAATCGTCAATTTGGCGATATTCCGCCAATATTAGTCGCCAAAATTTCGTCAAGTGTTACGGACAGAAAAATATATTATTATAGTAGATAAATTACTATTGACGAATTGTTAGGCGTGAAGATACAAAACTATTATCCAAAGTATCTTCTCTCTTGAATGGAAGGAACTAGATCATGAGAATGATGTTAACAAATTGATCGCATAATATTACATATAACAAGTGAACATATTTTACAATTGTTAATATATTTTTTAAATTTTAAGTGATTTTTTGATAAATTTGTTTGAAAAATGTGCAATATCTCGAGAACGGTTGATATTAGCGTTCTAAAGTTTATATCAGTCGTTTTCTAATGAAAAATTACATAAGAATTGCTTATTGAAGTAACTTTATTAAATGTTTTGATTTTTGATGATTTTTCAAATTTCCATTCGAAAATTAGGGGGTCATCCATACATTCAGTTGAATTTAAAAAGCAATAGACTTCCAGTATTCACTGATTGTAATTTTTGTACCAAATTTCGTTAGAATCGCTCCATTCATTCGTAAGATATCGTCTTAAGAGACTCACTAATGTACACTGATTGTAATTTTTGTCACAAATTTCTTTCGAATCGCTCCATTCCTTCGTAAAATATCGTCTTCATTGACTCACTGACACACACACATCACCTCAAAAACGTTCGATTCGGGTTCAAAGATGCTTGAAACGTGCTCTTCCATCGAAAATTTGAATTCAAGTCACAATACTTTCTTTATACAATATACTATGTATATAAGGAAAGTAATCATATAGTAAAATATTGATTAACGTGCCAAAAAATCGGCGGTAGCTCCCAGGACGCCCATAGGAAGGTGTGGACGCTACTCGAGTGGGTATGCCCTGGAACCAGAAGTAGTCCGGATCTCCAATATTTTTAATCTCCCTACAGTACATGGAAATGTATAGGAAAAGTATCGGAATCGGGCTGAAAATGGCACCTCGAGTTTTCGACAAATCTGCACGTTTTGAACATTCTAGGACCCGAAAAATATATTTTTAGCATGACGTCTGTGTGTATGTTTGTGTACTGTATGTGTCCACTTTAGCTAAAAATTTATTCGATGAAATTTCACAAAATTTAGTACATGAGTCACTTGTGGGTTACTCCGGTGCTGATTAAATTTTGGTACGATTCGTAAAAAAAAGCTTGTCTTTTATTTTGCGAAATAACCCATAAATAACCATCGCCAAAACCTAAAAAAAAATTACTTATCTACTTATGCTCAAATATGTAAATTGAATACTTGCATTATACGTAATTTTTGACGACGGAAAGAATAAGACAGCCCCAGGACTGCCTTATTCTTTTCTCGAGATATTTTAATTTTTTCACATTATTACCACGTCACTTTTGCAAATACGTGCTAAAATCTATATTATTAAAAAAAGCGCTTATAGGTTTTGAGTAATGATCTTGTCCAGTTGAAGAAAATTGAAAATTTTCTGATTTTCAAGTTTGTAATTCTTATATCCCAAAAACTAAGAGAGCTAGCTTTGAACAATAAGCAAGAACTCATAGCTCTTTGAAGGTCCTATAAGTTTACGTAACAATTGTAATTTGCATCAAGCTCTATATTTTAGAAAAAACAATTCCCATAATCTCTAAACACGAAGTTCAAAATTAATATAATTCAGTCAAAAAAGCAATACCATTTATTTATAAAATATATTTTTATATCCATTCCTTTTTACTAAAATAGGGGAAAAAAACTTAATAAAAATCGTCTGCCGTATAAACACATTTAATTGAACTGCGTTGTTGAGCAACATGATATAAGAATCTTCCTCATAAAATGCTCGCAATTAAATAACTAATCATTTTGGTGTGGATATATTTTTCCTTGTTGAGTAAGAGCCTGTGGAAAATAAACCATGGAGATAGAATTTCCGTTTACTTTCATATTTTGAACCAGCGATTTCCGACCTTTTATGTTTGGAAAAACCATGGAGTTAGAAAGGCGATGAAACTCATATGGAAGGTTCGTTTTTCATTAAAATCTCACCAGCCCCTGATCCTAGAAACCCGAAACAAGGACTAAATTTTAAGTAAGACTATTTTACGGCTACTCATAAAATTTTATGAAATTGAAATTCGGTACAGCCGCTCTCCTTGATGATGAGACAAACACACACACAAACACATATACAGACAGATTTTCAATTTATTTGTATAGATATATTTTCTTTTAGAATCAAGGTTTTTCTGATGGTGATAGGTACAAAAATTAGGGCTTTTATTAAGGTACTAAAATTAAGGCTTTTATTAAGGTACTAAAATTAAGGCTATTATTTACAATCGCTGGCATCTTAGAATCTGATAAATACAGTACTTAAAATTACGGTCGAATAAATACGATATGGTCCAACAGCGGCGTCGACTTCGTGGGTTCTTCGCATCCCTAATACTTTTGTGCGTATTTAGTGGAGAAAGTATACGCATATATGTACAAATTTTGTTATTTGCTATTAATTCTTCAAGTTTTTTATTATTCATTCCTTGTTTACTATATATATAAAGTCACGTGTATAGAAATTTTACCCTCAAACTTTTTATTGTATTATGAATATCTGGTATATAAAGAAGAAAAGCATGTATGTATGTATGCATGTATGATCCAACATCACGGGAGAACGGCTAAACAGAATTTGATGAAATTTGGTGGATGGTCTTGAAATAGCCTTACTTAAAATTTAATCTATGTTTCGAGATTCTACAACCAGGCGTTCTCGAGATATTAGAGAAAACGAAACTTTCGTTTGTCTCATCATCACGAGAGCACAGCTACACCAAATTAAATGAGATTTTGTGGGTAGCTTTGAAATATCCCTCCATAAATTTAATCCAAGTCTCGAGTGTTGTTTAATACCGGGGTTGTCGAGATATTAATGGAAAACGAAACTTTTCCCTGGGATTTCTAACTCCATGATTCCCAACAAAAAAAGTTGGACATCGTTGGTTTAAAACGTGAAAGTCAATTAAAACTTGAGTTTTGTGGGAGTTTATTGAACGTATTAGTCACTTTTGAAAATCGCAGGTTTGAAATATAAATATAAATGGAAACTATATCAGCATGGTTTATTTTTCACAAGCTTACTCAACAACGAAAAGTATTAAGAAATCAAAATGGTTATTTAATTAGCAGCATTTTGTGAGGATTAATGGTTATTTAATTAGCAGCATTTTATATCATGACAAGTCATTTGACTCTGCAGTAGACACCGATGATGCCGTTTATTACCCGCTGGAATTTCTGAACTACCTTGAGCCACCTGGAATGCCTTCTTATATCTTGAAGTTAAAGGATCACCAATATTGCTTCTGCGGAATCTGGACCCACCAAAACTATGCAATGAAACACGGCTCTGTGTTAAAAATATTTTACCAAATGTCATAGAAATCACGGTATTAACGGGAAAGGAAAAAGGAGAGGACGTATTCATACCTCGCATACCGTTGATACCAACCGACCCACCATTTAGCTTCAAACGAGTCCAGTTCCCAGTTAGACTGGCATTTGCCATGACCATCAACAAAGCTCAAGGACAAACCCTTAAGTTTGCAGGCATGAATTTAGAAAGTTCTTGCTTCTCTCATGGCCAATTGTATGTGGCATCCTCAAGAGTAGGAACTTCAGAAAATTTGTATGTTTTAGCTCCGGGAGGAAAATCAAAAAATGTGGTTTACAAGCAAGCATTGCGGTAAAATCTAACAAATTAGGATAATGTCACGTAATTTGTTAACATCTGCGTTGTTGCCTAGCGTTTAAAAATCATTTTAGTTTTCCTTTCAAACTGTACATATTGACTGTACATCAATGGTGTACACCTAATAATCACATTCCGAGACGCTGTCCGGAGGACCTAGCTGCGAAGGGCGTGCCGGAAGCAGCTATGACTTATATAAAGCAATGAATTTACTTCTTTCACAGTGAGGAAACAATATATAAGATTCGCGGCCCTATATGTTCCGGTGTAATTTTTATCAGAGTTTTGCGTCGTAAATCCCGAGCAACGCCGAGTAATCGCTGCTAGTATTATATATAATAATGTTGCAACCTACAAAAGCAAAATAAAATAAAATAAAAATATATCTTGAGAAAAAAATATTTTTCTGTACTTAATTAACAAACTTACTTCATTTTAGCATTTCAGACGTCTTATTGTGCCAGATAATCTGACTGAATGAAATTTAAATTAGACTTAAATATTTTTAAAAATGCATGGATCACCCTAATTAAAAATTTTCGAACCTCCCAATAATTTTTCATGTTGGCGTCTATGTGTTCCAATCTGTTGCTCAAAAATGTACACTTTATGATCACATCTGTCAATGTAGATGTTTAATATTATACTATTCGTGTGATCATCAGTTTTCTGTATTGAATTATGTCCTCCATGCTGTTACTAAATATGTACAAACGTGTATTTTTATTTCCTGATACACAATAAAATATACAAATGTGTTTCCTAACCACATCTGCCTTTAACGAAGTTTAAGAACATCCATTCTTGAGATTGCCAATTTTCTTCATCGACTGAGAGTTAACCAAGATGTTGCTAAAATATAAACTTCCTGACAGCAACTGTCTTTTCGGAAGTTTAACATAATACTAGTCTTGTGATCCCCAATTTCTTGTATCGACTTAAGGTGATCCAAACTCCTGCGCAATATGTGCACTTCCTGACCACAACTGTCTTTAAGGAAGTTCAACAGCATACTATTATTGTGATCACCAATTACCGGCATCTACTTAGAGTTATATAAGATGTTGTTCAAGATTGTAATTTTTCTTACAACACCTGTTTTTTTTCCACACAATTCACTCATATCACACAAAATTCCTCATCATGGAAAAGATGGAAGACGTTGACCAGAAAGAACATCAACAGAGCCCCAGCTACGGCTCCTCCTTGAGTAACTGCTCCAACCCAAAAGAGACCTTCGTGTCCCCAATAGTCTCCAAGGAGGATGGTCACCACTGTCTTGATATACGAGAACGTAAACATGAATGAAACCCAGCAGATAACCTGAAAAATAATTAAACTTTCAGTTTCAAGCCGTAACTTGAAATAAAATTCACAATTGCCATTGTGATACTAAATACCTTAGTTATTTACGGACCAGCTAATTTTATGAGTGAAAATTAGAACGTGATCAAAAATATGTACATTTATGCAATTTAATGTGGCAATTTTGCACGCTTGCATAAGGACCAGACTCCGTTATCAACACAATTTCTCGTCAGTTATAGAAAACTTTCTTCAAATGTTATGACATATGACAATAGTTCTAGAAAACTGAAGACCACGTAGTCAAAATCTGTCCAGTTTCAAGGAACACATTTTCCATTTAGACTATAGAAATAATTGAATTGGCTTAGTAATTTCAGTATCAGAGTAGTATACAATGCAATGTATTTCGTAATGGTCTAAAATATCTACCGAGTGGTGAATAATTTGTGTTTAAACAAGCTTCTTTCTACAGGAGTACAAGAAAAGTTTTTCGCAATAAAATTTTCAATAGTGGCAAGCTATACATTTTCATTTCGAGCTGTAAGTTTACACTCAGAGTAAATAGTTCTTGAACAGTCACATAAATATAAATTCTAAAAACCTGATACCAATAAATTTATCGTACTTTCATTCTATCACGAAATATTTTTTTAAAAAAATGATACTCTAAACTCGTTGTTTTGATGCGGGTCTCTATTCGCGTTTATCTGATCCCGCTTACTTTAATCGCGTTTATCTGAAAATACGGTTTTCTGTTCTTTCGTGCAGGATATCTGATGACTAAAGTAATACAGTCTCCCGAGTAGAAAAATGTCATAATACTTCAATTTAATTATTATTTTTAGTTTAGATCGGTATTTTTCTAACTTTTTTTAAGTTACCGTCTTAGAGGAAATTTCGAGAGCCATATCACTCCATAATCAATTTTATAAGTGTCGGGGAAGGGGAGGAGAGACAGTAATTATTTTATGTCATCTTAGAAATTTTCAAATATAAATATTTTTTAGATCATGAAAAATTCACAATATATAAAACTGTAAGCCTCGGCAAAGCTATATAGTCCACACGCTATTAGCAGTTAAAAAGTAAAATTTATCTCTCTCTCTCTCTCTCTGTGTGTGTGTGTGTGTGTGTGTATATAATATATATCATCATTAATCATTTTGCAAGATACAGACGTTTAAATTCAACTGATAAACAGATTGATATTTGCATACGACGTCTAATATTAGAATCCTTAAAATATTCATACCCACCTCGTTTCATAAAACATTATTATATGACATATTGTAATAAGTACCGTAAAGCAATATATGCTAATTTTGATGATTTGCTACAACTCAACTCTACCCGTTTGGAATTAGATACTCTGTAACCATGAGCTTATCTATCTCTACATCTGGAATTTATCATGGGTTTCTTCTATGGACTTCTAACGACGTAGCGCATCTACGAATATCCTTTTTAAAACCTTATACAAGGTTAGAATATATTTTTATTCATACTTATTTCATTTTATATGATTTTATATGTTTTTGTGACGTTAAGATCTTCTTTTCGGGATTCCATTTTTTCCCCTGGCATATTGTCGATTGTAGTTTCGGCGTGAAGTGGCTTCTGGGAGTGTTTCCTGGGATTAAAAGCATGCTTAAACCAGGGAAAGGGGTCGCAATCCCCCTTGACCTCTCTACAACCCCGTAAACACACAACTTCTAATTGTATTAATCCATTTTCAATCTCATATATATATATATGTATATATATATATATATAGATTACTGAAACTATATCTAAGTATCTGAGTGGTTGGCATCACTGTATATATATATATATATATATATATATATATATATATATATATATATATATATATATATATATCAAAATATTTGATCAAACATTTCAAATTCTGTATATATATTTTTATATGAAATGTTCAAATTTAATTAACATTATAACTAAACAAACATAATATAAACACATTAGTTTTCATTCGTGAACAAAAAAGAAATTTCAAAATCCTTAAGAAAACAGAATATGTTTAGCTTAAACTAAATTTAATTGTTTATTTTATTATTTTTTAAGTAATAAAAAATGTAATGTGTCTGCACTCAAATTCAGCCTAAAATCAGCCCCATATTTTTTAACAACATAACAGAATATATATTCTTGCACAGCATTATTTTGGGAAACAAGTAATGTTGCTTTCATCACCAAATGCTTCTAGATAAGTTGTTATTCCTCTGGGTAAATTGAATTGTACAATCACACTATTTATGTAAAAATGATTAGAAAATTAACCTTAATAATTAACTAAAATGTGAGAATAAGCTAGTTTTGTCAATGTAATGATTACTATTTAGAGGACGGATATGGAGAGAAATGGATACTTGTGGACGACTCACAGACACCAGAATTCTCTGAATTGTGCAACCATGCTGAATATGCCAAAATAATTTTAAAAAATGACATTAATAATAAATCAAAATATAAAGATATGCAAGTTTTGTTAATTTAATGCGCAATAATTACAAGATGGTGACGGATGGAAAAAGATACTAATCAACGTTCGGCAATGTAACCGATACTACCTGAATTACGCACTATGTATAAGAAAATAATTTACAAAAAAAATCTGATGTGGGCAGCCCATGACTTTCTTTATATAAGGCAATGAATTTACTACTTTTACAGCAAAAAAAAAATAGGTTTTTCTTATAGTAGATACTTATATTCTTTCCAAGATATTGAATTTTCGTCAATTAGTCGCCATTTTCATTGATTTAGCGTCAGTTTTATCCATCTGGTAATACTTTTGTTAATTTGGCAACATTTTAAAAAGTCGTCAAGTTGGCGACATTCCGCCAAATTCGTCGCCAAAATCTCGCCAAGCGTTATGCACTAAGAAATAAGTTATTCTTATAGAAGATAAATAACTATTGGCGTTCAAATACAAAAGTATTATTCGAAGTATCTTTTCTCATGAATGGAACGAGCTAGATTCCCGAGAATGGTGTCACCCAATTTATCGTACTATATTACATATGAAAAGTGAACATGTTTCTCAACAATTAATATATATTTTTTAAGTTATGGGATTTTTTGATAAATTTATTTGAAAAATGTGTAATATCTCGAGAACGGTTCATGCTAGCGGTCTAAAATTTATGTCAATCGTTTTCTAAGGAAAAATTACATAAGAAATGTCTATTTGCGTAACTATATTAAATGTTTTGATTTTTTTATGACTTTTTCAAAATTTAACTAGAAAATTTAGGGGGGTTCTGAACATTTGATTGTGTTTAGAAACAGTAGGCTTCCAGAATTCATGGATTGTGATTTCTGTACCAAATTTCATTCGAATCGCTTCATTCGTTCGTGAGATATCGTCTCCACAGACTCACTGACACACACACACATACTTTCACACACACACACAGACATCACCTCAAAAATGTTTGATTCGTGATCAGAGATGCTTGAAACGTGCTCTCCCGTCGAAAACTCGAATTTGAATTTTAACGTCAACTCGAATTTGAATTTTCGCCCCGGCACAATACCTTCCTTATACATTATGTATATAAGGAAAGTAAAGAGTCTTAATAATTAACCAAAATGTGAAAATTAGCTAGCTAAGTCCATCTAATGTCTAATATTTAGAGGATGGGGGTGAATGGAAATGGGTTGAAAAGGATACTTGTAAGCTCCCAGGACTACACAAGCAGTGGCGGATTTTGGCCTCTTGTTTGGGGGGGGGGGCGATCTGTAGATCAAAATGTTCTCGGAGGTTTGTTCACTTAGGATTTTCTTAACGGATTCCTATATATGGATATTTGACATTTTTGAAATAACTAGAACAAATTCGGAAGTTTATAGTAAGTTCTTTGCAGCTTATAAAATACGGCCTATCATTTTTTTAAGACCAAAGCAAAACAATGAAGATTGGAAGAAAGAAAAATTACGTGACTATATAAGGAAACAAACTTATTGTTGAAGTCGAAACTGGAAACTAAATTATATTCTGTATTAAGTATACACAAAAGTATACACAAGTAAGAGATTTCCATGTGAGAAGATTAATACTGAATATTAACTAAAGAAACACACATTTATATTCTATTCACTAAATATGGTTATCATACGATACAATACAAATACATTTTATTTTTCTTAGACTGTGGTAGAAAAGGAGGATGAACATGAGTAAATGCAGTTAATATAGGTATTAATAAGCACTGAACATTGATTTACATTTTCCCATTTTTTTACGTTTTTAGCTGCACAGGAGTCAATAAATTTTTACGCGAAAAACATCACGTATAAACATCACGCAAAAACATTACGCAAAAACATCAAAAGAAAAGACCAATGGTTTGATCAAGTTTACTACCCCTGGCAGAAATGATGGAATCACTTCCATGTTATTTCAATGGGATACGAAGTTCAATGCTCTACAATTTTTGATGCCCTAAAAAACCCTTTTTGAGCGAAATTGAAGAACTTTAAAAACTTAACAAAATAAAAAATGTTTGAAAAATTTTGCACTTTTCATTATTTAATAATTCACAACCAAAAAATGGGAAAGGAGCTGTAGGCTGAAAGAAAAAACTCGTAAAAACTAATTTAGAATGATAAATTTGATCATATAAACATGAGGAGTTATATCTTAATGATTTTCCATGATCAAATTTATTATTCCAAATTAGTTTTTACGAGTTTTTTCTTTCAACCTCTAGCTTTTTTCCCATTTTTTGATCGTGAATTATTAAATAATGAAAAGTGCAAAATTTTTCAAATATTTTTTGTTTTGTTAAGCATTTAAAGTTCTTCAATTTCGCTCAAAAAGGGTTTTTCAGGGTATCCGTGCATCAAAAGTTGTAGGGTATTGAACGTCGTATCCCATTGAAATAACATGGAAGTGATTCCATAATTTTTGCCAGGGGTAATACTTATAACACTATTCAAATTAATTGCCAATTCAGCTTATTGTCGATCATTATCCTTAACAGCCTTACGGAGTCCATCGCAAAAACCCTGGCGCCGTTAACCTCCCAGGAAGAATCATCATTGTAATATCAACTCAAGTCTTCTTGCTTTTTCTTTAGTAAATCGATCTAAAATTGTAACTGGTGAAATTGCGATATCATAATACACATGCAACAAATCCAATCCCACTAGCCGATCTACTCTAATTGTGTTTCGAATCCATGTCTTCAATCGTTTTAGTGCTGAGAAGCTACGCTCGGCGGTTGCTAGAGTAATTGGTAATGTTACAAGAAATTTCAGTAACACGTAGATCACATGGTACACTGCAGGATCACAGTTCTGTAGTGCTTCAAAGACAGACTTGGGTACTTTGCAGGTATCGACATTTTCTCGCATCCATTTGGTTCTCCAGTTAATCACCTCAACTTGAAGTGTACTGTTCATTTCTTCCACTCCCAGTTCGGCTATTCTGTGATACTTCTTGCTTAGCTTTGTCCAAGATGGGAGGAGTGACCGACTCTTCGTCCGTGTTGATTTTCGCTAAAAGAGTCGATGATACTAAATATTGTAAATATGACATCCAGGCGCAGACTTTTGACTTTCATTATGGGGGCGAGATTTCGTGGATAAACTGAGGGAGGGAGAGCAAGGCCAAAGTATCTCCCTAATGATATATATATTTTTTAATTTTATATTTTATTTGATAAAACGTCGACGTTCGTCAGGCGTTTGGGGGGGGGGGGTGATCGCCTCGATCGCCCCTCCTGAAATCCGCCACTGTACACAAGAGTTCGCTAAATTGCTCAATCAAAATAATTAAAAAATGTACATAAATAATAAACCAACATATAGAAATAAGCAAATTTTGTCAATTTAATGTGAAATACGTAATTACAAGATGGAGATAGATGGAAAAAGATGGATAGATGGATAAAATAAGCATTTTCTGTAAATTCACAGGTTTTTCCGTAGTACGTAATTTTCTTCAGAAATCCGTAAGAATTACTGAATATCCATAATGGTTTGCATCTCTGTATATACACTATTTGTCACAGAAAATGCAACACAATGAAAGAGCGAATAGAGTTGTTGTTGTTGAGACCCAGACCATCCGACCTACCAGAAAGGAGTAAGGTAACTGTTTGGACGGCCAGGAAGTGCAACCCAATTTAGACCGGAACCCAGTGGGGAAGGAATCCACAGGAACCGTACCCTCCTTCCCCTACCACCAACCTCTCGGAAGTACTTACGGACCCACATATTTAACGTGATCGTACTCCGCATAAACACGGTGGCAGTTGTGGCAGCGTGCAAATCCAGCGCGCAAACCACCGGACTACCGCTCCCGAAATGTGCCAACAGCACGTGGTGTTTGTTCCCAGGTGGTCACCCACCCAAGTACTAACCGCGCCCGATGCTGCTTAACTTCGGTGATCTAACGAAAACTGGTGTTTTCAGCACGGTAGGGACGTTGGCCAGAGCGAATAGAGGGTAATGATAAAGGACACACAGACAGAGGTGGCATATATAAATAAATGATGTTAATCCCAGAAGGATAATGCAATACAGTGATGGCATAGACAGGGTGATCAGTAGGCAGTAAGACCACCTCTTGTGGCGATACAAGCAGCAACCCTTCAAATTCAATGACCGTGCGGATAGTTTCCTAAGGGAAGCACCTGGATACCTAGAAAAGCTTGTCTGCTGATAGTTGCCGTATGAGGTCACTCGTTATCTTGTTGGAAAATAGCATTTTGAAACTACTGAAGCAACCGACAGTGCAACCGGTCGCAGCACTTCATCCACATATCATCGTGCCCTCATTGTGCCTTTGATACAAACCAGAGGTGACCGGCTATCGAAGCCGATGGCACCCCAAGCCATGATGCCGCGTAGTTGAGCAGTATGACGTTCAACAGTCGCAGCAAAATTGGATCTGTTTCCATTTCGCTTCCAGAATCTCACACGACGACTGTCATTCGACAAACAGAACCGAGAGTCGTCGCAGAACACTACCCTGTCCCATTCAGTCGTCCAACAGGCTCGAGTCCGACACCATTGCAATCTCTCTCTTGTCTTCAATAGGTATCTTGTCGTCAATAGCAGTCATCGTAAAAAACGATTTGAGTACAAGCTGCTTTCTGCCAATCGTATAAAAACTGTTCTCGCTGATATTGTAACATCCAATCTACCCTGAAAATTCTGCAGAATGTCGGCAGTCGTCGTTTGTCGAACCGTCGCCGCATGCCTTCGAATGCGTCGATCAACGCGTGCTGGGGTACGTCTGGATGGATTTGTACCACTGCGACGATTCACATGCCCTTCTTCAATACATCTTCTCCGAATCCTTTGCACATCGGACGCATCTACGCGTATTTCAGCGGCGATACACAGGTACGACCACCCAGCCGCACGTAGGCCTAAATTGAATCCCCTCACACGTACGCACAAACGTTGAAACGGACTTCGGCGTCATCGACCAGGCGACAACACGTGTCTTCCGAAACGAAAAACAGCTCGGAAAACGGGTTTCCGTGGGTGACAGACAGTAACAACTGTTGACTCATCTGCCGTTTCCATCTCTTTTATTCCGCGCTGTCATCACGTGACCTACTTTCATTTCAGATCATTTGCATACATTGGCCAGCTGCGTTTGTCTCGCAATTTGCATAATTATACGGTCAAAGCTTCCAGGGTGTTGCATTTCCTATGTCGGTTAGTGTTATATATATATATATTAGTCCAGGCAATAAAGGCCAAAAAAACATTGATTAGAAAAAAAAAATCGTGTAGTTTTGAAATTTGGCAGAGTTGTGGGGGGGAGTGTCTTGAACAACATACTTAAAGTCCCCGTGGATGGGGGGTGCGCGGGGGGTGGGGGAGCGTTGAAATGTCGTTCTTTTCAGTTTTCCTTAAATATCTCAAAAACTATGAATTCTAGCAAAAACACTTATTTACAAAATTAAACTATATAAAATTTCCTACAAAAATGATCAATATCATTTTTCTGTAAGATTAATAGTTTAGAAAATAGAGGAGGGGGGGGAGTGAAGTATGACATAGTTCTAAAAATGTTTGTTACATTGGTTTTATTTAAAACAAAACAGAAAGAAAATATAGGTAGTAAAGGTAAATAATACATATAAAACTTAGTATTGTAGAACATAGAGAACTAGTAAGTAGAGGTAAAATACTTCATGCACATGCAACACTGTAATCTGAGGGCAATACTGTCTGACAGGAGGTCTGACACGAGTAAGCGGAATCAGTTATTCTGGGTTAGCAAAGTGGATTTGTGGGTCATCTGCAGCAGCTGCATATCTGTTCGTCATTGGGGGATTTTTCTGGAGTGGTATTTTCAAGTGGAGAGCAGCACGTTGATTTCCGTGTACCACGGCAAAATAGAGATGAGCAGAACCAACTTGAGGTTTATGAGTAGTTTAGCAACCATTCTCCTTTCCCGAAGTCGGCTTTGCTAATGTCACTGTCTACAGGTATCATTGGAAACTCCAAAATAAATTGTTACCACGCTCTACAACTTGGAACCCAAACAATGAAAAGTATAGTTGAAAATAATTCTGCTGACATCAAGCAATCAAAAAAGAATGTAGTGTTGTCATTCTTTTTTGATTGCTTGATTGCAGAAATAATTCTGCTGACATCAAGCAATCAAAAAAGAATGTAGTGTTGTCATTAGCCTGTATGACCTGTGCTATCAAAGTAAACAATGAACCAGTGGTTGTTGACCCTCTAATAATCTTCCAAAGAATCACTATTGCAAAAAAGTTTGATGAGGATGTTACGGATCTTTTATGTTATGAATTATCCTCATTGCCATTGGCTCTCTTCGATGAAGGAGGAATGAGGAAGTCAAAGAAGTCAGCTCTCTATGATGCACTTCCTGTAGTAAGTAATACGACAACAATAAATCTCAAAATGAGTACTAATATTGTAGATGGTGGCTTCCTTCTACACCGAGTAAAATGGAATGTTGGGAGCAAGTTTTATTCAATTTGTGATCAGTATGTAGCCTACATTATCAAGCATTATGGTGAAAACTGCACTGTGGTTTTTGATGGGTATAGTGTTGTCAACAGCACAAAGCGAGCAGAACAGAGGCACCACGAAAACTTCTGTTATTAATTTTAATAAGAACATGAATGTTATCGTTCAACAGGAACATTTTCTGGCAAATGAAAAGAATAAAACCAGGCTTATTCACTTCCTCATACATAAAATGGCTACAAGAGGAATTGAAACTAAGGTTGCGCTACAGGTTATGCTGATAGTACCATCGTGAGATGTGGGATAGAGAAAGCAACTACTAATCCTACTGTTGCTGTAATAGGGGAAGATGTGCACTTGGTCGTACTGATTGCTTTGGCACCACCAGATAGTAACATTTATTTCTTGAAACCTGGCAGGGGAAAAGTAGAAGATAAATTATTTTCAATGAAACAACTCCAACAACTTTCTTTCTCTCAATCCATCCTCCTTCTTCATGCCTTCAGCGGATGCGATACAACTTCAGCCGTTTATAAAAAAAAGGCAAAGCAACAATGGTTACACTGTTCAAAAAACAACCAAGCCAGATGAAAGCCACTGCTGAAATATTTTATAACCCCTCATCGACACCTGGTGCTGTGTCACAAGCTGGTGAGAAGATGTTCCTTGCTATATACACAGCCAATGCAAATCAACATGATTTGAATAACCACCGGTATTCATCATTTCTCAAATCATCAACCAAGGTCAAAGCTCTCCTCACTTCCTCCAACCATAGGCTCAGCGGGACAATACTCATTGAGAGTGTACTTACAGGTTCAACAGTGGCTCGATAACAACTTACCTCTGACCAGTGGGGATGGGCCCGAGGAGAGGATAAATCCCTATTCCCACTAAAAACAAAGGACCCGGTGGCTCCCGACACAATTTTGAACACCATATTTTGCCGCTATACCACTGGGTGTGGTGGAAGATGTGGATGCCGAAAAGCAGGCATTAAATGCTCATCCATTTGCGGAATCTGCCATGGTACATGCAGCAACAGTACACCATTAGAAGAAGAGGAGTTTCAAATTGATGACGTCGACGCAGAAGATGTTGTTTAGGCATTCTTTAATACATATATATGTGCATATAATGAGTTTCAGGTAGAAATAGACAAGTAAACAGTTATGCTGAGAATTAGTAATAATAATAATAAATAAATCTTGATTGCCTTAAAAAATATGCATTGGCTAAAGATAACGCAGAACATTAGCAATATGTTTAAATAATAACATATTGTTTTAAGTTTGACAATTTGTTGTATAATTTTTTGCCGCATTGTATTTGAGATGTTTTTTATAGTAATAGGTACTATGTTGTGGAATTTGTAAATATATCTAATTCCTTAAAAAAAAATTTTCAAATAAAAATATGTTATTTTTTACGAAAAATATGACGGCTAATAGTTCATGTTTCTTGTAACGCGCGTTCATCCATGACATTTTTCTAAGTTCTACAATAATAATAATGAGCTTTTTGTGTAATATTTACCTTTATATTTTTCTAAGAACTTGTTTACTTGGAATCGTACCATTTTAATTACAATCTATACTCTTTTTTGTTTCAAATAAAAGCAATATAACAAGAATTTTCAGAATTATGTCATTTTTCACCGCCCCCCCCCCCCCCATCTATTTTCTAAACTATTAATCCTACAGAAAAATGATATTGATCAGTTTTGTAGAAAATTTTATGTAGTTTAATTTTGTAAATAAGTGTTTTTGCTAGAATTCATAGTTTTTGAGATATTTAATAAAAACTGAGAAAAACGACATTTCAACGCACCCCCCATCCACGGGGACTTTTAATATGTTGTTCAGGACACTCCCCTCCATAACTCTGCAAATTTCAAAACTACACGATTTTTGCTTTCCTATTTTTCTTTTGTTGCCAGGGCTATATATATATATATATATATATATATATACATATATATATACAGGGTGTCCAGGAAGTTCCAGAACGGGGCAATATCTCGAGAAATACACTTCGGATCAAAAAATAAAAAACATGTATTCAATATTTTTAGAAAAGCTATCCAATGATACCAAAATTGACCCCCCTCAGGCAACTTTAAAATTTTCAAAGCGAACCCCCATTTTTAACACTTTACAACAAAGTTGAAAAGTGTTTATGACTTTGTTCATTCTGTCTGTCTGTCTGTCCGTTAGCACGATAACTGCCGTAAAAATGACTTAATCAAAATGAAATTTTAGTATGTTATGTTGTTTAGACGGTCTGTAGGACCTATGGGAATATAAATTAATAATATTACCCAATTAGTTTTGGATTGACCCCGGGTTGAAAAAATGAAATACATTGAGTCCTATGGGACCTAATTTTTCAAACATTTTTTAAACGGATTTAAAATTCGCAAATTGCTTCGAAATTTTTAAGTAATATTCAAATTGTTCCATAAAATATATAAAAAAAATTCAGCGAAATATATTCAGTAGTTTTTTAAATAAAAATTAAAATAATAATTACACCTCTTGTATGAAACGATCACGTGACCATGAAATGAAAAGATCACATGACCCACTTCAAAATGATATATGGCATCCATCTTGTTTCAAAATCGTGATTTTTTAAGTTCTTTGTAATTCATATTGAGTGTTGTATCCGTCCTAAAACTACTTTATTTTTGCTTAAATTCTGTGCATCTACATACTGAAACAACGCAAATACAATATATTTGAGTTTAAATGATTATCCAAATTTGATTATTTCTACAACGAAGCCTATTTTTCACTTATGTAAAATATAAACAGCAAAATATGTAGAATGAGTTGTATTAGAATTGCTGTATTTCTTTAACACAAAATAATTTAGCCTATGGAGTCTGCATGGCTGATATGAATGAAATATTAATTGATTTTATAAAGAGAAGGACGATTTTTTCGATGAAGTTTTAAGCATAGAGTTTAATTACTTGTAGCTCCATGGTCTTAATTTTTAAATAAAATAAATTATCATAGTATTGTGATGAATGAAATGGATGGGAGAAAGTTAAGAATGAAACGCTGTTTTTATAGAGAGATCCAGGCGTGTTATTTTTTCTATGACGTAATTTAATTAATTTCAGTTGTTTTCGATGAAGTTTTCAAATATAATAAATTATCGTAGTATTATGATAGTTTTAAAAATATTACCGTGGCATGTATCGCATTTTAGAGGTATTTAAACCAGGCAATTTATATTTCAATGCCGTCATTTGAATGAAGTTCATTTGTTTCAATGAAGGTTTAAGTTTTCAAATATAATAAATTAATGTAGTATTGTGATAAGTTTTAAAATATTACCGAGGAATGTATTGCATTTTAGACTTTTTTAAATAAAATTGCATTGACGTTGGAAAGTGTTTCATAATCAATGCTTTACGCATGATTCTTGTTTATTGTAGATTTGGATTTTCCAGAAAAAATTACATACATTTGACCTACGATTTTTGATTTTTGGTCCCACAAACGGCGCTATAATCGAGAAAAACGGAAGTGGTTCATTAACGTTTAAAAGTTACAGAAAAAGCACCCTGATCATTACAGGCAAGGGGAGTTACAGAAAAAAGCACCCTAATCATGAGAGGCAAAGGGACTCATGTTAATCAAACAACCA
Organism: Amaurobius ferox; assembly: GCA_951213105.1. NCBI lineage: Eukaryota > Metazoa > Arthropoda > Arachnida > Araneae > Amaurobiidae > Amaurobius > Amaurobius ferox. Next base: position 64,519,720 of record OX578146.1, read on the forward strand.
GAAGGTTACAGAAAACGCCCACACCGTTCTTCCTGGGTAGTGCTAAAAGTAGTTTTGAACCGTTTTCTAAACTGAAGTCAACAGTTGTCGCTGAAGTGAACGGTTAGCGGGGGGGGAGGGGGTCGATTTTAGCATCATTGCATAGTTTTTCTGAAAATATTGAACACGTATTTTTTTATTTTTCTATCCGAAGTGTATTTCCCAAGACATTCCCATTTTTAAACGTTTGTGCCCCACTTCCGTTTTTCTCGATTATAGCGTCGTTTGTGGGAGCAAAAATCAAAAATCGTAGGTCAAATGTATGTGATTCTGGAGAATCCAAATCTGCAATAAAAAATGGGGGTTCCCATTGGAAAATTCAAATTTGCCCAACCCCCCTACCCCCAGGAGTGGGGAGGGGATCAATTTTGGTATCATTGGACAGCTTTACTAAAAATATTGAATACGTGCTTTTTTTTATTTTTTTGATCCGAAATGTATTTCTCGAGATATTGCTCCGTTCCGGAACTTTCTGGACACCGTGTATATATATATATACAGGGTGTATATATATATATATAGGGGTATATATATATATATATGATTACTGATTTGCACTCCAGTACTTTCGTTTTAATTATTTTAATTTATATAATTAAATATTCCAATTTTAATTTCGTGCATTTTTATCAAGTGTTACCAAGTCAAACGATCTATTAGAACCAAAATTTACAGCACTTAATATTTTAGATAAATTGCATACATTTTTATTTAACTTTGTCTTTTCTCTGGTGGAACATTTGTATATGCTTCATTTTCAATTCTTTTTCTATAAACACATACTAAGCCAAGCAGTTTTATTCCTTGAATATGATGTGAAAATTTATGGGATTTCACTCAAAACCCTAATTCAAATACGCGAGAAAAATGCGTTTTTGTAACACACAAAAGTTGATAAATGCTTGTCAAATGTCAGAAATCCGTTCTCCGGGGTTTTTTAAGGTTTAAAGAGCAACTCATAACTGATACTTATGCTAATATTCCTATATCTCTTAGGATCGATTGGTGTTGTCCAAGGAGCACTTAAACATACCAGGCACATATTTCAAAGAAATAACAGATAAAAAATGGATATTTGCAATATTTGGCATAACGCATAAAATATTTTTAACTGCAGCAAAAAATCAAAGAGCAAAAATGGGTTTTTTAGCTGGAGTGTAATGATTCTCCTCGGAGCAATTCATCATATGATGCCACTTTTACGTAAGTGTTAAAGTCAGAAGACTCTGTATGTGTGCCAATGATTAAGTTAAGAGTTCTTAAATCGATATATTTTGTTGTGGGTTCCTCGAACCCCTAATATTTTTATGCGCATTTAGTGGGGAAAATGTACGCATATATGCATAAATTTTGTTATCAATTATTCCAAGTTTTTCATTATTCATTCGCTGTTTACCATATATAAAGTGTGTACTGACCCCTCAGACCGTTTATTGTATTCTATTGTATTGTATTCTTCTTTAAACTCAAATAAATAAAATATTTTTTTTGACATTTTTAACATTGGTAAAAATACCTAAAAAAAAATTTTACATTTTTTTGTTACATTTATAAAGATAGTTGAGTTGGGATTTATTTCTATTGTATATAGTAATAATTTTGCGGCTACAGAAGCAAAATAAATGAAAAAATATATTTGTCTGTACTTCACTATAATTTGCTACATTTTTGCATTTCAGACATATTATTGTGCCAGATAGTCTTATTGAATGAAATTTAATTTAGATTTAAATCCTTTGAAAAATGCATTCGTCATTCGATTAAAAAATTCCGGAACCCTCAATAATTTATCAAGTCGTCGCTTATGAATTTCTCCCCTCTGGTTCCAGCACGTATTGTCCCCAAAACGGACGGGAGACAACGCTCGTGCATCATAGGTAATTTGGTGCTCTCTTTAGTAATGAAGTGGTGTTTTCGAATATCTGACATACGTATTGAATTTCATTTCTCACACTTCAGATATTTCATAAAATTGGATGTATTTTGATTAATAGCACTACTGACATTTCTCAACTTACTATGAGTGCAGCCCCCAGATGGCTGCCAACTAGTGGAGGAACTGGAGATTGGACAGCGGTGACCAAGGCATACAAAGAGACAAGAGTTGATGCTAATGACATCCAAGATATCCAGGACACGCTTCTAAGTTCTAAAAACATTGCAAGGAGGCAAGCAGCAGGATACGCAACACCACATAAAGTGACAGCTAGATGATAAGGACCATCCCCATAAGGAAGACAGCTATAAGTCTGTAAGAAACAGTAAGATATAGTGCAAGACTGCATTTGTCTTTAAAATGTGTAACATAAGATACATGTATATGTGTTTACTGCTGTTAATAATCATGCATATAATCAATTAATTAGACCTTTAAATCGGCGAATGTTTATCTGAATACCATGATTTTTCGTTCTGTTGATTTCTGATTTCACGGGTTCAGAAGACTTGAATACCAATGAGCGCTTTGTTATGTCTGATGAGTTGGATCATGATGTTTATAGAATCTACATAAATTTTACCTAAATGTTAGTTCCGACATCTACCGAAGCTTGGATGGTGCATTTGTGTGATTATTTTTGTGCCGAACACTTTGAGAAGAATGTTCTAGATAAATAGCTGAATCGTCGTTTTCCGATTAAATTAATAGTCCTACGCTATGTTTTCTGTTTCGAAGATGCGAGGATTAACTTAACTGTTTTAGATTAAAGGAGATACAACTGTGCTTCTAATTGAGATATTCCTTTCCACTGCTTTCGGGCGTCCTGCTAGAGATGGATTTTGGCTATGGAAGTTTTTGAATTCCCATCGGACTATTCTGGCTTTTTACTGCTAAGTTTTTCTCTTCAATAGAACGTTTTGAAGCTTGACTTTCAGATATCTTCTGGCGACTGCTTTTCATCGTTCTTCTTATCTGGTCATCTTGGTGATATCTCATAATTTTCAATAGTTTGTTCTTTATTTTATATAATAGCTAACTTATAAACATATTTTAATTTCATGTGCTGTTGGTAAAATAAGGGACCCCTCGGCTTATAAATTCCAAGTCTCTTGAATCTGAGTTTTCTTTTTCTTTCTGGGTAATTTTATTACAATTCTATTATGTTTAATTTATATGTCCTTTTATTATAAATTCTTGTTTCAGATAAATTTAACACTTTTTATTCTAAATTTTTACTATGGCAAATTGTTCTAAAATTCTTGTTTCGGCGAAATTTAACCCTTTTTATTCTAAAATTCCTTCCTTTTTATTCAAATTGTTATAAAATAATTATCTATACTTAACTCTTTGATATTGTTAACTTTAATTTCTACTCAATGTACTAACTAAAAACTTTTAGTCTGTTGATAAAAATAATATTTTCAAATGTTGAAATTCTCTTTTATGTGAAGTGTAAATTATTTAAGAGCTATATTTTTAAAAAATAAATAACAGTTTGGTTTGAAAATTTAACCTACGTATTTACCGGTGTTCCATTTTGGTATTCTAATATTCTAATTTTGTCCATTAATTTATGTGTTTATAGTTTCTGGTCAGACGGTACATTTTTAGATATAATAGATTTTATGTGCTCTTTAATGTTTTTAGAAATGCTCCAGTAAGCATAAGTGATAAATATTTCATTTCGTCCTGAAAAGATTTATCACAAGAATGATTCGTTTAATATTCAACTTGGTGCTCATCAATCAGAACATCTATTTGACTTCGACAGATTAATTGTCCCAGTCCTTTAATCAGTTTACACCATCCTTTTATTTTCCTAGACTATCAGAACCTTGCAAATCATCAAAAGTATTTTTATGGCCCACCCAATATAAACTTCTGATTATTAGATAACAGTTCAATCATAACTATAACCAGGGCCGTATTATCCAATGGGCCAAGGTAATGTTTCCCAGCGAATTTTTAGTTAATTGGAAGTATATGAGTAAATCTTCAGCAGTTTGTAATTATGTAAATTTAAATTCCTGAATTCTTTTACACCATAAACAAAAGAGCGCCAAAATATTATTGAGCCAAGGGCTTCAAAATTCTTAATACATCACTGACTATGAATAGATTGGCCTGAATTACTTTCAATAAGAAAGTTCAACTATTAAAAACAAAACATGCAATCTATGGATTTATATTCTTATATTGAAAAACTTTTTGATTTCTTTATAGTAATTGTTATAAGGATATATTTCTCAAATTTGCAAACCTCATATTTTCTTGCTATGATAATCAAAAGTTGATCTTAAGCTGATCAGAAGAAAATACTGGCATGATGAATCCGTATTTATTTTCCCATTTGAAAAGAAAACATGAATTGTCAGATAATCGATTTTTTGAATTATCAGTTTTCGAATTAATGGCGTTTTACTGCATTTATTGTGCAGGTGGTACTATAGAAAATCAGCTTGCTTGGGACTTCAGAAATCCTACAAAAATCTGATGTGAGCAATTCATGACTTTCCCTACATAATGCAATGACTTTAATTCTTTCACAGAGAAACAATGTTGTACAGGATCCACAGTTTTGAAATTTGGCTCTTTTGCCAACTTATTACTCCAACCAGAGTAACTCATTCATACTCGTTCGCAAAATCCTCCTGAACATTTAATTGGTAAGCAATCAACATTTAATAGGTATGCAATCGACTTTTAATTGGTATTCCGTAGAATAAATGACTATTAACTAATTCTTTGCAGTCAAAATACAAAACTATTAGAAAAAGAATCTTCTCTCATGAATGGAATGAACTAGATCCACGAAAATGATGCTAAGAGATTTTATGCATAATATTGCATATGAAAAGGGGACATATTTGATAATAATACTTTTCTTTTAATTTTAAATAATTTTCTGACAAATTTATTTTTGAAAACGTACAGTATCTAGAAAACAGTTTGCGCCAGCGTTCTAAAATGTATGTTATTCGTTTCCTAATAAAAAAATTACGCATCAATTGATTATTTATTTAACAGTATTAAATGTCCTGATTTTTTAATGATTTTTTTTTTTCAAAAATTACTTCTAAAATTGAACAAGATCTCGAGAATGATTCCTGCTAACGTGCTAAAGTTTGTATAATTACACATGAAATGAAAGAACTAAAGAAAAATTACGCATGAAATGACTATCTATTTACCTTTATTTAAAGTCCTAGGATTTTTGAGGAGTTTTCAAAAGTTCTTTTGAAAATTAAGGATCTTCCGAATATTTGATCTCGTTTTAAATTAATAGAGTTCCAGTATTTACTGCCTGTAATAATCGCCTCGAATTATTTTCAAGACACTTAATTTGTTCGTGAGATATCGCATCCAAGGTCTCCCGGACATACACACAAACGTACATACACACACACATACATACACACACACTAACATACATACATACATACATACATACAGACACTAACATACATACGCACGTACTAACATCATACGTTGGTGGTAGGGGAAGGAGGGTTCGGTCCCTGTGGATGCCTCCCCCACTGGGTTCCGGTCTAAATTGGGTGGCACTTCCCGGCCGTTCAAACGGTTACCTACACCTTTCTGGTAGGTTGGACGGTCTGGGTCTCAACAACAACAACACACTAACATACATACATACACACACACACTAACATACATATAAACACACTAACATACATACACACAGTTCCAGTATTTACTGGATGTAATAATCGCATCGAATTAGTTTCAAGATACTTAATTTGTTCGTGAGATATCGCATCTACGGTCTCCCGGACATACACACTAACGTACATACACACACACAAACATGCATACATACACACATACTAACATACATACATACACACAGTCTAACATACATACGCACACGCTAACATACATATAGACACTAACATAGATTACATACACGTAGTTACATACATACACACACGCAGTAACATAGTACATACATGCACTAACATACACACACGCAGTAACATAGTACATACATACACTAACCTACATACACACACGCAGTAACATAGTACATACATACTCTAACCTACACACACTCTACCATACATACATACACGCACTAACATACATGCATACATACATACACTAACATCATACATACACTAACATCATACATACACTAACATCATACACAAACTAACATACATACACGCACACACACACATTAATATACATACACACGCGCATACTAACATATGTACACACACACTAACCTACATCAGCTTAGAAACGTTCAATTCCAATTCAGGAATGCTTTAAATGCACTCTTCTGTCGAAAACTCGAATTCGGATTTTCGACCCAGTCACAATACTTTCCCTATACATTATACTATGTATGTAGGGAAAGGAGAAATAAAATAAAATACCTTCTCATTTCCATCGAAGTTGTAAATCCCTTATGTTTCTCACGACTGACAACTAAAATTGCCGTTAATGTATTGATCTAGGACCATCTGACTCAATATATATAAACACAAACCATATTAATACATTGAACCAAAGTTATTGAGCAAACCAAAGATTATTTGTACTTGTATAGCTGGGAAGACCCCAAACGTAGCAATAGATGCCCACAGCTGCAGGAACAATAAATAAAGGTAAAGAACTGTTGAATGAGACGGCGCTGTAGTACAAACTTTGACAATTGTGGCGTCTTCTGGTATTTTGTTGAGAGGCTTCATCTCGTTACAGTCCGCTGATGGTTCGAATATCTTCCGGCATGCTACCTAAATAAATCGGTAGTTAAAGTCAAAGTATATTTTATGAACATTATTTATATAGTATATTTTTCACATGCAGCCAAACGAGCTGGATGTATCAATTAATAAAATAGATTATTTTGATGAATAGAATATTCATTTAATGAAATAGATAATTTTCTTGGATGGATTATCAGTTAGTGGAATAAATAGTTTTCATGGATGGAATATCAATTAATGTAATAGATAATTTTCATGGATGGAATAATAATGAAATAAATAGTTTTCACGGATGGAATATCCGTTAATGAAATAGATAATTTTCATGGATGGAATATCAGTTAATGAAATAGTTACTTTTCATGGATGGAATATCAGTTAATGAAATAGATACTTTTCATGGATGGAATATCAGTTAATGAAACAGATACTTTTCATGGATGGAATATCAGTTAATGAAATAGATACTTTTCATGGATGGAATATCAGTTAATGAAATAGATACTTTTCATAGATGGAATATCAGTTAATTATAATAATGATAGTTAAAGATATAGATCGTTTTCATTTGACTCCACACTTAACGTGGCCTTATTACTAATGATAGAAATAAACCAGCAAATACTTATTACTCGATCACGCCTTAACTATCATATCTTCCTACCTCATGAATACGTTCAGAATGTGATTTAGCGCATTAACAATAAATAGGCAGACAAGACATAAATTACTGCTCGAATAAAAGAACAAAAGCAGACGACTGTTTCGAAAATATTTGGATTTCCTTTTTTATGCGAATCGCAAGCACATCGTGATGAAGATGTCACTTTAATTTACAGCGTTCCCACTCTTTTTTCAAAATAAAAAATACGGAGTTTCCAAGGACTTTCTAAGGACCCAATTAATATTTTATAAGGCCTAATTGAGATAGGCCGTAAACCATATTGCGGTCTTCATTGCACTACGGAAATGCACTGGGGTATGACGTATATACATATTTGCAGAGCTAGAAGCTGTCCTATATTTCCTATATATTTTTTAAAATAGGTAAAACCCCGGAAGCAGAATTTTTTCCCATGTGTTGCCTGGAGAACAAAAGTTTTGCCGCAAAACATAGAAAAAATTCTGCTTCTGGGGTTTTTTCCTATTTTAAAAAATATATAGGAAATATAGGACAACTTTTAGTCCTGTATTTGGGAAAAAAGTAAACCCTTTTTAAAAATTCCGCTAGTTCCACGGTTTTCCCGTTCAATTGGACTAGTTTTTTCAAAGAGTTGCTGTAAAGTATGAAGAAAATTTTTCTGATTGCAGATTTTTGGGCTACTTTCAGAAAAGTTCGATGATTTATTTTGGGGGCAAATTTTGACGAACTTTTAGAAGGCCAGTAAATTGTATCTTGGAATTTCGGTAAATTTATGAATTTTAGTGGTTTTTGAAAACATTGCACGAAATCTCACAGCACTAAACATTGGGCTAGTTTTCGTCAATTTTGGGGCGTGATTTTTGGAAAAGACCTGGTAACACTGGGATATCGGGCAGTGAAGCTCGAAAATAGATAGAAAATGGAAAAGTTCGCATCACTGGGGGAATTCGATCATCAGGGTTCTCCCTAGGAAAAAAAATTAGGTGGTATTATCCTACTCTAACTTCAAAATTAAGTGGGATTTTAAAAATTAACAGAAGTAATTTCTTTTTTTTTAAGAGGGATTTAGCAGCAAATTGTGGAAATCGCGCTCTAGGGAAAACCCTCATCATGCTCCAATTTCGGGGTAAAATAAGAAGTGTTGACGAAAACTAAGTAGTTTTAAGGGTAAGTAGTAAAAAGGAAAGCTAAAAATAAGGAGATCTTAAAGAGATCTAAGGAGTAATTTCTTTTTTTTTAAGAGGGATTTAGCAGCAAATTGTGGAAATCGCGCTCTAGGGAAAACCCTGATCATGCTCCAATTTCGGGGTAAAATAAGAAGTGTTGACGAAAACTAAGTAGTTTTAAGGGTAAGTAGTAAAAAGGAAAGCTAAAAATAAGGAGATCTTAAAGAGATCTAAGGAGTAATTTCTTTTTTTTTAAGAGGGATTTAGCAGCAAATTGTGGAAATCGCGCTCTAGGGAAAACCCTCATCATGCTCCAATTTCGGGGTAAAATAAGAAGTGTTGACGAAAACTAAGTAGTTTTAAGGGTAAGTAGTAAAAAGGAAAGCTAAAAATAAGGAGATCTTAAAGAGATCTAAGGAGTAATTTCTTTTTTTTTAAGAGGGATTTAGCAGCAAATTGTGGAAATCGCGCTCTAGGGAAAACCCTCATCATGCTCCAATTTCGGGGTAAAATAAGAAGTGTTGACGAAAACTAAGTAGTTTTAAGGGTAAGTAGTAAAAAGGAAAGCTAAAAATAAGGAGATCTTAAAGAGATCTAAGGAGTAATTTCTTTTTTTTTAAGAGGGATTTAGCAGCAAATTGTGGAAATCGCGCTCTAGGGAAAACCCTGATCATGCTCCAATTTCGGGGTAAAATAAGAAGTGTTGACGAAAACTAAGTAGTTTTAAGGGTAAGTAGTAAAAAGGAAAGCTGAAAATAAGGAGATCTTAAGGAGTTTTTAAGGACCGTAGGAACCCTGAATTAGCTCTTGGCGTGTTCGTGTGGTGTAATAGTGGATGCATTCTCTCTCTTCTTTTTTTCTTTTTTTTTTTAACCTTAAGGTTTTTAGTTAACCTCAAGAAGACAGACTTTAGTCAAAAAATTGCTCATAGATGGCAGCACAAGAAACAAAAGTTTGTGAAAGCTGGAAAAAGTAAACTTCTTTCTCATTAGATGTCACCACTAAAACAAAAATTTACACGGCGCTTTCAAATTATAAACGGTTATTGTCGGATAAACCGGTATTTTAATTAATTCCCTTTGTTTTGCAAAAAGGTGTAGGAAGAAAAAACATAAATCAAAAATAAAATTTATCACGTACAGCTTGGAAAATTATGTCCAAATTATCACTTTTATATACAGGTCCATAAGCACCCCAATAACTTTGTAAGGAAAAGTCCATGAGTGAACACGTTAGGTCTTAATGATATAAAGTTACTATGCCTGAATCGAATAAAAGTCACTGCGGCGCTCCTAGTGGAAAATTTAAAATGTTAGGAAAATAAACTCGGCAACAAAGCGGGATAGAAAAAAAAAGTAAATTACAAAGTTGTAGATTATTATCTAATTAGCAGGAATCGACATTAACACAGAGCCGTAGCCAGGCAGGTACCAGAGGAGACAAATCTCCCCCCCCCCCATTAAAAATATTAAGTATTTAGCTGTGATATGAAATTTCACCCAACATGTCATGCAAATATTACATAAAAAAAATGCTTACGATATTTTTTTTTTTATAAATTACTTTGTTTTAAAGATTATTTAATTTAGCTGCATTTGTGGTTATACTAATGATCAATTTATTTACATGTTTAATTTAAAAATATTTAAAATTTAAGACAATAGTATTTGAATACTTTTGTATTATTCACTGTTACACATTATAGAGTCAAAATCAATTGATAAGTAGTTGAGAGTTAATATTAAGCGTTAACTTGTATTAACTTTCAGAAATTTTCCTCCATTAATTCACAGCTTTGCTACTAGTTAATGCTTATATTAAAATGATTGTAATCATTATATATTAATACTGATGTATTAGTAGCTATATGGATTTTCCAAATCAACTTTTAGCTTACAAATATAAATACACAATTATTTGTTAATAATTTATATGGATTTAAATATATAATATTAACTATTATGGTTAATAAATACTAATGATTAACTGTGTTAAGCCTCTCATTCAGGACTGTTGATACTCCCCCCCCCCGTGGAATTTCAATTCAGCCCCCTCTTGAATTTTACTACGGCCCTGCATCAACAGTATATACAAGGTAGGATCAAAAAGTTCGGAGACTGTGCTGATATCTCCAATCCTGATTGGAGGAGAGGGAAACTATTTTAGCATAGCGCAGAGGCACGTGTGACGCGAGATGTGAAAAGGAAGAAGCAGATCCCCAGTGCAGAGTTTTTCCAGACAAGCAGCAGGCGCAATGTTTCTGTCGGCGATTTCCCCAAGCGCTGGCAGAATTTGATATTCGCACGTTGTTCTTCAAACGCCATTTCCGTTTTCGGCGAACGCGAACGACTACAGTTCACTGACACGCATTGTTTGGAAAAACACCTGCTTCTTCCTTTTCGCATGTCACATATGCCTCCACGCCACGGTAAAATAGTTACCCTCTCCTTCAATCAGAGTTGGAGATATCAGCACAGTCTCCGAACTTTTTGATCCTACCTTGTAGAAGGCAATAAATACCTGTCAAATACCGTATCATCAGGAACTGTACAGTGACACAATGCTTGTCAAAATACGCGATCATATTCATTCTCCAATTCTAATGCGCATTGATGCTGAGAGAGAGAATTTTAAACATGCTGTACATTAGATCCCTATGCGCTGTTGTTGTTGAGACCCAGACCGTTCGCCCTACCAGAAAGGTGAGATCCCGATGCGTGTAAGTGTTGTTTATTTTAGCATTCCTGAATAGGACAGCCATTCGCCAATAACCCAGTTCTGTCAAATAAATGCTTTCAGTAACAGTTTTATTCTTGATTCATATTTATTAGACAATGCTCTTGAACTTTGTAATTAGATTTTTTTTTGTCTATTTCGCTTTGTTGCTTAATGAGTTGCCTTTACATTTTAAATTCTACGCTAGGGGCACTTCAATCATTTTTCGCATTGGACATGGTTTATGTGAGCATTCGTGAACTTTTAAAAGTTATTTTGGTGCAGTTATTTTACTGGGAACCCTGTATTAACGTGGTACAAAATTGAAAGAATTTTTAGCTATAGACCTTCTCCTTATTAAGCTTATTAAACCAGTTAAAAAGGTATTGTTGGGAACGCGCAATATTCCCTCATTAGCGCCTCCTCTTTCGTCTGTCTCGAAGGCCAGGCGAAGAAAACACAGCCCATGACGTCAGCATGACATGAGGATGACGTGAGCCCAGGGTTGCCAGGATTTCCCAGTTCGAAGAAGAGTTGCCAGATTTGACGATTTATCGAACATTTGGCGACTTCCCGAATCTTCCAGAAGCATCTCGATAAAACGATTAGCCTTTGAGATATAGAGATTTCCAGAAATTTCTACAGAGGCTATAAAAGGACTCATCCCTCCGTTGCAGGGGAGTCAAGGAATGGACGTAATACGAGCTACATTGGACTGTGATATTTGTCAACGTTTCGAAAATAGCAGTGGCTATTTTATGAAATTATTTTCGCCAATATTTTGAGAATAATATTGCTTATTCTGTGAAATAAGTGGAGCATTTAAATGCTGTTTTATTGTATATTGTTCCTGTTTACTTTGTACTTATGAATAAACGTTAGTTGTCCAAAAACTTGGACTAGTTCTTATATCCTGCGCGTGCACATCCATGATTCAAAAGGATACAGTTGGAACCGTATGTAAATCTGTTGAGCCGTTCTCAAATTATAAGTGGTGGCAGACAGACAGAAACAAGTTCTTTATTGTCAATATTCTGCTATTACTTGCAACCTAATATTCTATTGATTCAGCCAAATTGGCTTAAGAAAAACTATCAAAAGCCATCATGTGGTTCAAAAAATATTTAAATATGAAACGTGCATTGAAATCTCCCCCCATATTAGATTAACTAATAACTACAACTTTTTACACAGCCAAATTTCATTTTCACGCGCATTTTGATCGAATTGTAAACGAAATAATAAAATCAATAAACGTCATAATAACCTTTTCTTTTTGGCAGAATGGCAACTTATCCATTAAGATGAAAGCCAGCCAGCTGAGCAAAACCATGCCCAGCAAGATGGCGAAGAACCATTCTGGAGAGAATCTTGGCTCCCGTATTCGTGGGATTAGGTGGTACTTTGTGATGTTGCTCCGGAGCTCATCGGAATATTCTACGCTTGTCTCATTGAAGCAGTCTGGATCCTCTATACCTTGGGCAATGGCAACAAGACTGGGTAAAAGACCGCTAAGTCCTTCGCCAACTAGGTAAGGTGTCAGATAACAGGCCCTGAATAAAATAAAATATCTTGTAACTCATGTACAGATAAAGCACTTCTAGGCTTTGCAATTCTAAATTAATCTTGACTCTTTCTTGTATTTGAAATTAGCCGCCTTCGACGACCAGCCTGTTCGCTACCCTTAAAAATTCTGACCGTGACAAACTCGCTGACGCCATAACCCCGTGGAGTTGTTGGTAAGGTAACTATTTGGACGGCCAGGAAGAGTCACCCAATTTAAACCGGAACCCAGTGGGGGAGGCATCCACAGGCCCGTACCCTCCTTCCCCTACCACCAACCTCTCGGAAGGACTTTCGGACCCACATGTTTAACGTGATCGTACTCCGTGTGAACACGGCGGCAGTTTCGGCGGTGGTGGGAATCGAACCCGGGCCTACCGAGTGCAATTCCCGCGCGCTAACCACTGGGCTATCGCGCCCTCAACCCCGTGGAGTTAACAAAGTTTAGTTTAGTTTAATGACTTTAAAACTAATAATGAAATTTTAAGGCACCGCGACAATCTTTATAACTTTCTTTTTATTTATTTATTTTATTTTTTCAGTGCTTAAGTATTTTCATTGTGGTCCCAACCACCGCCCGATGTAAACAATACATCGCTACAATTCAATCCAGCATAATGAGCCAAAAATCGTACAAAAAGCAAACACTTATTCGGTTTTTAATTGTCCTTAGGCCAAAAACCGTATAAAAAGCAATCACTGATGACGTTTGCAAATATAATTTAATACACATGCAAATATCCTCACCACGAAACATCTGCTAGGTCAAAAACCATCCCCATAGCAACACCGTGCGTCTGCGCGCGCATGTGGTTGAAAATTCGAACTTATTTCGCCGTATCGCCGAGAAATTGAAAATTATGACTTCTTTAAAATCCGGATCCTGCGGCTATTTCTGGTTATTTCCTGACCAGATTGGGCTTGTAAGAATGTCTGATGTTTGAACTTTCTAAAAATGTAAATTATTAGTCGAAATTGTCGGAAGTTTTTCCGACGCGAGGATTTAAGAACAAAAGTTCGTTTTTTTGAACCGAAAGTAATTTTTGTTTTAAAATCTTTAAAAAATATTAGAATTTGTCCCTGAGATTTGAAATTGATATATTTTTACTCGCAATTGTCTGAACTTTCCGGTCGTGTGATTTGTTTTTTTCTACGAAGTCTGAATGGTGGAGAAAAAAGGGGAAAAAGCGGTCGAAATCGCATAAAACATTAAATGACAAAAAAATAATCCAAATTTTAAAAATCGGTATTCACGTGTCACCTTCCTCCCCCCCCCCCCCCCCGGGTCTCCGATTGCCAAATTTCGTAGTTCTGCGACGCGCGGTCGCTGAGCCTATAGTGTATAAGACAGACAGACATTGCCTTGTATTATATAGATGGTTTGATATATTTAATCAACTTAATGCCCGAAATTAAATTAACGAAACACAAAATAACGGTCATAAAATAAAATACATTGTAAGTCATGTACAGATAAAGATAATATTTTAGGTCGCTAAGGAATCGAGTCATGCGAATATCGGCCAAAATCTTTGTGAATCAGGCTAAAACATAAAATAACTACAAAACTAACTAGTAAATTAAAAAAATATAACGCCGATGTGCATCTATTCGGGTTATATATATATATATATATTAGAAAAATATAATAATAAAAATAATTAATTCAAGTAATCGTGAAATATTAACATCAACATAGAAGCAAAATCACGGCTATAATGCCGATAATAGAAAAGAACCGCATCGGCCCAAATTCGAAGATTAACCAGAATTAAATTCATCTTCAGGTCTGAGTATTTAATTCTAATTAACCCAAGCAAGTGCCTGTTTTAAATTGGGCAATAGTACATTACTATAAATGCCCGAACTCAGACTACAGGCACCAAAAGATAAAAAATTGAAGATAAGAAACATTAGGAAAATTTTTATTTCCGATGGGACGAAATAAAAATGATAATACTTAAATTACGCATATTTTGGTATATTTAAAAAATATATAAATATGAATAAATACGCATAAATGTGAAGAATTTGTTCTATGGATTCGGTTCTAAACTCTTTGGAAAGGACGCTCTGATCTTTACGATGATATCAAGATGAAAACTCTGTGATAATATTTTCGATCACCAAGGTACCTATTTTTGTGAAAATCACTCAAAATTTCGCTTCAACATAAAATAACTGAAAAACCAATTCGAATTTTTAGAAAATCGCACCAATGTACCTTGAAACCTGACCTGAGCCGAATTTCTTAGCTGTGTTCCTTTCAGACCCATTGTATTTAAAATGGGTACAATTTCCTACAAATTAACCAAACATTTTGTTTCTAGGTTCTCTCCTCTACTTAACATTCATACCTGTAATAAGATTTATACTTGCCCAAAATCTGCCCAATTTGTAAAGAAAATTCGTAATTTAAACTCTAGTGGTTTGACTATAGTCTCCTTTGATGTTAAGTCATTATTTACCTATGTCCCCGTTGAGGGTGCATTGTCTTATCTCAGGAAAATATTGTATAAATTCCATTTCTCTGAATTTCAAATTGATGAGCTTGTGTCTCTTACCAGCACTTGTTTATCGCAAACTTTTTTTGTCTTTCGTAATAAATTTTACAGTATGTCTGATGGATTGACTATAAGTAATCCACTCAATCCTTTTGAAATTATCCAGTTTATTTTTTATACTCGTTATGTTAATGACCGTTTTGCTCTTCTATATCAATCTCTTAATGATGTTGATGGTGTTTCGGATATTTTGAATTCCATTAATCCTTGTATTCAATTTACCTATGAAATGAGAAACAACAATCATCTTGCGTTTTGAGATGTCCTGGTTACCCAAAACGATGAGGAAATTCTCACTACGGTCTTTCGTAAATCTTTTACGATCTGTCGTAAATCCTAAGGTCTTTCGTAAATCTTTTACGGTCTTTTTATCTCCATATAAAAATTACTGCCATCTTCTTATCCAGAAAATTGCTACTTTTAATACGTTTATCCATCCTGCTTTGAACATTTATTGTAGTGTGGATTCTCAATTCTGAAACTGTGGATTTGCTCAATTAAAATCTGTTACAGTCGATCGTGGTTTCTCTCCTAGCACTGTCGATCGTGGTTTTTCTCCTAGCACTGTCGATCGTGCTAGTCAAACATTTTCTAAACTTGCTTCTGAAAAGGATTTTAACAACACTATCATTTTACGTTCTAATTTTTCAAAGATCAGGCAGCATGTTTTGCTAAAATCCTTAAAAAATTCAAATTTATTACTGTGATTACACCTCTTCTAAGACACTCAGATTATCACATCTTAAAGATACTCTAGAAATCTCTAATAGTTGGGGCATTTACAGTATTTCATGCCAGTGTGGCCTTTCTTATATTACCTAAACTAAGTATGCTTTAAAATTTCGCTTTATGTAACATGAAACTACGTCAAAAAATAGGAATTTAATAAATCTTCAATTTCTCAACATTGCTATACTTTTTATCATAGTTTTGAGTTTTCTTTAGCATACAAAAATGCACGTCAATATATGATATAATCTTGACTTTTTAGAAGCCTTCTATATCCAGAAAAAATTCTAGTAATATAGTTATGAACTTGCCCAGTACTCTATTTTTGTTCAAGGTCTGTCGGAGTGCCATGTATGTTGTTTTTTTCTTTTTCTTTAGATTTGTTCCATTTTTAGCCTTTTTAAGCTCTTATGTTTTGTTTTGATTTATCTTTCGTCTTATTGTGTCTTGTTTATTCTTGTTGGGAATTGATTCAACTTGTTGTGATATTTCTGTGGTGTTCGGACTCACGCCATTTTTATAGGTAACTTTTCGTTTCAAATTGGTTGGACGGGTCTTCATTCTTCCTTCTGATTGGCTCTCTCAGGTGGAATCTTAATGCAGGACTTGGGTATATAAACACCTCTGTTTCTTCTATCTGTGCCCATTGCGCACCATAAGAATTGGAATGGCAGAAAATTTAGTAAATATGGAAAAGAGGTCGACGAATTCATAAACAATAATAACATTAGACACATATTCCCCCCCACACACACTCATCTTAATCCCAACGCATATGACACCGCTATCGATTTTGCCCTCATGAATAATATCCCATATCCACACGAAATCTCCACATTAAATGACCTTAGTTCCGACCATCTACCGGTTAAACTCAACCTCCTATTAACACATAACATCCCTATCACACCATCTCTCAAATCCATTAATTGGGCAAAATTCACAAATAATCTAGCCAATACAGACCTAATTTACGCAAACTATAATAACACCTCAGACATAGAAAACAACGCCAAGACACTAACCAATACGATTAAGGAAGCCATTGCCGATGCCACAACCTACGCCCCCCCCCCCCACCTCATATGACAAACTTCCCCCATCTACCAAAAAAAATAATTAAAGAACGAAATCGCACCAGGAAAACCTGGCAAGTTAATAGACACCCTCACACTAAAAACCAAATCAATATTCTTAACAAATTAATCAAACATAAACTTCATATTCTTAACAAATTAATCAAACATAAAATTCAAGTTCATAAGCAAAACGACTGGAAAAACTTCATTAGCTCACTAGCCCCCCAGGACAACTCCCTCTGGAACTTTTGCAAAGTAGTTAAAAATAATAACAAACAAACAACTCAAATTCAAACACCAAACGGACTCTCTGGCAACAACACAGACATCACAAACACACTGGCCGATAATTATCAAACACAGTTCACTAGTAATAAAGACCTTAGTTGCCATGACACAGAACTAGAAATTGAAACTGCCCTAAAAAACTTTCAAGACACCCCCACGACACATATTATCCACCCCACATCCCCTTCTGAAATTATTCAGGATATCAAATCCCTTAAAAACAGGAAATCTCCGGGAATAGACAATATCAACAACAAAGCTCTAAAATCTCTGCCCACAAACATAATTTATTTCATTACCCTACTAATCAATGCAATTTCAAAATTTAAACACTTCCCGGAGAAATGGAAAGTCGGAGTGATTGTTCCAATTCTGAAGCCAGGAGAAAACCCTACCAACCCACAAAGCTACAGGCCCATCACACTTCTCACATCCATCAGCAAACTCACGGAGCGCATAATACACACGCGACTCAAACAATTTATATCTGACAACAACATCATCATACCCGAACAATTTGGCTTCCGCCCACAACATTCTACAACACACCAGCTGTTACGCGTCACGGAATTCATATCCGAAGGATTGAACGCCGGCATAACAACTGGAGCCATACTTATTGACGTTGCGAAGGCCTTTGATCGCATCTGGTACGACGCTCTCATATACAAATTAATTAAGCTAAACTTTCCAGATGCTCTCATCCAATTAATACACTCGTACCTTCGCAACAGATTTTTCAAAGTCCGCATCAACAACACTTACTCATCTAACAGACCCACCAGTGCCGGTGTCCCACAGGGCTCCCAATTGGCCCCGACACTGTTCAATATTTACATAAATGACATCCCAAAATCTCCATACACACACATAGCATTATACGCGGATGATACAGCCATATACACCCGCGCCTCTAATCTAAGATATGTGCGCTCCAGACTGCAAACCTACATAAACACCCTTTCCTCCTGGTTTCAGAAGTGGAAAATCAAGATTAATCCCAACAAAACCAATTGTATCCTCTTTACAAGAA
Organism: Amaurobius ferox; assembly: GCA_951213105.1. NCBI lineage: Eukaryota > Metazoa > Arthropoda > Arachnida > Araneae > Amaurobiidae > Amaurobius > Amaurobius ferox. The sequence goes on from OX578146.1 coordinate 64,538,211, forward strand.
AAAATAAGCTCCCCCCCCCCCCATTTTAATCAACAACATACCTATTCAGTACACCACATCATGTAAATACCTCGGCATAACATTCGATCAAAAATTAAATTTCATCACACACATCTATCTCCAACACCATAAAGAAATTCCGCATTGCCAGAGCCAAACTTTTCTTAATTCCACACTCAAACAACGTTAATTACAAAAGCAAGATAACACTGTATAAAACTATGCTAAGATCCATTCTGCTTTATGGAGCCGTCGTCTGGGGATTCACTGCAAAGACCAACCTAAATAAACTACAAACTGTACAAAACCTAATGTTAAGATCTATTAGAAAAGCCCCCATGTATCTACGTAACGACCTAATCCACCGGGACTTCGGAGTGCGAACTATCAAAGACGAAATTAAACATTTAGCTATGAACTTCTACAATAATATTCCCACAATTCCCAATCCTGAATTACTCAGCATTAAACCATATGACCCTCACCAGTGGAGATTCCGAAAGCGTCCTAGGGCAACCACATTGCTATCCTCACAATCCTAACAAACTATATATATATATATATATATATATATATAAACTTGTATAATACATGTAAACTGTGTATAATGATATTCATGACAGTGCTGTTATTGATAACTGTGGATTATGAGCGAGCTAGATAGGGACCCTATAGTCATCCCAGCGCTTGCTGTTTCACATCAACTATTAAGACATCCGTCCTTAGGGAGCATAAAATATTGTTTTCATTGCATATATCATTACAGGAGATGAAGCCCAGTGGGCTAGGTGCTCCAGAAGCGGTGTATCCACACAAGGGAATATCTGTGCCCATTTCATCGTCTTTTTGATTTCGGGTTCCTTACACTGACGAAGGGCAACCAATGTATCCTCAAAGTAGCTGTATGCTGCATTATTATTTTATTTGTATTTAAATACGTTGCTCAAGTTTTACTTATCCTTTCACATCTCAGCTGTGGTTAGCAAATATTATCCACTACACAACTGACAGAAAAAACAGAGGAATAAACAGATATATATATATTTTTTGTTATGTAAAATTTTAATGACAAAACAGTGACCAACCCTATTTCTCTACCCACACAGCAGATTACATCCGTATTACATCCAACAGATGTAATCTGGATCATCCCAAACGGATCCAAAATCCAGTAATTAACGTCTAATAAGAGTCTATTAGACGTTTATCAGACATTCAGATGTTGCTCCGTATGCAATCTATGGACGTCTCATGGATATCCATGTGGACGTAAAGTGGAGTTGCAATGGACGTATACTGGATCATCCAGATTACGTCCACATCGACTTAAAGTGAATCTACAATGGATGCGAACTGGATCATCCGGATTACGTTTACACATCCATATTAATGGATTGTTAATTTTATATTCATTCTTGAGCGTTCTAAAATATTGGAAAACTTAAATAAAATTAAAAACACGTTACATATGTTTGAATATAGCAAACATTGTAGAGCAGATATAGACATACATTATAATACAGTAGACATTTCGTATATAGCTCAAGAACAGTTTTTTTTTTATATATATAGAAGAAATAATTTTTGAGATATTTAAGTTATTTAAAAGTTTTATAACGCTGTTGGTTTAAAATATTTCGGTTCACCAAGTAAAAATGAAAAATTACTTTATGTAATCTATATAATGAAAGGCAATGTCTGTCTGTGTGTCTGTCTTATACACTATAGGCTCAGCGACCGCGCGTCGCAGAGCTACGAAATTTGGCAATCGGAGACCAGGGAGGGTGGGAAGGTGGCACATGAAAACCGATTTTTAAAATTTAAATTTTTTTTTTTTTGTTATTTAATGTTTTATGCGATTTCGACCGTTTTTTCCCCTTTTTACTCCACCATTCAAACGTCGTAGAAAAAACAAATCATACGACCGGAAAGAGCAGACAATTGCGAGTAAAAATATATCAATTTCAAATCTCAGGGACAAATTCTAATATTTTTTAAAGATTTTAAAACAAAAATCACTTTCGGCTCAAAAAAACGAACTTTCGTTCTTAAATCCTCGCATTGGGAAAAGTACTGACAATTTCGACTAATAATTTACATTTTTAGAAAGCTCAAAGATCAGGCTTTCTTAAAAGCTCAATCTGATCAAGAAATAAGAAAAAGTAGCCGCACGATCCGGATTTTAAGGAAGGAATGATTTTCAATTTCTTGGCGAACCGCGAAAGAAGTGATCGATTTTTCACCCACATGCGCGAGCAGACGCACGATGTTTCTATGGTGAAGGAGAGGTGGGCGAGGTTCAGACGTCACTTTGCAAATGTCATCAGTGATTGCTTTTTATACGCTTTTTGGCCCAGGGACAATCAAAAACCGAATAAGTGTTTGCTTTTTATATGGTTTTTGGCTCATTATGCTAGATTGAATTATGGCGATGTATTGTTTACATCGGGTGGTGGTTAGGACCACAATGAAAAACTTAAACACTGAAGAAATAAAAAAATATATAAAAAGAAAGTTATGGAGATTGTCGCGGTGCATTTATGCATCGGGTGGTGGTGGGGACAGTCTTTAAAAAAAAAACTTTCTTTCGCTGAGCAGCATCGTTAAAGCAGCATCGTTATTTCTTAAATACTAAATTCACATTAAACATTATCAGTCTTAAAAATACTTTCATGTCATTTGCGATGCAATACTAAAAATGCAGACAAACTGAAACAATTTCATTTATGTAAAACAAAAAATAGAGGAGCATTCCTCTATAAAAAAATATAGGAGCAGCTGATCCCAGCTGTGAGTACAAAGGGATCCCTTTCCTAGGGTTACGGGTACAGAAATCCTCAGAATCTCACAGTTCACAAACATTAGAGTAAATTCACTTTACAAATTAATTTTCAAGAACCCCCCCCCCCCAAAAAAAAAACATTATTTTTCATCTTAAAATTTCATTATTAGTTTTAACATCATTAAACTAAAACAAACTTTGTTAACTCAACGGGGCTATGGCGCCAGTTAATTTGCCACAGTCAGAATTTTCAAGGATTGCGAACAGACTGGACGCCGAAGGCGGCTAGTTTCAAATAAAGTATCTATTCTATGTGTTATTTTTTGCAACTAAATTAATTGCGTTATAGAAGAAAGAAAATAAAATGGGAATTTAAGCTTGCATGAAAAGTCATGTGCCGTCCATATCAGATTTTTAAATTTCTTAAAATACCACCGGACTCTCAAAACGTATATCACAACGCATAGAATAACATTTTAGATTATTCTCTTCAGTTGAAAAGGAACATTGTTTCTCTTCTACATCCAAATAAATAAATCCTTTCTCCATTTCCTTTTCTTTCAGTACCACAGACAAAATCTTGGGGAAGCAATCATTACTTCCCTACGTTTCCGACTCATTTCGTTTTATTTCTATTTTATGGCTGCAATGTAAATTTATATTCATAGTAGAGGGGAAAATATGTGTATGTGTGTATGCGTATGCATGTGTGTGTATGTGAGTCTGTGGAAGCGATATCTAATGAACAAATGGAAGGTTTCGAATGTAATTTGAAGGTTTCGAACGTTACAATAGTGAATACTAAAATCCTATTGATTTTAAATGATAATTAGAAAGCCTCTAAATTTTGGAATAAATTTGATAAAGAAATATTTTTTAAAAAATGATATTAAAACATTCAATAATGTTAAATATATAATTATTTCATACATAATTTTTTATTAGAAAACGAATGACACAATTTTTAGAATAAAAGCATGAACCATTCTTAAGATACAGCATGTTTTAAAAAAACAAATTTACTAAAAAAAATTGAGTAAAATAAGAAAGAATTAAGTGTCATCTAATAGTTTCATTTTTTATATGAAATGTTATGCAGCAAATCTGCTAACATCAGTGTCGTGGATATAGTTAGTTCCATTCCTGAGAGATGATAGTTTTTATAATAGATTTGCATTTTGACACTGAATTCGTCAATAGTCATTTATTTTATGGGATAGTAATAAAATTTCAGTTGCATTTTGGCGTTGATGTTACACGTGAGTGTAAACAAGTCATTCTGCTTGAATTAATACAAGTATGTAGCCAAAAGCACTTGATTTCAATAATCATGCATAAAAAGATTTATGTATAGCTCATTGATCACAAGACCTTATAGTTTCAGCCATTGTTGTTGAAACCCTGACCGTCCAACCTATCAGAAAGGTGTAAGGTAACTGTTTGGACGGTCGGGAAGTGCCACCCAATTTTGACCGGAACCCAGTGGGGGAGGCATCCACAGGGACCGTACCCTCCTTCCCCTACCACCAACCTCTCGGAAGGACTTACGGACCCACATGTTTAACGTGATCGTACTCCGCGTGAACACGGCGGCAGTTTTGGCAGTGGCTGGAATCGAACCCGGGCCTACCGAGTGCAACTCCAGCGTGCTAACCAATGGGCTACCGCGCCCTCAGCCATTGTTGTGAAAAATAGTAGCCATACAATTTTTGTGTTGGTAACCTCCATCGAGGGCAAGTTACCCACCCCCCGGGGGATACATTGTCAAGTATGATATCAATCGAAAAAAAATTCCAAGCCATTTAAAGTGAAGGGTAATGCCTTATAATTGTAATCATTTGGATCCATGATACCAATTTTTCAAAAATTTCTTGAAAAATTCGAAAAAAAAAAGCTATTAGAAATGGATTCTGGTATGAGAACGTCGAGCTGAGCCACAAAGCAGTTAATGTTAATCGTCGAGTTAAATTTGTACGAAAAATAAGTTAACGGGTTTCTTCGAAATGGTTTTACATATTATCATCAAGAAAAATGCCAAATGTTATGGTAAATTTCAATGGCAAAAACATTGTGTCGTTGATCTTGTATGCCACTGTTTCGCTCCAAAAGAAGTAAAGTCATTGCATTGTGTATAGTAGGCAAAGTCATGTGTTGCTGACATCAATTTTTTTTTACTATCCGTTATTGTATACGAAGAAATCAATGGTTTTAATCTCGCCCGCTTGAAATAAGAACTGTGCTGGAATTGTTATCCCTTTCATAACACAGTTCCAGCACCATTCAGATGTTGCGCAGACTTATTGACAATGGAAATTGTACAGACTCGCCCAAATTCATAATAGTAAAATAACATTTTCAGAACGCATAAAGATGCATAATGCAGTTTATATACATGTAATCATCCATGGAGTTGGAAAGAAGGAGATAAAACCCCATGCATGAAAAGTAAAAATGTCATAATGCTTTGAGAATTATATCTAGCTGTCACTAAGTGCTTGTAAAGTAGTCGTTATTATTAGTTGACACAACATAAAGGCGTAGTTCCCTAATGAGTATAATTAACCAGTATTTTTACTCTCCTTATGCACAGTAATGTATAAAGAAAGTATTGTGACGGGGTCGAAAATTCGAATTCGAGTTTTCGACGGAAGAGCACGTTTCAAGCATCCCTGAACACGAATAAGATGTTTTGAGATGATGTCTGTGTGTGTGTGTGTGTGTGACTGTGTATGTGTGTGTGTGAGTCTGTGGAGACGATAACTGACGAACGGATGGACCGATTTGAGAGACATTTGGTACAAGAATTACAATCCGTGATTACTGGAAGTCAATTGTTTTTATACGGAATCAAATGTTCACAACCCCCCTAAATTTTCGAATGAAATTTTGAAAAAATCATCAAAAAATCTAAACTTCTAATAAAGTTACGCAAATAGACATTTCTTATGTAATTTTTCATTAAAAACGATTGACATAAGTTTTAGAACGCTGGCATGAACTCTTCTCGAGATATTGCACACTTTTCAAACAAATTATCAAAAAATCATATAAAATAAAAAATATATATATTTACTATTGAGAAATATGTTCACTTTTCATATGTAATATCATGCGATAAATTGGGGACATCATTCTCGTGGATCTAGCTCGTTCCATTCATGAGAAAAGATACTTTGAGTAATACTTTTGTATTTGAACGCCAATAGTCATGCATCTGCTGTTAGAATAACTTATTTCTCCGTCCATAACGCTTGGCGAGATTTTAGCGACTAATTTGTTGGAATATCGCCAACTTGGCGACTTTTTAAAATGTTGTTAAATTAACGAAAATCTTACCAAATGGATAAAAATGACCCTAAATGAATGAAAATGAGGACTAATTGACGCAAATTCAATATCTTGGAAAAAAATAAATATCTGCTATAAGAATAATCTATTTTATTTTACTGTAAAAGTAGTAAATTCATTGCATTATATAAGGAAAGTTATGTGCTGCCCACATCAGATTTTTTCATAGTTGTAGAATATAGCAAGATAAAAATAAATTGATAGGCAAAAATAATTTTGAATACGTAGGAATGTTCTTTGTTGTTTCAGTTCTACTTTGCATTGCGCTAATAATTTATTTTTACAAAATGGACAGTTTAAATAAATATTTTAAGCCTTTCGCCATAGAAATGCATACAATACAAGGCTACTTATCTTATCCCAACGCCACCTGAATGATTGCTTCAAACTATATTGGCATTTTCATACTATGAAGTTTTAAATCTTTACTTTACCTCTGTAATATCATAATTGAACTACTTTACATAATAAATATTTGAGATACATTTTGTTTTGCTTTATGTATTAAAGATTTTAATATCGTCTGCGCAGATTGGGATTCGAATCGGAATTGTTATTGACTGCACAAACGTAATTCCATATCTATCCCAATATGTGAAGAGATTCCATATCTATCCCGATATGTGTGCCTCTAGATCTTCCACCAAACAAAGTCATTGCATTGTAAGGAAAATCGTGTGCTGCTCACATCTGATTTTTTCCTCTGTACTTTATGATTGTGCTATAAATCAGGGCTATAAATCAGGGGTACTTAGAGTTGGAAAGAAAAATAAGAAGTGAAAGAAGTTTTTATGACTTGCACTCTTCACTGATTGCCCTGGAAGTCTTTTTATTGCATGCATTGAAAGAATTTTATGACGAAGTGTGTATTAAGCAACATATCAGAAAATAGATACCAACATGTATGCAATCTATATATGTAAAAAAAAATCGTTGTTTCACATTCAATAAAAAAATTGCAGCATATACGTAGTACAAGAAAAGGGAACTGGAGTGTCTAATCGATTTTTTTATCCATTAAAAAATTCTCAATATTTTCAACTATTCCAATCTATTTTTTCATCCATTTCATATCCATAATGTGTATAATATGTATATAATATCCATTCCATATCCGAACGCGTAAAATACACTGGAGTATCCTTTTTCCCCTCCTCTCACTGGAGACTCTTTTCAAATCCCGAAGGAGAAACCACCCGTACGGGCAACCTTGCTTATGACGTGAATCTAGGGTTACCAGATGCTGAACTTCGGAAAAGGGTTTCCAGATTTTGCGATTTATCACAAATTTGGTGACATTTGGCGACTTTTCGAAGGTTCGAGTACCAGTATTGGAGAGATATGAGAGATTTCTATTCTACGAGATATGAGAGACATTTGGCGAATTTTGAAAGGTTCGAGAGACTTCTGGAAATCTCTCATATCTCGTAGAATACTGGTTATTTCGAGGTGTTTCTCGAACCTTCGAGAAGTCGCCAAATGTCACCCAGTTGGTGATAAATCGCCAAATCGGGAAACTCTCTTCCGAACTACAGCATCTGGCAACCCTAGATTCGCTTCATAGGAAAGTTTCTGGGGGTGTTTTCTCCGTCTGGTTTTCAAATGAGTCTCTAGTAAGAGGGCGAAAATGGAATTCCAGAGCAGTTTACATGTTCGTAACAATATTAGTTCTAGTTGTATCAAAATCATAATAAGGTAAAATCAGAAGTAGTCACCGCATGACTTTTATTATATAATGCAATGCCAGTACTTCTGTCACAGCGAATAAATGGTGTACGAAATCCACAGCACAGTGGTTTTAGAATTGAATTAGCGGTTAACACCATGTAAATTTGCCGCATTTGGCAACTTATGAGTCCGAACTCATTCATCCTCACGTGCTAAATGCAATTGACATTTAATTAATATTCTGTGAAATCAGTAGCTGTAGTAATTAGTAGCTGTAGTTATTAGTAATTAGTAGCTGTATTAAATTCTTTGGCGTCAAAATACTAAATTATTACAAGAAATATCTTCTCTTGTGAATGGAGCAGACTGAATCCACGTAAAACTTTTAACAGATTTGATGTATAATGTAACACGTGGAATATATTGGCTGATACTAAATACTTTAATATATTAATTTTATAAAAAATGTTGCGAAATCTCTCTATATTAAAAGAAGAAAGATCAATCATGCTTAAAGTATTGATTATGAAACACTTTCCAACTTCAATGCAATTTTATTTAAACATTTCTAAAATGCAATACATTCCTGGGTAATATTTTAAAACTTATCACAATACTACATTAATTTATTATATTTAAAAACTTAAACCTTCATCGAAAAATATGAACTTCATTCAAATGACGGCATTGGAATATAAATTGCCTGGTTTAAACATCTCTAAAATGCGATACATTCCTCAATAATATTTTTAAAATCATCATAACACTTCAATAATTTATTATATTTGAAAACTTCATCGAAAACAACTGACATTCATTCAAATGATGTCATAGAAAAAATAACACGCCTGGCTCTCTCTATAAAAGCAGCATTTCATTCATACCATTTTCCCAATCAATTCATTCATCGCACTACTAAAATAATTTATTTTATCTAAAAATTTAAGACCATGGAGCTACAAGTAATTAAACTCTCTGATTAAAACTTCATTGAAAAAAATCGTCCTTCTCTCTGTAAAATCAATGAATATTTCATTCATATCAGCTATGCAGACTCCATGACCTAAATACTTTTGCGTTAAAAAAATACAGCAATTCTTATACAACTCATCCTACATATTTTGCTGCTTACATTTTACATAAGTGAAAAATAGGCTTCGTTGTAGAAATAATCAAATTTGGATGATCATTTCAACTCAAATATATTGTCATTGCGTTGTTTCAGTATGTAGATGCACAGAATTTAAGCAAAAATAAAGCGGTTTTAGGACGAATACAACATTCAATATGAAATAAAAAGAACTTTAAATATCACGATTTTGAGACAAGATTGATGCCATATTTCATTTTCAAATTGATCACGTGATCTTTTCATATCATGGTCACGTGATCGCTTCATATAACAGGTGTAATTATTATTTTAATTTTTATTTAAAAAACTACTGAATATATTTTACTGAAATTTTTTTATATATTTTATGGAATAATTTAAATATTATCTACAATTTTCGAACCAATTTGTGAATTTTAAATCCGCTTAAAAAATGTTTGAAAAATTAGGTCCCATAGGGTTCAATGTATTTCATTTTTTCAACCCGTGTTCAATCCAAAACTAATTGGGTGATATTATTCATTTATTTTTCCACAGGTCCTATAGACGGTCTGAACAACATACTAAAATTTCATTTTGATTAAGTCATTTTTACGGCAGTTATCGTGCTAGCGGATAGACAGACAGACACACAGAATGAACAAAGTCATAAACACTTTTCAACTTTGTTGTAAAGTGTTAAGAAGTAGTTAATTCGAAATTGGTTCGAAAATTGTAGATAATATTTAAATTATTCCATAAAATATATAAAAAAAATTTCAGTAAAATATATTCAGTAGTTTTTTAAATAAAAATTAAAATAATAATTACACCAGTTATATGAAGCGATCACGTGATCATGATATGAAAAGATCACGTGAACCACTTCAAAATAAAATATGGCATCCATCTTGTCTCAAAATCGTGATTTTTAAAGTTCTTTTTAATTCATATTGAGTGTTGTATTCGTCCTAAAACCGCTTTATTTTTGCTTAAATTCTGTGCATCTACATACTGATACAACGCAATGACAATATATTTGAGTTTAAATGATCACCCAAGTTTGATTATTTCTACAACGATGCCTATTTTTCATTTATGTAAAATGTAAACAGCAAAATATGTAGGATGAGTTGTATAAGAATTGCTGTATTTTTTAACGCAAAAGTATTTAGCTCATGGAGTCTGCATAGTTGATATGAATGGAATATTCATTGGTTTTACACAGAGAAGGACGACTTTTTCCGATGAAGTTTTAAGCATAGAGTTTAATTACTTGTAGCTCCATGGTCTCAAGTTTTAAAATAAAATAAATTATTTTAGTACTGTGATGAATGAAATGCTGCTTTTATAGAGAGAGCCAGGCGTGTTATTTTTTCTATGACGTCATTTGAATGAATGTCAGTTGTTTTCGATGAAGTTTTCAAATATAATAAATTATTATAGAATTACAATGATTTAAAAAATATTACCGAGGAATGTATCACATTTTAGATATGTTTAAACCAGGCAATTTACATTCCAATGCCGTCATTTGAATGAAGTTCATCTTTTTCGATGAAGGTTTAAGTTTTCAAATATAATAAATTAATGTAGTATTGTGATAAGTTTTAAAATATTACTTAGGAATGTATTGCATTTTAGAGATGTTTAAACAAAATTGCATTGAAGTTGGAAAGTGTTTCATAATCAATGCTTTAAGCATGATTGATCTTTCTTGTTTGATATATATTGTAGTTAAAGAAATATTTAATGTCAAATTAAAAGACAAAATATTTGAGCTGCGAGTTCGCGTCCTGGATAGACTAACAATAGCAAGACCACGAAATTTTGCAGTTACCTACATGGGTGAATTTTTGCAGGACGGAGAGCCTTTTTAACACATTACAACAAAATTGAAAAGTGTTTATGACTTTGTTCATTCTGTCTGTCTGTCTGTATGTCGTTCTGTCTGTCTGTCTGGCGTTAGCACGATAAGTGCCGTAAAAATGACTTCATCAAAATGAAATTTTAGTATGTTGTTCAGACGGTCTGTGGGACCTATGGGAATATAAATGAATAATAACACCCATTTAGTTTTGGATTGAATCCGGGTTGAAAAAATGAAATACATTGAACCCTATGGGACCTAATATTTCAAACATTTTTAAGCGGATTTAAAATTCACAAATTACTTCGAAAATTTTAGGAAATATTCAAATTATCCCATTAAATATATAAAAAAAATTTCAGCAAAATATATCCAGTAGTTTTTAAAATAAAAATTAAAATAATAATTACACCTTTTATATGAAGCGATCCCGTGACCATTGTATGAAGAGATCACGTGACCCACTTCAAAATAAAATATGGCATCCATCTTGTGTCAAAATCGTGATTTTTAAAGTTCTTTCTATTTCATATTTAGTGTTGTATCCATCCTAAAACCGCTTTATTTTTGCTTAAATTCTGTGCATCTACATACTGAAATAACGCAATTACAATATATTTGAGTTTAAAGGATCATCCAACTTTGATTATTTCTACAACGAAGCCTATTTTTCACATATGGAAAATGTAAATACCAAAATATATTGAATGAGTTGTACAAGAATTGCTGCATTTCTTTAACGCAAAATTATGTAGCTCATGGAGTCTAATATAGCTGATATGAATGAAATATCAATTGATTTTACAGAGAGAAGGACGATTTTTTCGATGAAGTTTTAAGCATAGAGTTTAATTACTTGTATCTCCATGGTCTTAAGTCTTTAAATAAAATAAATTATTGTAGTATTGTGATGAATGGAATAAATGGGAAAAATATTTATGAATGAAGTGCTGCTTTTATAGAGAGAGCCAGGCTTGTTATATTTCGATGATGTCATTTGAATAAATTTCATTTGTTTTCGATGAAGTTTTTAAATATAATAAATTATTGTAGTATTATGACAATTTTAAAAATATTATCGAGGAATGTATCGCATTTTAGAGATGCTTAAACCAGGCAATTTATATTTCAATGCCGTCTTTTGAATGAAGTTCATTTTTTTCAATCAAGTTTTAAGTTTTCAAATATAATAAATGAATGTAGTATTCTGATAATTTTAAAAATATTACCGAGGAATGTATCGATGTTTAAATAAAATAATATACGAGATGTTTAAATAAAATTGCATTGAATTTGGAAAGTGTTTCATAATCAATGCTTTATGGATGATTGATCTTTCTTGTTCACTTATGTAAAATGTAAACAGCAAAATATGTAGAATGAGTTGTATAAGAATTGCTGCATTTCTTTAACGCAAAATTATTTAGCTCATGTAGTCTGCATAGCTAATATGAATGAAATATTCATTGATTTTACAAAGAGAAGGACGATTTTTTTCGATGAAGTTTTAAACATAGAGTTTAATTACTTACTCCATGGTTTTAAGTTTTTAAATAAAATAAATTATTATAGTAATGTGATGAATAAAATAAATGTGAAAATGCTTATGAATGAAATGCTGCTTTTATAGAGAGAGCCAGGAGTGCTATATTTCGATGACGTCATTTGAATAAATTTCAGTTGTTTTTGACGAAGTTTTCAAATATAATAAATTATTGTAGTATTATGATAATGTTAAAAACATTACCGAGGAGCCAGGCGATTTATATTTAATTGACGTCATTTGAATGAAGTTCATTTTTTTCGATGAACTTTTAAGTTTTCAAATGTAATAAATTAATGTAGTATTGTGATAATTTTAAAAATATTACCGAGGAATGCATTGCATTTTAGAGATGTTTAAATGAAATTGCATTGAAGTTGGAAAGTGTTTCATAATCAATGCTTTATGCATGATTGATCTTTCTTGTTTTAATTTCGATGTAGTGTTTGAGATATTTTATTTTTTATGCACTTTTGAAGTGAATTTTTTTTTTCGTATCGGCATGTCTAGCGATTTCTGTGTCTCGTACAGTAAAAACTATAGCATACAAAAATATGAAATTTGGTGCATTTATAGAGAAATAACAGGGTAACACGATGAAATAAACAGTTTATCGATTTAAACTTTAGTTTGGCATAAAATAGTTCGCGAAGCGAGCTCATGATCAAGGAATTCAGTTTTGGGATTCCTTGGGCTAAGAAAAATCCCTGCTTTTCCCTCCTGCGGAAAATACGCAGGTATAGAAAAGAGACTTGAAAGTAGAATTTTTAGGAAAGATAGATGTGAAGCGAACTCTGCGAGCGCAGCGAATAAGGAGGTAAAGCCTCCCGAAGGGGTGCAATTTCTTACGAACTGGGAAACTGGGAACTTACGAAACTGGGAAAAAGGCCCCTCCCCGCGGCCGGGAGCGACGGAGGACTTCGCGCGCACGCCAAGAGGAGCAGACCGAGAGGAAGAAAAAAAATCGGGGAAGAGGGGGAGAAATAGAAAAAAAATCTGAGAGAGGGAGAGCGTGAGCGAGCAGATCTGAAACACAATGCATATCAAACTGAAGGTATTTAAAAAGTGGACGTAGGGAAAATTTTTTCAGTTTTTCGATCCGAGGCTTAGTTTTCGAGATATTTTGATTTTTAGAGTTTATTAATTAAGAATTAATTAAGGGGTCAAGTAATTATTTCGTCGTAACCCGTTCACACAATATACCAAATTAATCAGCACGATGAGAGGAGTCCGAATCTATCAAAATATCGCGCTTATGTGTCCTGATACAGTCAGAAATGATTGCAAAGGGAGTAGCCAATCAGAATTCTAGCGAACTCTAATAATCTATTCGATTCGAGTGCCTACTCGCAATCCAGATAAAGATGGGGCGAGTTCAGCTGATGACGTCAGAAACACAAAATCTTGATCCTAAGACTCCTAATCCCCCGATGATATTTTCGATCAGCAAGAAACAAATTTGTGTGAAAATTCATCAAGAACGTGCTAAAATATACAACAAACAAGTGAAAACATTAGCTACCAGAATTGTTTTTAATTCCATGGAACTATGGTTTATATTTAAGGAATGATATATATATATATTGTAGTCCGCGATCGCATATTATGTATCTGATGCATTCTGCCGAAATGTTATCATTTGTTTAATCTGCTGGAGAAGGATTCGGGTTCGCATTCATGGATCTTGGGTGTAGCTTAGTTATCAGACGTTTGCGGTGAACGTTTGAGGCGACGGCTACCTAGGCCTGACTCAATTGAGAAGTGAATGCTGGGCTCTAATATTTCGGCTATTTTTGGGCAAAAAGTTAGGGCCCCATCTTTAATATTAATGTTGGAACCAACTGAAAAACTCTCGAACGGCTGGCATAAAAAGGATTATTTGTGCTCTCTTTTCTTCCTCTCGGTCTGCTCCTCGAGGCGTGGCCGCAAAGTCCGCAGTCGCGGACGGCCGCCCTTTTGCTTTTCCCAGTTTCGCGCGCAGCGAAACTAGCTTTCTAAGCTTACTATAATTACTTACTTAATGTACTAGCTTTCTAAAGTTTGTATCATTCGTTTTCTACTGAAATATTACGTATTAAAGGATTACTTATTTATCGTTATTTTGAAGGTTCTGATTTTCAAATTATTTTTTCAAACATTCATTTGTAAATCGTGCAGTATCTTGTAAACGGTTCATACTAATGTTCTAAAGTTTGTATCATTCGTTGCCTAATGAAAAATCACGTCTAAAATGGTTAATTATGTGACATTATTGAAAAACCTGATTTTTAATGATTTTTCAAAAATTAATTCAAAAATGGGTTGAAATTTCGAGCATGCGACTGCGCTTAATGTGAAAGGGTTCCTGTACTCACTAATTTTACGTAATCGTACCAAATTATTACCGAAACACTCCATTCGTTCTTGAGATATCGCGTCCACAGACTCACGGATATATACACACTAGCATACGTACATACATTCACAAATATACATACCTACACACACTCTAATATACATACGCATACACAGACTTTACTTCAAAACGGTTTTTAAACTCTTGGGAATAAACTCCCAAACAAAATAATATTTTTAGACTATATTTTACGAATGCCGATAAACATTTTATTTCTGTCAGATTCTTTCTACAAATAATTCTCGTATGATATACTAGAATATAACCCAGACACCCATGGCGTCTGTTTTAAAAGAAATAAGTTATTTTTAATTTTATCTAAGCCTTTGGAAGAAAAAATAACTGCGAACTTAAGATTAGTAAGGAAGAAAAATTGAAAATAATTTGAAAGTAGAAAATATTTACATTTATTGTTTTTGACAATGCGATCACTCTGATGTAAAAAGGTATAACAGAACAATAATTTACATTTGAAATATTTCTTTGAAGGGGGAAAAAAAAAAATGAACCGAGTTCAAGCAAAAATATAATTAGCTAAGAAGAACGCTCCGGTTTTTAATATGAACACGGAATTCAAGCAGCAGTGAACGTGGAAAGTCAGTGGGTGAATTCAGTGTTCACGTGGAGGGTTATGAAAATGCTGATGGTCTGGGTTAGTATCTAAATTGAAATGTTTATCTGTGATTGAAACACGATTTTCTAGCAGCGTTACACAGAGATAAATAGATAGATAAACAGACAGATAAATCAAGGTGTTTATATTGTTAATTTCCTTTTCACTAAACATGGATGATGAAATCTTAAGAATCTATATTTTCAACTCTCTTCCCCCTTGCGTTTCTGGCATATTTTATTTTCCTTCTATTGTACAATTGGGCTATCTGAGAGGAAAATAGGCATTATAGTGGTTTCAGAAAACTTTATGACTTGCATTCTTATCCATTTATTATGGATATCCATTCTTATCCATTTATTATGCCAATGCCCTTTTTATACGAATTGAAAGAATTTTACATGAAATTTCAATAGAGTAATACATATCAGAATAATCATCAACAATCACGGGACTTATGTATATAAATAAACGTCTTAATACTCGTTTTATAAAAATTTTACAGCGTTTATATAGAGGAAAAGGTGGTAATATGGACCCCCCACTTCGTTTTTACTTTCCTTATATACATAATATATAGAAGGAAAGTATTCCTTATACTTTCCTTATATACAAAATGTGCAAGGAAAGTATTGTGACGGGGTCGGAAATTCGAATTAGAGTTTTCGACGGAAGAGCACGTTTCAAGCATCCCTGATCACGAATTGAACATTTTTGAAGTGATGTGTGTGTGTGTGTGTGTCAGTGAGTCTGTGGAGACGATATCTCACGAACGAACGGAGCGATTCGAATGAAATTTGGTACAGAAATCATAATCCGTGAATACTGGAAACTTATTGTTTTAAAACAATCAAATGTTCAGAACCCCCCTAAATTTTCGAGTGAAATTTTGAAACAATCATCAAAAAATCAAAACCTTTAATAAAGTTACGCAAATAAACATTTCTTATGTAATTTTTCCTTAGAAAACGATTGACATAAACTTTATAACGCTAGCATGAACCGTTCTCGAGATATTGCACATTTTTCAAATAAATTTATCAAAAAATCCCATAAATTGAAAAAAAATATTAACTGTTCAAAAACATGTTCACTTTTCATACGGAATATCATGCGGTAAATTAAGTGACATCATTTTCGTGGATCTAACTCGTTCCATTCACGAGAAAAGATACTTTGAGTAATACTTTTGTATTTGAACGCCAATAGTCATTTATCCACTATAAGAATAACTTATTTCTCCGTCCATAAAGCTTGGCGAGATTTTGGCGACGAATTTAGAGGAATGTCGCCAACTTGGCGACTTTTTTAAATGTTGCCCAATTAATGAAATTCTCGCCAAATGGATAAAAATGACGCTAAATCAATAAAAATGGCGACTAATTGTCAAAAATTCAATATCTTGGCAAGAATATAAGTATCTACTATAAGAATAACCGAATTTTTTTACTGTAAAAGTAGTAAATTCATTGCATTATATAAGGAAAGTCATGTGCTGCCCACATCAGATTTTTTGTAAAGTCTACATTTTTTTGTAAAGCCTACATTTTAAACTAATTTCACTCGTTTTGAGAATGGTTAGTTGCATATTCTAATCAGCTATGGCCACAACAGGAGGAATAATTTTTAGAATATTTACAGTAACCTCCATAATGTCATTACCAAAAAAGTGAAATCACCAGTTTTTTTTTAAAGTGCGGGTATTATGAACCCCCATGAAATAGTCACAGTTTATTCGTCAAAAATGAACTTTATTATTGAAAATCATAAATTATATACAAAAGTGGCAAATATAAATTTCTTTTTCGGCTTCAGCACATTCACTGTGTGCTCATAAGTCACACATCCCACACATGACCTATAGTTCTCCATGGCAATCATCAGTAAAAGCTGAGCCACAGAAGAGACAGTTGGCATTTTTGCACACCAGGCTGATCCTCCCCCACTTGGAGATCGAGCTGTGAGTCACCGGAGTGGTCAGAATGGAATGATTGGTCAGGATCCATTTTACCAACAACACCATGTTGAAAATATCACATCACTACTCCCAAACCTAACCAAAAAGTTGAAGTCCGGTTTCGACATATTGTCGTCTAACTAGTGTAGTTCAAGGTATGACATCGAAATCTGCTCATTGTGCAACATAAATACCCATAAAACTTGTATATCGCTTACCTTGCTAAACCGCGAATAGGATGAAAATATCGACGCTCACAGCACAAATGTTCCTTCAAAATGCACGGCAGTGGCGATCTCTTATCTCAGGGGGTGTGATTAGAAGTGATTAACCGCTCTGCCACTAGAGTGAAGCGAGGGAATCCATAATACCTGCAGGGTCCATATTACCACCTTTCCCTCTAGTAAAATAAAAATATGATGTCGGCAGCACATGACTTTCCCTGCAGACTCACGTTCACGTTCTCTTTTATTTCTTCAATAATTCATTAAATTGAGTTTAATTGCACAAAATAACACCCATAATTATTTTAAATTACGCTGAATTTGCACTTTTAATTCAATTTTCGTTCTCATTTGGTAAGGGTAACTGAGCTTATTTTCAAAGGTAGCGTAGCGAAAAAACTAAAATATCTCAAGAGAGTTTAGTTCTAGACTAACAGAGTTGGTCTTATTCTTTTCATAGTCAAAAATTACGCATAAAACAAACATTTAATTGATATATTTGAACAAACGTAGTTTTTTATTTTAGATTTTGGCGGTTTTTGCGGGCCATTTCGCAAAAAAAGAAAAGCTGGTTTTTGAGGGGTTTTTTTTCGAATCGTACCAAAATCTAATCAGCACCAGGGTACCCATAAGTGACTTTTCTACCAAATTTTGTGAAATTTGGTACATTAGTTTTTCAGATAGAGTAGATACAGATAATTCTTGCGGACTATTTAGCAAAAAAGGCAGGATTTTTTTTATCCCGAATCATACCAAAATCTAATCAGCACCAAGGTCACCAACAAGGGGCAAGGTATTTTCAAATTTTATGAAATTCAGTCAATAAGTTTTTTAGTTAGAGTGGATACATGTATTGCACAGACAGACACATAGACACACACGGAGAGAAAGAGACGTCATGCTAAAAACAGTTTTTTCATGTTCTGGAGGTCCCAAAACGTGTAGATCCGTCGAAAACTCAAGTTGCGATTTTCGGCATGATTCCAATACTACTTTCCCTATGCATTATCATACTATATTGCAGGAAAAGTAATAATGAAAAATAACAGAAGTTGTGACATTCGGAAAATTGATACTTGAGTCGGAAAATTGATACATATCACGTGACAAGAATATTAAATAGAACAAGACGTAAAATGTCGCTCAAATAAAATGCAAAAAGCAAAACATCTTTCGTAAATAAGTTATACTCGTAGTTTTTCTGTATAGATATGTTCAAATATATCCTCTGCTTTCTGATTTCTCTAAGGTACATGGTAATGTATAGGGTGTGTAGGATCTAAAATTTGAATTCAAGTTTCTGAGCGATTTACACATTTCGAACACAACGCAACACACTATTTATAGCCTAATATAGGTATCAGCATGTGCTATGCGATTTATGTATCCATTCTAGCTCGATAAGTATGGAACAAAATTCCATGAATTTGATAGTTTAGTCACGTATGTGTGGGGATTGAGCGTCGCCCGTCCCGAGCCAAGACCGTACTCGGGACCATGTGCTTACAAGACCGACATTATAATCATAGAGCAAAAGCTAGCTTCTGCTCCATTCTTATAATACGGGTACAGGTTCCAAGCATCTTTGATCAGATGTTTTTACTGCCGCACACTCCCCCACCTGATGAGAGCCCGGGTCGAATTTCGGAGAGGAGGGGGTCCGCTTCGAAAAACCCCCGCGTATCCCCGTCCGAATTTCAGTTGAGGACTGAAGGCCGGGAGGCGTTTCGCCTCGGGCGTAACGTCAGTCCTGGTCAACCAGGAAGGGGGTGGCAAGGCCTCTGACTCCGTGTGGTGCTGCCATCTCGTGTTGAGAGGTGAGATCGTTGGCGTGAGAAGGTTGCGTGTTTCAAACGTCCAGTCATCATTGTGGCGGTAAGGATGTTGCCAGGCCCAAACCAGGGACCTGGTGCTTACAAGACCGACATTATAATCATAGAGCAAAAGCTAGCTTCTGCTCCGTTCTTATAATTCGGGTACAAGTTCCAAGCATCTTTGATCAGATGTCTTTGCTGCCGCATATGTGTTACCCTGGGGCTAATTACATTTTATTACGATTTGAGAAAATGGAACAGGCTTTTTCTTTCGAAATGACCCGCAAAAATCGCTCAATTCTTAAATACAATTCGAAATATTCTGAAATTAATTAATTATATGCTTGCTTAATACGTAATTTCGAGGGCAAAATGAATTAAATCCATCTCATTACTCGCAAGATAAATCATTCTTGAAATATTCCAGTTTTGGGTAAACTTAACGAGCTGGCGAATTTATAAAATGCACTGTCTCCAAAAGAAGAAGACAGATTTTAAAAAAACTGAAATGCAATGCAATTAAATATATGTATTCATTTTACATATTAACAGAACGAGTTGTCCGGGTCCTAAATAAGCGGCCG
Source organism: Amaurobius ferox (assembly GCA_951213105.1). Lineage (NCBI taxonomy): Eukaryota > Metazoa > Arthropoda > Arachnida > Araneae > Amaurobiidae > Amaurobius > Amaurobius ferox. The sequence continues at coordinate 64,558,099 of OX578146.1, forward strand.
CTACTTAAATAATGCAGCTACAGATAACACCGCTCAATTTATAAATCGCTCATTTTGAACCAAAATAATTTCCAAATTAGAAACCAATGTTAAAGAAGTTAGAATTTTAAATTGATTAAAATAAACGCAAGTAAATGAAAAAACTTAAAAGTCGCAAAAAAGAAAATAGCTCCTTTACACCCGAAGTAAAATTCGCAAAAGTAATTATTATCTAAACGAATTTTTATCCAATTCGGGCCAAATTTTGGGAGAATACTTACATATTGAAAAAATTATATGGTCCAAACCATGAAAATTTATTTTTAAATTCACGAATTTAGAAAATAGCAAATAAAATAGCACTCAAAATATTGTTTGCCGACCACCTACGCCATTTAAGGCCTTGGCGAAATGGTTTAAAATGGTTATATTTAGGGATTTAAAAAATTCGTCACTTTTAAACCAATTCGAATTTTTTTTAAATCTCACCGAAGTTGTTGTACGATGTGCTAGCTGTTCGAAACCCAGTACCGAATTCTGTGTGATATATCCGAGGCTTAGATTTCCCGGTACAAACGACACAAACACACACACGAACAGAGTTATATTCTTTTATTATATAAGATTTTAAACTCAAACTAAAATGCATCATGTGGGCAGCACATGAATTTCCCTAGATAATACAATGTCTCTACATTTTTCGCAGCAAACTAATGATCACAGAACAGTGTTTTTAACGTAGAATTGTACATTTACATTTGTCACTTTTCTGGATGATAATGTATAAAACTCTTTCGAAGTGCCAAATTAACTTATATTTCGAGCAAATTTGACTTGACAATTAAAAAAAATCTTATGTGGGCAGCACATGACTTTCCTTATATAATGCAATGAATTTACTACTTTTACAGTAAAAAATATAGATTATTTTTATAGTAGTTATTTATGTTCTTTCCAAGATGTTGAATTTTCGTCAATGAGCCGTCATTTTCCATGTCGTCATCATCAATGAATCGTCATTGATTTAGCTTCATTTTAATTTGGCGAGTTTTTCGTTAATTTAGCAACATTTTAAAAAGTCGCCAAATTGGCGACATTCGTTCAAGTTGGCGACCAAATTCGTCGCCAAAATCTCGCCAAGCGTTATGGACGAAGAAATAAGTTATTCTTACAGCAGATAAATGACTATTGGCTTTCAAATACAAAAGTATTACTCAAAGTATCATTTTTCATGAATGGAACGAGCTAGATCCACGAGAATGATGTCACTAAATGTATCGCATGGTATTACATATGAAACATGAACATGTTTCTCAATAGGAAATATATTTTTTTTATTTTATATGACTTTTTGATATTTTTTTAAATGTGCAATATCTCAAGAACGGTTCATGTAACCGTTCTAAAATTTATGTCAAACGTTTTCTAATGAAAAATTACATAAGAAATGTCTATTTGCGTAACTTAATTAGTAGTTTTGATTTTTTGACGATTTTTTCAAAATTTCACTCAAATATTTAGGGGGGTTCTGAACATTCGATTGCGTATAAGAACAATAAGCTTCCAGTGTTTACGGATTGTGATTTTTGTACCGAATTTCGTTCGAATCGGTCCGTTCGTTCGTCAGTTATCGTCTTCATACACACACACACTCACACATACTTTCACACACACACACAAACATCACTTCAAAAATGTTTGATTCGTGATCAGGGATGCTTGAAACGTGCTCTCCCGTCGAAAACTTGAATTCGAATTTTCGACCCCGTCACAATACTTTCCTTATACATTATGTATATAAGGAAAGTAATATTGCTAGCATCCCGTAGGCAATATAGTCCACTTATTAAACAATTTATTCATTCGAAAATACTGAATTCTCATCAATTTTGACGCCCTTTTCGTTAACTAAGCGTTATTTTTGACAATTTGGCTGCATTTTCGTCAGTTTAACGATATTTCAAAAAATTGCCACGTCAACGATATTTTGCCAAGTTTATCGCCAAAGTCAACCTATTTAAGAACACTTGCGATGTATTTCAATTCTATGTAAATATTTCGGTAAATTGATCTGAAAACACTATATCTTGAGAACGGTTCATATGAACGTACTAGAGTTGGTTCCATTCCATTTCTAATAATAAATTTCATACAAAATTATTATTTATTTAACATTAATTATTGTCTCTCAAAAATTTATTCAAAACTTGGAGGATCTTCCAAACATTTGATTTTTGTTTAAAATCAATAAGGTACTAGTATTCACTGATTGTAATAATCGCTAAATTTTTTTTTTCGAATCGCTCAATTTGTTATCACTTCCATAGACTCGCAGACACACGAACATCCACACACTCATACAAACACATGCACCCTCACAAACACACGCACTTGCACACACAAACACACGCACCTCCACAAAAAAACACGCACCCCCACACACACACTAACATGCACACACTAGTATACACACACGCTAGCATACGCACGCACCTTCACACACACACACCTTCACACGCGCACGCACACAAGCACCTTCACACACACACGCACACACACTAATATACACACGCACCCTTACACACACACAAGCACACGCACATAAACACACACACACACAAGCACACGCGCCCCCTGCACACATAAACACATTAACATGCACACAGTAACATACACAAGAACACACGCACCCTGACACACATACAAATACACGCACATTCACACACATTAACATGCACACACTAACATACACACACACGCACACAAGCACCTTCACACACACTAATATACACACGCACCCTTACATACACACAAACACACACACATACAAGCACACGCGCCCCCCGCACACACAAACACATTAACATGCACACAGTAACATACACAAGAACACACGCACCCTCACACACATACAAATACACGCACATTCACACACATTAACATACACACACTAACATACGCACACACGCACACAAGCACCTTCATACACACACACACTAATATACACACGCACCCTTACACACACACAAACACACACACACAAACACACACATAAGCACACACACATACAAGCACACGCGCCCCCCGCACACACAAACACATTAACATGCACACAGTAATATAAACAAGAACACACGCACCCTCACACACATACAAATACACGCACATTCACACACATTAACATACACACACTAACATACACACACACTAACATATACACACATTAACATACATACACTAACATACGGCCACACAAATATCTACTGTAAGCCTTCGGGTCAATCGTGTGGTCTGGGTTTTTCACACTAACATACACACATCTAATATACATACATACACTAACATATACACATCTAACATACACACATACACTAACATACACACACACTAGCGTACACACACACTAACATACACACATACACTAACACACACACACACACACACACACATAGACATCACCTCAAATCCATTCTACCGGAATTCAGGGATGCTTGAAACGTGCTCTTTCGTCAAAAACTCGAAATTGAATTTTCGACTCCAACACTTTTCATGTACATTACATTATGCATGTAGGGATAGTAAAAATTGAGAAGTCTATAGGATTTTAAAAGTCTGCTGTAAAAGTCATTTGCATCATATATATTTTTCTCGAGGCTTTATAGTACGGCAATAAACAGACCACATATTCGAACTAAACAATGACACTCAAGCGTACTTTGGGGGGAAATCTAAAAATTCTTGTGGTTTGAAAAGACTTTACGACTTGCATTCTTATTCATTTATTCACTTTAAAAGCCTTGTCCATATGAATTGAAAAAAAGTTATGGGGAAAACTTATTATAATAATATATATCCAGTAAATAAAACACCAACATGCATATAATCTGCATAAATCAATCCTGGTCCCCACTCTACAAATATTTTACATCTATGCAGAACGAATACTCTTAAAAAGTAACGAAGTTGTTACAGTAGGAATATAAATACTTCAATTTCTGAAATTCAATCACAAATTGAACATTTCATACGGCAAGTATATTCAGACACCGCAAACTGGAACCATGTTGGAGACCGGGGGAAATTTAAAAGTTAGGACCAGATATGGGCAACCTGCTCAATGAGGGCTTCTCTATTACGATGGGGGAGCATAATTTCTTTATTTTATATTCAATCATAGAGTTTCGTCCAGAACAGAGCACCAGGCGCGAAGCGCCTTTAATCTCCAATCTCTAGGTGTGGTTCTTATCTTCATACTGTGACATTATTTCATTGGTCCATAGTTGGAGGTTCGAGGTTTTTGATTTACTGTTTTTATTATTTGTCCTAGCTCCTAGTGTGGCAGTTTGTTGCACATTAAGAGTTTAAGCAGTTTGGGGGGTTGATGCAGATCTGAGGGTAACTTAGCATTTTAGCAGTTTAGGATTTTAAACATTTTGTAGAAAACCAAAGATCGCGAGTTTTCTTTAATATCAACTGATTAAGGTGGGACGTTCCTAGTACCGAATATCAAAGTTAAGTACCGAGCGGGGTCTCTTACGAGATTTAGCCTTGCGATGATCATAGTCATGCAGATTAAATAATAGTTCATTTGGGACAGATGGCAGATTTTTGTAGAATTTAAGCGCTAGCTTTTTGATTTGGGCTCTAACAGTTTTTATTTTGAAGTCTTTCCTAATTACCGAGTTTCTTAAGTATCTAGGGGCTTTCCTTATAATCCTTAGGGTTTTGTTTTGTCTTGTCTCTAATAAGTCTATGGTAGTTTTACAGGCATATCCCCATACGGGTGCTGCATACAGCATTCCCGGGCAGATGACCGATTTATAAATTAGGAGTTTATTTTGATAACTTAGATTTCCGTTTCCTATCATTGGGTATAAAGCTCCTGTGGCCATATACGCTTTTTTGATTAAGTTCGTTACGTGCAGTTTCCAAGTTATATTTTATATTATACGTTTCAAAACGCCTTTACAAGAATACTCGCCAACTCTGCTGTAAATATAAATTTCATTAACAGCACAGAATATGCATTTTATACTTATTACTTTCCTTATATACATAATGTATAAGGAAAGTATTGTGACGGGGTCGAAAATTCGAATTCGAGTTTTCGACGGGAAAGCACGTTTCAAGCATCCCTGATCACGAATCAAACATTTTTGAAGTGATGTCTGTGTGTGTGTGTGTGTGTGTGTGTGTGTGTGTGTGTGTGTGTGTGAAAGTATGTGTGTGTGTGTGTGTGTGTGTCAGTGGGTCTGTGGAGACGATAACTGACGAACGAATGGACCGATTCGAACCAAATTTGGTACAAAAATCACAATCTGTAAACACTGGAAGCCTATTGTTTTTATACGCAATCGAATGTTCAGAACCCCCCTAAATTTTCGAATGAAATTTTGAAAAAATTGTCAAAAAATCAAAACCAATAATAAAGTTACGCAAATAGACATTTCTTATGTAATTTTTCATTAGAAAACGATTGACATAAATTTTAAAACGCTAACATAAACCGTTCTCGAGATATTGAACATTTTTTAAAAAAATTATCAAAAAGTCATATAAAATAGAAAAAAAAAATATTTCCTATTGAGAAACATGTTCACTTTTCATATATAATATCATGCGATAAATTGGGTGACATCATTCTCGTGGATCTAGCTCGTTCCATTCATGAAAAAAGATACTTTGTGTAATACTTTTGCATTTGAACGCCAATTTATCTGCTGTAAGAATAACTTATTTCTTCGTCCATAACGCTTGGAGAGATTTTGGCGACGAATTTGGCGGAACGTCGCCAACTTGGCGACTTTTTGAAATGTTGCCAAATTAACGAAAATCTCGCCAAATGGATAAAAATGACGATAAATCAATGAAAATGACGACTAATTGTCGAAAATTTAATTTCTTGGAAAGGATATTAGTATCTGCTAGAAGAAAAACTTATTTATTTTACTGTAAAAGTAGTAAATTCATTTCATTATATAAGGAAAGTCATGTGTTGCCCACATCAGATTTTTTTATTTGTTATTTCTAACATTGATAAATTTTCCAACAATTATACACATAATATAAAATGGAAAATTAAATCGTTAAATATAGCATCATAATCGAAATGGGATGGCCATATATTTTATCTTAAGGTTTTAAACTAATTTGGTAATAGATGTTTGCATAACCTCATATCAGATATGTAATTATAAAAAAACCTTTATGCAATGGATAAGGGATTATGCACTTTATCTTATTGAGGCAAACTCGCTAAGGCATACTGCTGTATTGTCGTCAATGAATCTCCCACATTTTTGGTTCACATTGTAGCATGTTTGTTACGTCCTTGTATGGCCACCTTCACCGCGCCACATTAACAATTCTGCAGTTAATTTCAGGAGGTGGGGGTTATCCTGGGCATGATTAACTTCAATCTTTAACACTTTACAACATAGTTGAAAAGTGTTTATGACTTTGTTCATTCTGTCTGTCTGTCCGTTCGCACGATAACTGCCGGAAAAATGACTTTATCAAAATGAAATTTTAGTATGTTGTTCAGACGGTTTATGGGACCTATGGGAATATAAATTAATAATATCACCCAATTAGTTTTGGATTGTACCCGGGTTGAAAAAATGAAATACATTGAACCCTATGGACCTAATTTTTCAAACACTTTTTAAGCGAATTTAAAATTCACAAATCGCTTCGAAAGTTTTAGGAAATATTCAAATTATCCCATAAAATATATAAAAAAAATTTCAGCAAAATATATTCAGTACTTTTTTAAATAAAAATTAAAATAATATTTGCACCCTTTATATGAAGAAATCACGTGACCATTATATGAAGAGATCACGTGACCATTATATGAAGAGATTACGTGACCCACTTCAAAATAAAATATGGCATCCATCTTCTGTCAAAATCGTGATTGTTAAAGTTCTTTTTAATTCATATTTCATGTTGTATCCGTTCTAAACCGGCTTTATTTTTGCTTAAATTCTGTGCATCTACACGCTGAAACAACGCAATTACAATATATTTGAGTTTAAATGATTATCAGACTTTGATTATTTCTACAACGAAGCCTAATTTGCACTTATGGAGAATGCAAATACCAAAAGATGTAGAGTGAGTTGTATAAGAATTACTGCATTTCTTTAATGCAAAATTATTTAGCTCATGGAGTCTGCAATATAGCTGATATGAATGAACATTCATTGATTTTACACAGAGAACCAGATGATTTTTTCGATAAAGTTTTAAGCATAGAGTTAAATTACTTGTATCTCCATGATTTTAAGTTTTTAAATAAAGTAAATTATTATAGTATTGGGATGAATGAAGGGAATGAAAAAATGTTGCTGAATGAAATGCTGCTTTTATATAGAGACGATTTATATTTCGATAACGTCATTTGAATAAAGTTCATTTGTTTTCAATGAAGTTTTCAAATATAATAAATTATTGTAGTATTATGACAATTTTAAAAATATTATGGAGGAATGTATCGCATTTTAGAGATGTTTAAACCAGGCAATTTATATTTCAATGCCGTTATTTGAATGAAGTTCATTTTTTTCGATGAAGTTTTAAGTTTTCAAATATAATAAATTAGTGTAGTATTGTGATAATTTTAAAAATATTACCGAGGGAAGTATCGCGTTTTAGAGATGTTTATATATTGCATTGAAGGTGGAAAGTGTTTCATAATCAATGATTTATGCATAATGATTTTTAACACTTTACAATAAAGTTGAAAAGTGTTTATGACTTTGTTCATTCTGTCTGTCTGTCTGTCTGTCCGTTAGCACGATAACTGCCGTAAAAATGACTTTATCAAAATGAAATTTTAGTATGTTTTTCAGACGTCCAAACAGTTACCTTACACCTTTCTTGTAGGTCGGACGGTCTGGGTGTCAACAACAACAACAGAATTGCTGAATTTTTTTCACACAAAATTATTTAGCTCTGGAGTCTGGAATACAAGTTATATTTATGAAATATTCATTGATTTTGCATAAAGAATCAGATGATTTATATTTCGATACAGTTTTAAATATTTAAGTATAATAAATTACTGTAGTACTGTGATAATGTAAAAGATATCACCACTTAATGTATCACATTTTAGAAATTTTTAAATGAAATTACATTTCAGTTGGAAAGTGTTTCATAATCAATGCTTATGCATGATTAATCTTTCTTGTTTTTGTTTAATTCTGGTTCTGCGCATGGAACGTCACGGGAATAGCAAACACATACATTTTGTTTTCGGGCTCTCTGAAGAGACAGAGAATCTCTTTAGACGTCATTGAGGAAAGTATGCACAGCACAATTAAAACTCTCAACGCAGGTTGTTTACGTCTGGATATTGCGACTTCAAAATTAACAAACAATTTTTAATTGTAATAATGGGAAAACTTGCTGTGGCAGCAATTCTCCTAGTCCGTGGCGCCACGAATGAGGAAATGCTACTCTCAACCTCTATGTTTAAAGTACCTTGCTCTCAACGACGTCAGGCTGACAACTTTCTGATTGGTTGTCGGGCTCATAGCCCAACCTTATATTAAAGAACCTTGATTCCTCTGCTCGACCACCAATTTACTGATCATCTAAAGGTCAACTGATTACTGCATAATAGCTATTCCGCTATTCGATAGATCCTCCCCTCAGCTATCTTCTCTGGCAAAAATATTAGCAATTGAAATCCTTGAATATATTCGTGCAGACATTTATAGGAACGTTCAGGCTCCGCTTTACTGTCATTGAACAGACATACCTTCCACACCTAGGAAGATATGCATCTTGGTTTTTATGAATTTGTCAATATCTATTATGTAGTAATAATGCATTTACGAATTGCCGCCAATGGCGCCAGTTTGGCGAGTCCTTTGTATATTCAGTTTTTATCATTGTTTACTGACAATACATCACTATACATATTACACACTTTACTATCATTGAATGATTTACTATCATTTACTATCACTTTGCTATATTTGAAATATTTTTAAATGTGGGATCACAATTAATAAGCGTATAAACGGTTCATGGATGTTGTTATCTGCATTAGAAGCGTGATCCTATAAGCAGGTTCTGTGAGTATAAATCTCTAAAGCTGTTAAATCAGATAGATATCAATTGAATTTTAATATTGTATAAGAAAAGTTCTCATCACAGTCTGCCACAATTAGCAACAAATTCGACACAATATCGCCAACTTAGAGACTTTGGAAAAATGTCGGCAAATTAACTATATCTCAGTATCTCTGACCATTAAATATAATTTCTTTGATAATTCCAATCATTTTATGAGCATTACTAATTTAACGTCTGTAATTCAAACTATATCAAGTTTCACTATTAATGGGATAGATACGTTTTGCTAAGGGTCTAGGACAATGGTGTGGAGCCCTTTTGTGCTTTAAGCCGCATTCAAATTAATTGTCCGCCAATATTGCCGCATACAATAAATTTTATTATACAGAGTGGTCAGAATTAAAACACCCCTACTCTGAGCTCTCTATAGATCGAACTACTCAGTGTAAAGGCTGCAAAATTGTTGAACACACTATTCAAGACACGGGGAAAGGGATTACGCGAAAAAAAATTGTTCCAGAAACACCGATAGGTGGCGCTGTACAACAGAAAATATGCTGAAAAGACACAAAATACACATTTGTAACACATTTATTCGAACGTACCAAACATTCATATCACAAGGACCTTATCGATGCAGGGAATGCTGCGTATAACGTTATCCATTGATTGTTCAACAATAGCGGTGGCAACATCGTCAAAGACATCTGAACGAGTCGATTTGCGTCCTCGACCCGGCTGAACTCCAAGATGTCCAGTTTTCTCGAATCGAGCGATCATTCTCCCGAGAGAGCTTGTGGAAGTAATGGTCCTTTGCGCAAATTCTTAAGTCCACGAAACTCTCGAAGTGCAGCTGCAGCATGTCCTTTGTTTTCATAAAACAGCTTCACAAGCAAAGCGCGTTATGGCAGTGTGACAGCCATCGCTGATAAGAATGAAAATTTCCCAGTTTTATCCCCTTTTATGCCCAGAACATAGTAGCTGCAAACCACGGGTTTATGCAAATTTTTGTGCTTACAGTGCGAAATTGCAGTTACAATGACAGTTTAAGTTTCTTCACCATTTTATCTTCTTTTTTTCTCATATCAGCAAAAGAAATTGAAAAGGAAAAATTCCATATCGCATGTGTTTGTTTTTTTGTGATTATTTTGTGTCTTTTCGGCATATTTTCTGTTGCACAGTGCCACCTATCGGTGTTTCTGGAACTTATTTTTTTTCGCGTAATCCCTTTCCCCATGTCTTGAATAGTGGGTTCAACAATTTTGGAGCCTTTACACTGAGTAGTTCGATGTATAGAGAGCTCAGAGTAGGGGTGTTTTAATTCTGACAACCCGGTATATACTGCAAAATGCAAAATTTTAGTGGAACATCGAATTAATCTGATATACACTCATGTCCAAAAGTTAAGCATAGTTGCTGCTTATGTGAAAATTTCAGGAAATCTACATCGGAATGGAAGGAAACGCGGTATGGGAATGTAATAGGGTTATAGAGGAAGGAAGAAAACAATGCAAAACAAGGATAATAACGACTTTTATTATCCAAAGAAAAGGGTTGAAAGAAAAAGGGTCACAATACGAGTGTCAACCTCAGTGAAACAGAATGATTAAAACAATGTGATGCTGCAGTTTAATATGATGTGTGGGAACCTCGGATAGTCATGCATGCTGCATAAGGATTTCCCATACATTCGATGAGGGTTTGGATGAGTTGTGTGTTCAAAGAGTTCCAAGCCTCACGTAGAGCAGTTTTCCATCCCGGAACGGAGCTCGGTGGGTAGCGGAGGGCTGCAAGATGTCCCCCGAGCATATCCCATACATGCTCTATTGGATTCATATCAGGAGAGTTGGCAGACCACTGCATGTGTTGGATATCTTCAGTTTGAAGGAAGTCGTCGACCTAGGCCGCACGGTCAGGAGACGCGTTATCATCCATGAATATGAAATCAGGACCAACAGCACCTCGAAACAATCGAACGGCAGGCTCAAGGACTTCGTCTCTGTATCTTTGACCGGTAACCGACCCCGTGTCAAAGATGTGGAGGTCTGTGCGGCCGTCCATCATGATGACTGCCCAGACTATGACTCCCCCAAATAGAAAAGATGTCTTTCCGTGATGTATCCCGGATGAAAACGCGTTCCACGTTCTATCCAGATCGTGTTACTGCGAAAATCAGTTTGCAGGCTAAACCTGGACTCGTCACTGAACATGGCATTACCCCAATGTTGTCCACTCCACTGGCGATGTTCCAAACTCCACTGCAAACGCGCGCGTTTCTATGCAGACGTTAGGGGGGCTGCAAACTGCTGGTCGTCTGGCATAGAGACCAACGAGTCTGAGTCTCCTGTAAACAGTTTGTCTCGAAACAGTGTCTCAAGTGGCGGCTGTCAGGGTTGAACCCAGTTGTCTGGCAGAACGGTTCCTCAGACGTTGCGCAGTTATCACCAAATAGCGGTCTTGTCGAGCGGTTGTTACCCTTAGCCGACCTGATACTGGTCGTCGGGTAACATCTCCAGTGGTTTGGAACCTCTGCTATAGTCTGGAGCTCACACACTGGGGCACATTCAGAATTCGAAACGCTTCGGTTTGGGATCGACCGGATTCCAGCATTCCAATAATTTGTCCCTTGAAAAACATATCCAGTTGGCATCTTTTTGACATCTTTCGTCCGTTTTCATTGTTAACAACGCTCCGTATCACAGCAATTGCGAAATTCTGCCTCAACTGAACATGCTGCTCGAATCCGTTCTATACTCGTTCCGACGTGCGCCAGTGCTTTGCGCATGTCGACGTCGGCTGAACTGTTTTGCATATGCACAATGATTCACCTTCGTCCCACGATTCTCATCAACTGATTGTAAAGCATTGTATCCACATTAACTCCGAATTTTTCGCATTTTACGAATTATGCTTAACTTTTGGACATGAGTGTATACAACTTTAAAAGAAGATAGTTTCTTTGAGAAGGCCGTACCAGAAGATCACAGGTTCCCCACGACCAGGTGCGCCCATAAGGACGAACATAACACAGGTGAGGAGATCTGAACCCCCAATAATTTTTATTGGTGGTGGGGAGAGATCTACAACCCAAATCACACGGCCTACCCTAATACCGCGTTCGCACTAGACCTTTCAAGCCGGCTTCAAACGGTACAACAGGATCGGCGGATGAATACAGTGGACACAACAGGATCGAGTTTCAAGCCTGCTTGAAAAGCAGGATCGAGTTCAATCCACTTCCAGAAAAAAGATCGAAATTTTCAAGCCAGCTTGAAACGCGTTTTGTTTTGAAAAAGATGGCCAACTCCAAGCGCAATATTTGGAAAAATGAGGAAATCAGCTTCTTAATATATTTTGGGGCGAGAATTATACTTCATTCCTGAAAGCGATGAGAATGAGAAATCATATAGTTTACTAGAAAATTAAGGCCGACCTGAAAGGTGCGGGCCACATTAGAACTTGGCAAAAAGTACAAACAAAAAAAAGCTTGACGAGATCGTATGGTAAGTTAATTTAATTCTAATTTATACAATTTTCACGACGAAAATATACCAATTGCATGCGTATTTATTGTCACAAATATCTTTATTTATAGTTGCTACTGTCTTGTATTATTTTAGCAGGTAACTAACAAAATTATAAAATTTCCACGTCATGAAATTGAATGAAAATATTTCATTCTCCTTCCTACATATTTCATAGGCCTCGGTCATATTATTAACTTGTAATAATACTCAGTTTTTGATACTAACTGGCTGGAAAATTAAAATTCAACTCAAAATCTTCCAATATCTTATCCAGCATTGGTAACCTGACAAAAATATTGTGATCCCTCAATACTATTTTTGAACTACATAGTACATATATAATGCATATTACACATATAAAAGAATATATATGTGTATTCTTTTGATGGATATTTCTGTAATGAGATTATGCTGCCTACAGAAATGTATTCCCTGGTGATCTGATTTGATTGCTTCGCCTTAATCTATTTATTGGCAAGGCATTGCTTCAGGTTTCCTGGAATCAAGATATATAAACAGATTAATTTATATTGTAAATGTTTGATGTTTCTTGCAAATTGCACCCTGTTAATCCAAATAAATATGGATAAAATTTAATTTGTTTTTAATCTATGTCAAATAATGGGTTAATTATTTTAAACTGTATGCATTCTTTTAATGGATATTTCTGTACATGAGTTGAAGCTGTCCTGCAAAAGTTTTATCCCTGATAATTTGATTCAATTGCTTCGCCTAAATCTATTTATTGCTGGGTTTTGTGTAAGATTTCCTAGAGTATTTTTCAAGCAATAAAGATAATAAAAATATTAATTTATGGCTCCGACAATACTTTATGTTCCTTGACAATTGCTTTCTGTTAATCCAAATAATGCAGATGAAAAGTAAGTTTTTTTAATTTAATATGTGAAATAATTGAAACATTTTATTCTGTTGACTTTTTTTTTAAATTTAATAAATTAGTGGTCAGCAACTTTTTTGGCAATTGCAAGCTACATTCGGTTACTGAGAGCAAAACAAGTTCTGCATGCATAAAATACTATGTCGATCTAGCAGGAGGACGTTATAACCAAATCAAAATTATTTTAATATGCATAATACAAATTGTTTTTGTGAATAGGGAGTTAAAAAAATTGTAATTTCATTTTTTGCTGGATTTACACAGTTTGGGCTTAAAAGCGAATCCATTATTCTTAGCGTTATGTCTGTATGTATGGAATGTATTTTATCCTATTTACTTTATCTTAAAAGCTATCTGGCTGATTTTGATGAATATTGGCGGTTGTGATGTATACCGTGCTGCTGAATAGACTTTGAAACAAATCGGATAAATAAAATAAATTTACAACTCCAGGGGTTGTTCTGGATATTTTATTACTTTCGTCAAATGGATTTTATTCACCAAATTTTATATCAATGTTCCATTTAAAAAATGTGTCTTGATTTATAAATTCCAAAGATCAGTATTTTAGAAAAGACAAATAGTATAGTAGTACACATTACGATTAGTATACCACAATCGGCAGAATTCATAATTGCCAAATCTTTTCTTTAATTACCAAATTGATTTTTCTTTCGCAAAATGTGACAATGGTGATTGACTTCGCAACTTTACTTTTGCAACTCTGTTTTTGGAATGTCAAATGTTGAAAAACAGAAATAAAAAGTATGCATAAAAGGAGATTTCTTTTCTACCAGCCGCTTGTTTCATTTTCCTCATGTTAATGTATGGGGGGAATCCATAACGTCTAATTTCATTTAATTTTTAGAAATTTTTTCCGATGTTTTTGCTGAGTATTGACGTTGTGGAATCAGCACCTCAAACCTTCGAATTCAACTCCTCTTTTTTCTACTCTCTGACTTATCTTGTGTTCTGATATCCGACTTTAATGCTGACATAAATAACAATTAATTTTTAATATTTTGTATACCTAATTTTTCAATTCGAAACATTTGATGTTTTTTAATTTATTGCTTAAAAATTATTTTTAAAAAATCTATTAAACATTTTTTAAATATTCCAAAATAAAATAATTTTTAAATAGTTTTATTTAGGAGTCGGAGTCGGAATATTTTTTCCGACTCCGACTCCACAGCCCTGTGAGGAAGGTTTGTATTTTGAAAAAAATCAGCAAAATCCCGATTATTCAAGCTACCACTTTTATCACTAACTCGTCACTTTGTCTGATGACTCATTTCTTCCCCTGTTGTCAGAAAACTTGAACCTTTCTGTGTTAAGATGAGCAACAGGAGATGGCCAATTACATGATGATAAATTTAGAGAGGCAAAACGAGAGATTGAAGACAATCGAATAGCAGGCTGACAGTACAGTGAACAACAGCAGATTAACCCACCAATCTACTGTTGTTTAGATGTCTCAGAAACATCACAGCAAACAACTTCTTTAAAATAGAACACATTGAAAGATTATTTTCTGAAGGCGGCTCGGGATTTCAGAAATGGGTGAAGCAGATTCATCGGCGGTATTGCCCCTCCTCTTCGATAACGAACACCTTCAAAACGCATCACGCTATTGACACAAGTGTTATCAAATATTATCTAAAAATATCCAAACGAGTCTGAAAAATTCACCAAATAATAACCCATTCAGCCGATAACTTTAAGTGAAGCATCGCTTATCCTGCATCACCTCTCGAGCCGCCACTGGAAGCAGAATGCTGCAGATGAATGTATAGTAAGTAAATAAATAGATAATTATGTATGTATTTATTGTACATATTCTTTTTCTTATAGTTTATATTTCCTTAAGAGCAGGAACGAGAAGATCCTAAATAGGGAGGGGAATATTGTCACAAATGTCAGCGCTATATTATAGATTGAAGTATATGAAGCTTTTTCCTGTTAACCGAGTTTGACCGTATCCAAGCTGTTTACAGTCCACATTAACTTGGACAATCGGGACTCTATTGTATTTATGTTTTTGCAAAATGAATGCGTTCCTTTTCGATATGTATTAAAAATACTTATAGCCATTTTAACAAATTTTTAAAAAAACTTCCTTTTTTCAGCATCTATGCTTGGCTAAAAATATCGGGAAAATTTCTAAAAACTAAATAAGCTAGAGATTGGGAACTATTTTTCATAGGTTAACATCTTAAATTCAGGGATGCTCAAAACATATAGGTCTATCATGATCCATGAGTTTAATTTTCACTTATTGCAATACTTTTTATTAACACAAAGTTGAAAAGTGTTTATGACTTTGTTCATTCTGTCTGTCTGTCTGTCTATCCGTTAGCACGATAACTGCCGTAAAAATGACTTAATCAAAATGAAATTTTAGTATGTTGTACAGACGGTCTGTAGGACCTTTGGGAATATAAATAAATAATATCACCCAATTAGTTTTGGATTGAACCCGGGTTGAAAAAATGAAATATATTGAACCCTATGGGAACTAATTTTTCAAACATTTTTTAAGCGGATTTAAAATTCACAAATTGCTTCTAAAATTTTAGGTTATATTCAAATTATTCCATAAAATATATAAAAAAAATTTCAGCAAATTATATTCAGTAGTTTTTTAAATAAAAATTAAAATAGTAATTACACCTCTTATATGAAGCGATCACGTGACCATGATATGAAACGATCACGTGACCAACTTCAAAATATAATACGGCATCCATCTTGTCTCAAAATCGTCATTTTAAAAGTTCTTTTTAATTCATATTGAGTGTTGTATTCGTCGTAAAACCTCTTTATTTTCGCTTAAATTCTGTGCATCTATATACTGAAACAATGCAATGACAATATATTTGAGTTTAAATGAGCATCCAACTTTGATTATTTCTATAACGAAGCCTATTTTTCACTTATGTGAAATGTAAACAGCAAAATATGTAGAATGAGTTGTATTAGAATTACTGTATTTTTTTAACGCAAAAGTATTTAGATCATGGAGTCTATATAGCTGATATGAATGAAATATCCATTGATTTTATACAGAGAAGGACGATTTTTTTCGAAGAAGTTTTAAGCATAGAGTTTAATAATTTGTAGTTCCATGGTCATAATTTTTAAATAAAATAAATTATTATAGTATTGTGATGAATGGGAAAATGTTATGAATGAAATGCTGTTTTTATAGAGAGATCCAGGCGTGTTATTTTTTCTATGACGTCACTTGAATGAATTTCAGTTGTTTTCGATGAAGTTTTCAAATATAATAAATTATCGTAGTATTATGATAGTTTTAAAAATATTACCGAGGAATGCATTGCATTTTAGAGATGTTTAAACCAGGCAATTTATATTTTAATGCCGTCATTTGAATGAAGTTCATTTTTTCCGATGAAGGTTTAAGTTTTCAAATATAATAAATTAATGTAGTATTGTGATAAGTTTTAAAATATTACTTAGGAATGTATTGCATTTTAGAGATGTTTAAATAAAATTGCATTGGAGTTTGAAAGTGTTTCATAATCAATGCTTTAAGCATGATTGATATTTCTTGTTTATGATAACCAGGGTTGTGGAGTTGATATCTCAAACTTTTGACTCCAACTCCTCTTTTTTTCCTACTGTCTGACTCCGACTCCTGTTCTCTAATATCCGATTCTGATACTAACTGACATAAACACCAATTAATTTTTATATCCACAGATTTTTAACTCGTGAACATTTGATGTTTTTTAATTTATTGCCTAAAAATTCTTTAAAATTTAAGCATTCCAAATTACATTTTATTTAAAAGTTTCATTTAGGAGTTATAATTTCGGTATATTTTTACAACTCAACAATGGCTAGCCGATTCAGACTCCGCAGCCTTGATGATGACTGAATACATACATATTTTTAGATCTATCAACATCCGCAAGTTGAATATTCCAGTTATTGCAATACTTTTCATTTATGATAATTGAATAGGGTGTATTCATATGATGTCATGAGGCAAACACACGGTTTATCAATGTGTAAACATTATTAAATAGTCCTATTAGTTTTTACAGTGGTTCCAATGTTTTAGACAGAAATATTAATAACTAGTTACGGTTATGTATGAAATGTTTGAGTTGGAAAATGTACAGTCCAATATATCAGAATAGCTGTGTAGATTTCCAAGAGTTAGAGTATAGTAATAAAAAAATGAAACTGACCAAAAAGCATAAAAATGTATGGATGTATCTCGTCCACCAACAAGATTTAATGCATCAGAAAATTGAAAACTGTAACGATATAATTGACTGGCATATCATAATAATTGAAATCAATATTATTAATAAAGATATTTTAAATATATTTATTTTTATGTTCAATTGTATAAAAATTATCAATAAATTTTCACTTGTCATTTTTTAAATTTTAGTACTAATCATTGGGAATACCTGATCGCCATTATCGCATTTTACAAAAAAAAAATTCAATTTGGCGATCATGAATTCTGACGATGTCAAAATAAAAAATCATCGTATACTAATTGTAATGAATAATACTGTATGCCTTTTCCAAAGCGATGATCTTTGGAATTTGAGAATTTATAAATTAAATCAAATTTTTCAAATAGAAAGTCAAAATAAAATTTGGCAAATAAAAACACCATTTTACGAAAGATTTCATTTGGCGAAAGTAATCAAAATACCAGAGCAACCCCTGGAAATACATAAAAAATTCATATTGCCAAATGTTGTAACAAATGTACATCAACAAATACTGGAAATATATAATAACCATCAACCATTGAAAATATGTATGAACTGTTAGATAATATATAGAGGCAAAATATCGCAAAGTCAACATTACATTTTATTGCTAGGCAAACTTGCTAGGCAACTAACTACCTAGCAAGTTTATATGTATTTTAATTCAAATTTCGCTGCATTATTTTCAGCCGCCGCATGGGGGGTGATTGATATTCTTGTTTATAAGAACGGAGTTTCCTTACCATTTACTCAAATATGTTTCTGTTACTGTCCCTATTTCTCAATACTATTTTACCAAATTGGCGAAATATGTAACATTTTTATAAAATTCATAAAGTTATTGGTTATGATAAAGCTTAAATTTTAAAATTTGATCTGTGGTTTCAGATAATTGAAGTCAAAGGGCCCTATGTTAAGTTTATGGAGAACATTATTTTTGGAACTATCGTACGCTAATGTCCTGATAAACCATTTTTGGCATTTATGTTTTGTTACATACATGAAATACAGTTTGCAATTAATCATATAATTTTATTTATACTTAAAAGGCAGATCATGTGGCATATGGTGAAACTAATTTAAATATCTACATTGAGAAACAAACTGTGATTATGCAGCTATATCCAGAAATGCCAAGTAAAGGACAACCGTTTATTAAAATTACAAAAATGTTGTTAAATTTACAAAAATTCAATAACTTGAAAAATTAAGTTGACTTGAGATATTGCAATAATTGACTTATAATTTTTCTCGTAAGACAAAATGTTATTCAATAAACATTTTGGTAACTTATTTGTGTACACTTGGCATCTGCACTTCAGCTTAGGAGTTGGTTGACTCAGACATATATTTAATTGTACTAAATTATAGTTTTATTTATTTATTTTTATTTTTTGCATTATATTATATACAGATTGTGCTGATGAATGTAATTGCATATATAATTGGGTTTTTGTCTGAACAGTTATATAAATAAATAAATAATGGCATTGGATGGTACAATTTTTACTATCCTCAGAATACTGTACATATATTTCAAGTAAAGAAATAATAAATACCGGAAAAGGGAAACAAATAAGCTTATTTTCTTTATAAACCGTAAAAATATACATAATATAACATTAAATAGATAGCATATATATATATATTGTAAAGAAAGCAAAAAATGGTCTCTAATTGTCTTCGTTTCTCAATAAAAATTCTAGAAAGTATCAAAACGTAGACAGCATAATGAAAAAATCGATGCTGCCCGAATAAAACACCATTTAGATTTATAATTGAAATCATGCATAAGAAAATGATCAATGCGATATTAAAATATATGCATGCAAAAAAATATGACAGCGATGCAATTGAAATAAAATCACATATTTAAATGAATTAAATAGCGCACGTGGAATAATTTCTATTCTTACCTCTCAAAGTACTTTCATTTTCCACTATCTTCTTCAAAATGACGACGTTTACAACGAAAACGGCATATCCTTCCATTCGCACAAATAAACTGCAAATTTCCATGACTAAATTTCGTCCAAAAAATATTGTCAAAATCAAAACAGTCAAAATTCATTTACGGTTACAGCTAAAAAGAAAAGGTAGATCCGTAAAAGCCTTTTCACAACCTCAAACTTCTGTAGTGCGAACGCTTTCAAACGCGCTTGAACTCAAACCGGCTCGAAATCAAGTCGATCCCGCTTGAAAGTCGTAGTGCGAACAAGGTATAATGTGCAGGCATCAAAGTGTATGGCCTGGAAAAAGAGACCCCTCAACCCGAAAGAGGTCAAGCGAGCCACCAGCACCCAAGGGACAACAGACCACTCGACAGCCAGGACTCCACCTGAACCGAATCCAGCCAGGCAAGCTGCACCACCCGGGAAACGGCCCTGCACATACACCCAGATTTATTAAAGAAAAAAAATACAGGCTAAACCCAAGAGTAGAGAGGAAACCACATTAGGTACCTTAATAGTTTTGATATTTTATTATGCATAAAACAAAAATCACAACTTTACTTTAGGCTCTTTGGGTGAGCTGAACGACCTGGGTGATAAAATAAACTTTACTTTAGGAGAAATGATAAATTTATAAAAAGGAAAAAGTTAAGTATAGGAGCCTGACAAATGTTTGATGAGGGCCCGGAATTTGTATAGGCGACCTTGCCACCCCTGATCTAAAGGATCGTAAAATAATTATGCTTTATTAGGGAGTCGGGAAGTAATTAATAATATTGATCAGAAGAGGCGCGTGTGAAAATTATGCAGGCGAGTTATAGAAGGGGATCCTGTACAAAACTTTCTTTATCTGCCCCATCATATGATGGGCCATCGTCTAGCTCAGTGGTGCCCAACCTTTAATGTATCGTAATCCACATTTCATATGCAATTAAGTAAAAGATCGATTTCTATCTGTATCTAACATAACCATCAGGGGCGTATTTATGGAGGAAATGGATCTCAACCCCCCTCCCCCTCCTTTCAAATGAAAATTTTCAAGAAAATATCCATAAAATTAAATTGTACATTTTCGCTTTTTAGTTACTTGAAACGAAAATATCTCTGAAACCCTTACCAAATATTAGTTCAAAATACGACATTAATTACTTGTAATTCAAAGAAAGAAAGAGGGTAGTGTTTATTAAACTTGAAATGGTGCACTAGGAATAGAATTAAAAAAAAAAATCTGCTTTAAACGTTCACCAATTTTTAATTAAATACATTCAAATAATATGAAATTTTAATTTTTTATATCAACTTTATCTTTTAATCTTTTATATGAACTATAACAATTAAAAAGAAAAATTAAATAAAATATAATTATATTTAACATCACTAGTTTACTTAATGAGAATTTTAAAATAAAATTTAATTTTCGTTCTAATAAAGCGCAATACAAAACTCCTCATTTTCCTCAAAATCAACCAAAAATTGATTTGACCTGACGGGTTGCGCACACTGGTTTAGTTCAATAATAGTATAATTAGTTACAGAGAAATGATTTGTTTACCATGCATCTCTATATTTTCTTTCAATATTGAGAATGAAATCGTAAGAACTATATTCATACCCTTCCCTTATATCTTCCGCGTATTTCATTTTCCCTCTATTTTATAGTTCAACTATAAATTTATTACTCAGAGTACTATTGATAGTTTCTGTGAAAGAGAATTCTAAGTGGTCTAAGAAGACTTTATGCCCTGCATACATATTTATCTATTGGCTCGTAAATCCTTTGATCACACCAACTGAAATAATTTTATTTCAAGATTTGAATTATTATCTAAATTATCAATACCGATTATATAATAGAGTTATATAATTGGTTTTAAAGATAAAATCATGTTTACTTCACCTATCGATTTGGAGTATTACAAAGAAGTAGAACCAACTGAAAGCAATTGTAGAATTGAAAACAACCAATGACTAGTCATCATGTCATTCGATCATCCCTACACTACCCCTTCTCACCTCCTCAAAAGTGGACAATGGGAATATACTTTCTTAGTTTTTACTTATGAGCCTTGAGGAACAAACATCCTCTCAAAAATCCAGGTTTCTAGCTTAAGCAGCTAAGAAGATATGGTGATAGCACTGCTCTATAATCCCTACTCCACATCCTTCG
This sequence comes from Amaurobius ferox, assembly GCA_951213105.1. Classification (NCBI taxonomy): domain Eukaryota; kingdom Metazoa; phylum Arthropoda; class Arachnida; order Araneae; family Amaurobiidae; genus Amaurobius; species Amaurobius ferox. The sequence continues at coordinate 64,579,974 of OX578146.1, forward strand.
CATCCCCTTAAGCGCAGGTTACGGAAATATCCTTTCTTAGTTTTTACTTATAATCCATGATAAAAAGTTTTTACTTATAGTTTTTATTCATAACCCATTACAACCCTTAGGAGTGAATCACGAAAATATGTCTTGTTTGTTTTTGCTTATGGTCTATGGTAAACATCTCTGACGAAATACAGGTTCTTAGCGCGAGGATTGGAGAGATACGGTGATCATGCCACGCGATCATCCCACCCTTAACCCTCCTAGCCCCCTTAAGGGTAAGATACTTAAATATATCTTCTTAGTTCCTGTTTATGACCCATGAGAAGAATTCCTGCAAAAATTCAGGTTCCAAACTCGAGGGGTTGAGGAGATGTGGTGACAATTTTATCTACACCTTTACTTTCCCCCTTATGAGTGGGTTACAGAAATATTCTTTGTTGGTTTCTAGTTACGACACATGAGAAACATTACTCCAAAAATTCAGGTTTCTAGCTCAACGGATTGAGGAGATATGCCGATTATTCCACCTTCACTCTTACTTTCCCCTTTAGGAGTTGATTACGAAAATATTTTGCGTTAGTTTTAATTTATGGCCCATGAGAAATATTCCCGAGATATTTCAGGTTTATAGCTCGAAGGATTTGGGAGATATGACGATCATGTAACGCGATCATCCCACTTCCATCCTTTCTCTTCCTCCCCCCTCCCCTCCTCTTAGGAGTTGGATACTGAAATATCTCAAAGGAGTTTTTACTTATGACCCAAAAGAAACATTCCTACAGATATTTAAGTTCCTTGTTCGAGGGGGGCTGGGGAGATATGACGATCACGCTATGCGATCGTCCCACTTCAACCCCATCTCCACCCCCCCCCCCTCCCTCAACCTTAGGAGTTAGATACTGAAATATTTCAAATGAGTATTTGGTTGGGGAGATACGGTTACGAGTGAGTCAGTAAATCAGTACAAGCTCAGTAGCAATCAGTATTGATGTAAAATACATAGTATTGGTATCCTTACCTGAAATTAGCCATGAAGGGAAGGAAAACGACGGAGGATGTACAATCGACGAGCGACAGACCGAAAGAAAGAATGAAGAAAGCCAGGCTGATCCCTCTCACAGTACATGTCCAGAAGAAGATCAGCAGCAATGTCGACAAGGCTCCTGCACCCAGTTGGACATGGGTGGCAATGCGTTCGGTGACAATCCCCGGCCAGTAGAAGTGGCACAGGCCGTATGCAATGGGACCCACATTTGCTAACTGGGGGACAAAACCTTAAGGTTAGTCCCAGAAATTGAAAAATATATGGTAATAATAAACAAGAAAGATCAATCATGCCTAAAGCATTGATTATGAAACACTTTCCAACTGAAGTGCAATTTTATTTAAACATCTCTAAAATGCGATACATTCAACGGTGATATATTTTAAATTACCACAGTACTACAATAATTTATTATATTTGAAAACTTAACTTCATCGAAAAAAAAATGAACTTTATTCAAATGACGTCATCGAAATATAAATCGCCTGGCTCTCTATGTAAAATCAGTGAATATTCCATTTGTACAATTTTATTCCAGCCTCCAAAGTTAAATAATTTTGCGTGAAAAAAAATTCAGCAATTATTATACAACTCATCTTACAATCACTTGTTTACATTCTACATCCATGAAAATTAGGCTTCGTTGTAGAAATAATCAAAGTTTGATGAGCATTTAAACTCAAAAATAGTGTAATTGCATTGGCACAGAATATAGATGCACAGAAAATATTCAAAAATAAAACGGTTTTAGGACGGATGCAACACTAAATATAAATTTAAAAGATCTTTAAAAATCACGATATTTACCCTGAAAAAAGAAAGATGGATGCCATATTTTATTTTGAAGTTGGTCATGTATAATATGGGTGTAATTATTATTTTAATTTTTATTTTAAAAACTACCGAACATATTTTGCTGAATTGTTTTTATATATTTTATAGAATAATTTGAATAATTCCTAAAATTTAAGCAATTTGTGAATTATGACTTCGCTTAAAAAATGTTTAGAAATTTAGGTCCCATAGGGTTCAATGTATTTCATATTTCAACCCAGGTTCAATCCAAAACTAATTGGGTGATATTATTCATTTACATTCCTATAGGTCCCACAGACCGTCTCAACAGCATACTAAAATTTCGTTTTGACAAAGTCATTTTTACGGCAGTTATCATGCAAACGGACAGACAGACAGATAGAATGAACAAAGTCATAAACACTTTACAACTATGTTGAAAAGTGTTAACAAATGACGCCTGCTCACAGAGCCTTCTGCTGACTTATATAGCATGATTAATAAACTTTAATCCCTCCAAATCAAAGTACCCTTTTCTTCCCTAACAATCATTCCAAATTTCTTTCCCTTTCTTATGTCACGTGCTTATCGTGATCTTAGTCGAGTCTATCCTACGCCATTAATATTACCACAGAATGATCTTATTCCTTTTTTTCATCTATATCGGCAATTTTAGCCCCTAATCCTAACCATAAAGTAAACATTTTTATTCCAATTTATCCATTCGATATAGATTTCTCAATCTTGATAGACAAGTATCATAAACTATACGACTAAAATATGCGTATAATATAAGCTTCCCCACCAGTAAATGTTTCTTTATCACATTTATTTTATATATAAACCTAAAAAATCTCATGCTTCCCATAAACCGAAGAGAGTAAAAATTCGTCGTCGGCTCTTTAAATCACTGTATCATCAATATTAGTACGACGTAGCCTCTGGAATCGTAGGTGTGCGCTCAGCATACAAAAATGAGTCCAAATGTCTGGATAACTAACACGTTCATTCACAAGCACGGCGCAAACAGAAACAATATACAGTAAAACAGCACTTAAATACTCCACACATTTCACAAAACAACAGATACTATCCTTCAAACATTGGCATAAATCATTTTATAAAACATCGGCTACTATTCATAAAACATTGACGAATATCCCAGTTCAATGTAGCTCGTATCTCGTCAACTATTCTCCAACTGAGGGATGACTCCTTTTATAAACTCTGTACAGAAACTTCTAGAAATCTCTCATATCTCGTAGAATATTCGTTATTTCGAGATGTTTTTCGAACCTTCAAAAAGTCGCCAGATTGACGATAAATCGCAAAATCTAGCAACCCCCCTTCCGAACATCAGCATCTGGCAGCCCTAGATCGACGTCATAGGAAGGCTTGCTTGTACGGGTGCTTTCTCCGTCTGGTTTTCTAAAGTAACTCCAGCATTTTACACGTTTGTAAAAATATTATATTTTCGAAGATTCTCTCTCTCCGAAATAAGTGCGTAACTTTTGCATGAAAACCTCAAACTGCTTTAACACCTCGATGGAGATGACTTGCTGAGACAGAGCTGTTTACTGTAACTACTGATATATCCAAAATCAAATCAATGTGACTAAATAAATAAATAGGATTTAACTACTAATAACCAGCCCCGTCATTGAATTATTCTGCAAATGTGGCATACATACTATCAAGATCTTCTGGCCAAAGGCAGTGGGTTATACTGTAGGTTTCCTACCTTATAATTTGCGTTTTAAAATAAAAATTATACAAGTTATTGCATGTCAAGAAATGTGCACGACACATTATATAACATTCAGTATTTCTCTCCTGCCCGCCTATCCTCTACTTTTTTTTTTTAATTTGACACATATCGTCTCATATCATCTCATATTTTGCCAATGGCTAAAGTTGAACAAAAATCTGATTCGCGGCTGACTTCAAACGACTTTCACGATCCCCTCGGAAGGGTATCTCGAAATATAGTAAATTCCCATAGTAAATATATTTTTATAGTAATTTCCATTATTCTTCTTTTAATTTGTGAATTTTTACTTACATTTTTTAAATGTTACACACAACATTATCACAGCCAACCGCACCTACCGTGCTGATAACACCGGTTCTCGTTAGATCACCGAAGTCAAGCAGTATCGGGCGCGGTTAGTACTTGGGTGGGCGACCACCTGGGAACCCCGCGTGCTGTTGACACATTTCGAGCGCGGTAGCCCGGTGGTTTGAGCGCTGGATTTGCACGCTGCCACAACTGCCGCCGTGTTCATGCGGAGTACGATCACGTTAAACATGTGGGTCCGATAGTCCTTCCGAGAGGTTGGTGGCGGGGGAAGGAGGGTACGGTCCCTGTGGATGCCTCCCCCACTGGGTTCCAGTCTAAATTGGGTGGCACTTCCCGGCCGTCCAAACGGTTACCTTACACCTTTCTGGTAGGTCGGACGGTCTGGGTTTCAACAGCAACAACACAACATTATCATTATTTTATGCAACGCTCCAAAAATGACGCAGTTACGTCCAATAGATTTTGAATTGGCCTTTGTCTTTTTAAGCAATTTCCCTCTCAATCATTTTTATTCTTCCGGGAAACAGGCGGTAAGGTACTAGATAAGCTGGTAACAGCTATGGATTTATTTGTTATGTAAATATTGAAAGGAGTATAATAATATCAATATCAAAGAAGATGTATACGCAATTATGTCTGAATTAAATGTAACTTTGCACTCACTTGCAGTATAAGAGCCAGCTGGGAAGCCAGGGCCCACCTTTCAGGAAGTCTCTGCACCAGAACGGGAAGCTCAACCCACAGTCCTGTCATTGCAATCCACGAGCCGAGCCCGAACCCGGCGCTCAGCAAATCGAGACGCACGTCTCTCTTCTTGTCTATAGTTCTCAGCATTTTACAACTTTTTATTTCAAACTTCTAACAGACTGAAAATGAATAAAATACAAATGACTAAAACACTTGTTACTCAATTACATATCTCGTAAAATTTCAAATAAATATTTTCTTGTGAATTCATAAATCAATTAAACAGATACTGCACACAATAGATACATAAATAGAAAAGTTATAAGACAAAGATGAGAATACTTCTAAAGAACACATACATAGATTAGTCGAAATGGATTTTTAAACAAATCTTATTAATTTTATCTATAAAGTAATTTAGGATTTATTAAAATATACGGTTATAGTTGGAGAATCCAAACAAGAATAAAAGAAATATAGAATCTAAAGGAATAATTTCATATAACTATCGTTAATAGATTTAGCGCGTGGAATTAACAATTACTCATGAACTGCAAGTTATATCGTCCGCTTCCCAATGAGGTCGTTTCACTTTCGGTAATTAATAATTTCCTTTCTCTACGTCTATTGTTTCGCTCTTCAGTTTGGAGTATTGGCTGCATGTAGCTGTCTCGTTTAATGAGCAATATATTTTAATAAATCTATGCTGGAATAAAAAATGACGATAGCGTACATTAATGAACTGGAGTGCAGCTCAACTCGGCTTTCTCATGCTAGGGCTGCTTTTACAAGAAAATTATTATCATGCTTTTGCAAGAAATTTTTTGAAAAATCGGCATTGTGTGCCAAATTATTACAATTATAGCATGTTACCCTTCACTTTAAAGAGTTTGACAAAAACGTTCGATTGATACCATACTTGGCAATGTACCTCCAGGCAGGGGGGGGGGGGACTTTTCCTCAGAGTGGGATTTTACGGTAAGTAAAACTATATTTCAGACTTTTTTACAGTATTTAAACTTAAAACTAAAATAACTTCATTAGGAGCAACATACAACATAAAATTAATAACTCGACCGGTTTCGAGAGCAAGAAACAGCCTTCTTCATCGTGACACACAAATAGCGATCGTGGGAGCTAGATTGGCAGCTGAAGTATTAATACTTGTTTAAAGTCAAACTTACTGTTTTTGAGAGATTGCATTTACTCCTATTCGCTGCATCTCCTTTAGTACAGAAAGTGGTTTTCTTATTTTAAGAATACTGACTTTTGAAAGCAAATATTAATACTTACAGCACTCAAAGAATTTGAAATAAAGGAACTCCAAATGTGAAATTTCATTTTATAAAAAGGTTTGTCCAACTTATCCATAGTATCAAACTGTAACCAAAACAAAATAAAGTTATTTGTGAACATGTTAAATCTTATCAGTATGTATGTAAGGGCACTGATATTTATAACAATGGTATCAAAATAATAAATATATTAAATTTGATTATACATTTCCAAAAAATAATTCTCACTGACATTTATAATTTATAAAGAAATTTATAAGGAAGCCTTCATACGGTGGTAAATTGTGTGTACTCTTCATTCATGACGGAACTGTTAAGCAATTTAATTCCCTTCTGCATACATATTTCATACAGTCATACGAATTTTCGGAAATACCTTAAGTGACATCCTAAAACCAGAAATGTAAATCCTTAGTGCCCCCCCCCCCCCAAATCCCTTCTAGAATTCGATTCTGGATCTATATCAGTCATCATCAAAACTCTATCTTTAATCAATCCTGATAAATAGATGTTTCAAAGAAATTTTTTTAACCGGAAGTAAAAAGAAATCAGAAGTGGAAATTTTTATTGTGCCCCTCTCAACCTCCTCCAGAGTTCATTGCTGAGTTCATATCAATCACCAGTTAAGCTCTATCTATAGACAATCTTGAGAAATAAAGTTTCAAGAAAAGCTTTTGAACCGGAAGTGGAAAAGAACTGGAAGTGGAAATCCTTAGTTGAAATCCTTCCCCACATCCCCTCTAAAATGTAATGATGGATTCATATCAGTCATCATGTAACTATAACTATAGCAGATTCCAAGAAATAGATGTTTCGAGAGAAATATCAGTTTCTGATTCGGAATTGACATATTAAAAACCGGAAGTGAAAATTCTCAGTCTCTTTACCCCCTTTAGAATTTCATGTTGAATCCTTATCAATCATTATCTAAACTTTGTCTATTTTACAATTCTGAGAAATAGAAGTTTCAAGGGAAATTTTTGAACCGGTAGTGAAAAAAAAATGGAAGTGAAAATTCTCAGTGAATCAATCCATCTCCTCCAGAATGTGACGATGAATCTATATAAATTGACATCTAAGCTCTATCTATAACCAATTTTGAGATATAAACATTTGAAAAAGTATTGAAAATTTCTGAACTGTATATGAAAAAAAAACTGCAACTAAAAACCCTTCGTGAACCCCCTAAATCCCTGCGGAAGTTTGAATCCAAATCAGCCATCATCTGAGCTCTACCTATATTCCTAAAAATTTCCGAAAAAAAAAATAGCATGGCACAATTTTAGCCCCTAATAATTCAAATTTTCTAATGAAAATAATAAAAAGAACATGAGGCATAATAAGAGAAATAGTAAAAAAAATTGCATGCCCCACTGTTGTTACTCAAGGCATCAGTTAAAATCAAAATCGAAATTGGAGAACATGCCAATAAGTTTTATTCTTCGAACGGGATTATTATTTATGGAAAAAAAAAATAAAATTTTATAAATAATTCAAAATTTTAAAGATCAATAATTTTGTGGAGCAAAAAGAAAATTATGGTAAACATCTTTTAGGAACATTTAATGTTCTATTCTTCCAAAAACCAAAAATATAATCACCCATTAATTACTACATTGATTACTTAAGATGATCTTCTATATCATGCTGAGGGATACTTTCTAGCTGACTGACAAGTTATGAATTACACAGCTCAAACTGCTGAAGGAAGAAACTTGAAACTTTGCATACACTTGGGACCGAACTTAACAGATTTCGAAATTTTGTTCGAAAAATTTATAAATATCGGTATATTTTGTTCTAAAATTCTTCCAACTATAACTCGAGAATATTTAAACAAACAGAATTCATTTTTAAATCATTATGGCGAACAAAATATGCTAATTTTTACTTTCCTTATACACATAATGTATAAGGAAAGTATTGTGACGGGGTCGAAAATTCGAATTCGAGTTTTCGACGGGAGAGCACGTTTCAAGCATCCCTGATCACGAATCAAACATTTTTGAAGTGATGTCTGTGTGTGTGTGTGTGTGTGTGTGAAAGTATGTGTGTGTGTGTGTGTGTGTGTGTGTCAGTGAGTCTGTGGAGACGATAACTGACCGATCCTTTCCGGAACTGAACTGAATAGACCGATTCGAACGAAATTTGGTGCAAAAATCACAATCCGTAAACACTGGAAGCCTATTGTTTTTATACGCAATCGAATGTTCAGAACCCCCCTGAATTTTCGAGTGAAATTTTCAAAAAATCGTCAAAAAATCAAAACCGCCAATAAAGTTACGCAAATAGGCATTTCTTATGTAATTTTTCATTAGAAAACGATTAACATAAATTTTAGAACGCTAACATGAACCGTTCTCGAGATATTGCACATTTTTCAAACAAATTATCAAAAAGTCATATAAAATTAAAAAAAAATTTCCTATTGAGAAACATGTTCACTTTTCATATGTAATACCATGCGATAAATTGAGTGACATCATTCTCGTGGATTAAGCTCATTCCATTCATGAGAAAAGATACTTTGAGTAATACTTTTGTATTTGAACGCCAATAGTCGTTTATCTGCTATAAGAATAACTTATTTCTCCGTCAGTAAAGCTTGGCGAGATTTTGGCGACGAATTTGGCGTAATGTCGCCAACTTGGCGACTTTTTAAAATGTTGTCAAATGAACGAAAATCTCGCCAAATGGATTAAAATGACGCTAAATCAATGAAAATGACGACTAATTGTCGAAAACTCAATATCTTGGAAAGAATATAAGTATCTACTATAAGAAAAACCTATTTTTTTACTGTAAAAGTAGTAAATTCATTGCATTATATAAGGAAAGTCATGTGTTGCCCACATCAGATTTTTCTTTTTTGACCCTATTGGTGTATAACTCAACCGTTTTTAAAATATTTTAATTTATAGTTATAGCAGGCGATATTTTATCACATTTTGTAATTCAAATTTTCATACAGATTTTTAGTTCATTCGTAACCATAGAAAAACTTTAAATAACAAAATTGCCAGTTGGCTATTCTTCTAATTAAACTATTGAAAAATAATGCTATAATTAATTGATTTTTAAATTAAAATATCTGAACACGTTAAAAAAAGACAACACGCGATGACCGGAGACCACTATCCACTTCGATCGCACGAAGCTTGAAAGGAATACATATATATATATATATATATATATATATATATATATATATATATATATATATATTAGAAAAATATCTAAAAATAAGATATACAAAAAACATAATCATAACACTTCATAACATTAAGGCGCCATGCCGCTCTTTCATGTTTAGCAGGTATATAATAGTAAATACATCATCAAATAGAAAAAATGCCTCCCCCCCTTTTTTCTATTTGATGATGTATTTACTATTATATATATATATATATATATATATATATACAGGGTGACCCAAAAAGATTGAAACGCGCTTTATTTCTTTACAAATAAGACTGCGTTAATCAAATAGTCCTCCCAATCATTTTCATAAAGTTACAATTTTTAAATTTTTATACGACCCGCTTAGACAAATTGGGTCAATCAGAAAATTTTTATTTTTAATGCAACAAGATCATTAAAAAAAGCCTCATATCTGCATCTTTAAAATCAACTGAATTATGATAAAGGAAAAAATCTGACTTATGCCACTTTTCCGTACCATGTGAAAGGCTGTTTCATCTGTGAAAATAGGGATCATAAACAAATTGACGATGGAAATTATTTAGATTAAAAATACGTTAATATGTGTCAAAATTTTTATCACAAACGCATCTAAATAAAGCATTACACAGACAGAGATCATATGAAGCAGTGGTACTCACTACACGGTTATGTATCCTATGAATTATCATCCAGTTTTATCTTTTTTGTGATATGTCACAAATTTGCATTTCTAATTTGATATAGGGTCCCCATTCACAATGTTCCATTTTCAATTAAATATAACTCGCTCAATTTTAAAGATACAGATATGCGGGGTTTTTTTAATAATCTTGTTGCATCAAAAATAAAAATTTTCTGATTGATCACATTTGTCTAATGGGGTTATGTAAAAATTTAAAAAGTGTAACTTTTTGAAAATGAATGGGAGGACTATTTCATTAACGTAGTTTTATTTCCTACCTTACTTCCAACAATTTTACAATTTACATTGCCCACTTATCACCAACAGGTAAAAAATTAAAGCGCGTTTCAATCTTTTTCGGACACCCTGTATGTATATATATATAACGACGCTTAGATTTCCCGCTACAGACTGCACAGACACACACACAGTTGTTCCTTTGTTATTCAAGATATCAGTAAGATTCGTTTAAACTAGAACGATATTTTCATTCCATGCAATTCCGTCTTATACATATTTCACTACATATTAATTTTAATTTATTGTGCATTCGAAATTAAATTTCATTGATTTCCTCCAACTCTCCTTTGAGAAAATAAATATATATCAATACTTTACCTTGTTATTGAAGACACTCATAAATAATTGAATGAACGTCAAGATACTCATTACAAGACTCATTCGTCTATGAGGGCATTTTCCTTTCAATGAACAAACTAATCATATCCGATGATTCGTCTTATTAATTAGATTTTATTCTCATCAAAGGATTCCATAATTTCTGCTCCAATAATCATTAAAGGAGTGCTTTTTTACTTTCCACAAACAAACAACGCTATCTTTACCGGCATTTACCTTTCATCAGCCAATGGCATCGCTTCTAAAAATACGGTTTTCTATTTCATGCAATATAATAAATTTTTGATCTAAACTTTCGACTAATTTGTACGTTTAATAGAAATGTTATTTTTTTATTTATTTATTTTATATCTTGTATCTTGAATGAAAATTTGGCTTCTAAAATGGTATTTTGATTAGTTTGCTAACTGCACTGGAATGCTTGAAGTTGCAAAACCAACTGAGACCTAAACTTTACTGTAATTAACTGAAGGTAAACTTTACTGTAATTAGCCTCAATTGTCATTGTATTTGGTGATATCACATTCGATGATGTCAAATGTGTTTATAAAATTAACTCGAGTTTAAAACCACATCTAATTTAAGCCTTTTCATTTGCCCTATTATGCAAAGAATCTAATATACAATAATCAAAATTCAAATAAACGCTTTTAAGTGAAATATATTTTTTAATTCTCAATAGATTTATTTGAACGATTTTTTTTATTTCAGGTAATGAAGTTAAGTCCATGGTATATTGCTATATACGTTTCATTCCCCCACAGGGACGTGAGAAATAACGGGAAATAAAAACTCTTTCCGTCTGTATATCATGACCACTTATAGCTCGTGAACGGCTGAAAGGGTTTATATAACTTTTTCACTCATTCTTAAGCTTAATTAGAAACAAATTTATAACATAGAGTATTTTCGATTTTCTATTACGGTAATACATCAAATTGGATATTCAAAATTAGTTTCAAAGCTAAATATCTTCTTAAATATACAAAAATATACAATCTACTTCGGTGAAACTTATTACAGGCAATAAAAATTAGTCTAGAAAGTATTCGATATCAGTTTTGTCCTAATACATCTACTGTTGGAACAGTAGTGGTTGAAATGCAAGTTTTTGTTTTACTGTAATGACCAATATATAACTTCAAAATTCTGCAACCGTTTTACATACTTTTTTTATTGCTTTATTAAACTTAAAGCTAAAAACATGAAAATACATTTGCCAGAAATATATCGCCTGAAATGCGTGATCTGTTTGACAAAACATTTGTTCATGCAGTGATACCAAATACAGGGAATGCTCCGATATATAACTTTTATTCTTAGTGAATTAATAAACCATCTAAAATTCGACGCTGAATCCATATCAGTCATCATCTAAGCTATATCTATACATATAGTGTGGTAGAAATAGTGTTAGAGATGGAACTAATTGCAACAAAAATGATTCTTGTTGTAAATGGTAGGTAACACGCTCCTAATCAACATACTAAAAATATACATCCGTACTGTTGCGCAAAATGCGTTTTTTTTTTTTTTTTTTTTTTTTTTCCGCCATTTTGAAAAAACATGAAAAAATCACAAAAAAAAATTTAAAAAATCACAAAAAATCATGTGTGGTATCAAATTACAAGAAATTTCATGCTGAAAAAGAATATGATAGTGGTAAAAGAAAAAAAATAACAAAATGGTGGCCGTAAATTTGAAAGCTTTTGCAGTGTTGAAAACCATATTTTTATTAATCTAAGCGGCTTAAAAATCCTAGGTAGCTTTAACTTCGCTCACGATTTTTGAAAAAATGTTAAATTTAAAAAAATAATTAAAATTTTATTATTTAAAGTTAAAATTTCACATTAAACAAAATCTAAAATTTGAAAAATTATACAATAAAAGGGGTTTTCATAATATAAAATCATATTTATTTCATCAAAATCAAATCTCATCTTCATCTAAATCAAAACTGTCTCCTGTGTTTGTACAGTCCTTTCCACAACAATTTTTACACGCTACTGAACATGGAAGTCCATATCGGTGACATGTACATTTCATGATGTTACATGGTTCTTCAACTGTAGTTTGGCAGGCACATTTGATCATATTTAAGAGTTTGTCTGGTGCTGTGCTCAAGTCTGTTAATATCGGCTGAAATTCTCCATCGACCAACTGCCAACCCCATAGTGTGGGATCAGTGTTTGGCATATTAAGATTTTTCAAAATAAAACACTGCAAATGCACTCGAAGTAGATGGTATTTCGCTGCATTTTGTGTTGGAGGCAAACGAGCTATATCAAATTATTTTTAGCTGAATCTATTTTCTTAATGTATTGTTCATAACGAAGCATTTAGGTTACTTGTATCGATGTTACCTCCATTTAGTGACACAATAACTTTACAGCCAATTTTGACCAAATCTTTCTTAGTAACAACCTCGGATGATCCAAAATGGGAAGCCCATTCGCATAAAATTTTGGATTTTATGATATTCTTGAAAGCAGAATATTTACTTTTGCCAAATAACGCACTGGTGGTGTCCCACCCTGTTAATATGTAAACAAAAAGTGAAGTTTTGCAAGCCTCCTCTCCAATAGATCTTTGCACGGCTTGAATTTCACAAGCCTTATCAGATTGTGTGGCAGACTGAATTAAAATGTTCTTAAAAGAATGATATAGTAGTAGTATTAAAATATCAGTATCATCAGCAAATACAGTGTCATGTTTTTCATTGGCTATGTTTAAAGCTTCTTTGACGATTAGTGTGTCTGCATCACCTTCTGTATGAATAACAGAATGACCTCTTCCTCGAAAATAACTCCCCAGTATATTGATAAAGCGTTGTTTGTTTGTGGAGTTAGAAAGAAATTTGTTTTTCTTAATGATCACAGGCGAATTTTCATCAAAGATTACTGCAACAGACGACTGCTTCATGCGCAATCTGTGCTCCATATCTGTTATATTTGGTGTTTCGTACCCACCAAACACTATTGTCATTTTTCCATACCTTCTGCTGACATACGATTCGTGTTGCCTTATGACATCGCCAAATGTTGCAGAAACGGACCATGGTAACTGGTGAATTAATGCACCACCATCAAAAACGTAGGAAGTACTTTTCTGGGAATGAGACCGTTGTATTTCATCGTATGTCAACAGAAGGTATGGAAAAGTGACAATAGTTTTTGATGGGTATGAAAAACCAAATATAAAAGATATGGAGCACAGATTGCGCATGAAGCAGTCGTCTGTTGTAGTAGTCTTTGATGAAAATTCGTCTGTGATCATCAAGAAAACAAATTTCTTTCTAACTCTACAAACAAACATGGCTTTATCAATATACTGGGGAGTTATTTTCAAGGAAGAGGTCATTCCTTCATTCATACAGAAGGTGATATAGACACACTAATCGTCAAAGAAGATTTAAACATAGCCAAGGAAAACATGTCACTGTAGTTGCTGATGATACTAATACTTTAATCCTACTACTATATCATTCTTCTAAGAACATTTTAGTGCAGTCTGCCACACAATCTGATAAAGTGCGTAACATTCAAGCCATGTAAACATCTATTGGAGAGGGGGCTTGCTAAAATTTACTTTTTGTTCATGCATTAACAGGGTGTGACGCCACCAGTGCGTTATTTGGCAAAAGTAAATATTCTGCTTTCAAGAATGTCATAAAACCCAAAATCTTATGCGAATGGGCTTCCCATTTTGGATCATCCGAAGATGTTAATAAGAAAGATTTGGTCGAAATGGGCTGTAAAGTTATTGTGTCACTATATGGAGGTAACATCAACACAATCGACCTAAATGTGCTTCGTTATGAACAATACATTAGGAAAATAGCTTCAGCTAAAAAATAATTTGATATAGCTCGTTTGCCTCCAACACAAAATGCAGCGAAATACCATCTACTTCGAGTGCATTCACAGTGTTTTATTTGGAAAATCTTAATATGCCAAACCCTGATCCTACACTATGGGGTTGGCAGTTGGTTGATGGAGAATTTCAGCCGATATTAACAGACTTGAGCCTAGCACCAGACAAACTCTTAAATATGATTAAATGCGCCTGCCAAACTACAGTTGAAGAACCATGTAACACCATGAAATGTACATGTCGCCGATCTATGTTCAGGAGTTCGTAAAAACTGTTGTGGAAAGGACTACAAACACAGGAGACAGTTTTGATTTAGATGAAGATGAAGATGAGATTTGATTTTGATGAAATAAATATGATTTTATATTATAAAAAATCCTTTTATTGTATAACTTTTTCAAATTTTAGATTTTGATTATTTAAATTTTAAATTTCATATTAATCAAAATTTTAATTATTTTTTTTAATTTAACATTTTTTTAAAAATTGTGAACGAAAATTCTATGTAGCTTTTACATAGGATTTTTAAGTCGCTTAGATTAATAAAAAGATGTTTTCAATACTGCAAAAGCTTTTCGGCCACCTTTTATTTCCTTTTTTTAAAAACCACTACCATATTCTTTTTCAGCATGAAATTTCCTGTAATTTGATACCACACATAATTTTTTATGATTTTTTGAAGTTACTTGTGATTTTTTCATGTTTTTTCAAGATGGCGGCAAAAAAACGCATTTCCCGCAACAGTACGGTTGTATATTTTTAGTATGTTGATTAGGAGCGTGTTACCTACCATTTACAAGAATCTTTTTTGTTGCAATTAGTTCCACCTCAAGGTGTTTTTTCACTTATTTCTACTACGCTAATATACCCGTGGTACAGTGAGAATTAAAATATATGTTTCTGAGTATTTGTAATGACCATTTATAGCTCGAAATCAGCTCAATCGATTTATACACTTTTTTCACTATTTTATTAAGCTTATAGGATAGCAAAGAGTAGCAAGCACTATTTATTACTTTCCTTATATACATATAATGTATAAGGAAACAATTGTGACGGAGTGAAAATTCGAATTCCAGTTTTCAACTGAAGAGCACGTTTCAAGCATCCTTGAACACGAATCAGACGTTTTTGAGATGATGTGTGTGTGTGTGTGTGTGTGTGTGTCAGTGAGTCTGGAGACGATAACTCACGAACAAATGGACCGATTCGAACGAAATTTAGTAAAAAAATTACAATCCATGAATACTAGAAGCCTATTGTTTTTATACGCAATCGAATGTTCAGAACCCCTCTAAATTTTCGAGTGAAATTTTGAAAAAAAAATCATCAAAAAATCAAAACCTTTAATAAAATTACGCAAATAGGCATTTCTTATGTAATTTTTCATTAGAAAACGATTGACATAAATTTTAGAACGCTAGCTTGAACCGTTCTAGAAATATTGCACATTTTTCAAAAAAATTATTAAAAAAGCATATAAAATGAAATAAAACTATTACCTATTATAAAATATGTGTATTTTACGTAAGTAATATTATGCGATAAATTTGGTGACATCATTCTCGTGGATCTAGCTAGTTCCATTCATATGAAAAGATACTTTAGGTAATACTTTTGTATTTGGACGCTAATAGTCATTTATCTGCTACAAGAATAACTTATTTCTCCGTCCATAACGCTTGGCAAGATTTTGGCAGAATGTCGCTAATTTGGCGACTTTTTAAATGTTGCCACATTAACGAAAATGTCGCCAAATTAATAAAAAATGACGCTAAATCAATGAATATGACGACTAGATGATGAAAGTTCAATATCTTGGAAAGAACATAAGCGTAGCTTATAAGAATAACACATTTCTCCGTCCGTCCGTCCGTAACGTTTGGCGAGAAATTTAGCAGAACGTCGCTAACTTGGCGACTATTTTAGATATTGCTAAAATGACAAAAATGCAGCCAAATTGATAAAAATGACGCCAAATAGTTAGTAATGCCTCGCAAATTCTAATTTCCGTCATATGACGGGCATACTTTCTAGTATATAAGAATTTCTCTTCTCTCCATTTGTCTGTAACACTTGGTGATGCATTTAGCAAACTTAGCGAATAATTTAGCAATGTATTTCCACGATATTTCGCCCCAGATTGACAAAAATATCGTCAAAATTGCAAAAATGGCATTAAATTAATGAAAATTAAGCCTAATTGATGACGTAATTATTAAGGTATTTTAATATATAGACTATATCGCTTATTGAGGATGCTATCAATATTGATGATTGTTTATTTAGAGTTGCGCGAAATATAAGTCAATTGAGTATTTTGAAATAGTTTTACATGTTGTCATCCGGAAAATCGCCCAATGCGCAATTCAACGATAAAAACACAGCACCGTGGATCTTATACGTTATTTTTTGAGTGTAAAACTAGTAAATTCATTGCATTATATAAGAAAAGTCATGTGCTGCTCACATCAGATTTTTTTGTAATATTTTGCAGCCGTATACCATGACCAATGACATTATTAGCGTTAAAAAAAGTTTACAACGAGTCTTTATTTTCATTCACCTCATTAAATCACTAAAATCGAAAATGAAAATTTCATAGTTCAAGACATAAACATTAATTACATCTTTGTTCGGATGTAATAATTATTTCCATTGAGCCATGCTAAATGTAGATGATCTAGTCAGCGAGCCAAATAATACAGAAATTTTAAAAAATAAAAAATAATTTAAAAATTTAAATGTTTACATATATTAATATTTTATTTTTTGAACAATATCCTGCGATCAATTTAAAGATTATAGTAATTATGAAAATTTTATAAATTTATCTCAAGACGCTGATTTATAAAAATTTTCAAACATTTCGATCACATTTCGAAAGTTTCTCACATATTAAGATCCTACTGTCAACTCAAAAAATTTTCAGATACAAGCAAGCAAAGCTAACATTTTAAAAACTATATTTACCTCAAACTGAAAAAAAATATATATGTCCAGGTTTCCAATAAATGGCCATTTCTAAAATGATTCCGATAACTTACTTTCTTCGATCAATCTATTAAACGAAATTTCCAGAACTTTGATAACTTTCCGAATTTGCTTGTAAACAAACACTTGCATGTGTATCGGTCAATATCCCGGATTGTTTTGTAATATAAAAAGAAGAGAGATAAGCATCAATTTCCTGAACTTTAGACTTTCACCTTATCTGATATTTTGCATTAAATGTTTTTTTTTTCTTTTTTAATAAATGCACTTTTCGAAAACTTTAATAAAAATCTAATGTGGGCAGCACATGACGTTCCCTGAAGACTTATATCCACGTTCTCTTTATTTTAATTAAATTTAATTCACTTTTAATTCAATTTTCGTTCTCATTTGGTAACGTGACTTATTTTCAGAGGTGGCGTAGAGAAAATACGAAAATACTAAAATATCTCGAGAATGGCTAGTTCTAGTATAACGGGATTGGTCTTATTTTTTTTCTTCGTTAAAATTTACGTATAAAACAAGCATTTAATGGATATATTTGAGCATACGTAGTTTTTATTTTAGATTTTTATGATTTTTGCGGGCCATTTTGCAAAAAGAGGCAGATTATTTTTCTTCGAATCGTACCAAAATCTAATCAGCACCAGTGTAACCCACAAGAGACTTGTCTACCGAATTTTAGAAAATTCGGTGTATTAGTTTTTTAGCTAGAGTGGATACAAGCTTTTGCTGGCCATTTCGCAGAAAACGGCGGGTTCTTTTATCCCGATTCGTACTCAAAACTAATCAGCACCTGATTCGCCCACAAGTGACTTACCTACTAAATTTTGTGAAATTCGGTCCACTAGTTTTTAGTTAGAGTGGATACAAAATCTGCACAGACAGACACACAGACTCACACACAGACGTCACGCTAAAAATGGTTTTATCGTATTCTAGAGATGGCAAAACGTTTAGATCCGTCGAAACCTCGAGTTGCAATTTTCGGCATGATTCCAATACTTTCCCTATACATTACCATGTATTGCAGGGAAAGTAATAAAAGAGGTTTGAAAAACCCAGGTCTGTACTACGCATTACCTTTAAACGAACGAATGGATTTTGATTCAGTTTTCGTTGCGACTTTATCGGTTTCATCTAGATTCGACGGATAGTAACGAGAACTGAATTCAAAGATTCCTCAAACAGATTTCATGACTTTGACTCAGGAGTTCAATATATGATGGAAATCCGAGTTAGTTTCTCCGGAGTTCATTATATAAAGTCCGAGTTAGTTTCTTTTACTTGTATGATAATGTATCCTATGAAATTGTGAGTGTACACTCAGGATTCAAGAATGAGTCCAAGTTTCTAAATAACTAACACGTTTATTCACAAGCGCAATGTAAACAGGAACAATATACATTAAAACAGCACTTAATTGTTCCACTAATTTTACAAAATGACTGATACTGTTTGTTCTCAAAACATTGACGAAAGTCATTTCACACAACAGCCGCTAGGGCGCACTAGCCCAGTGGTTAGCGCGCGGGAATTGCACTCGGTGGGCCCGAGTTCGATTCCCTCCGCTGCCAAAACTGCCGCCGTGTTCACGCGGAGTACGATCACGTTAAACATGTGGGTCATATGTAAGTCCTGTATGTCCTGACATGTGGTCCTGACATATGATCCCGACATGTAAGTCCTGACTGTTATATTGTAATTTTCAATTCCCAATATAACATTGCTCTTTTGAAAGAGGAAGTGGACCTAAGAAGACGGTCCCTCATGAAGTGAGGCAATTTTTGTAACATTCCCTCTAACGCAGCTGCACCGGACATTCATTTCGAAAAGAGAGGGTGCTTCTCAAGTTCATGTCAGCATTAGGTGCTACAACAAACGGAAGGGGTTGAACTTCCTGACCCCAGAAGTCAATTTATATCACTCGAACCTTGGGAAAATTCTCGTGAGAACTTTCAACGATTTTAAAACTGGAGACTGCATATCTCATATTTCGGGGGGGGCCTTGACCAATAATATAGCCTGAAGGGCGTAGCCCTTAATTTACTTAGCCAATTATGGACAGGGGCGCCTTGTTAAGGGGGTAGAGACAGAGAGCAACTTTGGACTTTAAGTTTTTGAAATCGCGGACTTGAATTTTGGTGAGTGAAAAGAAGAGGTCGCAAGAGCGACGGATGTCGGAGAGAGCGAGCCCACGGGACAGAGCCGGAGCGCGCTGTCATAAAGTCCGACATCGGCAGTGATGATCGAGGTAGGACAATTCTACACATATTTTTGCACTTTGATTATTATTATCTCTCTGACCCTCCTAAATAAGGTTAACCTGGGCCATTAAGACGTAGGCTTGTAAGAATAGTGAGTTAATGTACATTAATAGGTTAATAATTGTAATGCTCATATTATGATCATAGAATGAGGGGATTTGATTGTCTTAATGTACTACACTAAAGATGTTGGTATATGAAATTTACCAGATGTTAATAGTTATTAAATAAGGTTTTATCTTAATGAAATAAATTCTTTGTTATTGTTTAAAATTAAGCCTCTTCATTTTAATTACTGGTATTATGTATTTCTTTATTTACTCCACTTTACGAGAACGGTCCACGTAGCGTCAATACATGACGTGTGACGACTCACATAACATTTTGGTGCCGTTTAAACCAGTTTCGAACCTGGACTCAAAATTATTGCACCCTTATCATATTGGTGATCATGACCAATCAAACCTGGATTCAAAATTATTTCACCCTTCTGGCGACTTTGCTGTTTTAGACCTGTTATATGCCAGAATTTAAATTTTAATGAAGAGAATAAAAATATTTGGAATTAATGAAAAATGAAAATATTGAATAAAAATTTTTTTGTGTAAAATAAGGATTAAATTAAAGAAAGAATTTTAAAATTAAAATAAATATAAGTAAATTTAAGAAAATTTATTTCACAGTATGAGAAGCAAACAAAGTGACGAATCATTATGTGTTCTCAATGAGACATGCCATATTGTATTTGAAAATATAATTATTAGGGAACTTGAAGCTTTTAAGAAATTTTTGAATTATGTAAATATTTGTGTAATATTTTAGGAGTTTATTATGAGGATTGAAGTATTTGCATGCGTAGATAGTGAAATGATTAGAATTATGTTTTTGAATTTATGGGATATTGTATTTAAATATTTTGGGGGAACATTTTGAGGTGTAAAAACATGAGATAATTTTAGATATAGAATTTTTGCGAGAAAGTGAAATTTAGAATGACGGAAAGCGGAGAAAATCCTCCAGCAACGAGGGGCAGGTTACCAGGACTTATACACCTATTAGGGGAATGCAATGGCATAGAGAATGATGTAGAAATTTTTTTTGACCAGATCAAATCTTTAAGCAGCTTGGGGGATTGGTCAGAGGAGGAAAAGTTAGCAATTGTGAAATCTCGGTTAAGAGGGAATGCAAGAAAATTTTATATAGGGTCACAAGAATTAAGAAGGGAAACATCTTTCGAAAAATTTAGGGATAGGTTATTAGAGTTCTTTACAGAAAAACCGAACATTACAACAAATCAGATCCTTTTCACGACCGCAAAACAGACACAGGGAGAAACGATTAAGCAGCTAGCACACAGAATAACAACACTAACTTTAAATTATATTGGCGACACAGAGCACAGTGAAGCGACACAACAGATTATGGATAAATTAAGGTTAAGTAAATTTTTAGAGGCAGTAACACCTGAATTCCAGAGAGAAATAATAAAAACTAATGCCCAAAATTTTGATGAAGCTGTAAAAATAGCCACAAACTTGGAACAGGCAAATTTAGCTGCGATAACGGCAAATGTAAATAGTGCTACATATAGACAGGAAATTGAGACGCTCCGCAAAGAGCAACAGGAATTTAACGCACATATTTTAAATTCAATTACCCAAGAAATAAACACATTAAAAATCCAAGAAAAAGTACAAATTCCCACGACACAAACAAAAAAACCCGTAACATGTCACTACTGTAATAAACAGGGACATTTCATGAGAGAATGCCGAATATACAAAGCTGATCATTTTAAGCAAACCCAGAATCTAAACATAAACAACGCGAGAACACATTGGCATAATCAAATACAGTCCCCTCCCCACTCATTTCAAACCCAGCCGTATGATGACCACAGAACTTACCCCTCCCAGCCGGACACATACGATTATAGGCCAAACCACGCCTTTGGAAACTATCAACAGAGCAGAAATTACTATGCAGCACACCCCACACAAAGTACATTTTCTAGGGAACAACGATATAATAGGGACGAGTCAAACCAAAACAGAATCAGAGAATCGGGCGGGCAAAGAAACAATGGAAGAGAGATGAATACAAGATTTGAATACAGAAATTTCCCTAATAGAAGAGATAATTTAAACTAATTGTGGGAGCTTTAAATAATAACTTACAAAGAGAGAAAAATTACAGGGTAAAGTTCCCGAGAAAAATTGAAATTCCTGTACAAACAGAAAATAAGAAATTGGAGATACATAACGATGAAAGTACTGAAAAACATGAGGAAACGATTGCATCGGTAGGAGAACAAATTGAAAAAACAGAATTGCCAACAATAATAGTTCAATTTAAAAATATACAAAGCGAACTCATGATAGACTCAGGAGCGAGCGTTAGTGTATTATCATTAGAATTGTTCAATAAAATTAAAGATAATGTCAAAATTAAATATGTGTCAAGGAGTGTTACAATATCAACTTTAACAGGACATAGTATTGAATATATAAAGACTGTGGAAATTCCATTCAAAATTCAGGGAAAACAGTTCAAACACATTTTTTTTGTCACAACAGCAAAATTTACACAAAAATTCAAGGGAGTATTGGGTTTTGACTTTTTACAGAAAAATCAAGCCATTTTGAATACACAAAAGAACATTCTGAAGATGGGCGACATAGAAATAATTTTAAATTCTGATAGGCAAATTGATAGACAAATAAATGAGATAATACAGGAAAAACCGAATCTAGCCAAAATTTTAAGAAAAGTACAAATCAAACCTAATTCGAGGGAGAATGTTGTAGTATATAGTGAGGAAAGTCTAGAAAATGGAACAGAGGTTTTGTTCGAACCCAAAGAAAAATCATACATTATAATGAATTATGGAATATACCACATGAATGAGAACAAATTTAAAATTGAAGTTCAGAATAACACGAATGCGACAATTACATTAAATAAAAACATGGCTTTAGGAAACATTACGACAGATTTTACGATACAACAACAGGACATTAAAGAACCAGAAATTAGTGAACGGACACATAAATACGAAGAGATGATAAATTTAATACAGGCTAAACCGGAGATAATAGCAGAAAGAAAAAAAGAGTTGAAAACAGAAGATTTTAATACTGACCACATGGACCCAAACATTAAACAAGATTTCCTCAAATTTGTAATGCAATATTCGGACGTTTTTTCAAAATCATTAAAAACTTTAGGAGCGACGGACATCGTAAAACCGGTGATAAAGCTTGCACATGACCACGCAATACGTTCCAGGCCATACGACGTTCCGTACGCACTGCAGGATACCGCAAAAACTCAATTAAAAGAGTTAGAAGAAGCAGGGATAATTGCCAGAACAAAATCAAATTTTGCATCACCGATGATTTTAGTGCGTAAAACAAGTGGAGAGTACCGCTTATGTTTAGATCTGAGATTAATTAATAACATATCCACTCTGTTTCCTTACAGAATTCCCTGTGTGAATGAAATTATAACTAAATTAGCCGGACATAGATACTTTTCGAAACTGGATTTTCATAGTGCTTTCAACCAATTGGTTTTACCTGAAGACACAAAAGAATTATTTGCTTTTACAACGCCCTATGGCAATTACCAATTTGAAAGACTCGTTTTTGGACACGTAAGCTCCGCTCCAATTTTTCAACAGGTTATGGACACCATTTTAGCGGACTTAAGAGAGGAAAACATACAAGCTTACATCGACGACATAATAATCCCGGCTAACTCTTATTCAGAATTAATACATAAATTAAAATTAGTATTCGATAAATTAAGAAAATACAACCTAACTCTAACACCCAGCAAATGTAAATTTTTTGTAGAAAAAGTAGCATATTTAGGATTTGAAATTAGTCAAAAAGGCATTACACCAACAGATGAAAATATAAACAAAATCACTTCATTTCCAGTACCAAAAACTTTAAGAAAATTAAAAAGATTTTTAGGCATTTGTAATTTTTACAGAAATTCAATAAAAAATTATGCTCAATTAACCGCGGTTTTATCAGACTTAACAAGAAAGGATAATAAATTTAAATGGGATAATAAATGTGAAGAGGCATTTCAGGCACTCCAAGAATGTTTTTTCAAGAAACCATTACTTATACAGCCAGATTTTGACAAAGACTTTTATCTGAATATCGATGGCAGCATTCAGTCCATAGGAGGCGCTCTTTTACAATACAGAGATGGGATTTTAAAACCGATTGCATATTTTAGCAGGAAATTATCGATACAGGAGCAAAAGTATCCGGCCATGAAAATTGAATTATTAGCTATGCATCAGGGAATGAAATTTTTTAGAAATTTCCTTTTCGGCCGAAAGTTTTTTGTGCTTTCTGACCATTTGCCGTTGGGACAGCATTTAAAAATACAAAACCCACCCAACGTATTACAGAGGTGGCTTTTAGACATATCTGAATACGATTATGAATTTATTCACGTCCCGGGTAAAGATAATTTATTAGCGGATTTTTTAAGTAGAGATGATTTTGAAAGTAAACAAACAGAGCAGAACGAGAGAAAACAAAACATTGAGAATCCAAGGGGAGAAATTAACCTGATAGAACAAATTAAGGGAGAAAACACGATGAAAAGAAATGGATATGTGAATGAGGATAGTGTCTATATTGCACAGATAAACACAATAACAGAAATCCCGGCATTAGATAGAATTTTAGATGAACAAATTAAAGATCCAAAATTAAAAATAATCAGAGAAAATTTACAAAATCGGAATTTTAAAGAGGGTAAACATTATGACACATTATATATTGACGAGGAAACTAATTTATTAATGCACGTAGGAAACTGGAAGGACAGACCTTGGAGAGACAATTTGAACAAAACTATAGTTATACCCAGAAATTTACAGAAAGAAATTTTAGCGATTACACACGTAACACATGCCCGGCCGTCCAACTAGTTACTCTAAGTCCTCTGGACGAGTCGGACGGTCTGGGTCTTCAACACGTAACACATGCAGGGATTGATAAAACTTACAAATTATTATCGGACAGGTATTATTGGAATGGTATGTACAGTGACACACAAAATTTTATTACATCTTGCGAACAGTGTAGAAAGAAAAAGGGAAAAAATCAGCCCGTTCCCCTGGGAAGAAATCCTATACCTGATGGGCCTGTGCAAATTTTGTCGACAGACATTTGCGGACCATTTCAAACTAGCACTTCAAATAATAAATATGTGTTATCGGTGGTAGACCACTTCTCCAAACATATACAAATGTTTCCAATCCCGGATATAACGGCCACTACGGTTGCTGATAGACTCTTAAATTACTTTATGAATTGGGGATGTCCTAAGACAGTGTTATCGGACGCAGGCTCTCAATTTACATCTAATATACATCAAATTATGACAGAGAAACTCGGAATAGTTGCCAGAATAGCATCGGTACGTTCGCCATGGGTTAACGGTATAGTGGAGGTTACCAACAAACAATTGAAACACACCTTAGCGACATTAGCGGAGAATTCTCCATACTGGGATACCGCAGTACAATGCCACGTAGCTGTTTACAACGCGACAGTACATTCAAGCACCAAAGAAACACCAAACTTTCTTTTTTTTGGAAGAGACCTTCCAACTTTTTTTGAAACTAATGTAACAGAAAATAATACAGAAACAACATATCAGGATTACATATCAAAAAAAATCACAGTGATGAATAACGCATTTAAGGAGGCAAATAAAAATTTAATTCTCGCGAAAGAACGCCAAGAAAGTCAACAACTCCAAAGAGCTAAATTCAGGGATTTGGAAATCGGGTCCAGGGTGTTCATGGAAAACAATAATAATAAATATAAAAGAGGGAACCACACGGGACCTTATCGAGTAATTAATAGAATAAATAGATTTATATATGAAATAAAACTGTGTGACAAACCAAATTCTAAAATCATAAAAGCCCACATAAATAGATTAAGGACTCTTCCCGACCGCAAGCCACATCTAAAAATGCCCTACATAAACAAATACAAGTCACCTCTTCTCCCCACTCCTAAAAACGCACAAAACTCTGAACCAAAACCGGAACTAAAGAAAGACCGCGGTCAAAATGACAATATTCCGCTTATCATGTTGGAGGAGGAAATAGCAAACGGACAGTACACAGAGTCACCACACCATCCGCACGAAAACACTCTTACTCTTAGATCCACGAAACCGGTTACCGCACAAGTGCAAAACGAAACAACTCAGAGCGCACGAGAGAATGCAATCATCCCTCCAAAAGACTCTCCGAACGCAAACATTCTTTCAACAGGGGGGGACTCAGGCAGACATAGCACGCTAGAAACACACGAGAATTTGGAACTTTCAGAACAGGGGGACTGTACACAAATTGAAGCAAACACGAATGAAAAGGCGGGAGAAATAGAACGAGATGCGCAAGGGGGACCAACACAAGTAGATGGGGGATGTATACAGATGGAACAGGAAAACGTTCAGGGGAAGGATGAATCAGCGGGAAATTCACAAGGGGACGATATAAGCAGTACAAATTGTTCACGCACAGTACTTCTTCCAACACCGGTTAGGCCGAAACACAGATATGATTTGAGATCTTTAAAGAATTTAAATTTAAATTGATTCAATTAAAACACGAAAGAAGTTTAAACATAGGTAAGAACGCGGACTAACCGTAATTCAAAATTTTGAAAATATTAGTAACAAAGAAAAATCGCCATTCACAAAATGCAACGCGAAAGATGGAACGCAAATTTTAAATAAATATTGGATTGTAAATAAAGGAAATTTTAAATAAACATTGAATTATAAATTAAAGAAATGTAAATAAATATTACATTAATTAAGAAAGTGTAAACAAATTGTGAAAAAAAAAAAAAAATTGAGGAAATTTTAAATAAATCATACATTAATTAGTTGAAAGTTTAAATAAACAAGAAAGTTTAAATAAATATGGAACTATAAATAATTGGGAATTATGAATAAAAATTGTGATTTAAAAAAAATAAATAATTGTTACAAAATAAATAACAAGTATCGTTGGAGGACAAAAGAAATTTTAGGGATGATAGGTTAAAGATGTGGATATATTAAATTCAAATTTTGGAAAGAACATAAATAACAGAGAAAATACGTCACATTTCATGAAAAAAAAAAAAAAAAGCAAAAGGGGGACATCGGTAGAATTCTATAAAAAGTCGTTATAACTCTATAAAAAGAAAGTTTTTTTTTAAGAGAATTTTGTTTTCCAGGCAATAAAAATTTCGATGGGTAAGATAATTAGGAATATTAAATAAAGGGATATTTTGAATTTCAAAAAAAAAAAAAAAAACTCTTTTCAAAGAACAGTGAAATTTTAAAACAAAAGTAAACTTTCTCCACGCGCTCTTCATGTAATTAGCGGACTGATCAACCATAGTTGGATGAATACGCGTGAGGAAATAGGAATTATAGAATTATAGTTTAAAATGATTAGATAATTGGTAAATATAAAAAAAAAAAAAAAAAAAAGAAAAACAAATTTTTTTTTCCTAGTTTAAATAAATAAATAATTCATAATTAAGAATAAAAATTGGAATTTAAATAAATAAATAATTCATAATAAAAAAAATAAAAATAAAAAAAAATAAATTGTAATCTAAATAAATAAATAATTGGCAATTCAAAATAAAAGTTGTAACTTAAATAACTAAATAATGGGTAATTAAAATAAAAAGAAATTAGGGTTTAAAAGGGATAGAGAATTTTAATTAAAAATCAAAATGGCAGTTCAAAGAAAATAGATAATTGTAATATACGCAAATTATAATTTAAAATGAATAGATAATTTTAATAAACACACGCGAATTGTAGATTAAATAAAAAGCATTTGAAGAAAAAAAAAAGCGTTTCTACATATATTTTGATAGGGTCGCACATATAAAATTTTTGAGAGAGACACATTTTCGAAGGTAACGCTAGACGACGCAGATTTTGGATTTAGATGCTAGTGACGGGAATGAACGTGATATAATAATAAAATAGAATGTAAGAACAAAACAACACTAACCGCATTTTAATTAATCCAGAGAATGAAAGTGAGAATCCTAGAGGTAATCCGTGTAATTCCAGAGTTTTTAATCCATTTGGGGGCCTCGGTAGAGCACTTTCACATCACACAATCCATAAGCCACTGAACACTGACCAGAATGGCGGATGACGAGATGGACCATTTTCAAAAAGGCGACATGTACGAGCCATGTACGACTAATTGGCCATGGGAATTCACACGATGTAGTGCCCGTATTAGCCGCAGGCCAGAAAGGGGAGCCTGTCCAGGGAAAATGACACAATAGCAAGGACGTGTTGACCTTGTGCCCAAACAAGATATAAGGAATAGGATCTTGGAAGAAATGGGGAAAAATACATTGGAACGAATGGTTTGGAGACTCAAATAAATGTTAATGGTTTTTGAGAGAAAATTGGTAATTTTGTATGCATTGAGAGAATTT
Source organism: Amaurobius ferox (assembly GCA_951213105.1). Classification (NCBI taxonomy): domain Eukaryota; kingdom Metazoa; phylum Arthropoda; class Arachnida; order Araneae; family Amaurobiidae; genus Amaurobius; species Amaurobius ferox. The sequence goes on from OX578146.1 coordinate 64,608,018, forward strand.
CAGTGAGTGATAAGATTTACGAAAAAAAAATTTAAGTATGGTTTCATTAAGTGGGAAAGTGAATAATTTAATGAATTCGGGAAATTCCGTATCCAAGTATAAGATTCGGATTAAATCAGGGGATATGTGAAAGAAAATGTATAATTATGGATAGTGTAATATAGAATCGCAGGGGAGTTATAAGAATTTAAGTAGGATGGTAATTAAATATTTATATGGGTTTTTCTGTCATCTCAGAGATTGTGGGAAAATTTTAAAGTATATTGCGGAAATTTTTGGAGTTATATAAGTCTTATTTTGATAGTATTTGAGAGGATAGTGTAATTGTTTAAGTATTTTATTGTAAGTATGTACATGAGTTATATTTATGGCATGTCCGGTTCAGAACACATGATGAAGTGACAAATATATGAATTAAATAAGAGTGGTGAAGTTTAATGTATAGAGAGTGTAAGAATTTGAATATTTTAAGTTTGAGTAAGGTATCAAATTTAAATGGATAGGATGAAAAAAAAAAGTAAGAAGAAATGAATATATAATGTGGAGAGATAAAATACATAAATTGTTGGAATTTAAAGAATTTAAGTTTGAGTAGAGAAACAAATGTAAATAAAAGTGTATATATAGAATGGAAGGACATAAATAGATAAATAGTAGGAATTTGAAAAATTTAAGTTTGAAGAGAGTAGCAAATTTAAGTAAAAAATGTATATATTATGTGGAAGGATTTAAAGTAGATAAATGGATAGGATGTTAAATAAGAAATGTATATATATAATGTGGAAAAACATAAGGTAGAGAAATGTAAAATAAATAAATAGTAGGAATTTGTAAAATGTAGGTTTGAAGGGAGTATCAAATTTGAATAGAAAATGTATATATTATATGGAAGGATTTAAAGTAGATAAAGTGTAGAAATTTCAATGGGGCAATTTTTGAGAAAGTAAAAAAAATTTAAAGGAGTTTGAAAAAAAAAAAAAGAGAGTTTCTTTGTAATGGTTCGTGTGCCGGGTGACAAATTAAAATTATAGAAATTGAATTTATAAAAAAATGATACTTAAGGGAGTTTTAAGAGAAGAGAGTATTTTAATAAGCTTGAGTGTAATCTATGTGTATTGATTGTCCTAAACAAATCATGACACAGCGTACAGATCCGGTTGCCTAACGATTCTCAAATGGTCAGCAATTCCTGTTGATCACCGATTCACATTGCTCAACGATTCCTGGTGCACAAAGATTCTCATTTGGTCAGTGACTCCAGCAGTTCAGCGCCTTACAGTTCATCGAATTCCAGTTAGACAGCGGTCCAATCCTTCAGCGAGTTCCAGCAGTTCAGCGCCTTACAGTTCAGCGAATTCCAGTTAGACAGCGGTCCAGTTCTGCAACGAGTTCCAGCAGTGGAGCGATTTACATTGCAGCGGTTTCCAAGTGTGCAGTGATATCAGTGTTTTTTTTTTCCAAAGGAAAGATATTTTACACTTTCCATCATAACTACAAGGGGACAAAGTGATATTATTAGGGACCATATGCGTAAGTCCCTGATCCCAACAAGTATCCAATTGACGGTCAAAGTGACTTTGGTTATCATATGTGAACAATTTTACAGATATACACCTTGAACTTTTGTGGAACTATATTGTTTAAAAAAAAAAAAAAAAAAAAAAGACATATCACCAGTGGACGAACTTGTGCTTACATGAATAGACTTTTAATCGATATTAAGTACAACTGAACGACACAGATATCGTCATTTGCAGACACATTGAGAATTGTATTTTTGTATAGTATTTTCGTGTTCTTTTGATGGCATATAAGAGTATATATATGATAATATGATTTGTGTATATGTGTATATAGTGCATTTTACAGTAGATACAGATGAGAGCAAGACGAGTTGTTCGACTACACAGTGGACACGCCTGAAGCAACTATGAGCTGGCACTTTGTAATTGGCTTTTTTCCCACCAAATTTTGGGGGGGGGAAGAAGGGTAATTGTTATATTGTAATTTTCAATTCCCAATATAACATTGCTCTTTTGAAAGAGGAAGTGGACCTAAGAAGACGGTCCCTCATGAAGTGAGGCAATTTTTGTAACATTCCCTCTAACGCAGCTGCACCGGACATTCATTTCGAAAAGAGAGGGTGCTTCTCAAGTTCATGTCAGCATTAGGTGCTACAACAAACGGAAGGGGTTGAACTTCCTGACCCCAGAAGTCAATTTATATCACTCGAACCTTGGGAAAATTCTCGTGAGAACTTTCAACGATTTTAAAACTGGAGACTGCATATCTCATATTTCGGGGGGGGCCTTGACCAATAATATAGCCTGAAGGGCGTAGCCCTTAATTTACTTAGCCAATTATGGACAGGGGCGCCTTGTTAAGGGGGTAGAGACAGAGAGCAACTTTGGACTTTAAGTTTTTGAAATCGCGGACTTGAATTTTGGTGAGTGAAAAGAAGAGGTCGCAAGAGCGACGGATCTCGGAGAGAGCGAGCCCACGGGACAGAGCCGGAGCGCGCTGTCATAAAGTCCGACATCGGCAGTGATGATCGAGGTAGGACAATTCTACACATATTTTTGCACTTTGATTATTATTATCTCTCTGACCCTCCTAAATAAGGTTAACCTGGGCCATTAAGACGTAGGCTTGTAAGAATAGTGAGTTAATGTACATTAATAGGTTAATAATTGTAATGCTCATATTATGATCATAGAATGAGGGGATTTGATTGTCTTAATGTACTACACTAAAGATGTTGGTATATGAAATTTACCAGATGTTAATAGTTATTAAATAAGGTTTTATCTTAATGAAATAAATTCTTTGTTATTGTTTAAAATTAAGCCTCTTCATTTTAATTACTGGTATTATGTATTTCTTTATTTACTCCACTTTACGAGAACGGTCCACGTAGCGTCGATACATGACGTGTGACGACTCACATAACACTGACATGTGGGTTGGTGGTAGGGGAAGGAGGGTACGGTCTCTGTGGATGCCTACCCTACTGGGTTCCGGTCTAAATTGGGTGGCACTTCCAAACAGTTACTTTACACCTTTCTGGTAGTCCGGCCGTCCAAATGGTTGCTCGTGTCCTCTGGATGAGTCGGACGGTCTGGGTCTTCTACACCTTTCTGGTAGGTCGAACGGTACGGGTCTCAACAACATAACAGCTGTTATTATTCTCAAAACATTGACAAAAATCACTGTTCAATGTAGCTCGTCGTATCGCGTCAGTTACTCTCCAACTGAGTGATAACTCCGTTTTATAGACTCTCCATAGAAACTTCTGGAAATCTCTCATATCACGTAGAATATTGTTATTTCGAAGTGACTCTCGAACTTTATAGCAATCTCCAAATTAGCGATAAATCGCCAAATCTGGCAACCCCTTTTCAAAATTCGGTATGTAGAAACCCTAGAATCGCGTCAACAGAAAGGATGCCTGCACGGGTGTTTTCTCCGTCTGATCTTCAAAAGATACGAAAGGGAGAGGGGGAAAAGAGCCTCCACAGCATTTTGCAAATTCATAACAATAACGTGTGGCTGTTAAAAAGTGTGATACAGAATAAAGATGCCGTTGCCTTATTTATACTTTACTGCTTATGACTTGAAATTAAGTTTCAAAGTAACTTGAATCTAATATAGATGGTGTCATGGCTTTCCTTAATGATTTTCATTCTCCGCCAACACCTGCTCGGCGTTCCATGAGAATTTGAAAAAGCTTACGAAAAATATACATAACTTGCAACCATTTTTGTAATTGAGTAAAGAAAATAATAATTCTTAAGATTTTAACGTGATCCATTCTTAAAACAATGAAGATTTTTAGAAAAGTTAGATATTCGCAGGGATTGGTTTGATTAAGTATTAACGTGATACTTAAAATTTGAAGTAGCTATCATTTTGTTTGGTTAAAGAAATTTTGTTGAAGTGAGGCATTTTTATAGCGACCAGAAATTCAATGGGCAGTAATGGGCATTATACCAGCATTCTCGCGAGTTACTCATAAAATTGCTAGATAAGAATATTGAAAAGTCAAGATATAATCAAAAAATGCTAAATCAATTAAAATATGTTTTTTAATCACATCACATGGAAATGTGAATGTATCATAAACCAATGAAATGTAACTTGTTTTTGTTAAAAATTTTATGAAAACAATTACATTAATGCAAAATATTACAAAATATACACAAAATATTTGTTTGTAACTAGTTGGCCAGATGTAAAATAAAAGTGTTTGCCATTTTACCTTCCCTGCAATACATGGTAATGTATAGGGAAAGTATTGGAATCATGCCGAAAATCACAACTCGAGTTTTCGACGGATCTACGCATTTTGGGACTTTTAGAATACGAAAAACTATTTTTAGTGTGACGGTCTGTGTTTGTATGCATGTGTATGTATCCGTCTGTTCAATGTAAGTATCTACTCTAACTTAAAAACTAATGGAACACATTTCATAACATTTTATAGGTAAGTAATTTATGGGTGACCCTAGTGCTGATTAGATTTTGGTACGATCCGGAAAAAAGAACTTGTCTTTTTTTGCGAAATGGCCCTTAAAAATCTTCAAATCTTAAAGCAAAAGAATGCTTATGCTCAAATGTATCAATTGAATGTTTGTTTTATGCGTAATTTTTGAATAGAAGAAGATTTGGAAAGAATAAAATCAACCTTATAACTTTAGCACTAGACATTCTCGAGATATTTTAGTATTTTCGCTACGCAGGTTTTGAAAATACGTCTAGTTACCAAATGAAAACGAAAATTTATATGAAAGTGTCATTATTTATGATTTAGTGTCATTTCAAATAATTATGCGTGTTATTTTATGCAATTAAACTCACTGAATTATTAAAGAAATAAAGAAAAAATTAATAAGATTGTAGGTAAAGTCATGTGCTGCCCCCATAAGATCTCTATTAACAGTAATTATTAAATAGAAATAGGCAATACGTAAATACTCTTGTAAAATTTCATTCCAAAGTATGAGAACAAATCAGAGTATTCAAAAGTATGAGGTAGTTATTATTTATGAAATACTGCTTTAAATGTTTATTTTGAACTTGACTCCTGTCGAACCCTTTCAGCTAAGTGGGGTTTTTTACTGGAGATTTTACAAAATATTTCAGGGATTCCTTCAAACAAACACAGTTAGGAATCACTGCCCTACAGACATATTCATTTCTCTTCGTTATTCAATAATGAATTAATTTTAGTTGCGTCACGTAATTTAAGTTGCATCTCGTTGATTTAAGTTGCATCCCGTTGATTTAAGTTACATCGCAAGCAAAATAGATACATATTTGCAGTTATGCAATAATTTCCTTCTTCATTTGGTAAGTTATCGTATTGCAAAATGACGCTAAATTAGGGGGGAAATGAATTATGGATATATGAATTATTATGAATTATTATGAATTATGAATTATTATGAATGAAACTAATTCGTATAATGAACTCGGGAGTAGAAATCAACAGAACTGTTCCAGGAATTCTTGAATTTAATTTTAGGTGCCATACTCGAAATAAATATATCTGGAGAACAGTTTATCTTGCAGTACTGCGATTGGTTTTGTTGACATTGTCATCAAAAAGTACGTTACTCTAGTTATTTTAAATATCTACAAATAAGTTTAGTACATTTGCATATACATCTTCTTACCGGAAATATATAGCTTTTACTGTGTTTTTGGAAAATCTCTCACAAGGGTCTAACCATCTCTCAGGAATTTTAAAAAATAAAAAACAAAATTTTAAATTTAAATGTTTACATATATTAATAATTTTTGAACAATATCCTGCGATCAATTTTAAAGATTATAGTAATTATGAAAATTTTATAAATTTATCTCAAGAAGCTGATTTATGACAAACACTTGTGTATCGCTCAATATCCAGATTGTTTTGTAATATAGAAAGAACAGAGATAAGGATAAATTTTCTGAACTTAAAACCCTCACTTTATCTGATATTTTCCATTAAATGTTTTTTCTAATAAATGAATTTTATGAAAACTAAACATAATACTAATAATAAACAATAAAGATCAATCATGTATAAAGCATTGATTATGAAACACTTTCCAACTGAAATGCAATTTTACTTAAACATCTTTAAAATGCGATACATTCAGCGGTGATATATTTTAAATTATCACAGTACTACAATAATTTATTATATTTGAAAACTTAAAACTTCATCGAAAAAAATGAACTTTATTCAAATGACATCATCGAAATATAAATCGTCTGGCTCTCTATGTAAAAGCAATGGATATTTCATTCTTATTACTTTTATGGACTCCAGAGCTAAATAATTTGGCGTGAAAAAAATCAGCAAATCCTCCTTGTTTACCTTCTGCATCCATTAAAATTAGGCTTCATTTCAGAAATAATCAAAGTTTGATGATCATTTAAACTCAAAAATATTGTAATTGCGTTGACGTAGAATATAGTAGATGCACAGAGAATACGAAAAAATAAAGCTGTTTTAGGACGGATGCAACACTAAATATAAATTTAAAAGAATAAAAATCACGATTTTTACACGGGAAAAAAAATGGATGCCCTATTTTATTTTGAAATGGATCACGTGATCTCTTCACATTGGTGAAATTATTATTTTAAATTTTTATTTAAAAAACTACCGAACATATTTTCCTGAAATTCTTTCTATACATTATATGGGATAATTTGAATATTTTCTAAAATTTTCAAAGCAATTTGTGAATTTTAACTTCGTTTAGAAAATGTTTGAAAAATTTGCTCCCATAGGGTTCAATGTATTTCATCTTTTCAACCCGGATAAAATCCTAAACTAATTGGGTGGTATTATTCATTTACATTCCCATATGTTCCATAAACCGTCTCAACAACGTAAAAATTTTATTTTGAAAGAGTCATTTTTACAGCAGTTATCGTGCGAACGGACAGACAGACAGACAGACAAAATGAACAAAGTCATAAACACTTTTCAACTATGTTGTAAAGTGTTAAAAAAGTTTGGAAACGTCTATGTTACGCGTAACTTTTGAACGAGCAAGTAATTATTTGGTTTCAGTGTTCTTTCCCAGTTTGTTGGTTTCACCTAAAGTCGACGGATGTTATACCGTGAAGCAAATTCAGGAGTTCCTCATATAGTTTTCTTGATTTTCATTCCTGAGTTCATACTATGAAGTTAGAGTTAGTTTCTCTTGTGTGATAACGTATATCTGGAATTGTTATCTATATAAATAAAAATGAAAATCTGTCTGTCTGTCTGTCTGTCTGTCTGTCTGTCTGTCTGTCTGTCTGTCTGTTTGTCACACCATCACGGGAGAACGGCTGAACCGAATTTGATGAAATTTTGTGGGTGGCCCAGAAATAGCCCCACTTAAAATTATATCCGTGTTTTGAGTTTCTACGACCAGTGGTTCTCGAGATATTAGTAAAAAACGAAATTTTCGTTTGTCTCATCATCACGGAAAAACGGCTGAACCGAATTTAATGAAATTTGGTGAATAGCCTTTAAATATCCCCCCATAAATTTTGTCCAAGTTTCGAGTTTCTAAGACCTGGGGTTGTCGAGATATTAATGAAAAACGGAACTTTTTCCTAGGAGTTCTACTCCCTAACTCCGTGGTTTATCCAAACGAAAAGCTTGAAAATCGTTTGAAAGTGAATTAAAATTTAATCTCTGAGTTTGATGGGAGATTTTTTGCGTTAATTAGTCACTTTCTGAAAACATGAATTGTTTGAAACATGATTTAAAGGGGAAATCTATCTCCATGGTTCATGGTTTATTTAAAACAAGCTTTTACGGAACAATGAGAAGTATAGAGAAATCAAAATCGTTATTTAATTTCGCAGTTTATGTTAAAAGACATGACATATTTAACATGTTATAAGATTCTATCTTATATCATGTTACTCAGAAACGCAATTAAATTAAATCTGTCTGTTAATTTTAATAATTATTTTTTCGATTTGAATAATAAATAAATGCATATAAAAATATATTTTAGAAAAGAACGATTTGATTTTTCTTATAGCATTTTTGACTGGATAATATCAATTACGGTCTTCAGGTTTAAAAATTATTATTATTTATATTTTCGGGGATTATTGATTCAAGGATTACTGATATTTTCAAGTTATTATGCAATTATTTTATTATGTCAAAAATTGTTTAAACTCATATATTGTATGTTGTACGAATCTTCTACAAATACACGTGTATATCTTTTAATCTACGAGAATACAAGTAGTACAGTTATATTGACATATGTTTTGATATATATTGGCATATATTGGAATCAATTACGACCTTCTGGTATAAACAGTACGGATATTATTGATGTTTTCAATTTATTAAGTCATCTCTGTTATTTTGGCAAATATTTTTGAGACGCATATTGTAATACGGGTAATCTTCTACTAACACATTGGCATATTTTAAGATCTGCGACAATATAATTAGTACGGGGTTGCATATATTCATTCAATTCCTATTTTTTCTTCTGTAAATTTGCTTACAAAAGGGGGCATGATGTTTTATTCTTCAGATCTGATCGTGAAGATAATTTTGCATAGTGAGAACATATATTCTTAAACTTCTCTTTAGGAGCAATAAATTTAATATTTTAACAGAATTTGCACATGATTGCGAACTTTAAGTTTCTTTAAATTATACACTCCGTACGAATAACGGGTGTGCTGTTAGTGGTTAATAAATTTTAACATTTTAGGAGGATATATCATGTTGCTCGGCATCGCAATTAAATTAAATGTGTTTGTTAATGTTTTTATTATTTTTTTTCGATTTAAATAATAAATAAATGGATAAATGGATATAAAAGTATATCTTATGAATGGACGGTTTGATTTTTCTTTTAATTATATTAATTGCTGACTGCGTACATCAATTTCATTTATTTTGGCAAAGAGTTTTCAAGCTTATATCGTATTTAGCAACTAAACTCATATATTGTGTTTAGCCAATAAATTCATATAGCCGATTGTTGAAACAGAAAAAGAGTAGAGCGGGTATATCTTCTAATACAATTGTAGTGTTTTCATTTAGTATATTGAAACGGGATAAGAATGTTTCATTCAGATCTGCAAATTCAAAGCTACGAATTTGGAGGGATATCGCTAATTTGACAACTTTTCTTAAACTTTGCCAAATTGACGGAAATGTCGCCAAATGGATATAAACGACACACAAACAGCTGCCATAAACCTTCGGGTTGGTCGTGTGGCTTGGGTCTTCTACATATCAGTGAAATTTTTTTTTTGTTTTGTTAGAAGAGAGTACTGAAATGATGTTTGGTTAGCATTTATCTGTCAGACCAACCATCCTACTTAGTAATACATTTAGCGAATTTTTAAAATGTCACCAAATTGATAAAAATGTTTTCAAATCTATAAAAATATCTTGAAATTGATAAAATTGCGCTACATAAATGATATTAATTGTTTTTTGTTAGGGGATAGTATTGTGATGATATTTCGTCAATTTGTCGCAAAGTGGAACTGTCAGTTCTACAGTCCCACTTGGCGATAAATTTGGCGATTTTTTAAAATGTCGCTAATTTGACGAAACTGTCGCCAAATGTTCCATAGAAATATAACTATTTAGACGATATTTTTTTAACCAATTTATTTGAAGCAAATGATATCATGTCGCTTAGCAACGGATTTAAATCCAATGTGTTTATGCGGCAGACGATTTTTATTAAATCCTTTCCGATTTGAATAATGAAGATATGTATATAAAATAAATTTCATTGCCATTTCATTTTGGACTGGGATAATATCAATTATGCTCCTCAGGTTTAAACATTATTATTATTGATATTTTCCGGAATTATTGATTCAGGGATTATTGATATTTTTAAGTTATTACGCCATTGTTTTATTGCGGCAAAAATTGCCGACACACGCATATTGTACGTTGTACGAGTAATCTTCTAGGAATACACGGGTATATCTTCTAACCTACGAGAATATAAGTAGTACAGGTATATTGGCATATATTTTGACATATATTGGCATATATATTGGAATCAAGTACAGTCTTCTGGTATGAAGATTAAGGGGATTAATTATATATTCAATTTATTACGTCGTCTGTTGTATTTTACCAAAAAACATTTAAGACTCATATTGCAATATGTGGGTAATCTTCTACTAATAATCGGACATTATAAGTAGTACGTGTATATTTTCCCATATAATTTTAGCACTTTAATTTTGACATATATTGGAATAAATGACTGTCTTCAGATTTAAAGATTACGGGTTTATTGGTATTTTCAATTTATACATGTAATCTACTAATACAGGTTATATTTTCTAATATTCGCGTATATAATTAGTACGGGTCCCATACAATTTTAACGCTTTTATTTTGCATATATTGATTCAATTCCATATTTTTTTTTATATTTGCTTATATAAGGGGTCCAAGATGTTTTATTCTTCAGATATGTCGATGAAGATAATTTTATATAGCGAGAACAGAGATTCTTAAACTTCTTTTTAGGAGCATTATATTAAATATTTTAAGATTTTGATTAAACATGTCATTTAGTATACTATAAGAATTTGGGCATGATTATGAATTTCAAGTTTCTTTATATTATATACTCCGTACGAAGAACGGGTATGCTGCAAGTGAGCAATAAATTTAATATTTTATCAGAATTTGCACATGATTGCGAATTATAAGTTTTTTTATATTATATACTCCGTACGAAGGACGGGTATGCTGCTAGTCTATATAAATAAAAATGAAAATCTGTCTGTCTGTCTGTCTGTCTGTTTGTCACACCATCACGGGAGAACGGCTGAACCGAATTTGATGAAATTTTGTGGGTAGCCCAGAAATAGCCCCACTTAAAATTATATCCGTGTTTTAAGTTTCTACGACCAGTGGTTCTCGAGATATTAGTAAAAAACGAAATTTTCGTTTGTCTCATCATCACGGAAAAACGGCTGAACCGAATTTAATGAAATTTGGGGAATAGCCTTGAAATATCCCCCCATAAATTTTGTCCAAGTTTCGAGTTTCTAAGACCTGGGGTTGTCGAGATATTAATGAAAAACGGAACTTTTTCCTAGGAGTTCTACTCCCTAACTCCGTGGTTTATCCAAACGAAAAGCTTGAAAATCGTTTGAAAGTGAATTAAAATTTAATCTCTGAGTTTGATGAGAGATTTTTTGCGTTAATTAGTCACTTTCTGAAAAAATGAATTGTTTGAAACATGATTTAAAGGGGAAATCTATCTCCATGGTTCATGGTTTATTTAAAACAAGCTTTTACGGAACAATGAGAAGTATAAAGAAATCAAAATCGTTATTTAATTTCGCAGTTTATGTTATAAGACATGACATATTTAACATGTTATAAGATTCTATCTTATATCATGCTACTCAGAAACGCAATTAAATTAAATCTGTCTGTTAATTTTAATAATTATTTTTTCGATTTGAATAATAAATAAATGGATATAAAAATATATTTTAGAAAAGAACGATTTGATTTTTCTTATGGCATTTTTGACTGGATAATATCAATTACGGTCTTCAGGTTTAAAAATTATTATTATTTATATTTTCGGGGATTATTGATTCAAGGATTATTGATATTTTCAAGTTATTATGCAATTATTTTATTATGACAAAAATTGTTTAAACTCATATATTGTATGTTGTACGAATCTTCTACAAATACACGTGTATATCTTTTAATCTACGAGAATATAAGTAGTACAGGTATATTGACATATGTTTTGATATATATTGGCATATATTGGAATCAATTACGACCTTCTGGTATAAAGAGTACGGATATTATTGATGTTTTCAATTTATTACGTCATCTCTTTTATTTTGGCAAATATTTTTGAGACGCATATTGTAATACGGGTAATCTTCTACTAACACATTGGCATATTTTCTGATCTGCGACAATATAATTAGTACGGGGTTGCATATATTCATTCAATTCCTATTTTTTCTTCTGTAAATTTGCTTACAAAAGGGGGCAGGATGTTTTATTCTTCAGATCTGATCGTGAAGATAATTTTGCATAGTGAGAACATATATTCTTAAACTTCTCTTTTGGAGCAATAAATTTAATATTTTAACAGAATTTGCACATGATTGCGAACTATAAGTTTCTTTAAATTATACACTCCGTACGAATAACGGGTGTGCTGTTAGTGGTTAATAAATTTTAGCATTTTAGGAGGATATATCATGTTGCTCAGCATCGCAATTAAATTAAATGTGTTTGTTAATGTTTTTATTATTTTTTTTCGATTTAAATAATAAATAAATGGATAAATGGATATAAAAGTATATCTTATGAATGGACGGTTTGATTTTTCTTTTAATTATATTAATTGCTGACTGCGTACATCAATTTCATTTATTTTGGCAAAGAGTTTTCAAGCTTATATCGTATTTAGCTACTAAACTCATATATTGTGTTTAGCCAATAAATTCATATAGCCGATTGTTGAAACAGAAAAAGAGTAGAGCGGGTATATCTTCTAATACAATTGTAGTGTTTTCATTTAGTATATTGAAACGGGATAAGAATGTTTCATTCAGATCTGCAAATTCAAAGCTACGAATTTGGAGGGATATCGCTAATTTGACAACTTTTCTTAAACTTTGCCAAATTGACGGAAATGTCGCCAAATTGATATAAACGACACACAAACAGCTGCCATAAACCTTCGGGTTGGTCGTGTGGCTTGGGTCTTCTACATATCAATGAATTTTTTTTTTTTTTTTTTTGTTAGAAGAGTGTACTGAAATGATGTTTGGTTAGCATTTATCTGTCAGACCAACCATCCTACTTAGTAATACATTTAGCGAATTTTTAAAATGTCACCAAATTGATAAAAATGTTTTCAAATCTATAAAATATCTTGAAATTGATAAAATTGCGCTACATAAATGATATTAATTGTTTTTTGTTAGGGGATAGTATTATGATGATATTTTGTCAATTTGTCGCAAAGTGGAACTGTCAGTTCTACAGTCCCACTTGGCGATAAATTTGGCGATTTTTTAAAATGTCGCTAATTTGACGAAACTGTCGCCAAATGTTCCATAGAAATATAACTATTTAGACGATATTTTTTCTACCAATTTATTTGAAGCAAATGATATCATGTCGCTTAGCAACGGATTTAAATCCAATGTGTTTATGCGGCAGACGATTTTTATTAAATCCTTTCCGATTTGAATAATGAAGATATGTATATAAAATAAATTTCATTGCCATTTCATTTTGGACTGGATAATATCAATTATACTCTTCAGGTTTAAACATTATTTTTATTGATATTTTCCGGAATTATTGATTCAGGGATTATTGATATTTTTAAGTTATTACGCCATTGTTTTATTGCGGCAAAAATTGCTGACACACGCATATTGTACGTTGTACGAGTAATCTTCTAGGAATGCACGGGTATATCTTCTAACCTACGAGAATATACGTAGTACAGGTATATTGGCATATATTTTGACATATATTGGCATATATATTGGAATCAAGTACAGTCTTCTGGTATGAAGATTAAGGGGATTAATTATATATTCAATTTATTACGTCGTCTGTTGTATTTTACCAAAAAACATTTGTGACTCATATTGCAAAACGGGTAATCTTCTACTAATAATCGTACATTATAAGTAGTACGTGTATATCTTCCCATATAATTTTAGCACTTTAATTTTGACATATATTGGAATAAATGACTGTCTTCAGATTTAAAGATTACGGGTTTATTGGTATTTTCAATTTATACATGTAAGCTACTAATACAGGTTATATTTTCTAATATTCGCGTATATAATTAGTACGGGTCCCATACAATTTTAACGCTTTTATTTTGCATATATTGATTCAATTCCATATTTTTTTTTATATTTGCTTACATAAGGGGTCCAAGATGTTTTATTCTTCAGATATGTCCATGAAGATAATTTTATATAGCGAGAACAGAGATTCTTAAACTTCTTTTTAGGAGCATTATATTAAATATTTTAACAGAATATTTTGATTAAACATGTCATTTAGTATACTATAAGAATTTGGGCATGATTATGAATTTCAAGTTTCTTTATATTTTATACTCCGTACGAAGAACGGGTATGCTGCTAGTCTATATAAATAAAATTGAAAATCTGTCTGTCTGTCTGTCTGTTTGTCCCATCATCACGAGAGAACGGCTGAACCGAATTTGATGAAATTTGGTGGGTATCCTAGAAATAGCCCCACTTAAAATTTAGTCCATGATTTGAGTTTCTACGACCAGTGGTTCTCGAGATATTAGTAAAAAACGAAATTTTCGTTTGTCTCATCATCACGGAAAAACGGCTAAATCGAATTTAATGAAATTTTGTGGAGAGCCTTAAAATAGTTCCCCATAAATTTTGTCCAAGTTTCGAGTTTTTAAGACCAGGAGTTGTCGAGATATTAATGAAAAACGGAACTTTTTCCTATGAGTTATACTCTCCAACTCCGTGGTTTATTCAAACGGAAAGGATGAAAATCGTTTGTTTAAAACGTCGAAATGAAATAAAACTTTATTTCCGAGTTTGGTGCAGGATTTTTGCATTAATTAGTCACTATCGGAAAACACGAATTGTTTGAAACATGAATTTAAATGGAAAAATTTACCTCCATGGTTATCTTTCACAAGCTTTTACTCAACGATGAAAAGTATAAAGAAATCAAAATGGCTATTTAATTTCGCATTTTATGAGGAAGATTCTATCTTATATCATGTTGCTCGGCAACGGAATGAAATTAAATGTGTTGTTAATATTTATTATTATTTTTTCTATTTGAATAATAAATAAATGGATGTAAAAATACATTTTTTGAATAAACGGTTTGGTTGTTCTTTTAATTATATAAATTGTGGACTGCGTACATCACTTTCATTTATTTTAGCAAAGAGGTTTCCAACTCATATATTGTGTTTAGCTAATAAACTCATATATTGTGTTTACCCAATAAATTCATTTAGCCGATTGTTGAAGCAGAAAAAGAGTAGAACGGGTGTATCTTATTATACAATTTCAGTGTTTTCATTTAGTATATACAAACGAGATCAGGATATTTTATTCTTCAGATCTGAAAATTTAGAGCTACGAGTTTAGCGGAATATCTCTAAATAACTTGGTAAGTTTTCTAAAACTTTATCAAATTAGCGGAAATGTTTCCAAATTTATAAAAATGACGGAAATCAATGATTTGTTTTTTTAGAATAGAGTACTGAAATAATGTTTCGGTAGCATTTGTCGGTCAGTCCATTCATCCTACTTAGTAACACATTTAACGAATTTTTTTAATATCACCAAATTGATAAAAATATTTGTGAGTCCATAAAAATATCATGGATTTGATAAAATCGCGCTTAATAAATGAAAATAATTGTGCTTTGTTAGGAGATAGTATTCTGATGATGTTTCGTCAATTTGTCGCAAAATGAGACTATCAGTTCTACAGTCCCACTTGGCGATAAATTTGGCGATTTTTTAAGTTATCGCTAAATTGACTAAAATGTCGCCAAACTTTCCATGGAGATCGCATTATTCAGATGATATGATTTCCATCAATTTATTTGAAGCAAATGATATCATGTCGCTTAGCAACGGATCCAATGTGTTATGCGCATACGATTTTATATTAAATCTTTTCTGATTTGATTAATAAATATATGTATATAAAATAAATTTCATTGACATTCCATTTTTGACTGGATAATATCAGTTACGGTCTTCAGGTTTAAACATTATTATTATTGATGTTTTCGGGGACTGTTGATTCAGGGATTATTGATATTTTCCAGTTACTGTGACATTGTTTTATTATGACGAAAATTGTTGAAACTCATATATAGTACGTTGCACGAGTAATCTTCTACAAATGCCTTATATCTTCTAATCTACGAGACTATAAGTAGTACAGGTATATTAGCATATATTTTGATATATATTGGCATATATTGGAATCAATTACGACCTTCTGGTATAAAGATCACGGGGATTATTGATATTTTCAATTTATTACGTTATCTCCTTTATTTTGGCAAATGTTTTTGAGACTCATATTGTAATACGGGTAATCTTCTACTAACACATTAGCATATTTTCTAATCTGCGACAATATAAGTAGTACGGGGTTGCATATATTGATTCAATTCCTTTTTTTATAAATTTGCTTACAAAAGGGGCCAGGATGTTTTATTCTTCAGATCTGCCCGTGAAGATATCTTTGCATAGTGAGAACAGATATTCTTAAACTTCTCTTTATGAGCAATAAATTTAATATTTTAACAGAATTTGCACATGATTGCGAATTATAAGTTTCTTTATATTATATACTCCGTACGAAGAACGGGTATGCTGCTAGTCTATATATATAAAATTGAAAATCTGTCTGTCTGTCTGTCTGTTTGTTCCGTCTTCACGGGAGAACGACTCAACCGAATTTGATGAAATTTTGTGGGTAGCCTAAAAAAAGTCTCACTTAAAATTTAGTCTGTGATTAGAATTTCTACGATCAGTGGTTCTCGAGATATTAGTAAAAAACCAAATTTTCGTTTGTCTCATCATCACAGGAAAACGGCTGAACCGAATTTGATGAAATTTTGTGGATAGCCTTAAAATAGCCCCCCATAAATTTAGCCCAAGTTTCGAATATCTAAGACCAGGGGTTGTCGAGATATTAATGAAAAACGAAACTTTTTCCTAGGAGTTCTACTCTCTAACTTCGTGGTTTATCCAAACGAAAAGCTTGAAAATCGTTTAAAAGTGAATTAAAATTTAATCTCTGAGTTTGATGGGATATTTTTTTTGCTAATTAGTCACTTTCTGAAAACATGAATTGTTTGAAACATGATTTAAATGGGAAATCTATCTGCATGATTTATTTTTCACACGCTTTTACTGAACAATGAAAAATATAAAGAAATCAAAACGGTTATTTAATTTCGCAGTTTATGAGGAAGATTCTATCTTATATCATGTTGCTCAGAAACGCAATTAAATTAAATCTGTCTGTTAATTTTAATAATTATTTTTTCGATTTGAATAATAAATAAATGGATATAAAAATATATTTTAGAAAAGAACGATTTGATTTTTCAGGATAATATCAATTACGGTCTTCAGGTTTAAATATTATTATTATTGATATTTTCGGGGATTATTGATTCAGGGATTATTGATATTTTCAAGTTATATGGAATTGTTTTATTATGACAAAAATTATTTAAACTCATATATTGTACGTTGTACGAGTAATCTTCTACAAATACACGGGTATATCTTCTAATCTACGAGAATATAAGTAGTACAGGTATATTGGCATATATTTTGATATATATTGGCATATATTGGAATCAATTACGACCTTCTGGTATAAATAGTACGGAGATTATTGATATTTTCAATTTATTACGTCATTTCTTTTGTTTTGGCAAAGATTTTTCAGACTCATATTGTAATACGGGTAATCTTCTATTAACACACTGGCATATTTTTTAATCTGCGACAATATAAGTAGTACGGGGTTGCATATATTGTTTCAATTCCCTTTTTTTTTTTTTGTAAATTTGCTTACAAAAGGGGCCAGGATGTTTTATTCTTCAAATATACCCGTGAGGATAATTTTGCATAGTGAGAACAGATATTCTTAACCTTCTCTTTAGGAGCAATAAATTTAATATTTTAACAGAATTTGCACATGATTGCGAATTATAAGTTTCTTTATAGTATCATATACTCCGTACGAAGAACGGGTATGCTGCTAGTCATGATATAAGATAATCTTTCTTTATTTATACTTTGCCGCTTATGACTTAAAATTGAGTGAAACGTGAAAGTAACTAAATTAAACCACATAATTTAAGTTGCGTCGCATAATTTAAGTTGCATCGCATATAAAATGGATGCATATTAAAGTTATATCCAATTTATAATTGCTCGATATCATTTCCATTTTCATTTGGCGATTTATCATATTTTAAAACTGCTCTAAATCGAAAAAAAAAAATCAAAAGACTTTAATATTTCGAGAAAGTTTATCTTACAGCAAAGGGATGACTTTGCTGTAAGATGAACTTTCGATTATGTTGACTTGATTTGTTGACCTTGTTTATGTTGAACTTTTGATTATGTTGACTTTGTCATCAAAAGTTGGGGAGAACATGACTTACCTTTTTTTGCAAAATAGCAGATAAAAATCATAAAAATCTAAAATAAAAGACTACATTTGCTCAAATACATCAATTAAGTGCTTGTTTTATACGTAATGTTTTATAATAAGAAGGATAAGACCAACCCCATTACTCTACGATTAGCCGTTCTCAAGATATTTTAGTCTATTCGCATGTTTGCTACATCGCCTTTCAAAATATGCCCAGTTACCAAATGCAAACAAAAATTGAATTAAAGGTGCAAATTTAGTGCAATTTTAAATTAGTATGCGTGTTATTTTGTGCAATAAAACTCAATTTAAAGAATTAAAGAAACATAACGAAGCCGGAATTTTAAATTTCAATCTATGAACTGAGATAGGAGGTCAAAGGTCAGATAACGTTAACTGTATGGAGAAGTATTTAAAGATATTCAAGCCCCTAACAGAATTTTCTATTTGTTCGGTATTACTTGTGCAAAATTATTAGACTACCTTATACATAGTTTAATCTTTAATATTTTTAATTTAATAACTTTATCTTTAGTTTCTTGCTACTTTCATGACATAAACGTATCAGTTATTACTTTCCCTGCAATACATGATAATGTATAGGGAAAGTATTGGAATCTATGTCGAAAATCACAACTCGAGTTTTCGACAGATCTACACGTTTTAGGATTTTTAAAACACAAAAGAAAAACTATTTATAGCATGACATCTATGTGTGCATGTGTGTGTGTGTGTGTAACTGTGTGGCTGTCTGTGCAATGTATGTATCCACTAATTGACTAAATTTCGAAAAATTTGATATATTTCTTTTGAAAAATTGCTGCAAAAATTATTACAATCTAATGTAACAAAATACGCATGCTCAAATGTATCAATTAAATATTTTTATACGTAATTTTTGGCGATAAAAGGAGTAAAACCAACTCCATTACTCTAGGACTTACCGTTCTCGAGATATTTTAGTATTTTCGCTAGTTTGCTACGCCGTCTTTGAATATAATACACTTGCAGTTACCAAATGAAAACGAAAATTGAATTGAAAGTGCAAATTCGGTATAATTTCAAATAAGTATGCGTATTATTTTGTGCAATAAAACCCAATTTAATGATTATTAAAGCAATAAAGACAAAATGAATTTATGTCTGTAGGGAACGTCATGTGCTGCCCACATCAGATTTTAAAACACGTACCTCTGCTTTGCTTCAGTTTCGGGTCGTGAGAGAAAGCCTAGTTTTATATAATAATGGGGGAAATGAAAAACTTACCCTAATTGGAAGCATTACACTTCACACATGTGCCTATTTTCGAACTTCAAGTACAGTCTTCACAGAATACATATCACTTCTCAAAAATTCCACCCGGAAAGCCTATTTCTTTTTACACATTTCACGTCTCTAAAATATACTTTAAGACAATTCCCTGGTCGTGTTCTTACCAGCTGTTTCAATCCCGAACCTATATCCACTCAGTTGTCTCCGTAAATCGCTTTATTGGTTCACAGAATTTTTGGAACAAATCAGAATCCGTGTAAACAGTGCGGTAAGCCCCTTCGAATATAACTCTGAATCAAACTTGAAATTGGTTGTTCTGCAGGTGCGTAGGGATGCCGCTTGGGAACTTAAAATTCCATTTCCTCTTGTGCAAGGAAAGGGATCTTTGTTCTTATATATCTGCAGTAAAGAAATCTGATTCTTTAGAAAAGATATTTGTCGCTGTCCTGAATTTTTCTATGCATTTATATCCCATATTGTTCCAGGTGAACTTGCAACACGGCGACGGATTAAGAATTTTAGGGGCTGCTTCCACTTTTCCAACAATACACATAGGGGGGGAATATTGTGATAATGTCAAAAATTCGACTGTTGGGGCGTTTGATGGATTTATTCGTTTTGAGCATCCCTGAATACGAATTGACCCTTATTACTTTACTTATATACATAATGTACAAAGAAAGTATTGTGACGGGGTCGAAAATTCGAATTCGAGTTTTCGACGGGAGAGCACGTTTCAAGCATCCCTGATCACGGATCAAACATTTTTGAAGTGATGTCTGTGTGTTCGTGCGTGTGTCAGTGAGTCTGTGGAGACGATAACTGACGAACGAATGGACCGATTCGAACGAAATTTGGTACAAAAATCACGATCCGTAAACACTGAAAGCCTATTGTTTTTACACGCAATCGAATATTCAAAACCCCCTTAAACTTTCGAGTGAAATTTTGAAAAAATCGTCAAAAAATCAAAACCGCTAATAATGTTACGCAAATAGACATTTCTTATGTAATTTTTCATTAGGAAACTATTGACATAAATTTTAGAACGCTAACATAAACCGTTCTCGAGATATTACACATTTTTCAAAAAATTTATCAAAAAGTCATATAAAATAAAAAAAAATATTTTCTATTAAGATACATGTTCACTTTTCATATGTAATATCATGCGATAAATTTGGTGACATCATTCTCGTGGATCTAGCTCGTTCCATTCATGAAAAAATATACTTTGAGTAATGCTTTTGTATTTGAACGCCAATATTCATTTATCTGCTCTAAGAATAACTTATTTCTTCGTCCATAACGCTTGGCGAGATTTTGGCGACAAATTTGGCGGAATGTCGCCAACTTGGCGACTTTTTTAAATGTTGCTAAATTAACGAAAAACTCGCCAAGTGGATAAAAATGACGCTAAATCAATAATGACTCATTGATGATGACGACATGGAAAATGACGACTCATTGACGCAAATTTAATATCTTGGAAATAATATAAATAACAACCGTAAAAATGATTTATTTTTTTTTACTATAAAAGTAGTAAATTCATTGCATTATATAAGGAAAGTCGTGTGCTGCCCACATCAGATTTTTTTTAAATATACATGTTTCTCTAAAGACACTATATATCTGGAACAAATTGATAAAATCGAATGAATGTGGTGTGATTATTTCAATCGATAAAATCAGATTTTTTATTTCCTCAATTTTCCGAACTTGTTTCAAAAAGTAAAGAAACGTTTTAGAAACATAATTACATATAAAAATGTCACGAAAATAGATATTTAATATGACAAAGAAGCGTATTTAAGAAACAAGAAACGTATTTAAGAAACGAAGAAACGTTTTAAAAACGTAATTGTATATAAAAAAAAAATTCTACGAAAATAGATATTTAATATGGCAAAGAAACGTTTTCAAAAAGCAAAAAACCGCTTAAAAACAAATTTACATCAAAATATGTCACGCAACTTAATGTGGCAAAGAAACGTTTTAAAAACATATTTATGTATAAAAATATTACAAAAATAAATATTTAATATGGCAAAGAAACGTTTTAAAAGCATATTTACGTATAAAAAGTTACAAAAATAAACATTTAATATCGCAAAAAAACATTTGCTAGAAACAAACGAAAAATGATTTGAAACATAATGATGTATAAAAAAGCTACAAAAATAGGTATTTAACTAGTAGTTGAGCCTGCCTAAAGCAGGAACACTAACAGCCTTAAAAATTAGGCTGCAACTTCTTACTTAATAAGTTCTATTTTGTTTAGCGCTTTTCATTGAAAAAAAATTGCCTCATTTAAACATTGAGCTAGATGATGCTCCGTGATTGAATTGAATTTTATACTTTTATGTCGGAGCTTCAGGATACTCCCTCCTCCCCCCACCCCTCGCATTGTATCCTCCACTCCTTGAAAAAAAAAATCTGGCTTGGTTAGGTTCGATTCAGTGATCAGTACTATAAGTGTATTTTTTATTTAATTTATGGTTTAAATTATAAAGATATTGACATAAACCAATTTTATAAATGAAGGAAAGGTATATTTTTGATTGAGTTATATCAGTTACGACCTTGGTATATAAGTTTACGAGAATCATACATACCTGTATTTTCAATTTCTAAAATCATCTGCTTTAATATGGCAAAGATATTTCAAGTTCATATATTACTTTCCTTATATACAGAGGCTGTTCGCACATTTTTTAGACGATTTTGGTAAGCGGTAATAAAAAATCGTTTGCTGCAAAAGAAATAATTCCAATTGTACTATGTTTTTAAAAGTCAAAATTATCATCTGCGGCTTGAAAGTTTTGTTTTTATTAAAAAATGGCGTTTTTAACAAAACAGTGGTTCGAAGGCTACATTTATGCTCTTTCCGAAGAGAAATATGCATACTCTGTTATCCAAAAACGACGTGAGAGTCATGGTTTTGTGATATCTAAAGCGTCGATAGGTAATATCGTCAACAGGAAAGGAAAAAAACGTCAAATTGGAGCCTCAAGTGGGACAAAAATTCCAAACAAGTATCCAAGGAAAAAACGGACATCTTCGACTATTGCAAAGGTACGTTGTTTAATGTTAATAGAAAATCCCCCTAGTCAAAGGACAGTTGCAAAATCATTAAAATGCTCGGTGTCCACTGTAAACAAAATGATAAACGTTGATTTAAATCTTAAGAAAGCGAAAAAACGCAATGTGCATCGTTTTCTTCCAAATCATATCGCTGAACGCAGGACACGCTGCAGAATTCTATATGAGAAACACTTATCCAAAGAAAAATGGAAAACAATTGTCACAATAGATGAATCATGGGTGTATTTAAATGAATGCAACAAAAAAAAGAGCCATTTATTATCATAAAAGGGGAGAAAAAAATTTAAGTGCATGGTTCAAAGAATCGAAAGAAAGTTTTTCTAAGGGATTCATAATTGTTGCTGGTTTTTCTTATAATGGCAAGTTAAAAATAAAGAGAGTGGGAAAAAATGTCAAGATTAACTCCAAATACTATCAGGAACATATTTTATCGCCAATTTTTCTGAATGAAATACCATCGCTTTACCCACAGTGCCATCAATCTGTGAGACTCCATCAGGACAAAGCTAGCAGTCACACATCAAAATCCACTGTAAATTTCCTAAAAGAAATGGAACAAAAAACTGGTATCAAGGCCATACCCTTCACTGATATCCCTACTAAATCTCCCGATGTAACACCTATGGATTTTTGTGCTTTCGGACTTTTAAAATCTGCATTATCCAAACGTCGTCCCAAAACTCTTACAGGACTCTGGAAAGCTGTTCAGGAGGAATGGGATAGAATACCTCTTCTGACACTTCAAAAGGCATTATTATCCTGGAAATTGCGGTGTCGAAAGATAGTTCAGAATAAGGGATGTCAAATAGAACATTTAAAACACAAGAATTTTATGTAATTTAGTTTTGTGAATACAATATACATCGTCTAAAAAATGTGTGAACAGCCTCTGTACATAACGTATAAGGAAAGTATTGTGACGGGGTCGAAAATTCGAATTCGAGTTTTCGACGGGAGAGCACGTTTCAAGCATCCCTGATCACGAATCAAACATTTTTGAAGTGATGGCTGTGTGTGTGTGTGTGTGTGTGTGTGTGTGTGAAAGTATGTGTGTGTGTGTGTGTGTGTGTGTGAAAGTATGTGTGTGTGTGTGTGAAAGTATGTGTGTGTGTGTGTGTGTGTGTGTGTGTGTGTGTGTGTGTGTGTGTGTGTGTCAGTGAGTCTGTGGAGACGATAACTGACGAACGAATGGACCGATTCGAACCAAATTTGGTACAAAAATCACAATCCGTAAACACTGGAAGCCTATTGTTTTTATACGTAATCGAATGTTCAGAACCCCCTAAATTTTCGAATGAAATTTTGAAAAAATCGTCAAAAAATCAAAACCGCTAATAAAGTTACGCAAATAGACATTTCTTATGTAATTTTTCATTAGAAAACGATTGGCATAAATTTTAGAACGCTAAAACCGTTCTCGAGATATTGTGCATTTTTAAAAAAAATTATGAAAAAGTCACATAAAAAAAAAAAATTCCTATTGAGAAACATGTTCACTTTTCATATGTAATACCATGCGATAAATTGAGTGACATCATTCTCGTGGATATAGCTCGTTCCATTCAAGAAAAAACATACTTTGAGTAATACTTTTGTATTTGAACGCCAATAGTCATTTATCTGCTGTAAGAATAACTTTTTTCTTCGTGCATAACGCTTGGCGAGATTTTGGCGACGAATTTGGCGGAATGTCGACAACTTGGCGACTTTTTTGAAATGTTGCCAAATTAATGAAAATCTCGCCAAATGGATAAAAATGATGCTAAATCAATGAAAATGACGACTAATTGTCGAAAATTCAATATCTTGGAAAGAATATTAGTATCTACTATAAGAAAAACCTATTTTTTTACTGTAAAAGTAGTAAATTCATTACATTATATAAGGAAAGTCATGTGTTGCCCACATCAGATTTTTTTATATTGTGTTCAACCGACTTTTTGCCTCATAAAATGGTGCTATCATTTTAGCGACTTCATTTTGGCGTTGATCAAATTTTATATTTTTTGTAAATTTGGAAAAGGAACCAGGGTGTTTTATTCCTCAGATATGACTATGCGAATTTTGTATAGCAAAAACAGAGATACTTATAATTCTTTCGAACAGCTTTGGTATACGGAATCTTCGCATAATCCGCCATTTTTTTAGCGATGAAAAATGTCGCCAAGGAAGATGATGTTTGCAAAGTGATTACGAACGCCATGTTAGGCTTAGTGTGTAAATAGAAAAGTATATAACTAAAATTCAAAAATGCATAAAAAAAACTTAAATGTCATACAAAGACGAAAGATGGCACATGTCAGCACTGTAAAAATGGACAAAATAATCCAGAAACAGAAATTTTACACAGGAATGGTCGTTGCCTCCCCCACTGAGTTCCGGTCTAAATTGGGTGACACTTCCGGGCCGTCCAAACGGTTACCTTACATCTTTCTGGTAGGTCGGACGGTCTGGGTCTCAACAACAACAACAGGATCGTTCTCTGTCGAAGGCCGCAATATGAAAACAGCCATTTGTGCAACAGTTGACATGGACCAGTTGACATGACAAACATGGACCTAAGCCCGCCCGCTAAAAAAACATCGCAGAATCCGGTCCTTTCGGAGGTCCCACATAGCAACAACTGTTACTGCAACAGATGTTCTGTGGCTCATAAAGCACAGGCTTGCGTTTACTGTGCGAACGTAACATGAAAATCTGAAAAGTTACATTTTACTCTACAAAGAGCGCAGTTGAAATGAACCTTTTCAAATCAAAACCAAATACGCGCTCTTACATGCATATTCTTTTCTCTTACGATGCGACGCAGTTAGCTACAACACTGTCACACCAAGGGATTACCACATCGCGCCAATAATCGCACCAAAACTCTCGCCAAATGCAAATTCCGTACACTAAAGCTGTACCAATTCTCTATTAGGGAAATTGAATTTTTAGAATATTTTTTAAAAACATCATTTAAAATACTTCTAAAATTTGCATCTATTTTAAATCACATGCCTGCTAGAAGTGTACATAACCCGAAAACTCATTATAAATCTCTTATTTGGACGATCAAAAATATACATGGTTTATCAATATATAGGAGAGAGTGAGTGATAAGAAGTTTCCCAATATCATTTTCTTCAATATTGTTTTTTCGGTTATGATATTTCTGTGCATGCATTTTTAAATTATCCTAGTTTGAGAAAACTTATTTGAAAATATCAAACAGTTCTTTTGTTAAAATACTGAATCTGTTTACAAATATAAATCCTAAAATAGGCTTTTTAAATATGTATTCTTCCGTGCAAGAGAAGTGCATAATTGGTAATTACATTTGAACAATACTTCGCAATAAATATATTTCGAAACTGGGAGAACTTTCTAACCATATCATTTCACAATAGTGAAATAATTGATTTTATTAGCCTTCATTAGCGGTTGTTGCTATGTAAATAAATAGTTTCGAAATGGTTGCCACGAAAATATACCCTGGCATAAGCGTCTATTTTCACTTTAGAATTAACTTAGAACATCCATTAACCATCAGATACTATTGCAAAGGGAAATGCAGTAAGTGATATGGTGTGTTGGATTGTACTCCTGAGAAATCATATTATTCTAAACGAATATAAAATAAAAATATAAATTCACTCTATATTTTTCTTAATATACATGAACATGTTAAGAAAGGAAGGATATGAAGAAACTGTTCCTACTATTTATTTTCGTATAAGAGCTATTATAATAGCATTGAACATGTTAGGAATCCGTATCACGGATCCCAATTCCAAAAAGTTGAAGATTGCTACTTTCTGGAAAATGTTATCATACTTTATCGCCGTATATTTCTTCCTATATTCTACTTTTTGCAGCGTTGCGAGGCTTGGAGCATTACTTATGGGTGGATCACACTTCTTATATAAATGTACCACTTTTATTTTAAGTAGCTTAACAATGCTGTTGAGAGTAAGCCTCATCATCAAAAGAAAAAGCTTAGATGATACTATTTCCAACTTAAACAAATGGATCGTTGTGGATCAGAAATATTGCTACAGATGGCAAAAAAGATTCATAACAATGTTTTGCATTACTGTCTTTTTCATTCCTATATTAGTCGTATTTAGAAAGCCTGTAGATGTCCGTAATAAAACACTACAGAGACTTTGCTTTGGATGTTATATTCCAAAATTTATCCAACCAGTGCTCATTCGTATTTATCACGTATCCCATGGGCTGGACGCAATTACATTCCCAAGCATTGTTGCAGTG
The DNA here is from genome assembly GCA_951213105.1 of Amaurobius ferox. Classification (NCBI taxonomy): domain Eukaryota; kingdom Metazoa; phylum Arthropoda; class Arachnida; order Araneae; family Amaurobiidae; genus Amaurobius; species Amaurobius ferox. The sequence continues at coordinate 64,634,887 of OX578146.1, forward strand.
CTGTATTGTTTCATGTATACCTCATTCAATCGCTCTCTGCTAATAAAATATTTAACCCGACTGAAACTCACCCGTCGATATCCCTCACTGCACAATATTCAGAAAATCCTGGATAGTTATGGAAATATAAGAAGACTGCAAAACCAGATCGAATACGTTACTTCATTGAATGTTTTATTCCTTTATGGTATGTGTTTTGCTTCATCATTATATTTTGTCCACAAATGCAATAAGAAATGGAAATCTTTAGATGAGGTGGTTTTTTCCTTAACTGCAGTAACATTCAACGTATTATGGATAGTATTTTTCTCGACATGTGGTACTCTAGTGACTGATACATGGAAGAAGTGCAGGAATTTAGTCCAGGACTTGATTCAATTCCATGCAAAAGGATTTCCAGATGGCAAAGCGAGTGACATGTTATATTTGATAGCTCTTTTGGATGGGTCAAAGATGAATATGTCTTTCACCTGTTGGGGTATGTTTTCACTCAACTGGAACCTATTCATTAATATTGCTGGCTTGATCGTTACTATTGGAGTTTTGATGTAGTGGATATTCTGGGATAAATTTTGAGGACGCCATAAGAAACATATTTCTTCTGCATCGCACAAATGGATGAAACTTGGATTGTCATTGAAATAAACTGTGAAAAAGTTGCAAAGTTATTAAATGCAACAAAGTCGCAAAGTTATTAAATGGAACAATAGTTACAAAGTTAATAAATGTAACAAAGTTACAAAGTTACTAAATGGAGCAAGGTATTAGTTTTTAACAGCTGCTTTAGACGTATTTTGATTATGGAATGGAATTGATAAAATTTATAAACAGGCTTCTTTTTTCAGATTTGTGAATGATTGCAATAAATTACTTCTAGTTGCCAATATTTTGCTCCAAAAATTTTATTAATTTTTATATTACCTTACCAAAATTGTCACTACAAAGTAGCAGCACTTTGCAAACTGTTTTGTTTATCCACTTCCTTTAGAATTAATATACATATAATGTATTAATTTGAAACTCAAATGTTCAACAGAATTCTTGTACGCCGGCCTAGCTGAAAGTGCTCACGATTCACGAAGATCTCCTGGGATTAGTGAGTGCCAGCGAACAAGGGGCGTATTACGCCTGCGTAACAGGTGACACGATATAGATCGCTAAGCGAGCTCCTTCAAACTAGGTCCCACAACGAGTAGCAGGGAGTAGAGGAAGAAGCGAGTTACGGGGGTCGGCAAGCTTACCAAGCAGGGAATGAAGACGCCTCCCCTCCCCATTTAAAAGAACTATGAAAAAAAGATCAATTTTTATGAAATAGTTCAAACTATTGTAATGTTATTGATCTTTGATGATAATTACCATTTGATAAGCAGTGTATTTTTTCATCGCAAATTTATTTCTTAAAAAAATCTTATGTAAGCAAACCATGAGTTTTCCTTACATAGTTCAGTGGCGTAGCGTCCATTGAGGCTAAAAAGCTGAGCCTCCCCTATTTAAATTCAAGTTTAAAGAGTTTTTTAAACATACTTCTATTTATTATAATTTTTTTAATAACTTTGCAAATACATATGTATTTTTTAGAAAATTTTTACATTTTACTTGCTTAAAGTGACATGTTTCAAAGTATTTTTCCCATTCAAATGCATATTTTAATGTTTTAGAAGCTGAAGTCATCCAGCCTTCGGAGTCTATAAGGAGAGGCATGGTATTAAACCAACCCAACTGTTAAACTCCTCCCTAGCTGATTAACTAACATGTAAACTAGCCTTCAGAAAGGCGTGGCTATTGCTTTATCCATTTTTAGCCGTTTGTAAACAGTCAATAATTCAAAGAAAGAACATTTCTCTGGTAAGGCTAATGGATCCTCTATTTTGGGTCAAATGTGATTCTATTAATTAATATTCGCAGAAGATGATCATTATTTGTAATACCAAAGAATTTGAGCCATTTTTCACGAATATATGGCTAAGAGCCATACATAAGGCGAAGGTGCTATGTCATATCTTTATCATTACAGAAGCAAGCGTTAAATATAAATTTATTTACAAGACCATACTAACTATATTTACAGGAACATTGCGGAGTTTATATACAGGAATTTACATAACATGGCGCTACATCTCTTAGCGCGCGTGAACGTAGTCATCCGAATACGAACATTCGTATTGCTCTGATGAGAATGATCTGGGGCTAGCTTTTATGAGCCCGTGCAGAGGCGTTGCGCATGCGTCACATGCAAAGCAGAGTGTCTCAGGAGATCAAATAGCTGTGGAGAGTTTTATGCTAATCCTTGATCAGGAGATTTTATGCTAATCGCTGGAGGAGTGTCGCCTAAGTACACCCCCTCATCGTGAAAGAACTAGGAATCTGAAATGAACATGTCTTCCGTACCTGGTTGCTACCAAACAGTAGTGCGGACCCGACCTTCCTCACGGCTTACGGGGTTAGTTCCGTACCACTGAAAGTCGTCCACTGACGACTCAGCTGAGTCCAGGAAGGAAGACATGTGCTTTACGACCAGTCCGTCCGACCAAGAATCGACTCAACGCCAAAGATTAGCTGAAAGACTCAAGTACCACACACACCACACCCCCACGGAACAGCAGAGGATGCTGAACCATACCTGGTTACTGTAGAGGTAGAGGTGGAAGGAGTCGATTGATCAGAAACCGGTGTTGATGTTCCTTTTCCGTCCTCTAAGGGTTTTAGTAGAAATGCTGGATTCAATCGGTCAATGCAGATGTTGCTTTTTCGTCCGCAGATATCCACTGTGTGAAATTTGTCTGTGAATGCACATACTGGGAAAGGTCCATCATAAGGGGTCTGCAGCGGTCGTCGTACAAAGTCGTCTGCAGCGGTCGTCGTACAAAAACATGGGTAGACTTGGGAAGTTCCTTGTAGATAAGAACATCGTTTTTTGAATGACGCGAAGAAGGAACTGATCGTAGCCGTTGCATTTGTCGTCTTAATTGCAAAACGAATTCATGTGCATATTTTAGGATTTCCTTTAGTGATGTGTCACGTAGGAATTCACATGGCAATTGTAAGGATGGGAGTAAGTTAATTCTGCACTGGAAGCTTTTAGGTCTTCTTTAACTGAGGATTGGATTTCTAAAAGTATGCTTAGTAGTACATCTATCCAGCATTATGTTTCTTGGCAGCGTATTGTCGATTTGAGTTGGAAGTGAAAGCGTTCCACCATGGAATTTGCGTCAGAATGATATACTGACTTTTTGGTTTTTTGACTTCCTGAAAATCTCATCAAGTGATGAAATAGATCGCTTTCGAATTGCCATCCTTGGTCAGTGCTTATGATCTCGGGTACTCCTGAACGAGAAATCTAACCAGAATAGAATGCTTCTGATACTGTGGCTGCTGTTTGCTCCTTTAATGAAATGGCCTCAGGCCAATGTATGAAACGATCGACACAAGTGAGCAGGTATCGAAATCCCTTCGATACCGGTAAAGGTCCGACAATGTCGATGTGGACATGATGAAATCTGCAATTAGGTGTATTAAAATTTCCTAAAGGTGACTTTGTGTGTCGATGTATTTTTGCTTTTGGGCAGGCGATACACATACGACTCCGTTAGGCACAGTCCTTTCGGAGTGAAGGCCAAATGAATCCTTTCCGAAACATGTTCACTGCTCCTCAAACTCCTGGAGGTGTGAAACTTTTGCTTTCGAAAACTATGTTGTATGTACGGTCGAATTTCGCCTGTTGAAGTTTCACATTGAAGTATGGCACCTGATGGATCAATAGCAATACCTTTTAGTCGTAACGAAGGATAAGATTTTTTGAGATCTCTTAGTTCGTCTTCAGTTTGTACTTTTGCGATTGCTTCGTAATCAAGCACATTTGGTGTATGAATCTCTTCTATGCGAGAAATTGCGTCAGCTACTACATTTGATGAACCGGTAATGTATTGGATATTAGTTGTAAATTGACTAATATATTCCAGTTGTTTTAATTGACGTGAAGTCATCTTTCCGGTTCTTTGTTGAAACGCAAATGTAAGAGGTTTGTGATCAGTGCTTAAGATAAAATCTCTTCCTTCTACCTTATGCCGAAAATGCTTTACAGCAGAACATGCTGCGAGAAGTTTACGATCGTAAGCGCTGTACATACGTTCTGCGACATTTAGTTTGCGTGAAAAGAAAGCTAATGGGCACAGTTTTCCATTTTGCTTCTGTTGCAATGCCGATCCGATCGCCACTAATGATGTATCAACCGATAGTGAAAATTCACCATTTGTTGTAGGATAAGTTAATAGTGATGTATTTGAAAGTAAGTTTTTACATGCTTGAAAAGCAGTTTGTGTACTTTCGGTCTACTGTACTTGCGAAGTGTCGTGTGTTTCGTTTCCTGGAACTAGATCGTAAAGAACTGCTTGTGTTCCTGCAACTTGGGGTAAAAATCTATGGTAAAAGTTTAAAATCACTAAAAATATTCGTAAATCCAGCACAGTTTTTGGTAGTGGAAAATTTTGTATGGTAGATACTCTGGTAAAAGAGAAATGCCTTCTGCCGTAACCATATGTCCTAGGAATTTTACTCGGAATTGGCCAAAAATGCATTTGGAAGTATTTATTACTACTCCGTATTAAAGGATAATTATACACAAAATATAGAATTGGCCAAAAATGCATTTGGAAGTATTTATTACTACTCTATTAAAGGATAATTATACACAAAATATAGAAGGGCGCGGTAGCCCATTGGTTAGCGCGCTGGAGTTGCACTCGGTAGGCCCGGGTTCGATTCCAGTCACTGCCAAAACTGCCGCCGTGTTCATGCGGAGTACGATCACGTTAAACATGTGGGTCCGAAAGTCCTTCCGAGAGGTTGGTGGTAGGGGAAGGAGGGTACGGTCCCTGTGGATGCCTCCCCCACTGGGTTCCGGTCTAAATTGGGTGGCACTTCCCGACCGTCCAAACAGTTACCTTACACCTTTCTGGTAGGTCGGACGGTCTGGGTTTCAACAACAACACAAAATATAGAATTGGCCAAAAATGCATTTGGAAGTATTTATTACTACTCCGTATTAAAGGATAATTATACACAAAATATAGAATTGGCCAAAAATGCATTTGGAAGTATTTATTACTACTCCGTATTAAAGGATAATTATACACAAAATATAGAATTGGCCAAAAATGCATTTGGAAGTATTTATTACTACTCCATATTGCGAAAAACGCTCACATACTATGAGCAGGGACGAAGCGAGGAAATTTTATTGGGGGGGGGGGTTAATGCTCCGATTTGCCGACTTATATGTACCATGAGAAATCGAATATTATTTTCAGGGGTGGCGCCAAAGGAGGGTCCAGGGCCCCCCGCAGGGGACGTTATGCCCCTCTATTGGGGCAAAAATTTAACGCTACAAACAACGCATATCCATCAGCTCCTCCCCTGACTATTTTAGAAACGACGTCCTTGCAACATCTGTTTTCAAACCTTTTTCTTTAATAAAATATACTAAAGATAATTTATTCTCTAATACCAAAGAAATTTAGACATTTAAACATTCAACATACAAACTATTTCCAATGTGTAAGTAATTTAGTAGATTAATTGTTTTGCGCACGTTAATTTGTGAGCAAGATACATTTTTTCCAAGAATCCCAAATTACTGTGTTTTTTCAATTTTATCTATAAATTTCTTTGTTTTAAAGCTGTTATATGCGTTTTGCCCTCCATTGGAAATCTATATAAATAAAAATGAAAATCTGTCTGTCTGTCTGTCTGTCTGTCTGTCTGTCTGTCTGTTTGTCACACCATCACGGGAGAACGGCTGAACCGAATTTGATGAAATTTTGTGGGTAGTCCAGAAATAGCCCCACTTAAAATTATATCCGTGTTTTGAGTTTCTACGACCAGTGGTTCTCGAGATATTAGTAAAAAACGAAATTTTCGTTTGTCTCATCATCACGGAAAAACGGCTGAACCGAATTTAATGAAATTTGGTGAATAGCCTTGAAATATCCCCCCATAAACTTTGTCCAAGTTTCGAGTTTCTAAGACCTGGGGTTGTCGAGATATTAATGAAAAACGGAACTTTTTCCTAGGAGTTCTACTCCCTAACTCCGTGGTTTATCCAAACGAAAAGCTTGAAAATCGTTTGAAAGTGAATTAAAATTTAATCTCTGAGTTTGATGGGAGATTTTTTGCGTTAATTAGTCACTTTCTGAAAACATGAATTGTTTGAAACATGATTTAAAGGGGAAATCTATCTCCATGGTTCATGGTTTATTTAAAACAAGCTTTTACGGAACAATGAGAAGTATAGAGAAATCAAAATCGTTATTTAATTTCGCAGTTTATGTTATAAGACATGACATATTTAACATGTTATAAGATTCTATCTTATATCATATTACTCAGAAACGCAATTAAATTAAATCTGTCTGTTAATTTTAATAATTATTTTTTCGATTTGAATAATAAATAAATGGATATAAAAATATATTTTAGAAAAGAACGATTTGATTTTTCTTATAGCATTTTTGACTGGATAATATCAATTACGGTCTTCAGGTTTAAAAATTATTATTATTTATATTTTCGGGGATTATTGATTCAAGGACTATTGATATTTTCAAGTTATTATGCAATTATTTTATCATGACAAAAATTGTTTAAACTCATATATTGTATGTTGTACGAATCTTCTACAAATACACGTGTATATCTTTTAATCTACGAGAATATAAGTAGTACAGGTATATTGACATATGTTTTGATATATATTGGCATATATTGGAATCAATTACGACCTTCTGGTATAAAGAGTACGGATATTATTGATGTTTTCAATTTATTACGTCATCTCTTTTATTTTGGCAAATATTTTTGAGACGCATATTGTAATACGGGTAATCTTCTACTAACACATTGGCATATTTTCTGATCTGCGACAATATAATTAGTACGGGGTTGCATATATTCATTCAATTCCTATTTTTTCTTCTGTAAATTTGCTTACAAAAGGGGGCAGGATGTTTTATTCTTCAGATCTGATCGTGAAGATAATTTTGCATAGTGAGAACATATATTCTTAAACTTCTCTTTAGGAGCAATAAATTTAATATTTTAACAGAATTTGCACATGATTGCGAACTTTAAGTTTCTTTAAATTATACACTCCGTACGAATAACGGGTGTGCTGTTAGTGGTTAATAAATTTTAACATTTTAGGAGGATATATCATGTTGCTCGGCATCGCAATTAAATTAAATGTGTTTGTTAATGTTTTTATTATTTTTTTTCGATTTAAATAATAAATAAATGGATAAATGGATATAAAAGTATATCTTATGAATGGACGGTTTGATTTTTCTTTTAATTATATTAATTGCTGACTGCGTACATCAATTTCATTTATTTTGGCAAAGAGTTTTCAAGCTTATATCGTATTTAGCTACTAAACTCATATATTGTGTTTAGCCAATAAATTCATATAGCCGATTGTTGAAACAGAAAAAGAGTAGAGCGGGTATATCTTCTAATACAATTGTAGTGTTTTCATTTAGTATATTGAAACGGGATAAGAATGTTTCATTCAGATCTGCAAATTCAAAGCTACGAATTTGGAGGGATATCGCTAATTTGACAACTTTTCTTAAACTTTGCCAAATTGACGGAAATGTCGCCAAATTGATATAAACGACACACAAACAGCTGCCCCGGCCGTCCAACTAGTTACTCTAAGTCCTCAGGACGAGTCGGACGGTCTGGGTCTTCAACACAAACAGCTGCCATAAACCTTCGGGTTGGTCGTGTGGCTTGGGTCTTCTACATATCAATGAAATTTTTTTTTGTTTTGTTAGAAGAGAGCACTGAAATGATGTTTGGTTAGCATTTATCTGTCAGACCAATCATCCTACTTAGTAATACATTTAGCGAATTTTTAAAATGTCACCACATTGATAAAAATGTTTTCAAATCTATAAAAATATCTTAAAATTGATAAAATGGCGCTACATAAATGATATTAATTGTTTTTTTGTTAGGAAATAGTATTGTGATGATATTTCGTCAATTTGTCGCAAAGTGGAACTGTCAGTTCTACAGTCCCACTTGGCGATAAATTTGGCAATTTTTTAAAATGTCGCTAATTTGATGAAACTGTCGCCAAATGTTCCATAGAAATATAACTATTTAGACGATATTTTTCTACCAATTTATTTGAAGCAAGCTTCAAATCCGCTTAGCAACGGATTTAAATCCAATGTGTTTATGCGGCAGACGATTTTTATTAAATCCTTTCCGATTTGAATAATGAAGATATGTATATAAAATAAATTTCATTGCCATTTCATTTTGGACTGGATAATATCAATTATACTCTTCAGGTTTAAACATTATTATTATTGATATTTTCCGGAATTATTGATTCAGTGATTATTGATATTTTTAAGTTATTACGCCATTGTTTTATTGCGCAAAAATTGCTGACACTCGCATATTGTACGTTGTACGAGTAATCTTCTAGGAATGCACGGGTATATCTTCTAACCTACGAGAATATAAGTAGTACAGGTATATTGGCATATATATTGGCATATATATTGGAATCAAGTACAGTCTTCTGGTATGAAGATTAAGGGGATTAATTATATATTCAATTTATTACGTCGTCTGTTGTATTTTACCAAAAAACATTTGAGACTCATATTGCAAAACGGGTAATCTTCTACTAATAATCGGACATTATAAGTAGTACGTGTATATCTTCCCATATAATTTTAGCACTTTAATTTTGACATATATTGGAATAAATGACTGTCTTCAGATTAAAAGATTACGGGCTTATTGGTATTTTCAATTTATACATGTAATCTACTAATACAGGTTATATTTTCTAATATTCGCGTATATAATTAGTACGGGTCCCATACAATTTTAATGCTTTTATTTTGCATATATTGATTCAATTCCATATTTTTTTTTATATTTGCTTACATAAGGGGTCCAAGATGTTTTATTCTTCAGATATGTCCATGAAGATAATTTTATATAGCGAGAACAGAGATTCTTAAACTTCTTTTTAGGAGCATTATATTAAATATTTTAACAGAATATTTTGATTAAACATGTCATTTAGTATACTATAAGAATTTGCGCATGATTATGAATTTCAAGTTTCTTTATATTATATACTCCGTACGAAGAACGGGTATGGTGCTAGTCTATATAAATAAAAATGAAAATCTGTCTGTCTGTCTGTCTGTTTGTCACACCATCACGGGAGAACGGCTGAACCGAATTTGATGAAATTTTGTGGGTAGCCCAGAAATAGCCCCACTTAAAATTATATCCGTGTTTTGAGTTTCTACGACCAGTGGTTCTCGAGATATTAGTAAAAAACGAAATTTTCGTTTGTCTCATCATCACGGAAAAACAGCTAAACCGAATTTAATGAAATTTGGTGAATAGCCTTGAAATATCCCCCCATAAATTTTGTCCAAGTTTCGAGTTTCTAAGACCTGGGGTTGTCGAAATATTAATGAAAAACGGAACTTTTTCCTAGGAGTTCTACTCCCTAACTCCGTGGTTTATCCAAACGAAAAGCTTGAAAATCGTTTGAAAGTGAATTAAAATTTAATCTCTGAGTTTGATGGGAGATTTTTTGCGTTAATTAGTCACTTTCTGAAAACATGAATTGTTTGAAACATGATTTAAAGGGGAAATCTATCTCCATGGTTCATGGTTTATTTAAAACAAGCTTTTACGGAACAATGAGAAGTATAGAGAAATCAAAATCGTTATTTAATTTCGCAGTTTATGTTATAAGACATGACATATTTAACATGTTATAAGATTCTATCTTATATCATGTTACTCAGAAACGCAATTAAATTAAATCTGTCTGTTATTTTAATAATTATTTTTTCGATTTGAATAATAAATAAATGGATATAAAAATATATTTTAGAAAAGAACGATTTGATTTTTCTTATAGCATTTTTGACTGGATAATATCAATTACGGTCTTCAGGTTTAAAAATTATTATTATTTATATTTTCGGGGATTATTGATTCAAGGATTATTGATATTTTCAAGTTATTATGCAATTATTTTATTATGACAAAAATTGTTTAAACTCATATATTGTATGTTGTACGAATCTTCTACAAATACACGTGTATATCTTTTAATCTACAAGAATATAAGTAGTACAGGTATATTGACATATGTTTTGATATATATTGGCATATATTGGAATCAATTACGACCTTCTGGTATAAAGAGTACGGATATTATTGATGTTTTCAATTTATTACGTCATCTCTTTTATTTTGGCAAATATTTTTGAGACGCATATTGTAATACGGGTAATCTTCTACTAACACATTGGCATATTTTCTGATCTGCGACAATATAATTAGTACGGGGTTGCATATATTCATTCAATTCCTATTTTTTCTTCTGTAAATTTGCTTACAAAAGGGGGCAGGATGTTTTATTCTTCAGTTCTGATCGTGAAGATAATTTTGCATAGTGAGAACATATATTCTTAAACTTCTCTTTAGGAGCAATAAATTTAATATTTTAACAGAATTTGCACATGATTGCGAACTTTAAGTTTCTTTAAATTATACACTCCGTACGAATAACGGGTGTGCTGTTAGTGGTTAATAAATTTTAACATTTTAGGAGGATATATCATGTTGCTCGGCATCGCAATTAAATTAAATGTGTTTGTTAATGTTTTTATTATTTTTTTTCGATTTAAATAATAAATAAATGGATAAATGGATATAAAAGTATATCTTATGAATGGACGGTTTGATTTTTCTTTTAATTATATTAATTGCTGACTGCGTACATCAATTTCATTTATTTTGGCAAAGAGTTTTCAAGCTTATATCGTATTTAGCTACTAAACTCATATATTGTGTTTAGCCAATAAATTCATATAGCCGATTGTTGAAACAGAAAAAGAGTAGAGCGGGTATATCTTCTAATACAATTGTAGTGTTTTCATTTAGTATATTGAAACGGGATAAGAATGTTTCATTCAGATCTGCAAATTCAAAGCTACGAATTTGGAGGGATATCGCTAATTTGACAACTTTTCTTAAACTTTGCCAAATTGACGGAAATGTCGCCAAATTGATATAAACGACACACAAACAGCTGCCATAAACCTTCGGGTTGGTCGTGTGGCTTGGGTCTTCTACATATCAATGGAATTTTTTTTTGTTTTGTTAGAAGAGAGTACTGAAATGATGTTTGGTTAGCATTCATCTGTCAGACCAACCATCCTACTTAGTAATACATTTAGCGAATTTTTAAAATGTCACCAAATTCATAAAAATGTTTTCAAATCTATAAAAATATCTTGAAATTGATAAAATTGCGCTACATAAATGATATTAATTGTTTTTTGTTAGGGGATAGTATTGTGATGATATTTCGTCAATTTGTCGCAAAGTGGAACTGTCAGTTCTACAGTCCCACTTGGCGATAAATTTGGCGATTTTTTAAAATGTCGCTAATTTGACGAAACTGTCGCCAAATGTTCCATAGAAATATAACTATTTAGACGATATTTTTTCTACCAATTTATTTGAAGCAAATGATATCATGTCGCTTAGCAACGGATTTAAATCCAATGTGTTTATGCGGCAGACGATTTTTATTAAATCCTTTCCGATTTGAATAATGAAGATATGTATATAAAATAAATTTCATTGTCATTTCATTTTGGACTGGATAATATCAATTATACTCCTCAGGTTTAAACATTATTATTATTGATATTTTCCGGAATTATTGATTCAGGGATTATTGATATTTTTAAGTTATTACGCCATTGTTTTATTGCGGCAAAATAAGAATACTATAAGAATTTGGGCATGATTATGAATTTCAAGTTTCTTTATATTATATACTCCGTACGAAGAACGGGTATGCTGCTAGTCTATATAAATAAAAATGAAAATCTGTCTGTCTGTCTGTCTGTTTGTCACACCATCACGGGAGAACGGCTGAACCGAATTTGATGAAATTTTGTGGGTAGCCCAGAAATAGCCCCACTTAAAATTATATCCGTGTTTTGAGTTTCTACGGCCAGTGGTTCTCGAGATATTAGTAAAAAACGAAATTTTCGTTTGTCTCATCATCACGGAAAAACGGCTGAACCGAATTTAATGAAATTTGGTGAATAGCCTTGAAATATCCCCCCATAAATTTTGTTCAAGTTTCGCGTTTCTAAGACCTGGGGTTGTCGAGATATTAATGACAAACGGAGCTTTTTCCTAGGAGTTCTACTCCCTAACTCCGTGGTTTATCCAAACGAAAAGCTTGAAAATCGTTTGAAAGTGAATTAAAATTTAATCTCTGAGTTTGATGGGAGATTTTTTGCGTTAATTAGTCACTTTCTGAAAACATGAATTGTTTGAAACATGATTTAAAGGGGAAATCTATCTCCATGGTTCATGGTTTATTTAAAACAAGCTTTTACGGAACAATGAGAAGTATAGAGAAATCAAAATCGTTATTTAATTTCGCAGTTTATGTTATAAGACATGACATATTTAACATGTTATAAGATTCTATCTTATATTATGTTACTCAGAAACGCAATTAAATTAAATCTGTCTGTTAATTTTAATAATTATTTTTTCGATTTGAATAATAAATAAATGGATATAAAAATATATTTTAGAAAAGAACGATTTGATTTTTCTTATAGCATTTTTGACTGGATAATATCAATTACGGTCTTCAGGTTTAAAAATTATTTTTATTATTTATATTTTCGGGGATTATTGATTCAAGGATTATTGATATTTTCAAGTTATTATGCAATTATTTTATTATAACAAAAATTGTTTAAACTCATATATTGTATGTTGTACGAATCTTCTACAAATACACGTGTATATCTTTTAATCTACGAGAATATAAGTAGTACAGGTATATTGACATATGTTTTGATATATATTGGCATATATTGGAATCAATTACGACCTTCTGGTATAAAGAGTACGGATATTATTGATGTTTTCAATTTATTACGTCATCTCTTTTATTTTGGCAAATATTTTTGAGACGCATATTGTAATACGGGTAATCTTCTACTAACACATTGGCATATTTTCTGATCTGCGACAATATAATTAGTACGGGGTTGCATATATTCATTCAATTCCTATTTTTTCTTCTGTAAATTTGCTTACAAAAGGGGCCAGGATGTTTTATTCTTCAGATCTGATCGTGAAGATAATTTTGCATAGTGAGAACATATATTCTTAAACAATGTCTTTAGGAGCAATAAATTTAATATTTTAACAGAATTTGCACATGATTGCGAACTTTAAGTTTCTTTAAATTATACACTCCGTACGAATAACGGGTGTGCTGTTAGTGGTTAATAAATTTTAACATTTTAGGAGGATATATCATGTTGCTCGGCATCGCAATTAAATTAAATGTGTTTGTTAATGTTTTTATTATTTTTTTTCGATTTAAATAATAAATAAATGGATAAATGGATATAAAAGTATATCTTATGAATGGACGGTTTGATTTTTCTTTTAATTATATTAATTGCTGACTGCGATCAATTTCATTTATTTTGGCAAAGAGTTTTCAAGCTTATATCGTATTTAGCTACTAAACTCATATATTGTGTTTAGCCAATAAATTCATATAGCCGATTGTTGAAACAGAAAAAGAGTAGAGCGGGTATATCTTCTAATACAATTGTAGTGTTTTCATTTAGTATATTAAAACGGGAAAAGAATGTTTCATTTAGATCTGCAAATTCAAAGCTACGAATTTGGAGGGATATCGCTAATTTGACAACTTTTCTTAAACTTTGCCAAATTGGCCGAAATGTCGCCAAATTGATATAAACGACACACAAACAGCTGCCATAAACCTTCGGGTTGGTCGTGTGGCTTGGGTCTTCTACATATCAATGAAATTTTTTTTTGTTTTGTTAGAAGAGAGTACTGAAATGATGTTTGGTTAGCATTTATCTGTCAGACCAACCATCCTACTTAGTAATACATTTAGCGAATTTTTAAAATGTCACCAAATTGATAAAAATGTTTTCAAATCTATAAAAATATCTTGAAATTGATAAAATTGCGCTACATAAATGATATTAATTGTTTTTTGTTAGGGGATAGTATTGTGATGATATTTCGTCAATTTGTCGCAAAGTGGAACTGTCAGTTCTACAGTCCCACTTGGCGATAAATATGGCGATTTTTTAAAATGTCGCTAATTTGACGAAACTGTCGCCAAATGTTCCATAGAAATATAACTATTTAGACGATATTTTTTCTACCAATTTATTTGAAGCAAATGATATCATGTCGCTTAGCAACGGATTTAAATCCAATGTGTTTATGCGGCAGACGATTTTTATTAAATCCTTTCCGATTTGAATAATGAAGATATGTATATAAAATAAATTTCATTGCCATTTCATTTTGGACTGGATAATATCAATTATACTCTTCAGGTTTAAACATTATTATTATTGATATTTTCCGGAATTATTTATTCAGGGATTATTGATATTTTTAAGTTATTACGCCATTGTTTTATTGCGGCAAAAATTGCTGACACACGCATATTGTACGTTGTACGAGTAATCTTCTAGGAATGCACGGGTATATCTTCTAACCTACGAGAATATAAGTATTACAGGTATATTGGCATATATTTTGACATATATTGGCATATATATTGGAATCAAGTACAGCCTTCTGGTATGAAGATCAAGGGGTTTAATGATATTTTCAATTTATTACGTCATCTGTTGTATTTTGCCAAAAACATTTGAGACTCATATTGTAATACGGGTAATCTTCTACTAATAATCGGACATTATAAGTAGTACGTGTATATCTTCCCATATAATTTTAGCACTTTAATTTTGACATATATTGGAATAAATGACTGTCTTCAGATTTAAAGATTACGGGTTTATTGGTATTTTCAATTTATACATGTAATCTACTAATACAGGTTATATTTTCTAATATTCGCGTATATAATTAATACGTGTCCCATACAATTTTAACGCTTTTATTTTGCATATATTGATTCAATTCCATATTTTTTTTATATTTGCTTACATAAGGGGTCCAAGATGTTTTATTCTTCAGATATGTCCATGAAGATAATTTTATATAGCGAGAACAGAGATTCTTAAACTTCTTTTTAGGAGATTCTTAAACTTCTTTTTCTCGTATTATATACTCCGTACGAAGAACGGGTATGCTGCTAGTCTATATAAATAAAATTGAAAATTTGTCTGTGTGTCTGTTTGTCCCGTCATCACGGGAGAACGCCTGAACCGAATTTGATGAAATTTTGTAGGTAGCCTGGAAATAGCCCCACTTAAAATTTAGTCCATGCTTGGAGATTCTGCGATCAGTGGTTCTCGAGATATTAGTAAAAAACGAAATTTTCGTTTGTCTCATCATCACGGGAGAACGGCTGAATCGAATTTGATGAAATTTTGTAGATAGCCTTGAAATAGCCCCCAATAAATTTAGCCCAAGTTTCGAGTATCTAAGACCAGTGGTTGTCGAGATATTGATGAAAAACGAAACTTTTTCCTAGGAGTTCTACTCTCTAACTCGGTGGTTTATCTAAACGAATAGCTTGAAAATCGTTTGAAAGTTAATTAAAACTGTATCTCTGAGTTTGATAGGAGATTTTTTGTGCTAATTAGTCACTTTCTGAAAACATGAATTGTTTGAAATATGATTTAAATGGGAAATCTATCTCCTTGGTTTATTTTTCACAAGCTTTTACTGAACAATGAAAAGTATAAAGAAATAAAAATGGTTATTTAATTTCGCAGTTTATGAGGAAGATTCTATATTATATCATGTTGCTCAGAAACGCAATTAAATTAAATCTATCTGTTAATTTTAATTATTATTTTTTCGATTTGAATAATAAATAAATGGATATAAAAATATATTTTAGAAAAGAACGATTTGATTTTTCTTATAGCAGTTTTGATTGGATAATATCAATTACGGTCTTCAGGTTTAATTATTAACGTTATTATTATTAATATTTTCGGGGACTATTGATTCAGGGATTATTGATATTTTCAAGTTATTATACAATTGTTTTAATATGACAAAAATTGTTTAAACTCATATATTGTACGTTGTACGAATAATCTTCTACAAATACACGGGTATATCTTCTTATATATATCTTCTCCGGCCACACAATTTGTTACCATAAACCCCTGGGTTGGTCGTGTGGTCTGGGTCTTCTTCTACGGGTATATCTTCTAATCTACGAGAATATACATAAGTAGTACAGGTATATTGGCATATGTTTTGATATATATTGGCATATATTGGAATCGATTACGACCTTCTGGTATAAAGAGTAAGGGGATTATTGATATTTTCAATTTATTACGTCATTTCTTTTATTTTGGCAAAGATTTTTGAGACTCATATTGTAATACGGGTAATCTACTAACACACTGGCATATTTTCTAATCTGCGGCAATATAATTAGTACGGGGTTACATATATTGATTCAATTCCTTTTTTTGTAAATTTGCTTACAAAAGGGGCGAGGATGTTTTATTCTTCAGATCTGCCCGTGAAAATAATTTTGCATAGTGAGAACAGATATTCTTAAACTTCTCTTTAAGAGCAATAAATTCAATATTTTAACAGAATTTGCACATGATTGCGAATTATAAGTTTCTTTATATTATTTACTCCGTACGAAGAACGGGTATGCTGCTAGTTTTTAATATGATCTGAAATGACGACATGTGTACCATGAATAATCGAATATTTTGTTGTCGGCATATCACAGTGATGCAATCTTTGTTTCGGATTGGCGAATTTGCCGACTTTTTCTTTTCCGTCCGGCATTGGGGAGTGAGTCACCCCCCCCCCCCCCCAGTCGCGACGTGCCTGACTATGAGTAAGTGCTCTTGGTGTTTGACTTCGTTTTCTGAAGCGATTAAGCAATTGTCGATATATATAAAACAAAATTCTAAATCATGTAAGACTTCGTGCATGAATCTTTGAAAGGTTTGCACAAACCTGCGTTGCACAAACCGAATGACATACAGAAATTCAAACAGTCCGAACGGCGTTATCACCTCTGTTTTCGGGACATCATCTTTTTCCACAGGGATTTGGTAGTATGCTCGTACCAAATCAAGCGTAGAAAATATCTTTTTATTTTCAAGGTTCTGTGCAAAATCGTGGATATGAGCTATTGGATAATGATCTGGAATTGTTACGGAATTTCGTTTTTTGTAAACTCGCCATACTCGAAATCCACAGTCTTTTTTGGGCACGACGTGAATGGCTTACCCATGAGCATTTTGATCGTCTACGTCGCCTTGTCATTGTAGAAATTCGAATTCTTTTTTGATAGCTCTTGTCTGGAGCTAAATGTCTTGCTTCTGCATGAACTGGAGGTCCTCGAGTTTGAATGCAGTGGGTTGTATTGTGCTTTACTGACTGCAGGGTATTTGACTGAGTCAAATTTGGATATTGCTTTAGCAACTGAGTGTAAGGTGAATTGTTGTTGTAAGTCCTAGTGAGGGTATCTGCGTCATGCTTCCTTTGATAACTTTAGTACAACTATCGATTAATCTTGGATTTTCCATGCCGACAAGTAATCCGAATGTTTCTATGAAGTCAACTCCTAAAATTGTTCGAGAAACATCGGCAATTATAAAATCCCAAACAAATTTTCTATGAAATCAAAATTTTGCTATCAGTTGTTTTGTTCCAAATGTTTTGATCTTGGTACCGTTTGCTGTGTATAACTGCAATTCTTTTTTTTTTTTTTTACTGTGGCAGTATGCCCGTTGCTTACAAGAACTGATATCATAGCGCTGCTGTCGACTAGAAACTTTATACGAGGTAGCTTGTTATATAGGAATAAGGGACTGTATTCAAGGCTTCTATGCATCGTCGTTGAAATGATAGAACCACCTAGTTTTCCGTCTGACATTTGCATGGTTTTGCACACTTGCGAACTTGTTCTTGAAATTTTTTGTGATACCTACAAACATCGTTTTTCCTGGATTTCAAGCAATATCTTGTTTGCGGTTGATATCTTGATTTTGATCGAGATTGTTTAAGTTGCTCTGCGGTTTTCGTTAGGTTTGCAACTTAGCTTCTAAGCGCAAAATATGGCTATTCTTTACTACTTCTGATATAGTAATTGAAGTTGAAACATCGCAGATTTTTTCCGCCATTTCTGAAATGTTTTTCAGTGGTTCTGAACAAATTGATAAGATTTGTTGTATATGAACTGGTAATTGTTGAAAGAATTAGTGCGAAGTACATCTTAGACTACACTTGTTCCGACAAGATCTTGCATTTCCGAAGTAAATGACTTGGTTTTCTGTCTCCTAACTGCAATTTTTGCAAAAAGGTGCGAAGTTTTGTGGCTTCAGAATCTGGAAAGTGCGAAATTATCCTTTTTTTTTCAAAGCAGAATAAGGTTCATTTTCAGCAGGTGTGCGAATTAGATCTGTAACATGAGTCAATATATCACAATCTAGTGCTGCAATTACGCAATGAAATTTTGTTTTTTCATCTACGATTCCGGCAACCAGGAATTAAGAGTCCAGGTGCAAAAATCATAAATCTGAGTTTGTTTTCCAGAACGGAGGTGCTTTGAAAGCAACTTTTGAGAGTTCAACAGAACTAGAACCTTCTTTTGAAGCAAACTGAAGCATTTATTGCGTCGTTGACTGGGGTCAAAAGAATTTCAGTAGTCTCAGTTGTAGACATATTGCATTAGGAACTGAACACTTACTTTTTTTTTCAGAACTCGCCTAAATTAAAGTAGATACTCACATAATTTGAAGAATCACGTCTCCGGTAAGTTGGAGTTTTCATGTCTCATGCAAATTTAATTGGAGTCGTCATGTTTCAGGGAAGTTGGAGCCATCACATCTCAGGGGTCACCACTCTTTGGCGAAGGGCCATACATAAGGCGAAGGTGCGATGTCGTATCTTTATCATTACAGAAACAAGCATAAAATATAAATTTATTTACAAGAACATACTAACTATATTTACAGGAACATTACTTAGTTTATATACAGGAATTTACATAGCATGGCGCTACATCTTAACGCGCGTAAACGAAATCATCCGAATACGAATGTCCATATCGCTTTGATGAGAATGTTCTGGGGCTGGCTTTTATGAGCCAGTGCAGAGGAGTTGCGCATGCGTCACATGCAAAGTAAAGAGTCTCGTGAGAGTCTGAGGAGAATTTTATGCTAATCCTTGATCTTGAGGCTTTATGCTAATCGCTGAAGGAGTATCGTCTTAAATAAACTAGCATTTACCCCACTTTAAAATATATCAAGATGCAGAAATATAATAATAATGACTACTATTAAACTTAAGTACTTTGCAAAGTAGACTTACCTCTTTATATCGGCATCAATATGGCGAAGCATCCGTTTGCTTATTTGAGAATTTCAGAAAGAATAAATTTGATTTCCTTTAAAAAATCCCATGTTACACGAGAATTTCAGTTAGACAAAAGTGGTTGATAATTTTCTAGCAGAGTTTTAGCATATTGTAATTAAAAAATATTTTGAAGTTTTCATAGTACAGTATTTGTAAATAATTATTATACAATATAATTTAAGGCCATTGTTGACTATAGTGATTTTCAACTAAGCTTATGTTCCAGATTTCTCACCAATTTTCTGTTCACTCTTTCATACATGGACGAACGTAAAACGTTTTTTGAGGCGATTGATTTGACAGTGAGGTGATTGATTGATTTTGAGGCGATTGATTGACATAGGCGATTGATTTTCACGTTCCTTATATAGATAGGCGATTGATTTATACTTTCCCTGCAATACATGGTTACGTATAGGGAAAGTATTGGAATCATGCCGAAAATCACAACTCGAGTTTTCGACGGATCTACACGTTTCGAGACCTCTAGAATACGAAAAAACTATTTTTAGCGTGACGTCTGTGTGTGTGTTAAGGCTCCTCTATATACGAGCTGACTCATCAAGCATATTGAAGCCCACCATAGCTGGATGCGCAATCCATTAGCATTAACTCTATTCGTATTTTTAATTTAGGAAGTATAATTGAACTAATTATGGGTGGTTGTTCTGCACCGAACTGCTCTAATCATTCTAAAAAGGGTTTTAGGCTATTTCGCTTTTCTAGAAACGAAGAAAGAAGAAAACAATGGCTAATAAATAATTGGATACCCGATAGTGGAGCATACTTGTGCGAACTAAGTTCTACAATATTCTAATTGAAACGTCTTTTTTCATATAAAGTATTTATTTTAAACACATGTTTCATAATTTCTGTAACTGTAGTATGGAACCCTATGGGCTTCAATATGCTTGATAAGTCAGCCTGTAGTAGAGGAGCTCTAGTGTGTGTCTGTGCAATGTATGTATCCACTCTAACTCAAAAACTTATGGACCGAATTTCATAAAATTTGGTAGGTAAGTCACTTGGGTATGACCCTGGTGCTGATTAGTTTTTGGTACGATTCGCAAAAACAGAACCCGCCTTTTATGCAAAATGGCCCGTAAAAATTTCATGTATCCACTCTAGCTAAAATACTAATTGACCAAATTTCACAAAATTTGGTAGATAAGTTACTTGTACGATACTCTGGTGCTGATTAGATTTTGGTATTAATCGGAAAAGAACACCTGCCTTTTTTTGCGAAATGGCCCGCAAAAATGTCATGTATCCACTCTAACTAAAATACTAATTGACCAAATTTCACGAAATTTGATAGATAAGTTACTTGAGGGATATGGTGCTGATTAGATTTTGGTGTTATTCGGAAAAGAACAACCTGCCTTTTTTTACGAAATGGCCCTCAAAAATAGCAAAATCTAAAAAAAAAGCTACGTATGTTCAAATATATCAATTAAATGCTTGTTTTATACGGAATTTTTTATGAGGAAAATAATAAGAACAACTCTATTACTCTAGTGCTAACCATTCTCGAGATATTTGAGATTTTTTGCATTTAGTTATGTCACTTTTAGAAAAATGTCTAATTACCAAATAAAAACAGAAATTGAATTAAAAATGCAAATTTAGTGTTATTTTGTGGAATTAAACTCAATTTAATGAATTATTAAAGACTAGCCGCCTTTGGCGACCAGCCTGTTCGCTACCCTTGAAAATTCTGACCGTGGCAAATTCTAACCGTGGCACACTCGCTGGCGCGACCTACCAGAAGGAACGACCTACCAGGAAGTGCCACCCAATTTAGACAGGAACTCAGTGGGGGAGGCATCCACAGGGACCGTACCCTCCTTCCCCTACCACCAACCTCTCGGAAGGACTTACGGTCCCGCATGTTTAACGTGATCGTACTAAGCCTGAACACGGCGGCAGTTTTGGCAGTGGCGGGAATCGAACCCGGACCTACCTAGTGCAAATCCCGCGCGCTAACCACTGGGCTACCGCGCCCTCCGCGACAATCTCCATAACCTTCTTTTTATTCACCCAATTTAGACCGGAACCCAGTAGGGGAGGCATCCACAGGGTCCGTACCCTCCTTTCTCTACCAACAACCTCTCGGAAGGACTTACGGATCCACATGTTTAACGTGATCGTACTCCGCGTGAAAATGGCAGCAGTTTTGGCAGTGGCGGCAATCGAACCCTAGCCTACCGAGTGCAATTCCCGCGCGCCAACCACTGGGCTACCGCGCCCTCCGCGACAATCTCCATAACCTTCTTTTTATTCACCCAATTTAGACCGGAACCCAGTGGGAAAATCATCCACAGGGTGCGTACCCTCCTTCCTCTACCACCAACCTCTCGGAAGGACTTACGGACCCACATGTTTAACGTGATCGTACTCCGCGTGAACACGGCAGCAGTTTTGTCAGTGGAGGGAATCGAACCCGGGCCTACCGAGTGAAATTCCCGCACGCTAACCACTGGGCTACCGCGCCCTCCGCGACAATCTCCATAACTTTCTTTTTATTCACCCAATTTGGACCAGGACCCAGTGGGGGAGGCATCCACAGAGACCGTACCCTCCTTTCCCTGCCACCAACCTCTCGGAAGGAATTATCGACCCATATGTTTAAGGTGATCGTACTCCGCATCAGTGGCGGGAATCGAACCCAGGCCTACCGAGTGCAATTCTCGCGCGCTAACTTCCCGCGCGCTGATTTAAATTTATAACGACCATATGCTAGGCTCTTAATTCCACCATCCACGTTCCATCGTTCCATCATTTAAAATAGCCATAAAATTAAAATATCCATTTAAAATATCTATAAATTAAAATATCCATAAATTAAAATATCCATTTAAAATAAAAAAATCAACCATATCGTTCCACCAATCCATAAATATAATAATTTCAAATACATCACCACAATTCAAACCACCATAATTCAATCATTTAAATTATTTAAAATATCCATTTAAAAATATCCATTTAAAATATCATATAAATATAATAATTTCGCCCGATGTATACAACACTTATGCTCGTAATTCAGTTAAAACCGAAAGCGCGGTCTCCATGGAGACGGGGAAGAAACTAATGCGGATGGGGGGAAAATGCAGTTGAGGAACTGAGCCGGTAGCCGACAAATTTAAAATCATGGCGTCTTTAAAATTACCATCCTGAAGGCAATTTTCATTATTTCTGGACCAGATTGGACTTGTAAGAATGCCAGATGTTTGACCTTTCTGAAAATGTAAATTATTAGTCGAAATTATGAGTACTTTTCACGATGCGAGAATTTAAAAACCAAAAATCGTTTTCTTGAGCAAAAAGTGACTTTTGTTTTAAAATCTTTAAAAAATATTAGAAATCGAAATTCAGATTTGAAATTGATATATTTTTACTCGAAATTCTCTGCTCTTTCCGATGGTGTAATTTGTTTTTTTCTACGATGTCTGGATCGTGGAGAAAAAAGGGCAAAAAACGGTCGAAATCGCATAAAACATTAAATAAATAAAAAAATAATTAAAATTTTAAAAATCGGTTTTCACGTGTCCCCTTCCCTCCCCCCCGGGTCTCCGATTGCCAAATTTCGTAGCTCTCCGACGCGCGGTCGCGAAACGTATAGTGTATAAGACAGACAGACACACACACACACACACACAGACATTGCCTTTTATTATTTACTAGCCGCCTTTGGCGACCAGCCTGTTCGCTACCCTTGAAAATTCTGACCGTGGCAAATTCTAACCGTGGCACACTCGCTGGCGCGACCTACCAGTAAAGTGTAAGGTAACTGTTTGGAGGGCCAGGAAGTGCCACCCAATTTAGACAGGAACTCAGTGGGGGAGGCATCCACAGGGACCGTACCCTCCTTCCCCTACCACCAACCTCTCGGAAGGACTTACGGTCCCGCATGTTTAACGTGATCGTACTCCGCCTGAACACGGCGGCAGTTTTGGCAATGGCGGGAATCGAACCCGGACCTACCTAGTGCAAATCCCGCGCGCTAACCACTGGGCTACCGCGCCCTCCGCGACAATCTCCATAACCTTCTTTTTATTCACCCAATTTAAACCGGAACCCAGTAGGGGAGGCATCCACAGGGTCCGTACCCTCCTTCCTCTACCACCAACCTCTCGGAAGGACTTACGGACTCACATGTTTAACGTGATCGTACTCCGCGTGAACACGGCAGCAGTTTTGTCAGTGGAGGGAATCGAACCCGGGCCTACCGAGTGAAATTCCCGCACGCTAACCACTGGGCTACCGCGCCCTCCGCGACAATCTCCATAACTTTCTTTTTATTCACCCAATTTGGACCAGGACCCAGTGGGGGAGGCATCCACAGAGACCGTACCCTCCTTTCCCTGCCACCAACCTCTCGGAAGGAATTATCGACCCATATGTTTAAGGTGATCGTACTCCGCATCAGTGGCGGGAATCGAACCCAGGCCTACCGAGTGCAATTCTCGCGCGCTAATTTAAATTTATAATGACCATATGCTAGGCTCTTAATTCCACCATCCTCGTTCCATCGTTCTATCATTTAAAATAGCCATAAAATTAAAATATCCATTTAAAATATCTATAAATTAAAATATCCATAAAGGTGTAAGGTAACTACCAGAAAGGTGTAAGGTAACTGCTTGGAAGGCCAGGAAGTGCCACACAATTTAGACCGGAACCCAATGGGGGAGGCATCCAAAGAGACCGTACCCTCCTTCCCCTACCACAAACCTCTCGGAAGGACTTGTAGTCCCACACGTTTAACGTGATCGTACTCCGCGTGAACACGGCTGCAGTTTTGGCAATGGCGGGAATCGAACCCGGGCCTACCGAGTGAAATTCCCGCGCGCTAACCACTGGGCTACCGTGCCATCCGCGACAATCTCCATAACTTTATTTTTATTCGGCAATTTTGGGAATCGAACCCGGGCCTACCAAGTGCAAATCCCGCGCACTAACCACTGGGGTACTTCACCCTCCGCGATATTCTTCATAACTTTCTTTTTATTCACCCAATTTAGACCGGAACCAAGTGGGAGAAGCATCCACAGGGACCGTACCCTTCTTCCCCTACCACCAACCTCTCGGAAAGACTTACAGACCCACATGTTTAACGTGATCGTACTCCGCGTAAACACGGCGGCAATTTTGGGAATCGAACCCGGGCCTACCGAGTGCAATTTCCGCGCGCTAACCATTGGGCTACTTTGCCCTACGCGACAATCTCCATAACTTTCTTTTTATTCATCCAATTTAGACCGTGCCCTCCTTCCCCTACCACCAACTTCTCGGAAGGACTCACGGACCCACATGTTTAACGTGCTCGTACTCCGCGTAAACACGGCGGCAATTTTGGGAATCGAACCCGGGCCTGGTAACTGGTTGGACGGCCAGGATGTGCCACCCAATTTAGACCGGAACCCAGTGGGGGAGGCATCCACAGGGAACGTACCCTCCTTCCCCTACCACCAACCTCTCGGAAAAACATACGGACCCATATGTTTAACGTGATCGTACTCCATGTCAGTGGCGGAAATCGAACCCGGGCCTACCGCGTGCAATTCCCGCGCGCTAACCACTGGGATACTTCGCCCTCCGCGACAATCTCCATAACTCTCTTTTTATTCACCCAATTTAGACCGTACCCTCCTTCCCCTACCACCAACCTCTCGGAAGGACTCACGAACCCACATGTTTAACGTGATCGTACTCTGCGTGAAGGGCAAAAAGGGCAAAAAAAGGTCGAAATCGCATAAAACATTAAATAAATAAAAAAATAATTAGAATTTTGAAAATCGGTTTTCACGTGTCCCCTTCCCTCCCCCCCCAGGTCTCCGATAACCAAATTTCGTAGCTCTCCGACGCGCGGTCGCGAAACGTATAGTGTATAAGACAGGGAACGTACCCTCCTTCCCCTACCACCAACCTCTCGGAAAAACATACGGACCCATATGTTTAACGTGATCGTACTCCATGTCAGTGGCGGAAATCGAACCCGGGCCTACCGCGTGCAATTCCCGCGCGCTAACCACTGGGCTACTTCGCCCTCCGCGACAATCTTCATAACTTTCTTTTTATTCACCCAATTTAGACCGTACCCTCCTTCCCCTACCACCAACCTCTCGGAAGGACTTACGAACCCACATGTTTAACGTGATCGTACTCTGCGTGAACGTGGCGTAAGTTTTGGCAGTGGCGGGAATAGAACCCGGGCCTACTGAGTGCAATTCCCGCGCGCTAACCACTGGGCTGCCGCGCCCTCCGCGACAGTCTCCATAACTTTCTACATATTCACCCAATTTAGACGGGAACCCAGTGGGGGAGGCATCCACAGGGGCCGTATCCTCCTTCCCCTACCACCAACCTCTCGGAAGGACTTACGGACCCACATATTTAACGTGATCGTATTCCACGTAAACACGGCGGCAGTTTTGGCAGTGGCGGGAATCGAACCCGGGCCTACCGCTAACTTCCCGCGCGCTAATTTGCAATTTAAAATGACCATATGCTTAATTCCATCATCCTCATTCCATTGTTTCATTGTTCTATCATTTAAAATATCCATAAAATTAAAATATCCATTTAAAATATCCAAAAGTTAAAATATACATTTAAAAAATCCAGATCGTCCCATCATTTAAAATATAAATATAATAATTTATATAGAGCAAAGGCGCTCTATTCAGAACCGTGACGTCCCCACCCACCACCTTCCCTGCTTCAGCGGGGAAGAAACGAACGGAACGCCGAGAAATTTAAAATCATGGCGTCTTTAAAATTGCCATCCTGAAGGCAATTTTCATTATTTCTGGACCACATTAGACTTGTAAGAATGCCAGATATTTCAGCTTTCTAAAAATGTAAATTATTAGTCGAAATTATGAGTACTTTTCACGATGCGAGAATTTAAAAACAAAAAATTGATTTTTTGAGCCAAAAGTGAGTTTTGTTTTAAAATCTTTAAAAAATATTAGAAATCGAAATTCAGATTTGAAATTGATATATTTTTACTCGAAATTCTCTGCTCTTTCCGATGGTGTCATTTATTTTTTTCTACGATGTCTGGATCGTGGAGAAAAAAGGGCAAAAAGGGCAAAAAACGGTCGAAA
The DNA here is from genome assembly GCA_951213105.1 of Amaurobius ferox. NCBI lineage: Eukaryota > Metazoa > Arthropoda > Arachnida > Araneae > Amaurobiidae > Amaurobius > Amaurobius ferox. The sequence continues at coordinate 64,661,475 of OX578146.1, forward strand.
TCGCATAAAACATTAAATAAATAAAAAAATAATTAAAATTTTAAAAATCGGTTTTCATGTGTCCCCTTCCCTCCCCCCCGGGTCTCCGATTGCCAAATTTCGTAGCTCTCCGACGCGCGGTCGCGAAACGTATAGTGTATAAGGCAGACAGACAGACACACACACACACAGACATTGCCTTTTATTATTTACTAGCCGCCTTTGGCGACCAGCCTGTTCGCTACCCTTGAAAATTCTGACCGTGGCAAACTCGTTGGCGCGACCTACCAGAAAGGTGTAAGGTAACTGCTTGGAAGGCCAGGAAGTGCCACACAATTTAGACCGGAACCCAATGGGGGAGGCATCCAAAGAGACCGTACCCTCCTTCCCCTACCACAAACCTCTCGGAAGGACTTGCAGTCCCACACGTTTAACGTGATCGTACTCCGCGTGAACACGGCTGCAGTTTTGGCAATGGCGGGAATCGAACCCGGGCCTACCGAGTGAAATTCCGGCGCGCTGACCACTGGGCTACCGTGCCATCCGCGACAATCTCCATAACTTTATTTTTATTCGGCAATTTTGGGAATCGAACCCGGGCCTTCCAAGTGCAAATCCCGCGCACTAACCACTGGGGTACTTCACCCTCCGCGATATTCTTCATAACTTATTTTTTATTCACCCAATCTAGACCGGAACCAAGTGGGAGAAGCATCCACAGGGACCGTACCCTTCTTCCCCTACCACCAACCTCTCGGAAGGACTTACAGACCCACATGTTTAACGTGATCGTACTCCGCGTAAACACGGCGGCAATTTTGGGAATCGAACCCGGGCCTACCGAGTGCAATTTCCGCGCGCTAACCATTGGGCTACTTTGCCCTACGCGACAATCTCCATAACTTTCTTTTTATTCATCCAATTTAGACCGTACCCTCCTTCCCCTACCACCAACTTCTCGGAAGGACTCACGGACCCACATGTTTAACGTGCTCGTACTCCGCGTAAACACGGCGACAATTTTGGGAATCGAACCCGGGCCTGGTAACTGGTTGGACGGCCAGGATGTGCCACCCAATTTAGACCGGAACCCAGTGGGGGAGGCATCCACAGGGAACGTACCCTCCTTCCCCTACCACCAACCTCTCGGAAAAACATACGGACCCATATGTTTAACGTGATCGTACTCCATGTCAGTGGCGGAAATCGAACCCGGGCCTACCGCGTGCAATTCCCGCGCGCTAACCACTGGGCTACTTCGCCCTCCGCGACAATCTCCATAACTTTCTTTTTATTCACCCAATTTAGACCGTACCCTCCTTCCCCTACCACCAACCTCTCGGAAGGACTCACGAACCCACATGTTTAACGTGATCGTACTCTGCGTGAACGTGGCGTAAGTTTTGGCAGTGGCGGGAATCGAACCCGGGCCTACTGAGTGCAATTCCCGCGCGCTAACCACTGGGCTGCCGCGCCCTCCGCGACAATCTCCATAACTTTCTACATATTCACCCAATTTAGACGGGAACCCAGTGGGGGAGGCATCCACAGGGGCCGTATCCTCCTTCCCCTACCACCAACCTCTCGGAAGGACTTACGGACCCACATATTTAACGTGATCGTATTCCACGTAAACACGGCGGCAGTTTTGGCAGTGACGGGAATCGAACCCGGGCCTACCGCTAACTTCCCGCGCGCTAATTTGCAATTTAAAATGACCATATGCTTAATTCCATCATCCTCATTCCATTGTTTCATTGTTCCATCATTTAAAATATCCATAAAATTAAAATATCCAAAAGTTAAAATATACATTTAAAAAATCCAGATCGTCCCATCATTTAAAATATAAATATAATAATTTATATAGAGCAAAGGCGCTCTATTCAGAACCGTGACGTCACCTCCACCTTGACGTCCCCACCCACCACCTTCCCTGCTTCAGCGGGGGAGAAACGAACGGAACGCCGAGAAATTTAAAATCATGACGTCTTTAAAATTGCGATAACCTCTCGGAAGGACTTCCGGACCCACATGTTTATCGTGATCGTACTCCGCGTGAACACGGCGGCAGTTTTGGAAGTGGCGGGAATCGAACCCGGGCCTACCGAGTGCAATTCCTGAGCGCTAACCACTGGGCTGCCTCGCCCTCCGCAACTTTCTTTATATTCACCCAATTTAGACGGGAACCCTGTGAGGGAGGCATCCACAGGGACCGTACCCTCCTTCCCCTACCACCAACCTCTCGGAAGGACTTCCGGACCCACATGTTTATCGTGATCGTACTCCGCGTGAACACGGCGGTTGTTTTGGAAGTGGCGGGAATCGAACCCGGGCCTACCGAGTGCAATTCCTGAGCGCTAACCACTGGGCTGCCTCGCCCTCCGCAACTTTCTTTATATTCACCCAATTTAGACGGGAACCCTGTGAAGGAGGCATCCACAGGGACCGTACCCTCCTTCCCCTACCACCAACCTCTCGGAAGGACTTACGGGCCCACATGTTTAACGTGATCGTATTCCGCGTGAACACTTCGGCAGTTTTGGCAGTGGCGGGAATCGTACCCGGGCCTACCGCTAACTTCCCGCGCGCTAATTTACAATTTAAAATGACCATATGCTCTCTAAGCTCTTAATTCCATCATCCTCATTCCATTGTTCCATCATTTAAAATATCCATAAAATTTAAATATCCATCGTTCCATCATTTAAAATATCCATAAAATTAAAATATCCATCGTTCCATCATTTAAAATATCCATAAAATTAAAATATCCATTTAAAAAATCCATATCGTTCCATCATTTAAAATATAAATATAATAATTTCTACAGTGCATATGTTAAGCTCTTATTTCATTTAAAATCGGAAGCGCGGGAAACGGAAAGTAAAAACTAATTCGGTTTCTTATTGTCCCACCCATCGCTATACATATACAGAACCGTGACGTCACCTCCACCTTGACGTCCCCACCCACCACCTTCCCTGCTTCAGCGGGGGAGATTACGAAGCGTCACGCCGAGCGGAACGGCGAGAAATTTAAAATCATGACGTCTTTAAAATTGCGATCCTGAAGGCAATTTTCATTATTTCTGGACCAGATTAGACTTGTAAGAATGCCAGATGTTTGACCTTTCTGAAAATGTAAATTATTAGTCGAAATTATGAGTACTTTTCACGATGCGAGAATTTAAAAACCAAAAATCGTTTTCTTGAGCAAAAAGTGACTTTTGTTTTAAAATCTTTAAAAAATATTAGAAATCGAAATTCAGATTTAAAATTGATATATTTTTACTCAAAATTCTCTGCTCTTTCCGATGGTGTAATTTGTTTTTTTCTACGATGTCTGGATCGTGGAGAAAAAGGGGCAAAAAGGGCAAAAAAAGGTCGAAATCGCATAAAACATTAAATAAATAAAAAAATAATTAAAATTTTAAAAATCGGTTTTCACGTGTCCCCTTCCCTCCCCCCCGGGTCTCCGATTGCCAAATTTCGTAGCTCTCCGACGCGCGGTCGCGAAACGTATAGTGTATAAGACAGACAGACAGACAGACAGACACACACACACACACACAGACATTGCCTTTTATTATTTAAGACTAGCCGCCTTTGGCGACCAGCCTGTTCGCTACCCTTGAAAATTCTGACCGTGGCAAATTGTAACCGTGGCACACTCGCTGGCGCGACCTTACCAGAAGGTGTAAGGTAACTGTTTGGACGGCCAGGAAGTGCCACCCAATTTAGACCGGAACTCAGTGGGGGAGACATCCACAGGGACCGTACCCTCCTTCCCCTACCACCAACCTTTCGGAAGGACTTACGATCCCACATGTTTAACGTGATCGTACTCCGCGTGAACGCGGCTGCAGTTTTGGCAGTGGCGGGAATCGAACCCGGGCCTACCCAGTGAAATTCCCGCGAGCTAACCACTGGTGTACTTCGCCCTCCGCGACATTTTCCATAACTTTCTTTTTATTCACCGAATTTAGACCGGACCCTCCTTCCCCTACCACAAACCTCTCGGAAGGACTCACGAACCCACACGTTTAACGTGATCGTACTCTGCGTGAACGTGGCGTAAGTTTTGGCAGTGGCGGGAATAGAACCCGGGCCTACCGAGTGAAATTCCCGCGCGCTAACCACTGGGCTACCGTGCCATCCGCGACAATCTCCATAACTTTATTTTTATTCGGCAATTTTGGGAATCGAACCCGGGCCTACCAAGTGCAAATCCCGCGCACTAACCACTGGGGTACTTCACCCTCCGCGATATTCTTCATAACTTATTTTTTATTCACCCAATTTAGACCGGAACCAAGTGGGAGAAGCATCCACAGGGACCGTACCCTTCTTCCCCTACCACCAACCTCTCGGAAGGACTTACAGACCCACATGTTTAACGTGATCGTACTCCGCGTAAACACGGCGGCAATTTTGGGAATCGAACCCGGGCCTACCGAGTGCAATTTCCGCGCGCTAACCATTGGGCTACTTTGCCCTACGCGACAATCTCCATAACTTTCTTTTTATTCATCCAATTTAGACCGTACCCTCCTTCCCCTACCACCAACTTCTCGGAAGGACTCACGGACCCACATGTTTAACGTGCTCGTACTCCGCGTAAACACGGCGGCAATTTTGGGAATCGAACCCGGGCCTGGTAACTGGTTGGACGGCCAGGATGTACCACCCAATTTAGACCGGAACCCAGTGGGGGAGGCATCCACAGGGAACGTACCCTCCTTCCCCTACCACCAACCTCTCGGAAAAACATACGGACCCATATGTTTAACGTGATCGTACTCCATGTCAGTGGCGGAAATCGAACCCGGGCCTACCGCGTGCAATTCCCGCGCGCTAACCACTGGGCTACTTCGCCCTCCGCGACAATCTCCATAACTTTCTTTTTATTCACCCAATTTAGACCGTACCCTCCTTCCCCTACCACCAACCTCTCGGAAGGACTCACGAACCCACATGTTTAACGTGATCGTACTCTGCGTGAACGTGGCGTAAGTTTTGGCAGTGGCGGGAATCGAACCCGGGCCTACTGAGTGCAATTCCCGCGCGCTAACCACTGGGCTGCCGCGCCCTCCGCGACAGTCTCCATAACTTTCTACATATTCACCCAATTTAGACGGGAACCCAGTGGGGGAGGCATCCACAGGGGCCGTATCCTCCTTCCCCTACCACCAACCTCTCGGAAGGACTTACGGACCCACATATTTAACGTGATCGTATTCCACGTAAACACGGCGGCAGTTTTGGCAGTGGCGGGAATCGAACCCGAGCCTACCGCTAACTTCCCGCGCGCTAATTTGCAATTTAAAATGACCATATGCTTAATTCCATCATCCTCATTCCATTGTTTCATTGTTCCATCATTTAAAATATCCATAAAATTAAAATATCCATTTAAAATATCCAAAAGTTAAAATATACATTTAAAAAATCCAGATCGTCCCATCATTTAAAATATAAATATAATAATTTATATAGAGCAAAGGCGCTCTATTTAGAACCGTGACGTCACCTCCACCTTGACGTCCCCACCCACCACCTTCCCTGCTTCAGCGGGGGAGAAACGAACGGAACGCCGAGAAATTTAAAATCATGACGTCTTTAAAATTGCCATCCTGAAGGCAATTTTCATTATTTCTGGACCAGATTGGACTTGTAAGAATGCCAGATGTTTGACCTTTCTGAAAATGTAAATTATTAGTCGAAATTATGAGTACTTTTCACGATGCGAGAATTTAAAAACCAAAAATCGTTTTCTTGAGCAAAAAGTGACTTTTGTTTTAAAATCTTTAAAAAATATTAGAAATCGAAATTCAGATTTGAAATTGATATATTTTTACTCGAAATTCTCTGCTCTTTCCGATGGTGTAATTTGTTTTTTTCTACGATGTCTGGATCGTGGAGAAAAAAGGGCAAAAAGGGCAAAAAACGGTCGAAATCGCATAAAACATTAAATAAATAAAAAAATAATTAAAATTTTAAAAATCGGTTTTCACGTGTCCCCTTCCCTCCCCCCGGGTCTCCGATTGCCAAATTTCGTAGCTCTCCTACGCGCGGTCGCGAAACGTATAGTGTATAAGACAGACACACAGACACACAGACATTGTCTTTTATTATATAGAAATAAAAAAAATGAATTTGAGTCTGCAGGGAAAGTCATGTGCTGCCCACATCAGATTTTTACTTTCCTTATAGGCGAAAATTTGAATTCGAGTGTTTTGGCGGATTTTTTTTTCAAATTTGAAATGGTTATTCTTTACCACATTACGGGTATCGCCGTCCATGTTTTGAGTTGTATATTTAAGTTGTCGAGATATTAATGCTGATTAGATTTTGGTGTTATTCGGAAAAGAACAACCTGCCTTTTTTTACGAAATGGCCCTCAAAAATCGCAAAATCTAAAAAAAAAGCTACGTATGTTCAAATATATCAATTAAATGCTTGTTTTATACGGAATTTTTTATGAGGAAAATAATAAGAACAACTCTATTACTCTAGTGCTAACCATTCTCGAGATATTTGAGATTTTTTGCATTTAGTTATGTCACTTTTAGAAAAATGTCTAATTACCAAATAAAAACAGAAATTGAATTAAAAATGCAAATTTAGTGTTATTTTGTGGCATTAAACTCAATTTAATGAGTTATTAAAGAAATTAAAAAAATGAATTTGAGTCTGCAGGGAAAGTCATGTGCTGCCCACATCAGATTTTTACTTTCCTTATAGGCGAAAATTTGAATTCGAGTGTTTTGGCGGATTTTTTTTTCAAATTTGAAATGGTTATTCTTTACCACATTACGGGTATCGCCGTCCATGTTTTGAGTTGTATATTTAAGTTGTCGAGATATTAATATAAGTCGCTTCCGTAAAAGTCCATTACGCAGATGATTATTTGCTGAAACTTTATTTGAAAATATCATATCATGTTGATTAACATCGGAATTAATTAAAATGTAGCAGTCAACTGTCATTCAATTTACCCAATTTAAATAATAAAAAAAAATTGATATAATACATTTTATATATGACGGTATTATATTATATTGCATTATATGATTTAAGGTTATGGGATATAAAATTACGGGAATTATGGATATCTTCAAGTCATCTGTTTTATTTTGGCAAAGATTTTTCAAATTCATATATATTTTATGTTATGTTTAACCGATTATTGCAACAAGATAAAAATCATAAGTTATATCAAAAATCATAAGTAATCAAGATAAAAATCATAATCATCATTACTAACACTTTAGTGTTTTTATTTGAGCGTATGTTTACTAAACTGTCATTTTTTTTTTTTTAATTGGTTTACAAACGGGACCAGGATGTCTTATTTTGCAAATTTAATTGTACAGATAATTTTCTACAGCGAAAATACGGATTTTTATTCATCTTATTTAGGGGAATTATAATAAATATTTTAATAAACATTTATGAAGAACAAATTCATTTTAAATACGACTAGAATTTGCACATGTTTATTTACGAGCAACGACGGGTATATTTGCTAGTACTGTGCGAAGGATAAGGAAAACTTGAACAACGTATATAAGTATAAATAACACAATACAGCATACAGCTGTTTCGAGGATACACTGGATTCCCTTCGTCAGTGCAAGGAAACCAGCAAACCCAAAGTTCAAAAGAGGAACGTGACTTCGGATTTGTTGGTTCTCTTCCACTGACGAAGGGAATTCAGCGTATCCTCGAAACAGCTGTATACTGCATCGTTGTGTTATTTGTGATTATATAACGTTACTCAAGTTTTCCTTTGCATGGAGAATTATTCCAACTCCACATCAGAGTAGTAAGTACAGGAAACTATCATTTTTTTTTTCTAAATCGAATAATTGTCTAAAGTATATAATTTAGTAAATATTTAATGCTCAGCTATTTAATACTCAGATTTAGTAAATATTTTACTTCAGCTATCATTCTAAGCATCCTCAACGAGTTTGCAACATTCGTGAGATGCGTATGCTTCAGGTTTATTTTTATTTCGGTTGGAAATGAAATAGATGAGCACAAAAAAAATTTTTTTTTTGTACTTTTATTTATTTATTTTTTTTATTAAAACAGTTATCTTAGTTTTGCATTTTGAATCTCTAAGAGATGATTCGTTCTTTCTATGGTTAGAATGTTGGCACTTGTATGTGGAATGTTGGCTGCAGATAAGCCTAAAATAAAGTACAATTCACAGTGGATTTTAAACAAGCACATATATGTATGAAAAATATAATTAATTTTACAAAAAGAAAAAGAAAACCCCCTCCGCCTCTGTTTGGCAGAATATTTTTTACCAGATGCATGCCATATTTTCTACCATCCAATGTCATATTTTATTTATTTATTCAATTATGGATCTGTACGCAAAAACCCAAATGCACCTTAACCATGTTAACTTTTATTTTGCTCAAATATAACTTGACAATTAGAAATATAGTTAGTATCCGCTAAGCAATATAGTTTGCATTTAAAATGATTATATAACAATGAAACTCAATATAGCTTAAATCAAGAGCATTAATTTCCCCGAAATGACAGAAATTATCAAATAATTTAAACTTTATTTTCCAGGATATTGAGTGATCATCAGTGTGGCTTTATTTTTATTAATTTCGTGTCATTTTTGCCAATATGGTAGCATTTTAAATATGTCAATTTTTCGATATTTTATTAAGTTATTGACAAGCATTACAGACAGACAAACAAATTGTTTGACGAATTATTGGATGTCAAACTATTCCAAACTATTACAAAACTATTGCAAAAAATGTCTTCTCTCATGAATGAAACAAGCTAGATCTACCAGAATGATGCGAACACATTTGCCTAGAGCAGGGGTCTCCAAACTACGGCCCGCGGGCCAACACCGGCCCGCAAGCACCACCAATCCGGCCCGCGGTAGCGTGGCGGACATACCCGGTATCCGACCCGTCATAGTTTATTTTAATTACATTGTAAAATTTATAATGCATGTTTTTATTTAACGACCAATTAAAAAACACAATAACTGACATACATAATGAAATTGAACATTTTAACTGTAATTAATGATATGAGATTTATCCTTAAAACTTACAATAAGTGGCATACATAGGTAATTCATATAATGAAATTAAACATTATAATTATGATTAATGAGATTTATGTAGCTGTAACTTTCCACTGACAATTGTTTGCAGTTGTGGATCAAGTTTACTAGTGGAAATTATCAGCAGCGACTTCAAATGCTCATCAGTTAATTTGGATCTGTGAATATTTTTGTATATTTCATTTTGTTTTTTCACACAGATAAGTAGTGCCGAAAGCGGAAAAAAAGCCACAAGCAAATTTATGCAATATTCTCACACAGTTTGATCAAATTGTGTGAGTGGAAGACTCTTATAAAATTCCTGCAATGATGAATTAAATTTTTTTTCTTTAAAAATATCGCTACACTGCAAATCAATCATTTCCAATTGAAGTTCTGGGGCAAGGGTTTCTACATCGGCGTTAAAAGGATTTTGAAAAATCTTGATATCGTTTGCAATTGCATCAAAATCTGAAAAACGAGACTCAAAATTTATTTTTGAAGCACCCAAAGCTTCAATTGCGAAATCTACCGGAAATGGAGTCTCAGTTTAATGACTGAATGTTTGGCATGTATTAAAATGCGTGAAACATATTTTGTTCAATTGAGATTGAAACAAAACAATTTTTTGTCGAAAGTACTTTATGAGTGTATAAATAAATCAGAGGCTGGTCTTCTCCTTGTAATTTTAAATTAAGGTCATTCATATGTTTAGTTAAAAAAATTTCGATTATTGCTCGGAGCTCAAAAAATCGCGTTAGAATTTTTCGCAGCTAAGCCAGTACTGCAGCTACTGCAGTATAATATGGTAAGTTATTTTCTCCAATCTCTTCAATAAACTCGCGGAATTGACGATATGATTGCGCATGTGATCTGATATAATTAACAGCTGACATGACTGGCTTTAAAACTTCTGACATATCCAAGCATTTTCCGCACACAGATTGTTGATGAATGATGCAATGTACGATTAATGGTTTTGAACAACCGTAATTTTCTACGGCCTTTGATACGAAAGCAACGACACCTTCATTTTATCCACACATGTTTTTGCCACCGTCAGTAGTGATACACTTCAAGTTTTTCCATTGAAGATTCTTTTTCTGAACAGCATTTTCAACCCCTTTAAAAATATCTTCTCCAGTGTTCGTGTCGTGAATGCTATGAACATCAAGAAGCTCTTCATACACTTCATAATTTTTATCTATCCCTCGAATAAAAAGTAACACCTCAGCAGTATCTGAAACATCTGTTGACTTATCCAGGGCCAAAGAGAACCACTCTAAGTGTCGATTTTTGTCAGACAATTGAGTTAATATATTTTCTGCATATTTGTTCAAGTCAGTGTTTGCTGACAAACTGATGTTTTTAAATAAATCAGCTTTTTCTGGACACATTTCTTCTGCTGCTGCAATCATGCAATCCTTAATTAATTCGCCATCATTAAATGGTTTCTCATGTTTTGCTATTGAATGAAACTAGCACGAGTTGCTGCTTCTTGTTCAGCATTTACTTTCTTAAACAACAATTGCTGAGATTTCAACCCGCTTTTCAAAGATTCATATTTTTCTAACCGTAGGCTTCCTGTAAATTTGGAGTAATTCTGAGAATGTTTAGTCTCATAATGACGTTTTATATTGTATTCTTTGGGGACTGATATTGTTTCATTGTAAATTATACACATTGCCTTATTATTTGACTTAATCAGGAAATATTGATATCCCCATTGCTCTTTAAATGTTCTGCACTCTTGGCCCTTGGGCTCTTGCACTCTGGCCCTTGGGACTTAGTGGAGGAGTCAGTGTGGCCCGTATGCTAAAAAGTTTGGAGACCCCTGGCCTAGACTAAGGACTCAATATATATCGCAGAAGAAAACGACATTCCAAATTTAGATTTTCTAGTTACCCAGTTCTTGAATTATTCCTCAAAAATGAATATATTTCTATTGTGGGCAGGGCCACCCCGAGTGGGCCTGGACCCCGAGAAAACATTAATTCCGGGCCTCATGACAGAAAAACTGCATGTAGATAAAAAATGTTCTACATAAATTCAGATCCGGGTCTCTCAAGCATTACGGGCTCCGGGAATTTTTCCAGGCTTCCCCCTCTTTACGGGCCCAAAACGGGCTATTATTCCTAAACAATTTAAAATCTAAAGAATTAAAATATACAACTAAAGGCCGATCTATTCTGAATTTGGAATTTCTAGCTGTTCCGGTTTTCAAATCATTCCCAAAAAAGTAGTACATTCCTATTGGGGGCCCATGTCGGTTGTCGGGTTAGCTCTATAAGGTTCAAAATCCAAAGAATTAAAATGTACTATAAATATAAAAGGCAACGATTTTGATGTTACTGTGGATAATGGAACCTGATTAGTTAAAGCATTAATAATATAAATCACACTGACAAACACCCGACCAAGTTATATAAAAGGAACTTACTATGAAGCAAGAAATACAGTTCCCTTCTATAAATATAAATATGAAGCATTTAAAATGGCATCAGATATTTTTCAACAGGCATCTAAACCAAATTTTGATATATTTTAATAAATAAAATCATGTATCAAATAAATTATTAAAACCTGTTAAACAAATTTATTTAGTTGATTTAAACTAGCAACTACCGCATTATCAATATTAAAAATTATATATGATATAAGTTAAACACAAACAACATTAAAATTATTTAGCACTTTGTAAGTAAACATAGAAGAAATATGTTTAGCTTTTATTTTTACAGAGCCATTTGGCGAATAATTCGGTCGCCAAAACGAACGGTTTGAATAATTTTGCATGTATGCAAATCATTTAAACGAATTTGACTAAAAACCAGTTTCTTTTCTAATAAATAGCAAAAAAGTGCAAATAGTACATCAAAATATAAGAATTTATCAAAAAATAGCAATATTATATAGCTTGCTACAATGCGAATCACAAATTTAAATCAGCCAGGCTCTTCAATAGTGAACTTAATACCAAAAAACTACACAATAACAAAAAATTATCGAATATATATAACAACGAAATATTATATATAACAACGAAACGTTATGGATCCTCCTTTTACTTGTATTTCTGTACAGTTGTAACAGCAGCATGACGAAACCATTTTAAGCTCTTTTAAATAGTTAACTTGACAAGCGTCCATTGAAATAACACTGAAATGACAGGAGGAGAAAAGTTCTTGCCGGTAATCACGTGGTTTAAGGGTGAGCGTCAGTAAATTTTCTGCCCTATCCGCGCTATGTTAACTTTTGCGGCACACTTATTTCGCCGAAATTCTGTGCGAAATATTTTCTGAAAGATAAAATGCTATGCTTAGATTATATTAAAACTAAATTTAATACCCAATAAAACATAGAATATATATTTTATTTTAATTTAAAATATTTTTGGTGCTGCCATCTGTTGTCGTAATTTAACTCATACCGACTATTTTTATTTTTTAATGAACATTTTTAAATGTCTATTCCTTCTAATACGCTATTAAATACAACAACAGATCATATATAAATGCCATAATCACGGAAACGTAATTGAACTTGGACTTGAAGAAAAAGGAACTTGAAGACAAAACTGCAGTCCTCAGTGATGTACATTCAGATCCCTTATCAAATTTGTAGAATGATAAATTACTTTTCCGTGATTGTGGCATTATTATATATGATCTGTTGTTAAATTTAACACTGTATTAGAAGGAATATATATTTAAAAATGTTCATTAAAAAATAAAAATAATCGATATGAATTAAATTACGACAACAGATGGCAGCACCAAAAATATTTTGGATTAAAATAAAGAATATATTCTATGTTTTTTGGGGCATTAAATTTAGTTTTAATATAATCTAAGCATTGCATTTTATCTTTCTGAAAATATTTCGCAACTGTTTGAGCAGAATTTCGGCGAAATATGTGTGCCGCGAAAGTTAACAAAGCGCGGATAGGGCAGAAAATTACTGACGCTCACCCTTAACGATGGAGCACCAAATGAAGGGTTTAAGTAACTCTACTTCGTATTTCTCCTCTAAGGCTAAATCACGCTACTTCTTATTCCTGCTCTAAGGATATATCACCTCAGAAACGTTCGTTTCGAGTTCAGGAATACTTGAAACGAGATCTACCGTCGAAACACAACTTCGAATTCGAGTTTTCGCCCCAGTCACAATACTTTCCCTATACATTATACCAGTCTTTTTCAAACTTATTTGGTCTCGAAACCCTTTTGAAATGTAATGTGATGGCGGAACCCCAAAATAAAAAAAAAAGTCCCTTGTTGTCCAAGTTATGCATTAAAATTTTACGCGTTTTTAAATTTTTATTTTTTTAATTTTTAAGAAAATTTACATGAAACTATCACGTCGCGGATCCCCAAGGGTTCCGCAGAACACATCTTGAAAAATTACACATTCATTATTTGATTTGTTGCAATCTATCTTGACTGTAAAATTTTTCTGCAATTGCGATAAATAATCTGATACAAATGCATCTAATGACATTATCATACGCAATCTGATATGCAATATCGTTCTTCATGAACAATATCCTTTATTAAGGGTGAGCGTCAGTAAATTTTCTGCCCTATCCGCGCTTTGTTAACTTTCGCGGCACACATATTTCGCCGAAATTCTGCTCAAACAGTTGCGAAATATTTTCTGAAAGATAAAATGCAATGCTTAGATTATATTAAAACTAAATTTAATGCCCCAAAAAACATAGAATATATGTTTTATTTTAGTTCAAAATATTTTTGGTGCTGCCATCTGTTGTCGTAATTTAATTCATACCGATTATTTTTATTTTTTAATGAACATTTTTAAATATCTATTCCTTCTAATACAGTGTTAAATACAACAACAGATCATATATAATAATGCCACAATCACGGAAAGGTCATTTATCATTCTATAAATTTGATAAGGGATCTGAATGTACATCACTGAGGACTGCAGTTTTGTCTTCAAGTTCAATTACGTTTCCGTGATTGTGGCATTATTATATATGATCTGTTGTATTTAATAGCGTATTAGAAGGAATAGACATTTAAAAATGTTCATTAAAAAATAAAAATAGTCGGTATGAATTAAATTACGACAACAGATGGCAGCACCAAAAATATTTTAAATTAAAATAAAACATACATTCTATGTTTTATTGGGTATTAAATTTAGTTTTAATATAATCTAAGCATAGCATTTTATCTATAAGAAAATATTTCGCAACTGTTTGAGCAGAACTTCGGCGAAATATGTGTGCCGCGAAAGTTAACAAAGCGCGGATAGGGCAGAAAATTTACTGACGCTCACCCTTAAACAATTCTGCTTTCCCTCCACTTGCAGGTGTTGCCAAAATAAGCCAGAACTGGCGATAAAACGACGTTTGGCATGTGATGTGAGAGAAGAGTTCTGTCATAGTTCACGATTTGAAGAAATGCAGTTCAAACACGGATGAAAATTTCATTCTACGGACCACAATGTTATTTGGCGTATTTTGAAAGATGAAACAGAAGAAAACTTTGTTTAGAAATGAAATCTTGCGCTTTTGCGGTCATTACATCTACTGGTTCCACGTACTACCAGTATTTTTATTCTTCTGGTTTGATCCAAGGCTGACTAGAAAGTTTTTCTAGTTAGCCTTGGGTTCGATCAAACTTTTTGTGGTCTCAAACTAGAGTTGCAAAGACGAGAGAAAACCCGGTTCATTCCCAGGTTTTTTAGGAAAGAAATTTTGAAAGTTTCCGAAATGTGGAAATTTTCAGTCATTGCATTTCGCATTGTAGAAGAAATATGTGTGACCGAAAACTAATATTTATTTATTTACATTCGGAAATGTAAATAGCTGGAGCATGTAAAATTGAGAAATATTTGTTAGATCCAAGAAAAAATATTTAAATTATGTGAACTTCTCAATATTTATTAGTAAAACTGAAAATTAATTCCACAAATAAATTTTAATTTAACTTGTAAATATTTCTAAATTAAAACACTCCGAACGATAAAACACTTATTACACAGTGATTAATTCATTCATTGATAGTGTTGGCATAAATCCATGTTGGTAAGGAGAGATCCATTGCTTAATTCATTCATTCACTGATCATATTGGCATAAATCCATGTTGGTAAGGAGAGATCCATTGCTTAATTCATTCATTGATCATATTGGCATAAATCCATGTTGGTAAAGAGAGCTCCATTGCTTAATTCATTCATTTGATTAATTTATTCATTCATTCATTGATCGTATTGGCATAAATCCATGTTGGTAAGGAGAGATCCATTGTTTAATTTGGGAAATGATTTTTTTCATGCATAATACATTTAACACACTTTAATTCTTTACCTGTTAGATAAGTGGGCAATGTAAATTGCAAAAATGTTGAAAGTAATGTAGGAAATAAGACTACGTTAATGAAATCGTCCTTCCATTCATTTTCAAAAAGTTACACTTTTTAAATTTTTATATGACCTCTTTAGACAAATTTGGGCAATCAGAAAATTTTTATTTTTAATGCAACAAGATCATTAAAAAAACTCCGCATATCTGCATCTTTAAAATTAAGCAAGTTATATTTAATTGAACATTGTGATTGTAGACCATATATCGAATTAGAAATGTAAATTTGTAACATATCACAAGATAAAACTGGATGATAATACATAGGGTACCCAACAGCGTAGTCAGTACCACTGCTTTATATGATCTTTGTGTAATGCTTTATTTAGATGCATTTGTGATAAAAAATTTTCACACATATTAACGTATTTTTGATCTAAACAATTTCCATCGTCAATTTGTCTATGATCCCTATTTTCACTGATAAAACAACCTTTCACATGGTACGGAAAGGTGGCATAAGTCAGTTTTTTTCCTTTATCATAATTAAGTTGATTTTAAAGACACAAATATGCAATTTTTTTTCAATGATCTTGTTGCATTAAAAATAAAAATTTTCTGATTGACCAAATTTTTCTAAGGGGGTCGTATAAAAATTTAAAAAGTGTAACTTTTTGAAAATTAATGGGAGGACTATTTCATTAACGTAGTATTTCCTACCTTACTTTCAACATTTTTGCAATTTATATTGCCCACTTATCTCCAACAGGTAAAGAATTAAAGCGTGTTTCAATCTTTTTAGACACCCTGTATATATATATATATATACACATGTGTATATATATCATTTAATTGGACTATTATAAACAATTTTTATTTTATACATATATATATATATATATATATACATATATACTTGACACTATCTGATATTAAATAGTAGTCTTAAATGCCTATACAGCATTTGCAAATAAGTTGAAATTCAATGTCTATGCATCATACTTTAGTAAAAAATTTAATACATAAAAGGAAAAATTTCCATACATGCGTCTAATTTAAATATCTCCATGTGATGGATTTTATTGATTTTTATTATTAGTAGTAGTAGTATTTCAGGTAATGAGGCTGAGTGCAAAGAGTACTGTGATGCAAATTTTATCCCCTTACAGTAAAGTATGGAATAAAAAGAATTGAAAACCAGTTTGTCTGTCATAATCACTTCGAAATTGAAGATAGACTTTGGCTTCACAGAATTGCATGTTTTTCATTTGTTAGTAAGTGTACTAGCAAGTTTATGGTATGGCTAAAAATATTTTTAATTTTGTACAATGTTAAATATATAAAAGTGAAAATTTACATGAAACTATCACGTCGCGGATCCCCAAGGGTTCCGCAGAACACATCTTGAAAAATTACACATTCATTATTTGATTTGTTGCAATCTACTTTGACTGTAAAATTTTTCTGCAATTGCGATAAATAATCTGATAGAAATGCATCTAATGACATTATCATACGCAATCTGATACGCAATATCGGTCTTGATGAACAATAAATATCCTTTATTAAACAATTCTGCTTTCCCTCCACTTGCAGGTGTTGCCAGAATAAGCCAGAACTGGCGATAAAACGACGTTTGGCATGTGATGTGAGAGAAGAGTTCTGTCATAGTTCACGATTTGAAGAAATGCAGTTCAAACACGGATGAAAATTTCATTCTACGGACCACAATGTTATTTGGCGTATTTTGAAAGATGAAACAGAAGAAAACTTTGTTTAGAAATGAAATCTTGAGCTTTTGCGGTCATTAAATCTACTGGTTCCACGTACTACCAGTATTTTTATTCTTCTGGTTTGATCCAAGGCTGACTAGAAAGTTTTTCTAGTTAGCCTTGGGTTCGATCAAACTTTTGGTGGTCTCGAACTAGAGTTGCAAAGACGAGAGAAAACCTGGTTTATTCCCAGGTTTTTTGGGAAAGAAATTTTGAAAGTTTCCGAAATGTGGAAATTTTCAGTTATTGCATTTCGCATTGTAGAAGAAATATGTGTGACCGAAAACTAATATTTATTTATTTACATTCGGAAATGTAAATAGCTGGAGCATGTAAAATTGAGAAATATTTGTTAGATCCAAGAAAAAATATTTAAATTATGTGAACTTCTCATTATTTATTAGTAAAACTGAAAATTAATTCCACAAATAAATTTTAATTTAATTTGTAAATATTTCTAAATTAAAACACTCCGAACGATAAAACACTTATTACACAGTGATTAATTCATTCATTGATAGTGTTGGCATAAATCCATGTTGGTAAGGAGAGATCCATTGCTTAATTCATTCAATTAATTCATTCATTCATTCACTGATCATATTGGCATAAATCCATGTTGGTAAGGAGAGATCCATTGCTTAATTCATTCATTGACATTTTGGCATAAATCCATGTTGGTAAAGAGAGCTCCATTGTTTAATTTGGGAAATGATTTTTTTCATGCATAATACATTTAACACACTTTAATTCTTTACCTGTTAGATAAGTGGGCAATGTAAATTGCAAAAATGTTGAAAGTAATGTAGGAAATAAGACTACGTTAATGAAATCGTCCTTCCATTCATTTTCAAAAAGTTACACTTTTTAAATTTTTATATGACCTCTTTAGACAAATTTGGGCAATCAGAAAATTTTTATTTTTAATGCAACAAGATCATTAAAAAAAACCGCATATCTGCATCTTTAAAATTAAAAAAGTTATATTTAATTGAACATTGTGAATGTAGACCATATATCAAATTAGAAATGTAAATTTGTAACATATCACAAGATAAAACTGGATGATAATACATAGGATACCCAACAGCGTAGTCAGTACCACTGCTTTATATGATCTTTGTGTAATGCTTTATTTAGATGCATTTGTGATAAAAAATTTTCACACATATTAACGTATTTTTGATCTAAACAATTTCCATCGTCAATTTGTCTATGATCCCTATTTTCACTAATAAAACAACCTTTCACATGGCACAGAAAGGTGGCATAAGTCAGTTTTTTTCCTTTATCATAATTCAGTTGATTTTAAAGACACAAATATGCAATTTTTTTTCAATGATCTTGTTGCATTAAAAATAAAAATTTTCTGATTGACCAAATTTTTCTAAGGGGGTCGTATAAAAATTTAAAAAGTGTAACTTTTTGAAAATTAATGGGAGGACTATTTCATTAACGTAGTATTTCCTACCTTACTTTCAACATTTTTGCAATTTATATTGCCCACTTATCTCCAACAGGTAAAGAATTAAAGCGTGTTTCAATCTTTTTAGACACCCTGTATATATATATATATATATATATATATATATATATATATATATATATATATATATATATATATATATATATATATATATATACACATGTGTATATATATCATTCAATTGGACTATTATAAACAATTTTTATTTTATACATATATATAGATATATATATATATATACTTGACACTATCTGATATTAAATAGTAGTCTTAAATGCCTATACAGCATTTGCAAATAAGTTGAAATTCAATGTCTATGCATCATACTTTAGTAAAAAATTTAATACATAAAAGGAAAAATTTCCATACATGCGTCTAATTTAAATATCTCCATGTGATGGATTTTATTGATTTTTATTATTATTAGTAGTAGTATTTCAGGTAATGAGGCTGAGTCCAAAGAGTACTGTGATGCAAATTTTATCCCCTTACAGTAAAGTATGGAATAAAAAGAATTGAAAACCAGTTTGTCTGTCATAATCACTTCGAAATTGAAGATAGACTTTGGCTTCACAGAATTACATGTTTTTCATTTGTTAGTAAGTGTACTAGCAAGTTTATGGTATGGCTAAAAATATTTTTAATTTTGTACAATGTTAAATATATAAAAGTGAAGATTAGAGAACATGTTTCCAAGCAAAGTATCTTTAAAAATATGTGATCAATTACAATAAAACTTTTTTCAATGAATAAGTCTGTCAGGGGAATATTTTTAATTTACGTTTTATCCTCTTACACTTGTCTGGAAAATTAAAACACCCTTATGTCTAAGTGACTACTATTTAAGACTAGACTATTATTTAATATGAGATAGTGTCAACAAAAAGTTAGTTGCACTCCTTCATAAAAACTCTTGGTAAAAAGATATTTTGTTGAAACTTTGTGGCAACACTGCAGACATTTATCTGCAGCATGTGATATAGCGGCTTTGACGTGGCACTTTTAGTTTGCTTGCTACTCAGGCGTGAACATGTCTCGGCAACTGTAGGTGGCATCCAAATTGGAAGTGTGTGCAGTGATTCGTTTTTTGTGAGCAAAAAGGTGTAACTGCACTGAAATATATCGGCCAGGTAGACTTTCAAAAAGCATTGTGCTCCTGCATGACAATGCAAAACCACATGCGGCAAAATTAACGAGGGATCTTCTAAGAAAGTTTAAGTGGGAAGTATGAGATCACCCCCTTATAGCACAGATCTTGCACCTTGTGACTTCCATGTTTTCTGTCCCATGAAAGAACTTTCAAAGCGACAATATCACTCAGATGACAAGGTGAAAGCTGTAACACAACAATGATTATCAGACGTTGGATGGAAATTCTTCGCAGAAGGCATAGAAAAACTTGTGCCATGCCTCGACAAATGTTTAAATAAAGGAGGTGATTACGTCAAAAAGTAGCTTTTGTATGGAACTTTAGTGTTCAAATAAAATAATTGTAAAATTTCGATTCTACACTGTTTTCTCAAGCAGTGTAACTAACAATTTGACTGGCCTATATATATCTATGTATGTATGTATGTACCTGTTTATGACTCGATAATGGTTTAACAGATATATATTTATCACTGGTTCATTAAGTTTATTGAGAACTAATTTATGATTAAAATACACTCTGTTGCTAATATATATATATATATATATATATATATGTTTTAAGAATTTTAATTTACTTGTATTATAAATACCAGGGATTGATCATTTATTTATTTATTTATATATATATATATATATATATGCACCCATAAAAAATTTGATAACTGCATGCAATGTTTGATTGGCTGCATGCAAATGTCATTTTAAGAGTTATGCAAATGATCAATCTGTTAATGCCAATGATGTTATAAGGCTCACACAACATGCATGAGAATGACCAGTATTCTCACTCAAGGGCAATTGGGACTGAACTTTCTACTTTAATACTGCAAGTTGTATACAAAGATTCCCTTGAGACATGCTTTACAGCACTATGAGCAATTGTCAGATTTAGAGAGAGATAGCATCGTAGACCTAAAGGGAAGCTGGTTGGCCAACGTACCAGTTGCCATCTTGGTTGGAGTGATATAGTAGATGCTCGGTGTTAGCAATAATGGATCAGCGAAGACACATGTAACCATGACAGAGACCCAGGACGTCCTATACAGACAACTGCTCAAAAGGATCATGCAGTCAGGAGAAGAGACACATCCACACAAATAGCATCGCTATCAGCCATTAAAATGCACTTGCCATCTTCCATACATCCTGTATCAAGAAATACTATTTGAAGATGACTGGAAAAAGGTGGGATTAGGTGCCAACATCCATTAAGGTGTCTACCACCAACTCCTCAACATAGGCAGAAGCATCCAAATTTGTCCAGAGCTCGGTCAGCCTGGACAGTGTCCGATTAGAGGCAGGTTATCTTTAGCAATGAATCCTGCTTCTCTCTTATTCCTAATGACCACTGCATACATCTGTGGACTAGCCAATGTTCTGATCCCATATTTGTTGTCGAGTGGCACATGACCATCACATGTGGTGCAACAATATGAGGAGCCATCTCGTAGTACAACCTCTCTCCTCTAGTTGTGCTGCATACTAATCTAACAACTCGCTTATATGTCGATGATATTCTGCAGTCCATTGTTCTGCCTATGCTGTGAAGCTGCCCAAGTTCCATTTACCAACAGGACAACACTCGACTACATACTGCATGACTTTCTCAACAATGTCTTCAAGGACTTAATACCATCCAATGGTCTTCCAGGTCCCCAGACCTATCACCAATAGAAGGCATCTGGGACATGCTAAGATGGCCATTGCAGCCTTCTCAGAATACCACTAAATTAGCTGGACAGATGCAACATGCAGTAGAATCTTCTACAGAGGGACATAAGCAACATAATTTACTTCACACTGAATATCGGCTTGTGTAGCTGCTAGAGGAAAATTTACCACTTACTATAGAGCCATCTTGTTGTCACCATTTTTTAATAAAAAGTTTCATGGCTGTAACTCAATTTCTATGGGTGCATATATTTTTTTTGCAACAGAGTGTATTTCCCATTTTACACTGCTATTTCAGTATTATCAAGAGCAATGCAGAGTATATTCAGCTCTATAAAAAATCAGTTACTTGACAATTATTTTGACTCAGATTTTATCAGAGTTCCATATGGTATATCACCTGATTCGTATCATGATAAACCAATATTCAGCTATTAATATATATCATCCAAACTTTTTTTTTTCCAATGGCCAGGCAATGACTCTTTCATTTTCGCCGATACATCGGCCAGAACAGTAAACCTCTTAGCCATCAAATGATGTTGCCCCAGCGCACTTATATCATCCAAACTGCTACATCAAAATTTAAAATGTTCCTCTAAACATAAACAAATTGAAAATGGAAATCCTCCCTTCTGAAGTTAGGAAATTCCCTTAGCACTCAACCCCTGTAAGGAATTAATAGAATTACTTTAACAGATATTTTGAATAAAGATTTTAACTTGCAAAATCCATTTTTAATCCAATTTAATGAATTAATAGCATATGTGAGCATATAAAAACAGTTGGAACCTTGAGCTAAAAAAAAGTACAGAATTCTATATGAACAGTTCAAGTTTGAAAGAGAAGTCAACTGATGTAGAAAACAACTTATAAATAAAAATAGCAGCAAATTAATATCAAATTTTAAACACAAAAAGATTATATATACGTATATATATGATGACTGAAAGAATCACTAACTAAGCATACTAAAATGGAATATTTATTTTTAAATCCTTTGATCATACCATATTCATTTTATGGACAGATTAGTCATAAAAAGAATCAATTAGATACAAATATAGCATTACTGATATTTTCTTGAAATGTTAGCTGTTATACAACTGCTGTTATAGATATTAATTCAGATATATAGAATAAAAATAAAAAGCTGCAGCAGCTTAATTACCATATTCAGCAGGAATACCACAGCAAGACTTTTAGCACTAGCTGCTATAACATAATCCAAAGTTTAGCTGTGCAGTCAACAAGACAAAAATAATCAATAACCAGTGCATCTACAGTAATGCTACATAAATAGACAGTAATGTTATAAATATAAAATTTCAGCAAATTTGCCATACAGTAAAATATTAACTTTTAAACTGTTAAATTCCATAATTTGTCTTAATATTTATAAATCCATATGTCAATAAATTGTTTATAAATGGAAACTATAAACAAATTTCGGTACTTCCTTATTATTAGTGGCCCCCGAGGATGAATCGCCAAGCCACCGAGATGTATCATCAAGGGTAGGTTGTAAAATCTCGCCAAACATTTGCAGTCCTAAAGAAACAGCATGTGTTTATAATATCGACATATTGTTTTTTCGTTAATGTTCTCGATTTCGTATTCATTTGGCATAATCGTAATTGCGGGGGCCATTATAATAAGGAAGTACCCAAATTTTATACACTGACTTAACACAAAATTATTTGTTCATAATGACATCCATTTATTCCATGGATAATTTTTTCTTAAAGGCATAATTTCATAAAAATATAATTAATGATTTTCTACTTCACCCCTAAAATAAGTTACACAACACAGCTTACAGATTCTTATTACTAAAAACAACAGCAACACTATTGTTGCACTGAAAAAAATGCAATAGTAAAAAGAAACAAAGAGTCAATAGAAACACCACAGCTATAATACAATACTAGCTGCCATTATGCAATCAATGTACATTTATCAATATCAGTAGAAAAATAATAATTAAATCAAAGCATCAACAACAGGCATTAGTAAGTTTTTCAATCAATTTGCCAGATGATAATTTTTAACCTATGGTGGCCAGATTTAATTTTCAAGTATAACAATAAAAAATTTTATGCGGTCAGCATTTCGATATCTCGAACTTTGATAACTCAAATTTATTAATATCTCAAGATCTTTTCCTTTCTCTGCAGGTTTACTATTCAAATAATGAGAAAATGATCCCAATACATCAAATTTTGCCCTTGCTTTTGCTCAATAACTTGAATTTTATTTTTAAATGACTTCAAACATTTTTTTTAAATTGGCTTAAGGCATTATACTGCATAATGACTTGTCAAAAGTAAAAGATTATTCTTTTCATCGACAATCGCAAAACCCATTGTTGCATATCAAAATTGAAGTTCATAAAAATGAAGTTCCTGCCTCTGAATATTATATCAAAATTACAACTTTTGTGTCAGGATGTTATACAGAGTTTTTAAGTAAAGTACTTGTATGAAGTTGTAAGAAAATGCATTGCTGAAGATGAAACCAAAGTTTAGATATCATCTTCAGTATTATCTAAATAAGTATAATCTTCAATGAACATTGTATGAATATTTATAGAAACCAAGCTGGATTGACTTTTGAAACTTTTCAAGTAACTGTATACCAGGAAACTGTAAAGCATGAGAGAGCCAAAGACAGGCAACAAACTGTTTTAGAAAAATTTTTCAAACACTGAAATTTGTTCGAATGCATACATTTATGTAAATAAAATCAATTCAAGATGTATACATATGTGACGGCACTGCATTATTTCACTCACTGCTACGAAAGACATCCATGATTATTCTCTCGAGCACGAAGAATTATTTTGGCTCAACGGTACAGCAGAGGATCAGCACTCTAAAGGCTCCAAGTTCGAACCTATACCCCACCATCAGGGATCTGCAGACACCCACAGCACGCATATATAAGTACTGTACTACATATACACAAAGTTTCATCTACTGGTATCAATAAAAAATTAGGCATTATAGTGATCAGTAGGATAAGTTAATTATTCTTAAATACTATGTACATACTATGTATTTTCCTACAATTAGAAACATTATCCTTTTTTCAATTTTTGATAAATCAAATTTTTGATACCTCATCTTTTTTGCACCCTTCAAGATATTGAATGCTGACTGTATGGTCCAACCTCTATTAGAAAAACACAGATAAACTTAGTTTTAAGAAATATATAGAAGGTGACTTTACCTTCTATTTCAATAAACTAGAATGTTTTAATTATTTTAATATAGCTGAAGCCAAATTGTATGAATTTTAATACATTATAATTTATTTTGTATGAAGCATATATAAATATATGTTGTACTTATTTCCCAAATATACTGAATGATGGGTGGCTAATCTACTCACAGTGTAATGAATAAAATTGATAGTCCATGCATTTAATTAACTACATTAAAGTTAGTCTGTTGTTATGACAGATTAAACTATAAATGTATAAATTTAAAACAGAATTTTTACATTTTAAACAAATAAAAGAGATAATATAAAAATATAAAGAAATAGTAATATATGAAATCAAGAAATGATGTCTGCCACAAAAAATTATGTCACAGAAAATATTTGACCTGCCGGCTATGGATTGACTAGAGATGGGTGAATACTGTCCATGAATACTCAACAGTATTCAAGATCTTAAATATAATGTCATTAGAAGAAATTTGAATACCTCAAATGTCCATGATTAACTACACATTCTGGAATAAAAAATCAAGATACTCCAGAAAAGAAAGTCTACAGTACTTGGAAAAAAGTTTACTTTCACTAAATAAACACATTTTTTGACTACTGGAAAAAGAACTGTCTATATCCTCCCTTAAAGGAATTATTTTTGAAGCATTTAATCATGCCACCCAACAGTTTTAAGAACTTTTTGGCCCCTCTAGTTTAATTTGCAATAAAGCAAAAGCAGTAAACTAGATCATGAGCGTGTTTAAATGCTTGTTTATTTAAATAAACATCTGCAGTAGGTGAGAAACATTTATTATTAAATTATCATAGCTAAAATAAAAACTACAGTAAAATAATTAAAATTTTAAATAACAAGATTTAATTCTAAATTAAGTTTTATTACATATTTTACTTTATTAATTTATACTAATAATTAATAATATTTAATAAATGTAAATATGTATTAACAATTTGAAATAACTATTTAGTGTAATTAAATAGAGATCTACTTAATATTTAAATTCAATATTCAAAATTGAGTAAAGTGTAATTCACCCATCTCTAGGATTGAATGTGATCTACAGTATCTAATCATGAAATATCAGGTACGGTAATATCGTAAAAGAAAAATTTCTGCAAATAGTACCACATGCAATAAAATACAAACTTTTGACTTTCTATTTTAACTTACATTTTTGTAATCAAAATTAATTTTGAGCTACAGATAACATAATAAACATTTTATAACATATATAAAATTCATTCAGAATTTTTAATAGCATTGCATACAGTATTCAGAGATGAGTTTTATTATATAACTTCATGAACTAAATAGTTCATATTTCAGATTTTAAATTTGAATCGCTGATTAAAAATTCATAAATGGCACGTACTGTTAATTGAAATGTCTCAAAAATATTTTTAAAACATTAAAAACACCTTTTCTAGATTTATGCTAAAATATGCGTATTTGCCTAATCCATTATATGGATTTTCTTTTTCCTTAAAAATAAAAATTTCTTTGAACATTTCATACAAGAAATTTACTCCAAAAAATTAAGTAAAAGATTAGTTTAACATTAATGCAAACTGGAATGTAAAAAATATATATACAATAAAGCACTGTTCATAGGTTTCTTGTTTATTATACCCTTTTGCCATTTAAGCACATTTTTCAGATAATCCCCAAACCATTCATATATTTCAGTGATTCCTAACTTTTTTTAATTAAATGAACCCTTTAAATATTTCATAAAACATCACTGAACCCATAATTGACTGACACATATTAGATTGAACATGGATAAATTACAAAATAGACATGTA
The DNA here is from genome assembly GCA_951213105.1 of Amaurobius ferox. Taxonomy (NCBI): domain Eukaryota; kingdom Metazoa; phylum Arthropoda; class Arachnida; order Araneae; family Amaurobiidae; genus Amaurobius; species Amaurobius ferox. The sequence goes on from OX578146.1 coordinate 64,688,007, forward strand.
AAGTAGTAGAGTTTATAAATAATAACTTACTTTTATACTTTTGAATGAAACATTACAAGAGTATTTATTGCCTATTTCCATTTAATTACTGTTAATAAATGACAAATGTTTCTGATTTGCATCTGGTGTACTAGTTAAAAACAAAAAATGCATACAGATTTTGTATTATAGTGGTTCTCATAAAATTGTTAATAAAAAACAAAGTTCATAAACACAAAATTCATCTATAAGGGGCATTCCCAAAATTCAGAAAACACTCCTGTTGCAGATAACAGCATCCATGAACCAGTTTTCCCGCTTATTATGTGCTCACCAGCATGGAACAGTCTATATCTGCAATGGCAGCAAGAAACTATATAATGATATTTTCAAAATATATAATGTATGTTAGTTTTTAGAAAATGAACTGAATAGTTTCATGTTTTCTTGTTTGAATATTTTTTTTAAGAATATACTGTTGAAATTTCAAAAATTTTGTGAAAACTAAGTGTAACACTGAATAAAATAGAAATGTACTTTAAATATGTTTTAATTTAGATTCACAATAAAGAATTACTCCTGAAGTAGTTTCTTGCTGCCATTACAGTTATCCAATATTCCATGCAGACACATGCATAATAAACATGAAATCGGTCTATGGATGCTGGTATCTACAATGGGAGAAACCAGCTATTTCTGAATTTTGGGAATGCCCCTTATGGGAAGGTTTTGTATTTATGAACTTTACCTTTGCAGCTTTGAGTGCCCTGAGTTAAATTGTAAATAAATTTATACTAGCCACGTGGAAAGACTGAAATTGTCAGTTCTCATAGAAGTTCACAAAAATTGTGGCTTATAGCAAATTTCTTGCTGCTATTGCCGATATTAGCCATTCCATGCTTAACGAGCTCATAATAAACATGAAACTAATCCATGGATGCTGGTATCTGCAATGGGAATGCCTTCCAAAAGACAAGTTACTTTTTATTATTTTAAGATAAATTCATATTTTCATGTGATGTGATTAAGAGCATTTTTAACTAATTTGGCATTTTTCTATTATTGTTTGGCTGTTTTTAAAAAATTTTATCTAGCAATTCCAAGAGCAGTTAGCAGAAGTGCTGGTTATGATCATTAATGCAAATTGAATTTCTTACCGATACAAAAAATCCCCTGCTTTAACAACATTTGTCTTTCCAAGTAAAAAAATTTTTATTCTTTATTTAATTTGCTTAAATTTTAACTATTATACAAATATCTAACAAAGTTAAACTTTCAAAATGCTTCATTGTTTTAATTATATATCATGTTAAAACCTTTTACTCAATTACAAAAAAAGTGGCAAGGATTTACAAGCTCTTGCAAATTCTTGTGGAACCCTGAACATAGGCTCGCAGAATCCTAGTTGGGAATCACTGTTATTGTTATATCTTATAATAGCAAAACATTTCAGTTATATGATAAACCTCATTCTACAGTTTCATTAATACACTGTTTCCATTTTGATTTTAAGATTTTGCCAAATCTAAAGTCGAACAGCTTTACCCAATTGCACTCTAGAAAATCGAGTTGTGTAAACATAGGCCAAGACAGGAACAGCATTTCTTCAGAATAGTTACAATAATTTAAAGTGAAGCATGACATTTCATGCCAATAAATGATGAATTAAAAAGTGTTTCTTTAGAAGCAAAGGAATAATGCTTCAACGATCTACCTAACAAATTAGGTGATTATGAAACAAAAATATTTTCAAAGCAACTGATACATTTTCCTTTACCACTTCTTAAGAGATATTTTTCCTGTAGCAGCTTGTTTCATCTAAGTCATGTTAACTTATTAAAAATAGTCCCTAGTTTTAGTTTTTAGATTTTTTTTTCATACCATTTTTTGACAAGCATAGATGTTGAGAATAGGAAGCTTTTAAAAAAATCAAAAAAATAATTAGAACCATTTCTATATATATATATATATATATATATATATATATATATATATATATATATTGTAAAATGAACATGCTACTTTTCAATAATTATAAAAATACTTTAACAATCTAAACTATTGGTAACTACTGTAGTGTCATTCTATGTGAAATCATCAAGTTTTTTTTTTTTGCTTTTTGTTTTTTTTCAAAAATGAAAACCACAGACTCAGATTTTAATGAAAATTGGCATTAAAGTTCATCAATTAGAATTGTAAAAATCCTGAAAATTTGAACCATCTTCCTACTTTAGTTTTGAGAATACATGAATTTAAAATTTGGTTGACATGCATAATAGCAACTTTGGTGAAAAGCACTGTTATTTGGACAACTTATTTTATCTTTATTTTCTAGCTATAGTTATGAAACTTTATACCATTATTAATTAGAGTATATACATTACTAAATATTCTTTTTTTTTTTTTTTTCATGTGTTAAAACCGTGAAGTGAAGAATTAAAAATTATGGAAAAACGGACAAAAATAAAACAGCTTATACAGAAAAAGACACTACTGATTGGAAGTTAATTTTTTTTTGTGTGTGAACTGCTCTTTAATATCTGAATTAATATATAAAATAAAAGAAATGTTGAATCTCTTGCTTTTCATAGGAAAAATAAAGGTTTTAATTTGATATCACTAAAAAGGAAAATGCATTAAATTTTGTCAGTGTTTATTATTTAGTTTTACAGATAGGTTTTGGCAATTTAATATGTAATTTTATTGCTTGAAAGGTATAAAGTAACTGTTTGGAGGGCCAGGAAGAGAGCTTATAGAGTGTCGAAAGCACAGGCCAACCGACTCATCCGAAGACATAGAGTAACAAGATGGATGGCCAGAGCTTATAGAATGTGAAAAAATTGTTTATAAAAAGAAAAAAATCACAATTTTATATGCCTAGCTAAATTATAATTCTGATTTATTCTTTAAAATTAAGTTAAAACTCAGCACTTTTTTTAAATTAAACTATTATTTCACATCATCAGGGTTGCTGAGCAACAAGATTTGACTTCCAGCTACATGTGCCTTTTACTGTATGAGCTGTTATGTAGCTATTCATTGTTATTGTGATTTTTTTTATTTCACTTCATTTTAAGTACTTAAAGTTCACAAACTACCTTTCTGGTAGGTCGGACGGTCTGCGTCTCAACAACAACATAAACTAAATTTTTCTGTTAATTCCGCAATCCCCATATTCAACACTATAAACATATAAAATTTCATTGTTATAGGCTGGAAAATCAGTGAATTAAAGGGATTTTTTAAAGTATCACTGCTTTATTCTCAAGCAGCCAGTTTGGTTCTACAATGAAACTTCAAGGACCTGTACTTCTTAAAATATTTTAAGTAGAAAGCTAAAATTTTGTATTTTTAAGAGACTCGTTTAGTATATATTCAGGTCAATTTTCCTTAAATTCTGAAGTTGTGGGTCCCATGGCCTGGATAACCTGACATGCAATGACCAGGTAACTATTTGGTACTAATTGGCATTCACATTGGTGACTATTTCACAAATTAAAAAAAAAAAAAAAAAAAAAAAAAAAAAAAAAAAAAAACTTTTATTTTGCCAGCATGCTTTGCAAAAAACAGTGGGAAAAAATCCTAGAAAATAAAGGAACTAAAGATTAGAGAATATTTTTCCATATGTTAACATGGAAAAAGTGAAACAAGCAACTGGGAGGAAAATATCCTCTTAACGACTCACATCATATTCTATTGTGCCTATGTTAATGTTAACTGTTATGGTTACGACAAGTCATATTAGTAAAATTGAAAACTACTATGTTTTAAAAACATTAAATAAAGAATAAAATAAAAACCTATAAAGGTGTATAATGTAATAGCATTGCTATAACTTCATCTTGATGTTAATTTTGATGATGTACTTTTTACACTGGTCTCTTGTGAAGCATGTAAACTGTGCTTAGAAAAAATATCTACAGAACTTGAATTCAGAATATGGATCATGGAACACAGCAGTCTTAGAAAAACATACAGCAAGTCCCACGTTCTTGTTCTGTACCTAAAATAGTATTATCTGATACTCGAACAGAGCTACCTCTACTAGAACTTCTTGATATACTAGATGTCATCATAGGTTTCTGATTTTTCAGCTTGTGAGCTAAAGTCATAAAAATTGCATCCACATGATCAGATTCACTGTCATCTGTGGCCGATGTTTCAAACAGTGGCATGTTATGGCTATCAGCAAACTTTTGGGCCATATTCGTGCACACCATTATCTGATTTATGCAATCACACTTGTTCCCAACTAATATTTTTGGAATATGAGCAGAGGAGAGAGATTGATATTGATTGAATTCTGCAATCCAATGAGTCAGGTTTTGAAAAGAAGTGATTTTTGTCACATCATAGACAAAAACTACAGCATGTACATTTCTGTAATAATGGGGAATCATGCTCTTTCGGAATCGCTCCTGGCCAGCTGTATCCCAAAGCTGCAACTGCAAAATTAAAAATAAACTAGGTTACTCTAAATGAATTTAACAAATTAATATTTTAGAGCATTTACATATGTCATATCTATGAACTGCAAATGAACAAAAATATGTAATTTTTTCATACCTCAATTTTTAATTCCCCTCTATGAATACAGAGTCTGACTTATGCATGACCTAAGCTCCCAATTTTACTATAAAGTTCAGAAATTTTAAAAAGTTTCTAAAATATTGAAAATCTTCAGCATAACACAATGCTGTACGATATGCAAGATGTTTCAGCATAGTTGACCCCCACTTTTAAGCTTCATTAATTGATTTTAGACACATACTTCTAATTTGAAAGTTTCTTAACATTAAATACAAAATTATTTTATATAATTTTATTTTCCAGTGGGTGGTATTTTCATATAAATTGAGGGGATTAGATTTTTATACAAGACCTTGAGCAAAAAAGGTCAATTAGAAAAATTTTTATTGTACAATAACGTATCTAAAAACCAACAAAACAGTGCAATTATATGCAGTATTTGGTGAGTTATTATTTATAAAAAGCAGAAAAGAAAGTCAGAAATTTCCCCTCTACAAATTCGGGGTCAGCTGCAAATTAAATTGTACAGAAATGCAGTGGTGAAGCATAATAAAAGTAATTTGAGTAGATGGAAAATCGGGGAACAAAATTTTCTCAAATAAAGTTTCATGCTATATATTTTAGCTAAGTTACAAGTAAAATATAATATACAGTACACTTCCGATAATCCGGCACATTCAGGACTTTAATGATGCCAGATTATCGGACGTCAGACCAAAATAGGGTTAAAAATGAGAAAAATTAATTTAAAAAAAATAATAATGGACAATGAATGTGATATTTTTTGCCCAAAGTATGTACTGTACTCAGACTGAATTACACTGTACAGTACATGAAAAAATATTTAAATTAATGTTTAAATTACAAGGTAAGCTTCAATGAACATAAATCTGCATATAAAATCATTTAGTCTATTACAATAAATTTACCAGTACAGCCAAATGGACCTGAGCAGTGTTGCCAACAGAATTTTGAAGTCCCTATGCAACAAATGTGTGCCTCCTACTATCCCTATTTTACAAATCACTGACCTTTTCCCATAGACCGTTTATGCAATATGGAGCCGCAAGCCTCCCAGGCCCCTATACAAAGAATTGTTTTGTCTCTACCTATCGACGGCTCTGGACCAAAATATGGTTTGAGAGGCATGCCAGACTACCAGATGTTCCGAAACATTGGATACCGAATAAACCCCTTTTTATCTGGTAAGTTTACTAGTGATCTTGTGATCAGTTGTAGGGGTACAAAGCAGAAAACAGTAAATGACTCATAATGCTGCAAGAGGTTTGACTTTTTACTATGGCTTTTTCTGAAGTCGAAAACCATAGTAAAAAGACCAAAAATCACCTATTCATAAGAATAATAATATGCATACGAAGTAATCCAGAAAACCAGTTATTCATCTGGAGATTAAGCTAAATCTAATGTCATATAGTAGTAGATGTTGGTTCATATCTTGATAGATGTCATCTATTTGGATCTGATAGGTTAGAAAATCCACATCTGCAAGAAGTAATCTTACTTTTTCACCATATTGGGTCTTCATATGGTTGTAGTTCAAGTCATACATCAAGTTTTGACTATTTAAATACAACAAATCCAGCATAAATGGGGTGATTGAGTATTGTAGTGCTTTTGGATTTTTTGACTGTTACTAAATCATTATTGAAAATTTTGCATGAATGAAATAGGTAGGTTGTGAGGGTAATTATTCCACTTTCTTTTCTGTGTGCACAAGTTGAATGTTAACTCTGTTTCTCACACTTTCTAAAGTTTTTCCATAAACTGCATTGTTCAGTAATTTTAAAAAACCCTTTTCAAAAGGCGATTTAACATTCTTCCTCTGTTCAGAGTTAAATTCAATAAAATTAAACCAATGTTTTTGTCAACATTCCATCATTTTATGAAACTGGTTTATTTACTTTAAACTTGAGGCTGAGAGAGAGGTATAATTTCAAATTTCTATAATTTATTATGTATAACAATTTTTCTTGGCATTTAAGTTGGATACTAGTTTTGCACAAGATATAAAATGTTACTGGTAGGTGACTTCTAATATTTTCTCTGCATAAGGTGAAAGTTAATTACATGCAATTTTCATTTTCTCAGGAGCTAGTGGGTGATGATTGTGCAATTCGGGTAACTCTTCAGAATAATCCAGATCTACTTCTAAAATATAGTTCTTGATTGCATCATCAGGGATGGTGCAAATTCATTCTTGTTGTTGTTGTTGTTGAGACCCAGACCGTCCGACCTACCAGAAAGACGTAAGGTAACTGTTTGGACGGCCGGGAAGAGCCACCCAATTTGGACCGGAACCCAGTGGGGGAGGCATCCACAGGGACCGTACCCTCCTTCCCCTACCACCAACCTCTCGGAAGGACTTACGGACCCACATGTTTAACGTGATCGTACTCCGCGTGAACACAGCGGCAGTTTTGGCAGTGGCTGGAATCGAACCCGGGCCTACCGAGTGCAACTCCAGCACGCTAACCAATGGGCTACCGCACCCCTAAATTCATTCTTGTGTTACATGTGTGAAAGATGTTAATTGGAAGTCTTTATAATGCAGAGATTGTGGCATAGCCCATCTATAGAGGTTGTTTGCATCCAAATACATAATATAAGTGTTGGGATTGGTTGAGTCATAAGTGGGTAGGTATTTATTACTGGCTTTACTGTGTCGATGTGAAATCATGGCAATTCCTCCCCCCTCCACCCCCCATGAATGCCTCGTTCAATAAAGATATGCATATCTATGCCTGTTAATAATTTGAATGGATGATTGATCATTTTTAAAAAAGTCTGCCAAGCTAGTCCAGGAAGCAGTCATTACATGAGCAGAATATAAACCTAGTTCTTTTTACATATTTTTTGAAAATTCTCGAAAACGTCTGTCTTTACATAGGGATCATGATATTCATCCAAGTTCTGAATGTTGAAAGCTCACCATACATTTAATGCATGGGTGTATTCTTCATCTGTTATGGCTTGATTACTTAATGTGTTGAAAAAAGCAGAGAGAGCTGGAAGATAGGTTTCTTTCAATTTTTCAAAAGAGGATATAATCATAAGGGTGCAATTCTTTTCAGAGTAGCAAATTAATATTGTGCGTAATTTCTTTGATTAATCAGGTAGTTTTGAGTATATTAGTAGTCAGAATTTAAGAAAAGGGACTATGATCACGTGGGGGGGGGGGGGGGGTTACAGCAGTGGATTTTGTTTTCCAAAATGGACAACTAATATAATTTTCCTGCTAACAGGGGGTCTTAACCCACATGAGCACCCATATGCTTCTTGAGGAAGAATATCAATTCTCAATGACAAAATACATAAATTAAAAAAAAAATAACAGGTAATTCATGATCAGTGTTTGGACTCATAGATGACCAGGGGCCCAGTCCATTATCGTAGACTAGCAGATCAGGTCAGGCCACCACTAAGTGTGCCAAGATTGCAATGCAGATATTGGCATAGTTTGCATTGTTTTTGAAGAAATAGTTTGCATAACAAACAACATAACAAACAACACTCACATTACAATAAATGCCTTGGATTTTAAGAACTGAATGTAACCTATATAGTAGTGTTAAGACGTATCTTCCATGGGTGCACATTCAGGATACAAGAATTAGTCCAAATTTCTGGATCATTTATTTACAAGCACAATGTAAGAAAGAACAATATACAGCAAATAGCTCGAGATCCATCTCACAAGATTACAAAACAACTGTCAGGTATAATACAACAGCAATTAAATATGCTCTGCTATTTCACAATACAGCCGATACTATTCTCAAAACATAGATATATATCACAATTCAATGTAGCTTGTATCACGTCAATTGCCCTCCAACTGAGTGATGCCTCCTTTTATATACTCACTGTAGAAACTTCCAGAAAGGGGCTTGTATCTTATAGAATATTCCTTATATTAAGATGGTTCTAAAACATTTGAAATGTCGCCAAATTGGTGATAAATTGCTAAATCTGGCAACCTTAAATTTATGTCATAGAAATGGTTGTCTGTACAGTGTTTTTCCCTTCTGGCTCTCAAAAGAGCTTCCAGTGAAGGAAGGCACTTTTCATGTTCAAAACATCATAACACTGTCCCCTCCTTAAGACTGCATGTCCCAGGCAGTATCAACCTACTGTGATCCAAAATATGGGGCTAATCTGTCAATATGTATGACTTTTGACTTGGCTGAAGACGATTTCTGAATACGATAACACCATTTTTCTTTTCATTATGAAGTAAGGTCCTTCCCAGTTATACTGTAGTTTTGATGAAAATCCAGGTCATCGCCAAGGGTTCCGCCTGGAATTGCCCATTATTAGCTGTAACATCTTACCAGGATTTTCATCAAATTCTATACGTAGTAATGTTGATCCTTTCAAGAGCGAAACAATGAACCTCCTCCAACCCTGCCTGCAGATCTTACACATATTCATCAGGCAATGAAAGAGCATCCCATGGTCATCCAAACAACCGAACACACAGTACACACAAATCCTGGCTAAACAACATTTTCAATGGAGAATGTCAGATCGATTTATGGACAGTACTTTTGTAAGCATGCAGGAACAAAGGTACGTGATAGTCCCAATCTCACTGGTTTCTGGATACAAATATGGAGAGATGATCTTGACGATTCTGGATATGAATACGGAGAAATAAGTATCATTCTGTAGAATCGCTATACCATGCCATCTGACTGAGGATGAAGGAGTAGTTCGAGATTTGTCCATCTCTGTCCATTGGAGCTTGTTTAATCAGAAAATGGTTGCCGGTGTCGATTCTATGTTTAGTTAATCCTATGTTTAGTTAATCCATGTCTTTTGAAGCAGTCGAGAAGACTGCACAGAATTCAGGAATGAAGCTTTTACATGCCTCCTGTTCTGCACTATTTACTCCATTGAGATTTTGTTTAAGATGATGTTTAGGTGTTTAAGACTGCTGTTTCTATCTTTTGGACAGTCATGCATCATGCTGGTTACCACAAAGCACGAAGCTAACTGCTCCCCTTTAATTATTTGGGGCCAGTCACTAACGTTTGAGATTCAGACAGATATGTAATCTCTTGAAACATCCACGAGAGTTACGACTAAAAGAATTCCTTTTTCTTTATAGTCCAGGGATAGAAGATCTGTTACTGCCATTCCACGAGTGCTTGGGTCTTCCCAGATTCTTCTCACCAAGCATTCGCTGCATGTGAGCAGCAAAACATCTTCAGTGACTATGTTACACTCTAGAATGTTCCCCATTTCTGTTCCAAACAAAATAATCTCTTCTGTGGCTGACTGTAATTTGTTGTTTTAAAGTCTGGGTCAAATCAGTGTTTTTTTTTTAAAGTCCAGTCCAAGAATGTGTGGATCAAATGTCTGCAACATAAAGAGCCATAATTGCTTGTCAAGTTTCCAGAAATCCTAATTCTGAAACCAAGCTGTTATGACATATGACAGAATCGTGAATGCACGTTCGGGATACAAGAATTAGTCTAAATTTCTAGATCATTTATTCACAAGCACAGCGTAAACAGAAACGATATACTGCAAATTGCTCAATAACTATCTCACAAGATCACTAAACAATTATCAGGTACAATATAACACCAATTACATGCTCTGCTATTTCACAAAACAGCAGATACTATTCTCAAAACATTCATGTATCTCATAATTCAATGTAGCTTGTATCACGTCAACTACACTCCAACTGAGTGATGACTCCTTTTATATACTCTCTTTAGAAACTTCCAAATGGGGCTCGTATCTCGTAGAACATTCATTATATCGAAATGGTTCTCAAACATTTGAAATGTTGCCAAATTTGCAATAAGTCACCAAATCTGGCAGCCTTGAACCGACAGACCTGTTATGGCAACCATAAATTCACATCATACAAATGGCTGCCTGTACGGTGTTTTTTCCTTCTCTTAATGAAATCAGAAGATTCTAAACAATGAAGTGAAGAAGACTGCTAAATAACAAAGGAAAACTAGTTACACCTGTGTGAACAAATATTCATGGCAACTGCAGCAACAGCTGGTCTGGAGTTTATTTAAAGTTTAAACCTTATTGAATCAAAATTAAGAAATCAACTGAAAAATGTCAAAGCTGTTGATGTTCAATTACATAAACATGAACCCATACTTATACAATAAAAAGGCAAACCTAAAATGGTTTTGGAGTGAATCTGAGTCTGAGATTCCCTAATCACCCTCCTCAGATGAGAAACTATGAAGACAAGGCCAGAATATTTATGATGAAACTGCAGAAATTTTACTCAAGATGAAAACTCATCTTATAATGGAGATCCTGATTATTCTTTTCAACTAACTGATTTGGAGTAAAGTGCCAATGATATTTAACTGTCATTTGGGAATAACCAAGTCAATATGAAAAACAAATTTTACAGGACAGTGATTTAAGTTTTTATAATTTTCCCTTAAATCAATAATATGTCTGAAATATTTATAACTTGTAATAATTCATCGCAATTCTTTTGTAAAGAGGATATAGTAGGTTACTTTGGAGATTAAGTTAAATTTAAAAAGTGGAAAATCAAAAGTTTAAGACTGAGGTTTACAACATTTTGCTCGTGAGAAGTGCAGTGCTTGTTAAAATTGATGTTCCCTTGACATCAAATAGTATTTGAGAAGACATACATGATTAAATTATTTAATCTAAAGATTTTCTTAATAAAAAGTTCATTTTAAATCCAAATATATTTTTTATTGAATAAATTATTGAGTTTTTAGCTAATTAATGTCTTTACAAAATAAATCTATATTTGTGATCGCATTATACAAGTCACACAACATTAATAGATTTTAATATAAAAAGTAAATATTGTTTTGTTAACTGATAATTTTAAAAAAATGTTTTCTCAATCTTGTATTAATAATTAAGATCATATAATAAAAATATTTACTTCTATACACATTTTGCAGCATTATGTTGACAAACTTTTACACTAACTTTTAAAATCATATTATTAAATTTTTATGAAACTGAATGGAGAATTTACAATGACTAAATTATATATGTTTTAGATTGATATATAAAATTATATGTATGTGAAAAAGTGGATATCTTTACAAAAGAATGTGTATATAGAATTCACTAAAATTCCCTTAAAAAAATTATACTGTGTATTCATTAAAAGAATTTAGCACGTTTCTGCTCCCTGGGAGAATTTAACATAATGCTGGTACTTCCTGGGAAATTATAATGTAATGCTGATACTCTCTGAAAGAATTCAATATAATGTTGATGCTTCTTAGCAGAATTTAATATAATGCTGGTGCTCCCTAGAGGAGAATTTAACATAATACTGGTGCTCCCTTAAAGGATATAATATAATGCTGGTGTTCCCTGAAAGAACTTCATATGAGACTGGTGCTCCATGATGATGAAAGGTTGCAAATTCATGGCTTAAAATATTAAGAAAAGCTGCACAGTTTACCAAACCACTCTGAGATGACCAGTTTTTCCCACAAAAAGGAAATTACAAAACTATATCATCTAGTGAAGTAATCTTATTTTCATCAAAAATTAACTGATCTGTTTATTCCCAAACGTCTGCTATTTGAGTTTGAAAAAAACAAAATTCTTCAGAAGAAAGAAGAGTTGAATAAAATTATCTCAGCAACAAAATTCAATGATATAAATTTGCATCACTGTATACATTTTAATATATTTTAGAAATGATTGAAGAAAAAACAACAGCATAAAATGAAATTGCTGAGTTAACCAACTCAAATATAAAAAAAAAATACACATATGTGCTTAAAATATATGCAGAATTTAGAGATAAATATGGCTGACATCAAACATTTTAACAAACTATCATTTTATCAGATAAAACTTCCTTGAAACATTGAAACCAAGCAGATTATTATAGCAAGTTTTATATTCAAAATTTAATTGATGTTCATGTACATTTATTTTCATATGTGATTGCAGTTTATTATTATAACTTTTGAAACAACTTTTTGTAAATTTACCTCTATGACATCTAGAAAAAAGGTCACCTCTGAACAGCCAGGAATAAACCATCCTATTGGTAGTCACTGTTTGGAGTTTTACTGTATTTATAAAATAACTCAAAATTATGGTGGGAAACAGCACTTATCAAAAAATCCTTCCTTCTAGAAGAGTTTCAGATCTAAAGTCTATGCATGTGCGATCCAAAAAATGTTTACACTTTACAACATAGTTGAAAAGTGTTTATGACTTTGTTCATTCATTCATTCTGTCTGTCTCTCTGTTCGCATGATAACTGCCGTAAAAATGCCTTTATTAAAATGAAATTTTAGTAAGTTGTTCAGACGGTCTGTGGGACCTATGGGAATATAAATGAATAAGATCAACCAATTAGTTTTGGATTGAACCCGGGTTAAAAATGAAATAACATTGAACCATATGGGACCTAATTTTTCAAACATATTTTAAGCGAATTTATAATTCACAAATTGCTTTGAATGTTTTAGGAAATATTCAAATTATCCCATAAAAAATATAAAAAAAATTTCAGCAAAATATATCCGGTAGTTTTTTAAATAAAAATTAAAATAATAATTACATCCATATTATATGAAGAGATCACGTAGGTAATCCACTTCAAAATAAATAATGACATCCATCTTGTGTCAAAATAGTGATTTTTAAAGTTCTGTTTAATTTATATTTAGTGTTGCATCCGTTCTAAAGCCACTTTATTTTTGCTAAATTTCTGTGCATCTATATACTGAACCAATGCAATTATACTATATTTGAGTTTAAATAATCAATGCCATCCATTTGTGTCAAAATCGTGATTTTAAAGTTCTTTTTAATTTATATTTAGTGTTGTATCCGTTCTAAAACCACTTTATTTTTGCTTAATTTCTGTATATCTATATTCTGAAACAATGCAATTATAATATATTTGAGTTAAAATGATTATCAAACTTTGATTATTTTACAATGAAGCTTAATTTTCACTTATGGAGAATGTAAACACATCAAGCTGCAGGGATGTATCTACAGTGGTTGGCGGTGGTCGGGGTTTCCACCACTCAGTATTTCCGACCACCACTCAATTGCCGACCACCACTCATCCAAAAAAATATACATATTATAATTACATTTAAAAAGAGTTATATTCAATTTTATCAAATGTTTTTCTTTAATATAAAAGTATACAATACTAATACTGTTTTTGTGTGCGAATTAACGTGAAGCTCGTTTCGAAATTTTATATTCGCAACTATAATTGTTCTGGAAAATCAACCACCACTCACATTTCTCTAGATACATCCCTGAAGCTTTAAAATGAGTTGTATAAGAATTGCTGAATTTTTTTAACATAAAATTATTTAGCTCATGGAGTCTGCAATATAGCTGATATGAATGAAACATTCATAGATTTTACATAGAGAAGCAGACGATTTTATAACAGCCTTTTCGATGGAGTTTTAAGCATAGAGTTAAAGTACTTGTACCTCCATGGTTTTAAGTTTTTAAATAAAATAAATTATTGTAGTATTGTGATGAATGAAAGGAATGGAATAAAAGTGCGTGAATAAAATATTTACTGCTTTTACATAGAGAGCCAGGCGATTTATATTTCAATGACGCCATTTGAATAAAATTAATTTTTTTCGATGAAGTTTTAAGTTTTCAAATATAATAAATTATTGTAGTATTGTGATAATTTCAAAAATATTACCACTGAATGTATCGCATTTTAGAGATGTTTAATTAAAATTGCATTACAGTTGGAAAGTGTTTTATAATCAATGCTTTATGAATGATTGATCTTGTTAAAATTATCAAATAACATATAAGAATTTTCAATTTACTTTAAAATAACATACATTTAAATATGGAGCTGCATATGCAAGTTATATATAAAAAGACAATAAATATTAAGAAAATATTTTTAGCTTATTAACAAAAAATATAATTAAAGATATTTTTTCACAATAGTACATAAATTTCTAGTAAGTTTATCAAAATAGAAACCTGAGGATGAAAATTGCACATTTTTGTGAATACAAATTGGAATATATTGATTATACACACAAAAAAAATTAAAGGTATAAATAAGCAACACTTTAAAACATGTAAAACACTTAAATAATTGGATATTTAAATAAATTATATAATTAGGTTACAAAAATAATTATAATATTTTGAAGCATTTGAATATCCCTTATACTTAAATCAATAAAATTACTACTTGAAAAATTACCTTTATAGTTTCATCATCAACTATAACTGGTCTTTCTCGGAAATCTACCCCAATAGTAGCTTCTGTACGCATTGGAAATTTTCCACCACAGAATCTAAAGGTGAGACAAGTTTTCCCAACATTGGAATCTCCTATGACAATAATTTTGAATATTCTTTTTGGTTTCTCAAATGATACAGAATTGTCATCAAAAGAATTTTGTGAAGATGGCTCATTCATTGTGCTTAAAAAGAGGATTCCTAAAATAATTCACAAATATTTAAAAAATATGAAACACTATCTAATTTTATCAAATTACAATTACAAGATTTCCTTAATATGTTGGAATTATAATAGATTTAAATATTAGATCAATCTTCCAAACAAGGTTATTCCTGAAGAATTTATTCCCATGGTTTAACATTAACTATTAAGTTCAACTTTGCAAAGAAGACAGCACACTGTACGTTCCGGACATATAAGTCTCGTTCGGTGTGCTCACCTCATCATTTTTCCACCATTCCAAAATCATGATTTTGTGGCTCTTTATTGCTCATAGCAGAAATGCTGAAAATATTGAAATTTTGTACATCAACTGTATAAAAATTTAAATTTTGTATTTCTTCAAATCGCCGTGGTGCCTAAAAAATTAGATGTGGTGACTAGAAATGTTGAATTAAAAATCAAAAAATTAACATCAGAGGAACTAGAATTTAAAATAAATTTTAAAAAATTACCAGACAGAAAATTTGACTAGAATTTACTTAAGATTGTTTTTCATGTTTATTATTATTATTTTTAATGCAATGATAATATTTGTTAGTAAACTATCGATGGCCAAAACCTTCGGATGGCCAAACATTGAAGGTTCCCACAGCAATATCATAAAATGCAAGCGGTAGCATCCTCATATCCTGGCTGCCAGCAATGCAAGTCCTCAAGGAAACCTGAAAATCATAGGGGCAGCCGCTGAGAGTTCTATTGCAGTTTTCCATTTTCTTTTTTTTTTAAATTAATTTTATTTCTCTTGCACATATTTATTTATCCAGACAGGCCACTCGCCCGTGCCATGAGTGAGTCACGTCATAAGTGTCCGAAGATTTATGTAAGCGCCAAGTACCGAAGAAAGTTATCTGGGGGATAATCTTTCACAATCGCAACACGGCCACAACCATCACCAGTCTGCATATTTTGAAGTGGGTTTATTTACCAATCGTAGTATCTTATAAATTTGTGCTTTGTTTATTTATAAGGTGTATTAAAATTGAAACATAATTTGTCAGATAAAACTGAAAAAGCAACAAAGCAGTCATATTTAACAAGTTTCTTTGTTTTAAGTACATCGGACAGAAATGATGGAATTAATGTTAATTATACGAACTTTTAACTTTGAGCAATGAAAAACAATTTCATATTATAGGATTATTATCATCAACTAGAAGATGTATCTGGGATTTAAGATAAGCGTTAGTGGCATAGCTGTGTGTGCACCAACACTACAGTTGTTTTATTTTATTTTTGTTATAAGCAAGCATATTGTTAAATTGATCTTTGATTTTCATGAATTAGCTGCGAGTTCTAGTTTAGTTTTTATCAGAGATCTGCATTTGAAATTACGAGAATAGTCTAGAAAATGTACCAGGGTGTCAATGATTTAAATCAATTGATTTAAATCAGTGATTTTAATCATGATTTAAATCAACTGATTTTATTAAAAGTTTTTGATTTAAATCATTTTTTAACTTAAACCCTAGAAATCCTCTTGGAAACCTAAATCTGACTAGTGCTGCCTTTTTCTTAGTTACTACAACATTTCTTCTTTATTCTTGTCCCTAGGGTTTATCCTCACTTTACCACCATTCTTATCTATTCAAAGTCTCTCCTGACCCTTTCTTTGTTCCTTAAGCAGTGGCGGATTTCAGGAGGGGCGATCGAGGCGATCGCCCCCCCCCCCCCAAACGCCTGACGAACGTCTACGTTTTAGCAAATAAATTATAAAATTAAAAAATATATATATCATTAGGGAGATACTTTGGGCTTGCTCTCCCTTCCTCAGTTTATCCACGAAATCGCGCCCCCCATAATGAAAGTCAAAAGTCTACGCCTGGATGTCTTATATTTACAAGATTTAGTACCATCGACTCTTTTAGCGAAAATCAACACGGACGAAGAGTCAGTCACTCCTCACATCTTGGACAGAGCTAAGCAAGAAGTAGCACAGAATAGCCAAACTAGGAGTGGAAGAAATGAACAGTACACTTCAAGTTGAGGTGATTAGCTGGAGAACACCAAATGGATGCGAGAAAATACCGATACCGACAAAGTACCCAAGTCTGCTTTTGAAGCACTATAGAACTGTGATCCTGCAGTGTACCATGTGATCTACGTGTTACTGAAATTTCTTGTAGCATTACCAATTACTGTTGCAACCGCCGAGCGTGCCGCCCAGGTGGTGAAGTGGATAGCGTCACCGACTGCTATCTAGTGGGTTTGGGTTCGAATCCCGAGTAAGGCATGGTTGTTTTCCTGAGGATGAAGACAGTCTTCCGCCTTCTGGGTCCTCGTTAAATGAGAAGCTGCACCCTTCAGACCTTAGTCAGTGATGCTTGCATGTATTAATAAACTTTGTATTCTTGTCTTGTGTGTCATTCTCTCTGTCCTTCTTCTGGTGTCACTGGACCTGTATTCATGCTAATGCAGAAACAGGGGTCATAAGCAACAACAACAACCACCGAGCGTAGTTTCTCAGAACTAAAACGATTGAAGACATGGCTTCGAAACACAATTAGAGAAGATCGGCTAGTGGGATTGGCTTTGTTGCATGTGCATTATGATATCGCACATTAACAATTTTAGATCGATTTGCTAAAGAAAAAGCAAGAAGACTTGAGTTGATATTATAATGATGATTCTTCCTGGGAGGTGCCAGGGTTTTTGCGATGGACTCCGTAAGGCTGTTAAGGAAAATGATCGACAATAAGCTGAATTGGCAATTACATTTGAATAGTGTTATAGGTACTACCCCTGGCAAAAATTATGGAATCACTTCCACGTTATTTCAATGGGATACGACGTTCAATACCCTACAACTTTTGATGCACGGATACCCTGAAAAACCCTTTTTGAGCGAAATTGAAGAACTTTAAATGCTTAACAAAACAAAAAATATGTGAAAAATTTTGCACTTTTCATTATTTAATAATTCACGATCAAAAAATGGGAAAAAAGCTAGAGATGGAAAGAAAAAACTCGTAAAAACTAATTTGGAATAATAAATTTGATCATGGAAAATCATTAAGATATAGCTCCTAATGTTTATATGATCAAATTTATTATTCTAAATTAGTTTTTACGAGTTTTTTCTTTCAGCCTACAGCTCTTTTCCCATTTTTTGGTTGTGAATTATTAAATAATGAAAAGTGCAAAATTTTTCAAACATATTTTATTTTGTAAAGTTTTTAAAGTTCTTCAATTTCTCTCAAAAAGGGTTTTTTAGGGCATCAAAAATTGTAAAGCATTGAACTTCGTATCCCATTGAAATAACATGGAAGTAATTCCATAATTTTTGCCAGGGGTAGTAAACTCTATCAAACCATTGGTCTTTTCTTTTGATGTTTTTGCATAATGTTTTTGCGTGATGTTTATACGTGATGTTTTTCGCGTAAAAATTTATTGATTCCTGTGCAGCTAAAAATGTAAAAAAATGGGAAAATGTAAATCAATGTTCAGTGCTTATTAATACCTATATTAACTGCATTTACTCATGTTCATCCTCCTTTTCTACCACAATCTAAGAAAAATAAAATGTATTTGTATTGTATCGTATGATAACCATATTTAGTGAATAGAATATAAATGTGTGTTTATTTAGTTAATATTCAGTATTAATCTTCTCACATGGAAATCTCTTACTTGTGTGTACTTTTGTGTATACTTAATACAGAATATAATTTCGGTTACCTTACACCTTTCTGGTAGGTCGGACGGTCTGGGTCTCAACAACAACAGAATATAATTTAGTTTCCTGTTTCGACTTCAACAATAAGATTGTTTCCTTATATAGTCACGTAATTTTTTTTTCTTCCAATCTTCATTGTTTTGCTTTGGTCTTAAAAAAATGATAGACCGTATTTTATAAGCTGCAAAGAACTTACTATAAACTTCCGAATTTGTTCTAGTTATTTCAAAAATGTCAAATATCCATATATAGGAAGCCGTTAAGAAAATCCTAAGTGAAC
The DNA here is from genome assembly GCA_951213105.1 of Amaurobius ferox. Classification (NCBI taxonomy): domain Eukaryota; kingdom Metazoa; phylum Arthropoda; class Arachnida; order Araneae; family Amaurobiidae; genus Amaurobius; species Amaurobius ferox. The sequence continues at coordinate 64,706,973 of OX578146.1, forward strand.
AAACCTCCGAGAACATTTCGATCTAAAAAATCGCCCCCCCCCCCCCCCCAAACAAGAGGCCAAAATCCGCCACTGTCCTTAAGCCCCTATTACACGACAGTAATTTGGGACAACAAACCATTTGCAAAACAGCTCAGACAGCAAATTTAGAAACAACATTTTAAGTTTAACCCAAAAATGTGGTTGTTGAGGGAACGGCTGTGCAAAAATCGACCCATCAGAAGTTCTAAATCCGAAAAGTCATTTTCTTTCGAGCTATTTTATTTCTTACTTTAATGGCGACCAAGATGATCGATATACTGTTTTGAAATGTAGAAATGGAAGCTGATCTTATTGAACTTATTCAATCTAAACAGAACCTTTGGGATATTAAGAGTACTCTTTACAGTAAGAGAACTCTAAAGCTTCCCCATTTGCTGCTTGGAGTGACGTCACTTTCATTCTGTGTTGAGTGGAGTGACATCACAAACATTCCAAAGCTGTTTTGCGAACGGTTTGTTGTCCCAAATTACTGTCATGTAATAGGGGGCTACCCTGCAGACCTTAAGAGATAAGAGTTTGTCATTACTTGAAAACCTGTTTTTTCCAGTTTTCTACCTATACCTAGAGTGGACATTCCCAGTTGCAATTTCTTTCTCCCATGTGCAATTTGTTGAGCATAAGTGTTAGACTTTTATTATAGAAACTATTATTATTTACTTATTACTTAAGAAAGGCCATAGTTTAAACTAATAAAAAATGTCTTTTGGAAGGAAAAAGGATCCAATTTGGTTTTATTTTAATGATAAATTTGAAGTAGGTAAAAAAGGAAACAGAGCTATTTGCAAAAAATGTGGAAAAGAAATGCAAGATCTGGTTGCACGACTAAAAGCTCATTTTTCCCATTTGCGTAAGTGTAAATAAAGATGCATTTGATGAAGGTATAAGATCAAAGCTTATGAATATGGGTATTAAAAGAAATGTAGAGGACTTATTGCTTCATTTGAAACCAATTTCAATTGCTTTAGACCGAATGCAGAGTGATTTCTACAGTATTGCTGAAGCCGTTAATATATGGAAAAAGCTGGAAACAGACCTGAAGGAAAACAATGTGCTTGTTAATTGCAAGAAATTGGTTGCGAATAAATCCTTCAAAAACAGATATGACCAATAAGGTAGTAGAAAAAGTCAACGCTCTCCAGCGGTTGAAGTCTTTGTCAGTTTTTAAAGATTGTATTTCGTCAAAAGAACTATTAGTAATAGAGCAACTTATGACTGCAAAGGCCACATCTGCAGGGGTTGAAAGAATGTTTTCAACCTTTGGTTTAGTACACAGTAAATTGAGAAATCAATTAGGGGTGGAACAGGCTGCCAAACTTACATTTATGTTCAAATCTTTAAATAAATAAATAATAATGTTGTTATTGTGTGTGATTAGCATTTCTACAAAGCTTTATTTCTAAAATCTTTGTTTTAAAATTTGTAAAGTAAGTCATATGGTCTGCCATTTCTGTCATGTTCCCGAAGTTATCCACTTGGGACAAAATACTTTAAAATAGTTATTTCTATTTGCATACCAAAAAAAAAATATTTTATTTACAGATTTATACTATCAACTAGGTATATTACAGATTTATACTATTAACTGAGTACCAGCCTTATATAGAGAGTAATTAAACTTATTTAAAAAATTGGATTTAATGTGTTTAAAAAAAGTATGAGTTTAATCGAAAAAATCTGATTTAAATAAAAAACAAGTTTGATTTTTTATATTTTTTTACACCCTGAAATGTACTCGACATTGTCTGGAATTTAAGGTACAAAGTGATTACAAACCAAAGAATGTTTTAACATATACAATACGCCCACCTATAGTAACAGGGGGGGGGGACGCTGCACTGATGGTGTTAACATAATAGAGACTCTACTAGAATATCCCGGCCTGGGAACCTGATTTCAACAAGAGAAAAGTATATACTTTTTAATAATTCATGAAAATTCAACTATTAACCATATGGATTCCCTTCAAAGTTGATTCAAAAGAGAATTTGTCGATCTATTCATTGGTGTTAAGATGGAAACTCTGAAATAATATTTGTGAGAAACACCATCATTTTTCGAGCCTATTTTCAGGCGCAGTCTCAGGGTACATGACCTTCCAAGCTGCTATTGAAAATGGCTGAAAATAGGCTCGAAAAATGATGGTGTTTCTCACAATATTTTTGGTTGCTAAGGAATGCATTTGTATGAAAATTGCACTAAAACATAGAACTGAAGAAATAATTTGAATTTAAAAAAAATAATGCCAATTCATATCGTCCTGGGTCCTGAAGTACCTGCGCACCAAAATGTACATGATCAGTGCAGATAAAGTGCAATATGTGTAGAAATGTAAAATGAATAATTAAAAATTAAAAAAAATTATATTATGTTAAATATATATATATATATATATATTGCTTTCCTTATAATTTTAAAGTATTTTAAGGATTAGTGTTAACCACTATGTTTAATTCTACCAGTGTAACTTTATTATGAGTTCTTTATTACAAATGCTCATCAAAATGTAAAATATCATAAAATTAAAAGCTGACTCCTAACTTTTTGACCTGACTCCCAGATTGTGGAGAAATCTGTCAAGCCTTGGTTTATCAATTGAAGGCATGAACACTGGAAGATTTCCGAAAAAACGATATTTATAATGTTTCAATGGGTGGCATAATGCAGACCTTCTGCATCTTAATAACAAATAGGAAAGGCTTCATGACAAAATTTATAGCTATTGAAAACTGTATTTTGTCAAGTAACTTTTTGGGACCTACTAGTCACTGACCAGTAATCAAAACTCTTAATCTGCAGTTTTATTCTGAAACTTCACTCTTAATGCTGCACAGGGTTCATGCTCAATTTTGAAAACAAAAATTAAGGAGTTTTTAATGGTATATAAAAAAGTTTAAGGAGTTTATAGATTACACACTCAAACACATTATTTTCCAAAGAAAAATTAATTAATATCTGTTCAGCTGCTTAAATTAGAAATTTCTATTTATAATTCCAATATACAAAAATTCAGCACAAGAATAAGCAAATGCTCACAAGACTTTTATTTAATAATTTTTACTTTTTTTTATTTATTGTTCAATATATTATTGATTAAAAGAATATCTTCATATAATATGCACTGAACTAATAATTGAGTGAGTGGATGATGCATCAAAATTATCAAGCACTTCTACTATAACAAGAATCTTGGTTTTGATGTAATCCAATCTGTCCAAGTGTCAAGACTAAGGGAAAAATCTAAAATCCCAAAATTTTGGAATTAGGGGTGACAGTACAAAGAAATAATAAAAACACTCAAAATCCCTTTGCCTAATTATCGAGCACTTCCATTCTAGTTATAATCTTGATGTGGATCTCATCTATCTTCTCGGTTTATGAAAAAATCTATCTAATATTTTGAAAATTCGAATGCAAAGAAATAACTAAACAATTAAAAAAAAAATTTCAAAATGATAAAATACTTTCACAAGAGCCAAAATCTTGGTTTTGGTCTCATTTGAACTACCTCAGCTTCCAGATTAATGCAAAAATCAAAAATTCCAATTAGGTATGACGATACAACAGGATTTTAAAAAAGTTACATCCTTTTGGCTCTCAAAATGTGTGCCAATCCTGGGTTTTTTTAACTGAAAGTTTAGTTTTTGATATTCAGAACTTTTGTGTGTATAGATGTTGCATTTAGTGGCCACTAGCCATTAAGAATGAGCAAAGCGCAGCTGAAATGGTTATTTCTAAAATAAACTCAATATAATAATCATTTGAAAATCTGAACTATTAAAAATAAGCCTTTAGATTCAAAGTACTGCATGAGAATGTTAAATATAAGAGTCATCTTACATCATTATCAACTCTTATATTTGGTTAATTATGCACAATATTTTTTTTAAATTAACCAAAATATTAAAATAAATAAGTTTAGCCTGCCTACTGTGTATAATTAATTAAAGGATGGAGATGGATAGAAAAAGATGCTTGAGGACTCTCAGTACATAATATATCACGATATAAAATAAATTGTGCAATCCTACCATTTATGAGAAACATTATTTTGCTTAGTAAAATACTTATTATTTATACTTGCACACTATAAAAATAATCTAATGATAATATTTAAAATGAGTCACTTTTAAAATATTGGGGTAGTTTATGTATTTAGTGCTTATAAGCAGAAGCCCTGATGACAAAAAAATGATGAGAAAAAAAGTTCTATTTGGAGGGGAAGTCATGAGATGTCCACATCAGATATTTTGTGAAACGAAATTGATACTATTAGGAAAATGTTTAAAAATAAACATTACATTCGATAAATATTTATATATTTCAATCCCATTAAGGTGCTTGACCCCTTTAATCCCTAGCTCAGGATAGTAACCAAAGACATAACTCCCACTGGCACCCTTTCCCTGTTTTGACTTCACTGACTTAATGTAAACAGTAGATACCGAAAATATCATTCTTGCTAATGAGAAATGTAAGAGAATCCTCGTCCAAATAATTATATTTGAAAAGAAAGGGATGCCGTATTATCCCGTTTGGCGATTTTTACCTTGGCAACAAATAAATGTCGCCAAGGCTGTTGGACAGCATACTTGCTACAATGGAAGTGATTAGAAATGCGGAAAAAGATAAAATTAATCTTGATTAAATACAATAATAGTAACTTTGATTAAATAAAAGAGCTGTATATTATTAATTTTATATGGGAATGATCGTTTTCTGTCAAAGGCCACAATGTGGCAACAGCCGTTTGTACAACAGTTGATCTGTAGCAATTTAAGCGTGGCCAGAATCTGGCCCTGCTGAGGTCAGACATAGCAGCAGTTGTTTGTGCAACAGGTGGTCCATAGAACATAGAGCACATAAAAATCAGAAATTTTTTAAAGCATTAAAATGACAAAAATATGAAAGAAAACAAAAGTCAACAATTTAATTTTTTAAATACAATGTAACCCATTAAATTGAAATTTTGAATTCTTCCCATTTTACATTCCTAGCAGTGCATGAAAAATATAAAATTAACTACGCAATTGAAAAATCACTGCACAATTAAAAAATAAAAATCTTATTAGTCACCCCCCTCTCTGCCCAAAGTTAGTCCATCGCTAAAAAAACTAAATCTCAATTGAAAAAATTCCCTGGTACTTTTCAACAACACTGAAAATGGAAGGCATTTTTCCAGTAATGACAATGAAATAAAATCAAAGCAGCAGTAAACTGTACAACCTGATTTCTACAATGATAGAACGCACTTGAAATGAACAATTTCAAATCAAAACCAAATATGCACTATTACAACACAAAAAGGGTTACCATAATGGAATGTTCTCCAAATCAAAGTAGAGATTGCCAGAATTTCACCTAAAAATTGCCAGGAATGAAAAAGGGATAATAAGGCATCTATACCGTTGAAAATATTGGTTTTAGAGACATAATTCTTAAAGAGTTCAAATTTTCAGAACTTTTTACCCCAAATTAACATCATATAAAGAATAATTGAGCAAAATTTAACCTTTGTAAAGAAAAAGAAACTTATTAAACTTATTGAACTTATTAAAAAGAAACTTTCTATCTGATAGTAATTTATCAGATAGAAAGGGACAGAGGCGGACTGGCCCACCGGGAAATTTCCCGGTGCGCCCCCACCACCACCACCACCACCACTCTTCTTTTCTGAGGGAAAATACATGGATGCAACATTCTAAAATTATGTAGAAGTGAATACAAAATAAGTTCTAGAGATGCCCCAAATTATATTTCAATTGATGATGACTGTAATTTCGATAAGGATATTTAAATGGACGCAAATTTCACAACACTGTTTCTAATGGTAACAGAATATCATGCTTGTTTGTTCACCTCGTTGTTCTCTCTCTGTTTCAAAAATTTATCACTAGATGGCTAGCATTGGGCTGGAATCGCGAATACGCCAAATTATTCGACCCCTTGGACCTGACGTCACGTGCAGTCCCGCACTGACATCGGCCAAGCTGCGCGTGTCCTCTAGCCTAAAAGATCAATCCATCGAGGACTTCTCGCACGCATCTGGCTTGTTTTTCTTGAGCGCAGCGATCGAGCTTGGCTGCTCTCTTTTTGTTATTCTAAATTTTCTGTCCACCTAAACACCACCAATGAATGGGTGAAGTGACTTTTCAGTTTTAAGTTTCCGAAAAAAATCCGAATAATGAACTTTAAAAGAAGTGGAGCCCAGCGAAGAAAAGAAGAAAGAACAGCGGAATTGCTGAGGATCCGAAACAAAGAAGAATATCTTTCAGAATCAGTTTCCGTACCGGGGATAGCAATACTGCCGATTGGCCCGATACAGACAGCAATAGTGAAGATAAATCGGATGGCATTGGGGTAAGTATATTTAATGAAAAAATATATAATTTGTCTAAAAAGTCTAAAAATGTCTAAAAAAATGTTATTTTTTTACAGTCTTCGTCATCTTCAATTGGACAGGAAGGAAGTGAAGGAATGTGTACGCGAGTCTCCATCATTCCTGAAGATTCCCTGCTTCTCAGCTTCGACGAACACAATTCACAGACATCACGTACTATAATTTCACCAGAAAGTGGCGTTTCTCCCAGCACCTCGACTACAAAAGGTAATGTTTGTTTTCAAAGACTCTCAAACAGTGCACCTGTCAATGAAAGATTGTCACTTATGAACAACATTAGCCAACCTAGCAGTAAAGCCTTGCCACATTTACCGTTTGATGAAAAGAGAGTGTATGAAAGAAAGCTTTCAGAAAACAAGTATGTGAATCGTCTTTGGATTTCTGTTAAAGTGGAGGATTGAAAAGTAATTGCAATTTATTGCAATGTCTGTTTGGCTTTTTCTAATATTGACTCAACGTTTATGAAAGGTTTTACAAGGTTTTCCCACATATAAATTGAAGAGCATAAATGCAGCAAGTCTCACAATAATGCTGTTACAGCATATCTCAGCTGTGAATGTAAGAAAGATATTGGATCCCTAATTAATAAAGAAATGGATGATCTTCGAAGGCGCCAAGTACTCGAATCTCTCGAGGTACTAAAAAGAATTGCTGAAGTGATAAAATTCATTGGCAAGCAAGGACTTTCTTACAGAGCACACCGCAATGAAACACTTTGCACTTTAGAAGACAGGAGTTCCGAACATGGGAACTTCTTAGAACTGATCCTACTGTTGGCATAATTTGACATTCCCTTGAGCAATGCTCTTGTTAAAGCAATAAAAGCTAGCGAAGAAAGACGTGAAAAGCTGCGTCGAAAGGGTAAACCGTCCAGTTCCGGAAGAGGAGGTCTCGTGACGATGTTGTCAAAGAGCACTGTTAACAAGATTATAGACGGAATTCTGTTCATCATGAAAAGTACTATCGTCAATGAGATTGGTGGTCGCAAATACAGTGTGCAGATGGATGGAAGTCAAGATGTGTCTGTAGCCGACCAGGAGACCATAATTTTGCGCTATGTATTAGATCAGGGGTCTCCAAACTTTTTAGCATAAGGGCCACACTGACTCCTCCACTAAGTCCCAAGGGCCAGAGTGCAAGAGCCCAAGGGCCAAGAGTGCAGGGCATTTAAAGAGCAATGGGGATATCAATATTTCCTGATTAAGTCAAGTAATAAGGCAATGTGTATAATTTGCAATGAAACAAGATCAGTCCTCAAAGAATACAATATAAAATGTCATTATGAGACTAAACATTCTCAGAATCACTCCAAATTTACAGGAAGCCTACGATTAGAAAAATCTGAATCTTTGAAACGCGGGTTGAAATTTCAGCAATTGATGTTTAAGAAAGTAAATGCTGAACAAGAAGCAGCAATTCGTGCTAGTTTCCATGTAGCTCATTCAATAGCAAAACACGGGAAACCATTTACTGACGACGAATTAATTAAGGATTGCATAATTACAGCAGCAGAAGAAATGTGTCCAGAAAAAGCTAATTTATTTAAAAACATCAGTTTGTCAGCAAACACAGACTCGAACAAATATGCAGAAAATATATTAACTCAATTGTCTGACAAAAATCGACACTTAGAGTGGTTCTCTTTGGCCCTGGATGAGTCAACAGATGTTTCAGATACTGCTCAGGTGTTAGTTTTTATTCGAGGGATAGAAAAAAATTATGAAGTGTATGAAGAGCTTCTTGACGTTCATAGCATTCACGGCACGACCACTGGAGAAGATATTTTTAAAGGAGTTGAAAATGCTGTTCATAAAAACAATCTTCAATGGAAAAACTTGAAGTGTATCACTACTGACGGTGGGAAAAACATGTGTGGAAAAAATAAAGGTATCGTTGCTTTCGTACCAAAGGCCGTAGAAAATTAACGTGGTTCAAAACCATTAATTGTACATTGCATCATTCATCAACAGTCTTTGTGCGGAAAATGCTTGGATATGTCAGAAGTTTTAAAGCCAGTCATGCCAGCTGTTAATTATATCAGATCACATGCGCAATCACATCGTCAATTCCGTGAGTTTATTGAAGAGATTGGAGAAAATGACTTACCATATTATACTGCAGTACGCTGGCTTAGCTGCGGAAAAGTTCTAACGCGATTTTTTGAGCTCCAAGCAATAATCAAAATTTTCTTGAATGGAAGGAATCGTCCTCTGACTGAGTTACAAAACAAAGAGTGGTTATGGAAGTTATCATTTTATACAGATTTAACTAAACATATGAATGACCTTAATTTAAAATTACAAGGAGAAGACCAGCTTCTGCTTGATTTATACACTCATATTAAGTCCTTTCGACAAAAAATTGTTTTGTTCCAATCTCAATTGAACAAAAAATGTTTCACGCATTTTAATACATGACAAACATTCAGTCAGCAAACTGAGACTCCATTCCCGGTAGATTTCGCAATTGAAGCTTTGGGTGCTTTAAAAATAAATTTTGAGTTTTGTTTTTCAGATTTTGATGCAATTTCAAACGATATCAAGATTTTTCAAAATCCTTTTAACTCCGATATAGAAACCCTTGCCCCAGAACTTCAAATGGAAATGATTGATTTGCAGTGTAGCGATATTTTTAAAGAAAAATATTTAAATTCATCATTGCTGGAATTTTATAAGTCTTCCACTCACACAATTTGATCAAACTGTGTGAGGAATTTTATAAGAGTCTTCCACTCCCACAGTTTGATCAAACTGTGTGAGAATATTGCATAAATTTGCTTGTGGCTTTTCTTCAGCTTTCGGTACTACTTATCTGTGTGAAGAAACAAAATGAAATATACAAAAATATTCACAGATCCAAATTAACTGATGAGCATTTGCAGTCGCTGCTGATAATTTCCACTAGTAAACTTGATCCACAACTGCAAACAATTGTCAGTGGAAAGTTACAGCTACATAAATCTCATCACAATTATAATGTTTAATTTCATTATGTGAATTACCTATGTATGTCACTTATGGTAAGTTTTTAGGATAAATCTCATATCATTGATTACAGTTAAAATGCTCAATTTCATTATGTATATCAGTTATTGGGTTTCTTAATGGGTCGTTAAATAAAAACATCTGATTATTATTTTGTATGATTTACTTACATTATAAATTTTACAATGTAATCAAAATAAACTATGCCGGGCCGGATACCGAGCATGTCCGGCACGCCACCGCGGGCTGGATTGGTGATGCTCGCGGGCCGTAGTTTGTAGACCCCTGTATTAGATGAAGATGTGAAAGAATGACTTTTTGCAGCTAAAAGAAGTTCGGACACATCTGGTTCGTCTTTATACCAGTTACTAAAAGAAGCGCTGGAGATATATGGGTTAAAAATGGAAAATATCATAGGCGAATCATTTGACGGAGCTGCAAATCTGCGTGGTGAATCCAGAGGTGTTCAAAAATTCATCAAAGAAGATTCTCCAAACTCTGTATATATTTGGTGTTACGCACATGTGCTAAACCTGTGTGCAACAGATGTCGTCCGAAATATTCTTCCCATCAAAAATTTCATTGGTCTTTTACAATCTACCGTTGTTTTCATTTCGGATTCCAGCAAACGTATGACTATTTAGACCGAAGTAGCAAGAGAAAAAGGAATTGGTCCATCTAAGCTGAAGAGGCTGCAAAAGATAGGCGAGATCCGTTGGTGGTCGAAGCGAGCAGCTTTAGAGAAAATTTTAGTAGATTTTAACAATCCTGAGGTGGAGAATTTTTACGTTCTCCTTCAAGTTTTCCTTAACATCAGGGAATCGCCAAAATTCGATGCCAAAGCTACATTTGAGGTAGATGCTCTTTTAAAGAAGTGGTGCCAGTTTGAAACAGTTTTAATAGCTTTCCTACTTCTTAATATTTACACTGTTTTGAGACAAGCATCAGAATACTTGCAGACCCAAGGAATTGATTATCTATCGGCTTGGCGCATGGTTGAATCTGCGAAGGAGAAACTTAAGAGTTCCGATTTAGAAACAATGCATAAAAAAGTGTCTCTTTTTGTGAAGGAAATGAACGACTACCTTTTGAAAAATGATGTGGATGAGATAGAAATGGAGACGGAGTTACGTCAAAGAAGAGTATCAAAGAAGAAATTACAGTCTGGAGAATTAGCTAAGGATTCTAGACCAATAAATCCTGTTACCCGCTTCAGAAGTGAGGTCTTCCGTACGGCTATTGACCAAATCAAAACGAGCATTGATGAAAGGTTTTGCACCAACAAAGAACTTATAAAAGACACTGCGTGCACAGATCCACGACGTTTTAAAGATCTTGAGCTAACTGGCATCCCTGAAAATTGTCTTAATAAGATTGCCCAACTGACTGGTCTTAAAGCTACCCAACTAAGATCCGAGTTGTCAACTTTCGTCTGAGATTTTGGGTTTCTTTCAAGAACACTGAAGGAAGAATTCCAACAGTCTGATCTTGAAAAACATGCTGAAGATCCTAGTAAGTTTTACGATTCTGATTCAGATAACAAATCTCAATTTTCTGATAAGATTGATGAGGACATTCATTCAGAGTTGGATGCGAATCAATTCACACAAGACCCGCAATTTCCGTTTAGTCCTTGCAAAGGATCATGTAAAAACTGCTTGAAATGCTGCTATAAAATTCTGTATAGGTATTCATTGAACGCCTGGGCATAGACCAACCTATTTCAAGCTTACAAATACTTGTTAACGTTATCGTTCACACAAGTATCGTGCGAAAGAGCCTTTAGCAAACTGAAGCTTGTCAAGACGCGATTTGAGATCAACTTTGACGGATGAAAGATTGGAGCCTTTAATGTTAATGTGCTGTGAAAAAGATATCTTGAATTCGGTTCGTTTTGAAGATATTGTTGAATATCTGTGTAAACATTCATCGATTTATACTAAAATGCTTCGATTGTAAAATAAATTGATCTATGAATAATGAAACCAGTTGTTTTAAGAATATCAGAAATCTTCATTTTTCACTTTAAGACATAAAATGAAAAAAATAATTTTTCCCGGTAAATTTTTTCCATATTTAATTTCAAATCCTAGTCCGCCCACGGTCTCTACTATCTAGGGCTAGGCTTTCAGTTCTTGGTGCTCGCACCCCCTTGGCAGATTTCCCGGTAGGAATTTTTGTTCCAGTCCACCCCTGGAAAGGGATGTGCACTACACTAATCAACAATCATCCAGTCTTTTTATACCTCATTTTTTTTTTTTTCAGGTGAAAGAGGGGGTTTTGATTCTTTTTTTTCTATTTTTGATCCTGCTAATGCAGCTCTGATTTTGATGCAAAAGAATTAAAAAAGTAAAGAAAAATACAGTAGAGCGCTAATTATCCGAACTCCAATTAACCAAACTGTCCAATTATCTGAACACCCTATCTCTCCCAATTTTTTTTTTTTTAGATTTAGCATGCGAAATCGAAAACATTAACTGATCAGTGTATCGTTGGGAGCAGTAACAAGAGAATAAGGGCTTGGAAAAAGGAGGTGAAATCAAGGTCAAGACAACAGAATTCCTGTTTATTTTATCCCACCTCCCTTCGGCATGGACTCTTCCTTTGTCCCCTTCGCAGTGAAACTTTCCATTGAGTGACAGGTTTCTTGGAAAAGTTTATTATTGCACTCGCGATCTGTTATATATATATATACAGTCTGGTTCATTTCATTTAGAACTAAGGTGAAATTAAGATGTCTGGGAAGTGAAAAAGGATTGTTCTTTCGTTAGGGGAAAAAGCAAAGATATTGAAGAGACTTAAAAATGGCAAAGCAGGCAAAAAATTAGCATTGGAGTATGGTGTAGGAAAATCTACGATATCAGAAATTAAAAAGAATGAAGATTCCATTATAAATTTTGTAACAGCACTTGAAAGTGAGCAAGGAAGCTTAGAACGAAAATCTATGAAAAGATCTTTCGATGATAAAGTTGATAAAGTTTGTACATGTGGTTTTTATAAAAACATTCATTTGGTCAACCAATTTTTGGACCCCTATTGTGTGAGAAGACACTGTTTTTCAATGAAAAACTGAATGGAAAAAATACATTTCAAGCATGTTCTGGTTGGCTTCGAAATTTCAAGTTACGCCATGGTATATAAGAAATCGGATTACATGGCTAAAAATTATCTGCATCTTTGGTGGTCGCTACGAATTTCAGAAAAGAATTTAAAGAAATCATTGAATCGGAAAAATACGAAAAATTCATTTATAATGCAGATGAGACAGGACTCCTTTTATCACAAGAAACAGAGACAGGACTTCTTTGGAGATCTCTACCACGAAAAACATTAGCATCTGGAATTGAAAAAAGCGCTTCTGGAACTAAATTAAGTAAGGAAAGAATAATGATTCTCATGTGTGCAAATGCAACAGGAGACCATCAATTGACATTGTTCGTAATAGCAAAATCAAAAAAAAAACCGAGCCTTCCAAAATGTGAACACTTTGCCAGTTATTTACACTTCTCATAAAAAGGCTTGGATGACTACAGAAGTTTTCATTGATTAGTACGATAAAACTTTCATTCCAAAAGTTAAAGAGCATCAAAAAAATTTGAAGAAAACAGGTAGAGTGCTATTGATTCTAGATAATGCACCTTCACATCTGTGTGTAGACGAACTTGAATGTGAAAATGAAAAGTTTCGGGTATTGTTCATGACACCTAATGTTACATATGTTGTTGTTGAAACCCAGACCGTCCGACCTACCAGAAAGGTGTAAGGTAACTGTTTGGACGGTCGGGAAGTGCCACCCAATTTAGACCGGAACCCAGTGGGGGAGGCATCCACGGGGACCGTACCCTCCTTCCCCTACCACCAACCTCTCGGAAGGACTTTCGGACCCACATGTTTAACGTGATCGTACTCCGCATGAACACGGCGGCAGTTTTGGCAGTGGCTGGAATCGAACCCGGGCCTACCGAGTGCAACTCCAGCGCGCTAACCAATGGGCTACCGCGCCCTTAATGTTACATATGTGTAATACAACCCAAGGATCAAAGTGTGATAGAGACATTCAAATGACTTTATAGAAAGCAAATGTTAAGAAAACTCCTTTTATCACAAGAAACAGAAGAGCCCGATTCCCAACATACCAAAAAAGTTGATTTAAAAGATTGTTGTATGATGGCTGCTGATTCCTGGAATCTAGTAAAATCCTCAACATTAAAGAATAAAATTTTAAATAGTAAAGAAAAAACTGATAATGGATCCGAAAAATCTGGTAATGAAAATGAGGAATGTAAAACAATGAAGGAGATGGGAAGAATCCTAAGTTACGAAGAAAATGAAATTAACGAGTGGTTAAATAGTGACGCAGATGATCCTGGATATCAGATTTTAAATGATAATGAGATTGTGGATGAGATTCAAGATGAAAAAGAAATTGAGGAAAATGAAAACAAATGCTCTGAAAATGACCCAGGTCCATCACATAATGAAGCCTTTGAACGTTTGGTCAACAGCTATGAAATGGCTCGAACGACAGGAGAATGCTAATCCTATTCAACTAAAGTGTTTAAGAATTCGTGATATGGCAGCATTCAAAAGAATATCTTCTTTGAAGCAAAAAACAATCGAAAGCTTTTTTGCTTAAATTTTAATCCCTGCAGTTCAGAAAATGATAAAAAGAGAAAAAAAAAATTAAAAATCATAAAAAAGTAAAAAAAAATTTAAAAGATGAAAAAGACAAAAAAAAGTTAAAAGATAAAAAAAAAAATAAATAAAAAAAATTTAAACATGCCAGAACTAACAGCTACCAGTCCTAAGCCTGCATAAAGTGTGAAGGAAAATTGTGCACACGCAATATTTTTTTTAATCTACCTATCCACTACTAAATTTGATAAAAACATACATTACTGTATTAAGAAAACCGTTACGCATAAAAAATATATATTTCAGCCGTTTTAGTATAGTCAGGAACATCCCTTAAGTTGCCTGTCCAATTATCCGAACTTCTGCTTATCCGAACTAGGGCCGGTCCCAACAGGTTTGGATAATCGGCGCTCTACTGTAATGTCCCAACAGGTAAGGATAATCGGCGCCTACTGTAATAGTAATCTCTAATATTTTAATAATATTCCTCACAGTCTCGATTTTGAACCGTTTCCCTTTCCTTTTGCATTTTGGAATTTGAACGGCAAAAATTTTAAGGAGTTTCTAGCAGAAATAAAAGAGTTTCAAGAGCTTATAAAATCAAAATATGAATTTAAGTTCTGTTCTTAATGACAGTATGAACTCTGCTTCAGTATCATAATGAAAAGGCTATTAGGGTCAATAATAATCGGTTCCTCCTAATTATAGTGGCTCCCGATAAAAAAAAAAGATGAAATCGCCAAGCGACTGAGATGTATCGCCGAGGTAGGTTGTAAAATCTAAAAATAAATAACTAAAAATAATATAAACACATGGTGTTTCTTTAGGACTGCAAACATTTAGCAAGATTTTACAACCTACCTTAGAAATACATCTCAGCCGCTTCCTTGGGGGCAGCTATAATTAGGAGGTATCAAATAATCAGTAATATAGCAAATTAAGGTGACCAAGGGGAATCTGTCCCTCCTAGGGGCTTTATTTACTAAAAAACAATTTTTCTCATAGAAGTACATTATAATTACCTTACGTATTCATTTTGTGGGTGAACCATGCAACTATTCCTCTCCCCCACCTCCCCAGAGCTAAATTCTGGCTGTACAACTAATAAAGGATTTTGAAATAATAATGAACTATTACACAGGGGTTCCAGCCCGACCACACAATTAGCTACCATAAGCCTTCGGGCTGGTCGTGTGGTCTGGGATTTCCACAGGGGTTCCAGCTCCGGCCACACATTAAGCTACCATTAGCCTTTGGGTTGGTCGTGTGGTCTGGGCCTTCAACAGGGGTCCAGCTGCTGATCATTATTGTTGCATTTTGAGGAAAGAGCAGTCAATTTGGTGATTGAGAAAAAGATTTGGCAAAAAGTTTGGGAGATTATGAATCCTGTGATGTCAAAATTAAAAAAGTGGTATACTAAACATAATTATACAACATTATATTGCATTTATAAAACAAAGATTTTGGGAATTTGAGATTTTTTAAATCAAAACAAATTTTTCAAATGAAATATCAAAATAAAATTTGATGAATTAAAGCTCTATTTGGCAAAAGTAATCGAAAATCCAGAGCAACCCCTGCAATTGCATAAGGTATGTAGTAAAAGGAATATATAGTAATGTAGTAAAAGGAATATGTAGTAAAAGGTAACAAAAAATGAAAATTTGATGAAGAATGTTAAATGATGGTAGATGTTGTCCAGGATTACAGAAATCATAGTAAACATTCACTACTTGGATCAATGCTTATAAGAATGTTTGTTACATTAAAATTCAAAGAAAGGGATCTCTCTCTTCAGATGTTATATAATTTATTTAATGAACAATTGACTCACTGAGCAAAGAAACAAACTCCAGATATAGAGTCTCCAGATATGAGCACAGAACATACATGTTTTGTTAACCACAATTCAAGTTCTTTCACCAATAAAATACAAGGTACAACTCGATATAAAGAATTTGGTTTTTGACACTTTTTTTTCCTGAAGCTATAAATTGCCAAATGTGGCATGAAAATAAATTGCACTTGGTGCCAAATGTCCCAAGACGTGCTTTTCTGGCAACTTCTTTTAGATTTCTGTTATCTTTGGCTTCGGTCATTTTATTTTTGTTGTGTTGTTTCTTTATGTGTAAAAATGCATTAAAAATGTGAATATCATACAAAAATTAAAGATAGCACATGTTAATAGATAAAATGACATAGAAGCAGAAAATTTACATTCTCTGGTGACCACAATGTGGAAACAGCCATTTGTGCAATTTGGATATTTACACGCGTTTTTCTTTGAAAAGTGTTGGATTTCATTAAACCAGGAACTGTGTTTTGATTTTTATATAAGCACTAGCAGCCTTTGGCGACCAGTCTGTTCGCTACCCTTGAAAATTCTGACTGTGGCAAACTCGCTGGCACGACCTAGTAGAAAGTTGAAAGGCAGGGGTGGGCATTAAGTCGATCACGATCGACCGGTGGACCACCAAGACATTTTGGGATGACCGCCTTTACTAAGACGCTCATACTAAAAGAAACATATTTATGGAACACCGACGCCAGCTAGACTGGAGAATCGGCTTTTCACAATCGATGCGGCTGTGTCTACTTAAGCAAATGATTCAATGAATGTGTAGATGACAATGTACCTTCATTGGAAGAGCACGATGACGCTCAAGTACATACGTCGGTTACAGATTCATCGGTTCACGAATGTTCGCTGCTCGCTGCATTGAATACGTCCATGTTCCACGGTCTAGCAGTCGCTAAAGTTCTTCAAGCATTCAACTTGACAATTTTGTGTTACTTGTATTTTTGTAGTAAAAATAGTAATCGTTATTGTAGTAAAAATAGTAATAAATATTGTAGACCTTTTTTTTTAGCTCACCACACCTACGCCACTGGGTGGACCGCAACACCTTGAAAAAATTAGAAGTAGTCAGTACCCTGGAAAAGTCTGCCCACCCCTGGTGTAAGGTAACTATTTGGACGGCCAGGAAGTGCTACCCAATTTAAACCAGAACCCAGTGGGGGAGGCATCTACAGACCATACCTTCCTTTCCCTACCACCAACCTCTCGGAAGAACTTGAATGAATGAATGATATGAAGGTGGGTGGCTCCAGAAGAGCCTAGCACATCGACCAGAGGTCAATTGTACTACCCCAAAAAGTGAAGGTCCCTAAGAGAAGAGACCAGTAGCCGATGCAAATATGAGCAGGCACTTGACAGGAATGTCATTCAGCTCCCAGGGTTCAATCACATGGCGACCAATGTGTTCGAATCTGTGAGCAGAGTAGGCCTCACATTCACACAGAATGTGAGCTGCAGTTTCTTCGCTGTAATTGCAGCCTCTGCAAAGCGAATCCTTGGAGACACCCATAATATTAAGATGTCTCTTGAGAGTGCAGTGCCCAGTAAGGAGCCCAACAGCTCTCCTGATGCCAGTTCTACTGAGCCTAAAAAGTTCCTTTTGACGTGCACTAGGGCAATTACAGTTGAGAATTTTCGCTTGCCTTTGTCCATTAGTGTCACGCCAGTTCTTGCATTGAAGCTTCCTGAAGATGTCAAAGGCAATTCTTCTGATAAGATCATTGGGAATACCCAAGGCTGGCTCAGGGCCCACAAAAGGAGTACTAGAGCCTTTCCTAGCAAGTTCATCTGCCAATTCATTGCCAGGAATGCCCGAATGACCAGGCACCCAGTACAGAATGACACTATTATTACTAGCAATTTTACAGAGAGCTTTATAGCATTCCCAGACAAGGGAAGACGTCACAGTGAATTTCCCCAGAGCCATAAGAGCAGCCTGACTGTCAGAACAAATGAAAATCTGGCTATTCTCGTACTTTCTGTCATAGCAAATTCTACAACACATAAGAATGGCAAATACTTCAGCCTGAAAGACAGTAGCAAAATTGCCAAGCGGATAAGATAGCTTAGTGCCATCATCAGGGCAACAGACTCCCGCACCAGTACTTGTGCCAATCTTCGAGCCATCAGTATACCATACAAAGCAATTATGTTTATTGTAGGTTGGAGTCCTCTTCCAATCATCCCGCGAGGGGACAAGAATTTCATAAGGCTTATCAAACGTAAATTTGACATGTATGCCATCAGGTGGCATACAAAAATAAGGATGCCTAGCAACATTACTGTTAAGTTCACCCCAAGATAGATACCTTGAGTAATCTTTCCAGTGTTTCAGATATTTGAGTCTGTTCATGCAGATAAGTGCTTCTGCCTCAATACGCATATATAGCGGATGCAAGCCAAGTAAAAGTTCAAGAGTTGCAGTGGGAGTGGTTTTCATGCATCCGGAGATTGCAATGCACACCATCCTTTGAAGCTTAACTAACTCAAGTTTAGCAGTTTCACTTCTAATTCTGGACCACCAAACAATGGATCCATAAGAAATGATAGGACAGACTATCATCGAGTAAATCCAATGAATAGCTCTGGGATTAAGGCCCCAGGTTTTCCCAATAGCATTCCTACAAGACCAGAAGATTCTTCTGGCTTTAGTTGTGCAGTAGTCCAAGTCGGAAGAACTTACGGACCCACATGTTTAACGTGACCATACTCCGCATGAACGCGGCGGCAGTTTTGGCAGCGGCAGGGATCGAACCCGGGCCTATTGCGTGCAATTCCCGGACGCTAACCAGTGGGCTACTTCACCCTCCGCAACAATCTCTATAACTTTCTTTTTATTCACCCAATTTAGACCAGAACGCAGTGGGAGAGCCATCCACAGGGACCTACAGAGTGCAATTCCTGCACGCTAATTTAAATTTTATAATGACCATATGCTAAGCTCTTAATTCCATCATCCTCATTCCATCGTTCCATCATTTAAAATATCCATCGTTCCATCACTTAAAATGTCCATAAAATTAAAATATCCATCGTTCCATGATTTAAAATATCCATAAATTAAAATATCCATTTAAAAAATCCATATCGTTCCATCAATCATCCATATATCGTTCCACCAATCCATAAATATAATAATTTCACCTGATGTATACAATACATAACCAAAATTCAACCATTTAAATTATTTAAAATATCCATTTAAAATTCCATATTAATATAATAATTTCACCTGATGTATACAATACATATGCTAAGCTCTTAATTCATTTAAAACCGCCACAATTCAATCCAATATAATAAGCCAAAAACCTTATAAAAAGCAAACACTAATTCGGTTTTTTTAATTGTCCCTTCGCTATGCATATTCAGAACCGTGATGTCTCACCCCACTCCCTTTCTCAAAAACCGTCACCATAGAAACAGGCACTTGCGGGTGAAAAATGGGAACTTCTTTGGCCCTTTCCCTGAGAAATTTAAAATCATGACTTCTTTAAAATCCGATTCAGGCAGCTATTTTTTATTATTTCTTGACCAGATTAGGCTTGTAAGAAAGCCAGATCTTTGAACTTTCTAATAATGTAAATTAATAGTCGAAATTATTAGTACTTATCTGATGCAAGAATTTTAAAACCAAAGTTCGTTTTTTTAAGCCGAAAGTGACTTTTGTTTTAAAATCTTTAAAAAATATTAGAAATTGAAATTTGAAGTCGATATATTTTTACTCTCAATTGTCTGCTCTTTCTGGTGGTGTGATTTGTTTTTTTCTACGATGTCTGGATGGTGGAGAAAAAAGGGGGAAAAAACGGTCAAAATCGCATAAAACATTAAATAACAAAAAAAATAATTCAAATTCTAAAAAACAGTTTTCACGTGTCACCTTTCCACCCACCCTGGGTCTCCGATTGCCAAATTTCGTAGTTCTCCAACGCACAGTCGCTGAACCTATAGTGTATAAGACAGACAGACAGACATTGCCTTTTATTATATAGATGGATTCTGTTTTGTTTTAGAGGGTAATTTAAAGTTTAATTTCTCGACTGTATTAAATTTTATGATTTTCATGTTACAGCTGTGTAGTTGTCACACAAATAGCCATTGCTATGTGAGACGTATAGTATTTTTGAAATTTCTTTAAAGTACAATATATTTTCAAAGTATAGAATTTTTGAAATTCTGTTAAAGTACAATATTTTTTCTTTAAAATTTCTTTTAAGTACAATATATTTTCTAAGTATCTTTTTTTTCTTAAATTTTGTTAAAGTACAATATTTTTTCTATGTATAGTTTTTTCAAATTTTGTTAAAATGTAATCTTTTCGCTAAGTATCGTTCTTTTGAAATTTCGTTAAGTATAATGCTTTTTCTAAGTATCGTCTTTTTTTTTATACTTATGCATTATTTTATACTTATTTACGTATTACGTTTTTATGCATTTGTTATTTTTAATTTTACATTTTTATATTTGTTAAGCACAAAGCTTAACATGGCATTCGTTAGGACTTTTCAAAACACAGTTTTCCTTGGTGCCAACCTTGGTGCAAGAAAAAAATGGCAGATTTCGCCAAATTCTTTATACCAAATCTCTTCCAAATTTACAAATTTCTATTAGAGGCCAACGGCGGTACCGTGCTGAAAACATCGGTTCTCATTAGATCACCGAAGTCAAGCAGCATCGGGCATGGTTAGTACTTGGGTGGGTGACCACCTGGAAACACTGCGTGCTGTTGGCACATTTCGGGTGCGGTAGCCCGGTGGATTGCACGCTGCCACATCTGCCGCCGTGTTCATGCGGAGTACGATCACGTTAAAAATGTGAGTCCATAAGTCCTTCTGAGAGGTTGGTGGTAGGGGAAGGAGGATACGGTCCCTGTGGATGCCTCGACCACTGGGTTCCAGTCTAAATTGGGTGGCACTTCCCGGCCGTTCAAACGGTTACCTTACACCTTTCTGGTAGGTCGGACGGTCAGGGTCTCAAAAACAACAATTTTCTATTAAAAAGTTTAGAATTTTTTGATTAATACACTTTTACACGATTCAAGTTACTCTTTAAACAAATTATTTTAAAAGCTCTTAATAGTATCTCTTGTGTACGTACATAAAATTATCACCTCATCTGTACTAAAAGTTGCCGCCTCCGCTTAGTACTCAAATTTACAGGGAAAATCAGCCATCAATTTTACACAAAGGTGACATTGTGACAAATATGAGCATTATTTTCGAAAAGATTTTAACCAAAGTACCCAACACGGCGAGTACTAACAATTTTAACCAAAGTACCCAACACGACAAAATACCAACAATTCTAAAACAATAGCTTGCACATTTAATTTTAACATTCGTAATACAATATTGGTTCCATACGTAAATACAATATTAGACCATTATTTCAATCAAGTATAAATAATTTCTAAAGCATGAAAAATGTTTGGCTTTGAAATACGCATCTGAAATCACAATTTATTAAATACGATGTATATAGGAAAAAATAAGTTACACAAAAACAAACAACGCACTAAAACTTAAAAATAAAATATATGTCATACTCTAAATATAAAACACACCAGGGGCACATGAAACTTTTTTAAATGTTTTAATTTGTATTCTTAAACTGTCTTGGTCAAAACCTTAAACTGAAGTTCATATGAAATTTACACAATTAAGAGAAACTACATCAACCATAACAATTTCATAAAACATGAAATCAACTCCTAGTAAAGTGAAGTGACAGCAGTATTAAATCAGGGATAAGTCATATACCGGGCATGACTGACAGATATATTGATACGGGATTTTGAAATTAAGTAATGGGTGGAGCCATCGTGACGTACTAACATACCTTTCAAGATCACATATATTGAGACAGGATGTCCAAATTAATACTTACTGTGGCTTCGCCTCTGGTTCCGCCCATACTGAGCACATATATTGAGACAGGGTGTCCAGATTAGTATGGCTCCGCCTCCATGTAGGAGAAGGAAAGTGATATTTGGGTTTCAGGTCACAATGGCCCGCCCATACTCAATTTGGGCAGCCCGTATCAATATATGCGGTAGCGCGTAATTTGAAATGTGTTTAGCATCAATACAATTTTGCCCTCGGATTTGTACTTTCATTCATTTTTATCAGATTTTATATTTTTAAAAATTTAGGTAAGTTTTTATGAAAATTGAATTCAAAAGATCATCATTTTGCGTCTTCTAAATTATATGAGCTTGGTGCTTTAAATTTTATGGTTTTATTGTATAACTAAATTTGACCGTTATTAACGTTCTGTAATTATTCCAATTTGAAAATGTTATGGTATGTGTGTAAATGATGTCTTATGAACCATTTTTGACAGTACATGTAAGATATCTTAATAGAATTTTGTAATGAAACCTGTTTAATATGTACATTTCAATATCTTATATCTCGTCTTGAACAAAAATGTGAATAAGTTATTGGTGTATTTATGTTGTGGTTAGGTGTTTTTACTATGGTTTAAATGGTAATATCTTTGAATATAAAAGAACATTTAAGTTGTTTATTGTTAGGAGGCAGCAATTATAGATTGCACATTTGCGGTTTTGACCTATTGATTTTTGTTTTTTTAATGCCATAGTTTTGTGTCATATATTTTTGCGCGCACTTTTTTTTTTATTAGTATTTAGTTTTTAATTCATTCGGCTGCCACAGTTTTGGTAATTTTACTACACTTTGTACAAAATCTTTTAAATCTTAAATTGGGAACTTAGAAGTCAAATACTATTTCCACTATGCTATTTGTACATTTGCTTGGTATTTGTTCATATTAATATTTTATTTATTTCATCTTAATTAAAATGTCATTTTGCTTATACTTTTATTGTAGTCCAATAAAAGGGAGTTGGGGCATTTTTATAATATTAGATACAGAGCCAGTAGTCGACACCCTTAAATTGTTTAAAAAACTATGCAAAATAGCTTCTCATAAAATAGTTTTTAAAATTTGAATTATGCAGTTATTAATTTATTAGCTATCAATTTCTTTACTTATTTTTTACTCTGTTTCATTACTCTAAAATTAAACAAACAAATGCATAGTGACTCCAGTCGGGGGCTGAAATGTTTCTGAATGAATAATGTGTCTTATAAAATAAAACTCCAATCAAATTCAATAAACTTATTTGTTCTCTTCTGTCTCATTTTCATTTACAGCTGCTAATATGGGGCAATGTTAACTAAATTAATATACATAATTTAAATAACTTTATCTTTCTAGAAAGATTAAGTTCGAGCTTCTAGTAACTTAGATAAGTTGCAGGGGGTAAATATCAAGCTTGCCCTTGCGTAGTAGGTTTTTGAGGGTCTGGTGTAAGTTTGAGTTAAACATTGTCTGCATTAAATCTGGATCATTCCATGTCAAATCAACACTCTGACCCCCCTTTAGATTTTTTTCAAATTTGGCTATTTAATTTTTCACTCATATATATGAAACTATGCAAAATTTTATCGCTCAATTTGCATTAGTATTTTACTTTCCTTATATACATAACGTATAAGGAAAGTATTGTGACGGGGTCGGGAGAGCACGTTTCAAGCATCCCTGATCACGAATCAAACATTTTTGAAGTGATGTCTGTGTGTGTCAGTGAGTCTGTGGAGACGATAACTGATGAACGAATGGACCGATTCGAATGAAATTTGGCACAAAAATCACAATCTGTAAACACTGGAAGCCTATTGTTTTTATATGCAATCGAATGTTCAGAACCCCCCTAAATTTTTGAGTGAAATTTTGAAAAAATCGTCAAAAAATCAAAACCGCCAATAAAGTTACGCAAATAGACATTTCTTATGTAATTTTTCATTAGAAAACGATTGACATAAATTTTAGAATGCTAACATGAACCATTCTTGAGATATTGCACATTTTTGAAAAAAATTATCAAAAAGTCATATAAAATAAAAAAATATATATTTCCTATAGAGAAACATGTTCACTTTTCATATGAAATACCATGCGATAAATTGTGTGACGTCATTCTCGTGGATCTAGCTCGTTCCATTCATGAAAAAAGATACTTTGAGTAATACTTTCGTATTTGATCGCCAATAGTCATTTATCTGCTCTAAGAATAACTTATTTCTTTGTCCATAACGCTTGGTGATGATTTTGGTGGAATTTCACCAACTTGGCAACTTTTTGAAATGTTGCCAAATTAAAGAAAATCTCACAAAATGGATAAAAATGACGCTAAATCAATGAAAATGATGACTAATTATCGAAAATTCAATATCTTGGAAAGAATATAAGTATCTACTATAAGAAAAACCTATTTTTTTTACTGTAAAAGTAGTAAATTCTTTACATTATATAAGGAAAGTCATATGCTGCCGACATCAGATTTTATTTTATTATATTTTAAGGATTGGACGGAAGAGAGGCAATCAGTGAAAATATTACAATTATAGTTATTGTCATTGGCCCATTGAATAGAATATTTGGTCGTTGTGATTTCTGACTGAAATGCTGAGTATTGGGAAGTAACTGATTGGCAATGAATATATAGTAAATTATTTCTATTAAAAAATGCAAATAGCGAAACCTGCTTCATAATTAATTTTGGAATCCATTGATGTAAATATTATAGTTATACTCATTATTACAGTCTTGAAAAATATATAGAATGTTTAGAAGGGTGAATGTCAATAAGTGGACTGTTAAAATAAAAGTTACTAGGTAAAAGGTGTACCAGTATAAGAAAATACTTTTTCTTCCCTAAATATATTTTTCATGCAGCATTTGGTGAACAGAAGAGTTACTTAACCTTTTGTTTACAGGTGGGACAGTGCTGTCCCACCTGTAAGCAAAAGGTTAAAATAGAACACTGGGAGATTTTGGAAGAGGTACGACATCCACTTGAAATTCTTCATAACTGTCTTTGTAATGGTAGAACATTTTTAAGCTATCCCTTACTAATAGCCCCCCTTTCAAACACAAGCACCATAAGTGACAATTTTTACTTTCCTTATATACATAATGTATAAGGAAAGTATTGTGACGGGGTGGAAAATTCGAATTCCAGTTTTCGACAGGAGAGCTCGTTTCAAGTATTCCTGATCATGAATCCAACATTTTTGAGGTGATGTGTGTGTGAGTGAGTCTGTGGAGACGATATCTCACGAATGAATGGAGCGATTCGAATGAAATTTGGTACAAAAATCACAATCCAGGAATACTGGAAGCCTATTGTTTTTAAACGTAATCGAATGTTCAGAACCCTCCCTAAATTTTCGAGTGAAATTTTGAAAAAATCATCAAAAAATCAAAACCTTTAATAAAGTTACGCAAATAGACATTTCTTATGTGATTTTTCCTCAGAAAATGATTGAAATAAACTTTAGAACGCTAGCATGAACTGTTCTTGAGATATTGTACATTTTACAAGTAAATTTATCAAAAAATCCTATAAATTAAAAAAAAAATATTAACTGTTGAAAAACATGTTCACTTTTCATATGTAATATTATGCGATAATTTGGGTGACATCATTCTCGTGGATCTAGCTCATTCCATTCATGAGAAAAGCTACTTTGAGTAATACTTTTGTATTTGAACACCAATAGTCATTTATCTTCTATAAGAATAACTTATTTCTCCGTCCATAACACTTGGCGATGAATTTGGCGGAATGTCGCCAACTGGATGACTTTTTTAAATGTTGCCAAATTAACGAAAATCTCGCCAAATAGATAAAAATGACGCTAAATCAATGAAAATGACGACTAATTGTTGAAAATTCAATATTTTGGAAGGAATATAAGTATCTACTATAAGAAAAACCCATTTTTTTTTACTGTAAAAGTAGTAAATTCATTGCATTATATAAGGAAAGTCATGTGTTACCCACATCAGATTTTTATTTCTAAAAAAATTTAAAGATATAAAAATCTTGCAGTTTTCAAGATTCTAGACATGCTCAGAAAGATATATCTATTGACCCAATGTACCGATTGTATTGAATTTTGGCTTATTTTGTAGTACTTACTGCATAACTTTTATATATATAAATTTGTAATAAAAGAAAAAGAATTAATGAATTTCCATTTCTACAAATTATTCAAATTATGCATTGGATATATCAATTATACAATGATGATGAATTTTAAAGAATTATGCCAGGGCAGAAGAATGAAGTCGGTGTTAATATAAAAAACAACAGCATCCAAAAATGTCAGAAATAGAGTTTGTGATTTAAAATTATTATTTTTGTATGCACAGTTTCTTTTATGTTCGATCATTAATGGCTTTCATAATCTAGTAAAAAAGAAAATATTTTTTTCTGGTCAACCATAATAGTCTGTGGGCCTATAGTTGCTGATTCTAAATAAATATATGTTATATGCGCTGCTATTCAAAAAATGCTGGAAACCATATAAAAGCATAACTGATTAAATAATTCTTTTAAAAAAAACTTTGTTATACTTAACTAAAAGTTATAAACATTTACTAACGTGCATATATATATATATATAATAATAGTTTGAAAATCCTATGATAGAATAGAGAGAAGTTGCAACTCAAAAAATCCCAACATTAAAAAAAGGCTAACAAATAAAAAAGTATCAAACGAAGAATTATCAATCAAGTGGAAAATAAAATGCAAACCTCTAGTCATCAAGCTGAAGACGAACAACAAACATCAATGTTCAAGTGTAAAGCATTAAAGCTTTACACTTGAACAAGCCCTAGATGTAAACAAATGAATTGTTCATTTCAATAAAACTCTTTGTCAAGTCCAAGTATTTTATCAAAATAAACACAAAATGCATGTTTGATAACTTGGACAACATGCATAAAGATTGGAAAATTATAGGAAACAAGAATACCTGAAAAAACACTGCATATGTCTGATCCATTGGAGCCTTGAATAAAGAGACCAATGTTGCCAATCGCAAAAAATAAAAAATTAAGAACTGCTGTTGCCAATCGTGAGAAATAAATAACAGTAAGGTGATATTCAACAGTAAGAGGTACAAAATAATGGGGCAGATGATAATAGAAAACATAGAGGCAAAATTATAAGGGGATGTATGTAAATACATGGAAATGCTCATATATATATATATTATCTCAATTTTAAGATTTGAAAGTTAATGTAAACATTATGAATCATAATCTTTTAAGTACACTCAACTATAGCTATTTTGTGTGTGTGTATATATATAGGAATATAAATATAGAGTCATTCCATGACAAATCAACATAAGAAAATGTAATTTTTTCCCACACCGTCTCTGATGTTTTTGAAATTTGGTGGACTAACTAGATTTACTAAGAATGTAAAACACACAAAATTTTAACCTTCTAGACCTCTTTGTTTTTTAGCTATATGCATTTAAAAATGGCCGAAAATATAAAATTTACCCTCCGATGGCTACATTTAAATTACCAAAACCCTGTTCTAATTAACACACAGAAACAATTTTGGAATCTTTTTTAAGCTCTTTAAATGACCTATAAAATGATACCAAACACAAAGTTTTTGGGGAGAAAACATTTCAAGGTCATAGTATTTGATCTTTGACCTTGAATTACTGAAAATCGAATTTCTTATTTTTCACTATATTTTTCCCCTGAATACTATAACATCTTAACACTACATGTATACCAATTTTCAAAATGGGCATTCAGTGGGTTCAGACAAAAAAAAAAATAATTAGAAACAAAAAAAAATACAATATTTAAATACTGACTATTGGCATAACCCTTTGACAGTTTATTTTTATTTTTTTTTATTATTTATTTATTTTTCTTTTTGTAATGCTTGTTAATACATCTTGCACAGGTACCAAAAGGACATCTGGCTTATTTGGAAATTTGAATGATGGAGAAGGTGCAGATGGATGGAGAAAACTTAATTTAACTATTGCATTATCTTCATCAGTATCAATTACTCATGTCACCCACCATTTTTATTCATAAACAGTAGCCACAAATTCTTTGATATCACTGATCGAAAGTTCACATCCTAATTTCATAACTCGTTCAACTTTTGATACAGGTGAATCAGAATACACTTTAGTGCAAATTTGTATGTGCTGTCAAAGGAATAAACGAGTTGAGCTTCTGAGTCCCAGCAATTGTATGTGATTGTTCAAATCATTCTTTCAGTTTCTTTTCTTCAATTAAGTAGTCATTCGTTGTGCTGTATTTGAATGACATTGAAGGAATGTTATGGACTGTCCACTGAAACAACTGTCTAGGAGTCATAATCTGTTGATCATACGGCCGTTGTAGGCGTAGGCTGGCATGTGCAGCCAACCTTTTTACAGAACCTCTTCCATCACAATCTCCTTTTCCGTGAGCTATTGCTGTAAATTGCCACTCGGCAGGTACTGCAAAATCCTCTTCACGATAGCAAATATTTATGAAATTTTTTCTATTTTTGTAGTGTGATGCCACACCATCAGAAAAGTAAAATATCTTTTTAATTATAGTTGGGTGCATCTATCTTATCTTTAAGAAAGCTTACTAAGAATTCTTGAACTTAATGAACTGCAACAGTGTCATGAACCAGATATTCTGAAATAATTATAAAACTGAAATGTTGCAGTATTTCTTCCTCATCATTGAAATATGTAACACATGGATGGATTGTTGCATGGGAATTATTCCAATGAAATCTTTGTACTTCATCGGGAAGTACAAAAGAATAGTTCTGTGCAAAATCAAATATTACCAGAAACTGGCCTGGTTGCAGCTTTAATTTTAAATTGACCTGAAACAATGATTGTTGTTTTTCAATAAATGAATGGCGAATAAGAATTTGTAACTTCACAGAACGAATCAAGGAAGTCATCGGACAATTTGATGACAATTTCAAGTGTAGACCTGTCCACAGATAACCACTGTTTATATGTTATAATATCCACCATATTCGAATCTATCAGGCCTCTTAACCTCTCCTTTAGAATTGACATACGGTCAGCTACCACACATTCCTTACAATCCCCTGGGTAACAAGCAGGCTGAGGAGGATTACAGATTATTACAGCTATGCAATCCTTATGGGTCTTCAAAGGAACATTTTCTTCGGACATTAGTCAGCAATTTTTCCACCTATCATCATTAATTTAAAATTCTGGTGAATAGTGCACACGCAAACAGAATGTGTTCCACTAGCTAGCATCCACAAGAACACAATGTTTTGGACACAGTTCTACAAATTTTGAAAATCCATTTTTAGTATGCAGGTAGTCTTTAAATAATGCATAAACTTTCTTAAGATTGCTCAGAACGAACCTTTTCTGTTTACATATTTGTTTTTCATTTAATTGCTTTACAGATATACAATCTTTTTTGTCTAGCATTATTCTGCTAACAATGTCAGATTCATAAAATTCTCTTGCAGTATTAGCCACATTTTCGTTTAATGGCGTTCTAGGTTTTGGATTCGGTGATGATAAAATCCCGTTTTCGTTTACTAGTTGCTTCGCTTTTCTCACCATAAAATTACAAGCTTTAAACTCTCAATTTTTCTTATGCTCTAAGTTTTTGGCGAAATAGTAAGAATTTGTACCTTTTCACTGTGGCTCGTGAATGTAAGAAATTTTCTTTCAATTGACATATTATTTCATATTCCACAGGTTTAACGTCTTCATCATCAGTCATATCTAATTCAAACAACTTTTGCATTGCAAGTCCTATCTTCTTAAACTTTTCTTTTGGATATTTATGTTGTTTCAGTTTTTGCTTACTCACTAGTGACTCTCCCAAGACATTCAAACTACGATTTAAAAAATCCCATTCTTCACTATCTAAATTCATAAGTTCATCATCACAAACTTGCAGAACACTTGGCCCAGGTAGCAGATCTTCTTTGGACCTAGATTCCAGAGCAGGGTCATCTGTTAATGCACATATTTCTTTCCTGCACTGGTCACATATATCATTTGTCCAATAAATTCAGGAAACTTTTCACAAATCAACTTAGAAACAGGACGTAGATTTTTTCTATTGCACGAATGTTTCTCTTTTCCCAGAGGGTTGCAACATCTGTTTAACCATGCTTGTTCATAATAAAATTTTCCTTACTTAAAAATTAAATTCTTACAAAAATATTTACACACATTTTAGTATAGTATCAATGTAGCAATATTTCATCATAAATATGCTTTAAAAGCTTTATATGTGGTTTGGCTTTGCTACCTAAATCTCAAATTGCAAGCTAACACCATTTGAACCAGTCAGCTCTAATTCAAACTAAAACCCAAACTGCAAACCAAAACCATCAGAATCAACCAATCAGCACTAATTCTAACTAGAACCCAAACTGCAAGCCAAAAGTAAAGATGTGCTAGTGGTGGCACCAATTGGCAAATTTAGCTGTTTTATAGCTAGAAAATTTCATTTGCAGCTATATTTGGCTATTTATGGATAAATCTGGTTATTTTTGGTAGGCTATTATATTTGGAGAATTGTCATATCAACCCAATAATATACTGAATCAAACAACATGCCAAATGCTTGTAATAGTATAGTATTTTTATCCACAAAATCAAAAACTGAAGCATTACTGAAAGAGATAAAAATAAATAAATAATCATAATTAAAAAACCTGTCAGAGTTGTGTCAATATTTAAATATTGTATTTTTTGTTTTTAATTTTTTTTTGTGTGTGATCATATTGAGTGCCCATTTTGAAAATTGGTATACATGTAGTTAAGATGATGTAGTATTCAGGGGAAAAATAAGAAATTCGATTTTTAGCAATTTAAGGTCAAGTACTATGGCCTTGAAAGTTTTTCCCCAAAAAAAACTTCATGTGTTTTATATCATTTTAAACGTCATTTAAAGAATTTTAAAACAATACCAAAATTGTTTTTGTATGCCAATTAGAACAGGGGTTATGATAATTTAAATGTAGTCATCAGAGGGTAAATTTTGCTTTTTCGGCCATTTTTAAATGCAAATAACTAAAAATCTAATTCGCCCAGGAGGTTAAAATTTTGTGTGCTTTACTTTCTTAGTAGGTCTAACTAGTTCACCGAATTTCATAAAAATCTGAGCTGGTGAGGAAAATGACTGTGATGTTGATTTGGCATGGAATGACCCCTATATTCTTATATAAAAATTATGTATTTCAGCGATATATTATACTCTAGTTTAGTAGAATAAAGAATAAAATCTTGAATGTTATTTTTAGAATTTGCACAGTCCCCTAATAGTGTATATCAACCCCACAAACATGACTTCCAGACTTTTGGAAAATTTTCATGACTTTTGGAAAAAGCTTATTTTTGAGGTTTGATGGCTCATAAGACCACTTTTTTTTTTTGTACCAGTACCATAAAACTAGATATGAATGGAAAGATAATTTAATCAAGATTGTAATGCAATAACATTTGTTCAATTATTTGTATTCTATCAAAAGTTATAGCCAAATAACTAGAAAAAAGCACAACTAGCTTAGGTTTATATGAAGTAGCTTTCCTTCAATTGAATGTAGCCAATGAGCATGAGTGTTTAGAGAGCCAATCAGGTGTCATCTTTCTTTGGCAATGAGCCAACAGATCACGGGACATTTATCAGTATGTTATGTAATTGCTATCAAGTTGGTAGATTTTTTTGTGTGTGTTCTTTGATTTAGTGAGCTTGTAAAACGTAATAAAATTAAAGAAATGACGCAAAGGTCTGGTCGCCCAGAAAGCGATGTCAAATAGTACTGTTAAAAGAACAAGGCTACAGTTATGAAGAAATATTGTGGGGGAACTTAACTAAAGGTGGCATTTCTAAATTTTATAAGGAGTAAGGAGACTCAGTCACTACAAAACCAGGCAGGAAAAAGTGCACAACAGCAAGTGATGATAGAAGAATTAAGAGACTGTGCCTAAGTGACAGAAGAAAACCATCTCTGTGTATACAAGGTGAAATGGTGTGATGTAATATAAAGTTGAGTACAAGGACTGTTCAGCGCAGACTGCATGAATAAAGTCTACTTGCTAGAATTCCACGAAAAAAGCCATTTTTATCTCTCAAACAAAGGTTGAAAAGATTAAACTGGGCTAAAACCCATGTTAACTGGATAACGGAACATTGGGACAGTGTAATTTAAAGTGATGAGACCAAAATCTCCCTGTTTGGTAGTGATGGCATAAAATACTTAAGGAGTAAGAATCATAAATTTGCATCCTGATTGCATTACACCTACCGTGAAACACCCAGTTAGTGTTATGATCTGGGGTTGTATGATATCAAGAGGTGTAGGCAGAATTTTCATGATTAGTGGGAATATAAATGCCCAAAGATACATGAATGAATGAATGACATGACATGAAGGTGGGTGGCTCCAGGAGAGCCAGCACATTGACCAGAGGTCTATTGTACTACCCCAGAAAAGAGAACAAACAGTAGCCGAGGCAAAAATAAGCAGGCACTTGACAGGAATGTCATACAACTCCCAGGGTTCGATCACATGTCGTCCCAAGTGTTCGAGCCTATGGGTGGAGAACACCTCACATTTACATAGTATGTGAATGGCAGTTTCTTCGCTATAATTGCAGCCTCTGCATAGCGAATCCTTAGTGACACCCATAATATTTAGGTGTCTTTTAAGGGTGCAGTTAGTTCCCAGTAAGGAATCCAACAGCCCTTCTGATGCCAGTTCTACTAAACTTGAATAATTCCTTTGATGCATGCTAAGGCAATTACAGTTTAGTTCTTTCGCCTGCCTTTGGCCCTTAGTATTATGCCAGTTCTTGCACTGAAGCTTTCTGAAGATGCCTTAAACAATTCTTCTAGTCAGTTCATTAGGAACACCCAAAGCCGGCTCGGGACCAACAAAAAGTGTACTTGAACCTTTTCTAGCCAATTCATCAGCCATCTCATTACCTGGAATGCCCGAATGTCCAGGTACCCAGTTTTCTGGGGGAGCACCCAGTAAAGCAATTTTACAGAGTGCAGTATATCACTCCCAGACAAGGGATGACGTCATAATAGACTTCCCTAAAGCCATAAGAGCAGCCTGACTGTCAGAGCAGATAAATATTCCAAAGATACATAAATGAAATACTTGAGCCCAAACTGCAGCCTTCTGCACGTGATCTTTTCCAAGATAATGAAGCATTTATATTAAAACCAGATTCAGCTCTTTGTCATGTTGCTCGTGTGTGCAAAAAGTAGCTTCAAGTTCATCATGTTCAACTGCTGGAAATGACCTGGGAATAGCCCAGACCTTAACCCCATCAAAAATCTATGGATCCGACTAAAGAAACTTGTTAGTCAAAAGCAACCCAGCATTAAAAGCCAATTAACAGAAACAGTAATTCAACCATGGTTTCACATTATAACAGCTGCAGAACTAAAAAACTTGGTTCACACCACAGAAAAGTGCTGTAAGGCCGTAATTAAGACTAAAGGTTACCCAAATTAACTGACATGGTGAGAATTTTTGTATATTTAATTTTTTCTATGTATTTCACTTTTTTTTATAAATGCTGTAAATACTTTATAAATAATTCATAAATGTTATTCCATTACAATCTTGATTAAATTATCTTTCCATTGATATATAATTTTATGGTATTGGTACAAAAAAAAGTGTTATGTGCCATCAAACCTCAAAAATACACTTTTTCCAGAAGGTTTCCATAATTTTGGCCACTACTGTACTTTTGGCTTATTAAGACCAAAAAATGTACATTATGTGAAAGAGTGCCCTGAAGTTCTTTTTTTTTTTTTTTTTTTGGATGCACCACAATGAAAAATCTAATTATGTCATTGGTGTCACCATATAATTCTAAGATTTTTTGTACATTCCATCCATCCCAAATATATGTCTTTATTAGGTGTCCACCCACTCATCCATTGGAAACATATAAGACCTTTACTTGACTAAGCCTTTAGTGTTGTAACCCCTAGAGGGTGCGTCCCCAGGTGGCGGATAGGGGAATGCCTCCTTCGGGTGGTAGAAGGGAAATGAAATACCTTCCATGGAACAACAGGCAGAAGTCCAACCTCTCGAGGCAATGGCAACAATTTTTCCTGAGAGGATAGTGGTCTGGCAAAGGCAGTGAATCACGCACATGGATCTATTTGACTTCAAAGTGGACACGACACCAACCAACCAGCAAGGGACTAAGCAATTTATGACCCCAGACTATGAGAGCACAGCTGGAAGCCATGTTTGTTGGATTGGGAGCTATGAAAATTCTAAAAATAAAATTAAAGATTTTATTCTAGTTTTTATTTTTTAATCTACTAATAAACTAGGGTTCAATATCACTGAAATACATTTTTAACACTTTACAACAAAGTTGAAAAGTGTTTATGACTTTGTTCATTCTATCTGTCTGTCCGTTAGCATAACTGCCATAAAAATGACTTTATCAAAATAAAATTTTAGTATGTTGTTCAGACGGTCTATGGGACCTATGGGAATATAAATTAATAATATCACCCAATTAGTTTTGGATTGAACCCCGGTTGAAAAAATGAAATACATTGACTCCTATGGGACCTAATTTTTCAAACATTTTTTAAGCGGATTTAAAATTCACAAATTGCTTCAAAAGTTTTATGAAATATTCAAATTATCCCATAAAATATATAAAAAAAAATTCAGCAAAATATATTCAGTAGATTTTTAAATTAAAATTAAAATAATAATTGCACCTTTTATATAAACGATCACATGACCATTATATGAATAGATCAGATGACCCACTTAAATAAAATATGGCATCCATCTTGTGTCAAAATTGTGGTTTAAGTTTTTTTTAATTCATATTTAGTATTGTATCCGACCTAAAACTGCTTTATTTTTGCTTCTGTGCGTCTACATACTGAAACAACACAATTACAATATATTTGAATTTAAATGATCATCCAACTTTAATTATTTCTACAACGAAGCCTAATTTTCACTTATGGAAAATGTAAACAGCAAAATATGTAGAATAAGTTGTATAAGAATTGCTGCATTTCTTTAACGCAAAATTATTTAGCTCATGGAGTCTGCAATATAGCTGATATGAAGTTTTAAGCATAGAGTTTAATTACTTGTACCTCCATGGTCTTAAGTTTTTAAATAAAATAAATTATTATAGCATTGTGATGAATGAATAAATGGAAAAATGTTTATGAATGAAATGCTGCTTTTATAGAGAGAGCCAGGCATGTTACATTTCGATGACGTCATTTGAATAAATTTCATTTGTTTTCGATGAAGTTGTCAAATATAATAAATTATTGTAGTATTATGATAATTTTAAAAATATTACCAAGGAATGTATCGCATTTTAGAGATGTTTAAACCAGGTAATTTATATTCCAATGCCGTCATTTGAATGAAATTCATTTTTTTCGATGAAGTTTTAAGTTTTCAAATATAATAAATTAATGTAGTATTGTGATAATTTTTAAAATATTACTGAGGAATGTATCTCATTTTAGAAATGTTTAAATAAAGTTGCATTGAAGTTGGAAAGTGTTTCATAATCAATGCTTTATGCATGATTGATCTTTCTTGTTTTTATATAAAGGACTGTCTGCCCACCAACCAACATTGGCATCGAACTCTGTTGATGGGTTTTGTGTGCCAAGAAATAGTTAAGTTTCTGTTTTTATTGAACCATCCAATAAATAAACTATATTTTTTAACTAAAGTTTACAGACCATTTAAACATTGCTAGACAGAGACCATATATACAGACAAGATAGCAATGTTAGTGAGTGTACTTTAATAAAACTATCTTCATTTTTTTTTTCAAATCTTAAATTTCGGTAAAATCATATGCGCATTAAAAAATGTTTATAACTTTTAGTTAAGAATAATAATGTTTATTTCTTAAGAATTCAGATATGCCAATTGTTACTGATTTGCTGAGCTAGTTACGGAGATACCCAAAAATGTTACGGAAAAAGGTGCTGTTTTGGATTTCCGACAATATTTAGAGAAAATTTATCGGTGCCATTTTGATTTTTCTGTATATTCATCTGGAATCTACATAAAGTTCCGCTATTAGGAGCAGAGCAAAGAGCAATGTTATCAAACACAAGATTTTCATTTCATGTATGTACAAAGCAGCATCAAGTGAATTTTCCATTTCTTTAAAAATGTATTGTTAAAACACTAATGCATGAAATCAACTAAAATGTATAGTATTAGAAGTCTGTTAAGTGTAGCTTTGAAAAAATTTTG
This sequence comes from Amaurobius ferox, assembly GCA_951213105.1. NCBI lineage: Eukaryota > Metazoa > Arthropoda > Arachnida > Araneae > Amaurobiidae > Amaurobius > Amaurobius ferox. The sequence continues at coordinate 64,743,056 of OX578146.1, forward strand.
AGAAAAATCTAAGGGGGTGGGGGACATTTTCATATTTTTTTTTTAAATTGACATGGAGTGGCCCAAAAGATGAGTGGTATGGCTTAAGAAGCTATTTTTCCTTCAGTTAGTTGTTTCATTTTTCTTATATTAAACTATGAAAAAAAATCCAATTTTCTGACTTTTACAATTTTTGAGATTTTTCTCTGCTGTTATTTGCCAAACATAAATGCTAAGAATAAGATTTATACATAAAAATTCGATAAAAGATTAGAAGTATTTTTTATATTTATTGAAAAATAATACATTAATTTTACAAAAATATTAGAAATACTTTTATTTTAGCAATATAAAATAACAAGAAAGATCAATCATTCATAAAGCATTGATTATGAAACACTTTCCAACTTCAATGCAATTTTATTTAAACATCTCTAAAATGCGATACATTCCTCGGTAATATTTTAAACATTATCACAATACTAAATTAATTTATTATATTTGAAAACTTAAAACTTCATTGAAAAAAATGAACTTCACTCAGATGACGGCATTGAAATATAAATTGCCTGGTTTAAACATCTCTAAAATACAATACATTCCTCGGTGATATTTTAAAATTATTATAATACTACAATAATTTATTATATTTGAAAACTTCATCAAAAACAAATTAAATATATTCAAATGACGTCGTCGAAATATAACACACCTGGCTGTCTCTATAAAAGCAACATTTCATTCATAAACTTTTTTCCATTCATTTCATTCATCACAATACTATAATAATTTATTTTATTTAAAAACTTAAAAACATGGATGTACAAGTAATTAAACTCTATGCTTAAAACTTCATCAAAAAAATTGTCTGCTTCTGTGTTGAAGACCCAGACCGTCCGACTCATCTTGAGGACTTGAGCAACTAATTGGACATCCGGGTCTGCTCCTGTGTGTGGAAAACCCAGGCCGTCCTACTCATCCAAAGGACTTGAGCAACTATTTGGACGACCGGGAGGGTCTGCTCCTGTGTGTAAAATCAATAAATATTTCATTCATATCAGCTGTATTGTAGACTCCATGAGCTAAATAATTTTACGTTAAAGAAATGCAGCAATTCTTATACAACTCATTCTACATCTTTTGGTATTTGCATTCTCCATAAGTGAAAATTAGACTTTGTTGTAGAAACAATCAAAGTTGGATGTTCATTTAAACTCAAATATATTGTAATTGCGTTGTTTCAGTATGCAGATGCACTGAATTTAAGCAAAAATAAAGAAGTTTTAGGGCAAATACAACATTAAATATGACTTAAAAAGAACTTTAAAAATCACGATTTTTACTCAAGATGGATGCCATATTTTATTTTGAAGTGGGTCACGTGATCTCTTCATATAATGGTCATGTGATCTCTTCATATAAAAGGTGTAATTATTATTTTGATTTTTATTTAAAAAACTACTGAATATATTTTGCTGAAATTTTTTTATATATTTTATGGGATAATTTGAATATTTCCTAAAACTTTCGAAGCAATTTGTGAATTTTAAATCCGCTTAGAAATTGTTTGAAAAATTAGGTCCCATAGGGTTCAATATATTTCATTTTTTAACCCGGGTTCAATCGAAAACTAATTAGGTGATATTATTCATTTACGTTCCAGTAGGTCCCACAGACCGTCTGAACAACATACTAAAATTTCATTTAGATAAAAGTCATTTTTATGGCAATTATCGGACAGACAGACAGAATAAACAAAGTCATAAACGCTTTTCATCTATGTTGTAAAGTGTTAAAAAAGACTTCCCTCTTTAGCAGCTATGCATAGTAAAAATATAGAAACTAAATAAGCTACAGGTTTAAGATTATTTTCCATAGACTAACAACATAGAAACTGAATTAAGCAGCTGAATGGAAATATATTGTATATAAGAGATGAAGGTAGATTTTTAAAACTCACTTTACATTTGAAGAGAACATAGAATTCTTAGTTGGAGAAAGAAAATATCTGATATCGTAAATCTTTGTAAATGGATACTGTTAATGGAGATGCTCTTGTTTTTAATTAAATTTTCCCTGTACTACAAAAATTGTTATTTTATTTATTTTTTTTAATTTAATAACTTTCAGATTACTGAGCAATTTTTCTCCTAAAAATTAAACCCATGAAAAAAAAATTAAATTAATACATAAGAAGCAAGTTTTTTTGGCAATGCAACATATTTAAGTTTATCTTGAAATAATAGGTTATTTTTTATAAAAACAATTAATTTTTGTTTTTTATTTCAGGAATATATATCTCTGTAAAGTCTAATGATATGTAAGTCTTTGTTTATTCTGTAAAGCAAAAAATAAATTATGGCTGATTCTAATGAAGAATGGGAACTGTCCAAAGAAAATATTCAGCCAATACAGCAAGGAAGAAAGCAGAAAGTATTAAAAGTTGCTTTAGCGCCAAATGCTGAAGATTTAATATTGCAGCAGAGGCAAGCTTTTGAGTATGAGCTGCGTACATATAGTGGAGATGACCCCCTTTTTGTGTGGTGTAAGTATATCAAATGGGTTGAGCAAAATTTTCCAAAAGGTGGCAAAGACGGACATATTAAGCAACTTATTGAGAAATGCATTTCAATATTAAAAGATAATGAAAAGTATTATAATGATGAACGTTTTATTGATATATTATTAAAGTTTGCAAATATGAATGTAAAGCCCTTAGAGATATACAGCTATATGTATTCTCATAAGATCGGTTGCAAATCAGCAAATTTTTTCATCAAATGGTCTGAAGAATTAGAGAAGCTTGGTAACATTAAAAAGGCAAATGAGGTTTTAACCGAAGGAAAACATCAGAGAGCTGAGCCAGCTGAAGCAATTAAATATCGTACAGATGAATTAAAGAAAGCTGCAATGATTTGCAAAATTAAGGAATTAGAAACCAATAATTTTGAAACATACAATCAGCGTTCTGTTTTTAACAATCTTGTCCCACAAAAGAAAAACTTAGCTCCAATATCCAGAATTGGAGAAGCAGTTGTTGATAATAAAAGAACACCCTTAATTCTTGGCAGACAACAACCACAACCTAGAAGTGTTAATGTTCCTACAAAAGTGCCTTTTAAAATTTATAATTCTGAGAATATTGTATCATCGCTTCCAGTGCAGTCAAATTCACTTGCTCCACCTATTTTAAATTCTGAAAACTATAAAGAAAATGAACAAAAGCCAAGTAAATGGAACAAAGCTAGAGTCAAACCAAATCGTCAAGTTTTAGGATTGCCTACTGATGCAAATCCAGGTTTTGAATTTCATTGCGATGAAGATGTAGAGCAGTTAAGAACTCCACGATCAGTTCCCAAAACATCTAGTGTTCTGAGTGATAGAGGTAGATCCCCTAGTCCCCCTATGGCTTTATTTGAACCCCCAGATCCATTGAAGATACCTATGTATCCTAAAAACAAAGTTTATGGTGGGGCTGAGGAATACTCATTGGAAGAAATTCGTGCTGCTGAATGGTTTGAGAGAAAGAAAAAAAAAGAGCAAGAATTATTATTACTAGAGCAACAAAAACAAATTGCAGAACAAGCTAAAAAGGAAGCAGAGTTAGAGAAAAAAATACAAAGTTTAGCAAAACAAGTTGAATTACTTCAAAGCAACTTTTTGAGCATTGCTCCTAAATCATGCAAAATCCGTAATGCATCAGAAATAAATAGTAGAGACATCAGATCAGAATATGTGCTGGATGAGAATAAAGAGTTTGGAAATTTGCATTTAACTAGAGAGAGAAACAAAAGATCGGAGTCAGAAAATATTAGTCTCCCCTTAGCTAGACAACTTCAAAATCATTCCCATAGCTTAGAAGAAAGTGAATTGAAAAACAACTCTGAAAATATGTTTTCTTCTAGAAATAATATACATAAATCTAATAGTGTAACTGATACATTTGAAAGCAAATGTATAGATTCAACAGCTTATCGTGAGGTTGATAAAATGGTACAGGAACTATACAATAAAACACTATCTCACTCAGTAAATGAGTTTGAAGATAAAATGGTTTCAGAATTAAATTTTGAGATTGGTAAAAAAGGTATTGGGACATCTTCATCAAATGACTATTTGCCAAATTTAGCAGAAATAAAAGACAGTGAAAAAAGACAGAAAAATAATTTGCCTTTTGCATGTTTTCATGATCCCACTGAAGAAGTGCTTAGTTCTAATGAACAAAAAGATACTGATGAAATACAAAAAAATAATTTTTTTACATGTTTTCATGATCCTACCGAAGAAGTACCTAGTTTAAGCAATGTTGTCTTTTCTGAAAAAATTTCTATCAAAGAACTTCCAAAACATTATCAGTTAGGTAAAAGTCCTAGAGAACTTACAAATGAAAATTTTTCTGAAGAGAATATTGAAAATATACCGCCAAAAGGATATGTTCAAGAAAGAAATAAGCGAGAATTGACTGGTGTGCTTGAACCATCTAAGAACATTTTATTCATACCTTTGGAAGAACAGGAAAAAATGCCAGATGATTCTGAAGATGAAGATGCTTATGTTCGTCAAGGTGGTATGCAACATACTGATGAAACATTAGTTCCTCCATCGAATACTGAACAGTTTTCAACTGCTGCATTTCTTGCATCAACCCCATGCACCTCCAAAAAAAGTGATAAAAAAGCTAGCTTAGCAATTACACAAAGTGAAATTGCACCTTTAGATGCTGGTGATGTATCACAAAATGTTTATCTTTCTAAAGAAAATAGTCAAAATTACATAAAAGAACCAGTTAGTATTGAAAATTGTGTAGCTAAAACAGAAACAAAGCCAAGCTTGATTCCACGGTTGCAAAATGTGTTAAGTGTCATAATGGAAACAAGTTCGGAAAATTATAGTAAATCATCATCATCAAGTGGTTCAGTTAATTTAACAAAGTCGAGTCATCTTGATCCATCTGCAAGTCATTTTAACAGTATACGTAAACCATATTTGAAGCAAGAATCAAATGAGTCTTGTGCTTTGAGATCTGTCTTGGAAGTTCCAGATGATACTTCTGCCATTAATAATGACATAAATTCTATTTCCCATCAAAATAAAGTTAAACATGATAATGGCCATGAAATCAAAATTTATTCTGTAGATTTTGACCCTTTTGATCTAGATTTAACACAAAAGCTTTTAAAATCTGTTAATATTAAGAACTATAAAAATTTGTTTCATGTCAACAAATCGCTTAGGTTCGTCAAGGTTGGTGAAAATATAAATGTAGGAAGCACAGTTTATAGAGTGGAACGTTTGGTCGCTGAAGGTGCTTATGCGAAAGTATTTGAAGCTGTTAGGCCATTTTTATTTAGTGGTGGTAGTACTTCAAACCAAAAAATTGCTTTAAAAGTATGCAAAAATGGAAATGAATGGGAATTTTATATATGTAATGAAATACAGAAGAGGTTAACTGAATCTTTACCCGATATTAAAAATTCAGTAATGAATGTAACATCGGCTGTTAAATATTCAGATGGTATCATTCTTGCAAATGAATATGGCTGTTTGGGAACATTATTAGATATAGTGAACTTTTACAAACAACAGAATTCTTCTATCCCAGAATTGATAGTCATGTATTTAACACTTGAAATTTTGCATATAGTTTCTAAATTGCATGAATTGAACATAATTCATGGTGATATCAAACCTGACAACTTTTTGCTCATGAACAATGCATTTGATTGTGATGTATTAGATACTCTCTCTGAAAATATAACGTCACTTAGATTGATAGATTTTGGAAGAGCAGTTGATCTCAATCTTTTTGATAAAGGTATTTGCTTCACATCAACTTTCAGTACGACTCACTTCAAATGCAATGAAATGAAAGAAAATAAACCTTGGGTTTTCCAATTAGATTGGTATGGTGTTCTAAGCTGCATACATACCATGTTATTTTCGGAATATATGGTTGTTAGAAAAACCGATGGCAAATGGGGCATTGAAAAGAAGTTCAAAAGATACTGGTTCACATCATTATGGGAGTCTCTTTTTTCTGAACTACTGAATATACCACAATGTTACAATGAACCTGATATAAAGCCATTTGTTTGTATGATAGAAACTAAATTGCAGCAAAATTCCAAAAGCTTTATTAGCCAGATAACACGATTGTCATCTACATATTCAACTAAATGAGTCATAAACTCATTGAATTCATAATTTGTTATTTGTATTTTGATATAATGTATATTAATTTTTAGAGCAAAAATAGCAAGTTTTTTAATTCTCTCCTATTAAGAAAATAAAAACTATTTTTTTGATCAAATTTTACTGATAATTTTTTACATGTATTGATGCAAAAATTCCTCTCTCTCGGTAATACCAATATCTTATATTTATTAAACTTATATTGGAAGCTTAACTATTTTTATTCTTAGTGTTCAGTAAAGATTTTAATTACAATAAGAATAAAAATGTCACTTATTGTATCATTTTGTTGAGAATGTCTATTCTTTTTTCGTCAGTTAAGCAACAAATATGAATTTTCAACTATAGTCTTAAAAGTTTTCAGAACTAAATATATTTTTGCAAGTTTTGTTCCTCTTAAGACATAATGGTTATAGGCATTTTGTTCCTTTACAATTCAACCAACTTCTGAAACACATATGATATTCAAGTCCCGTCAGTTAAAAATTATTAATCTGTTAAAAATGTTTAGCTCATATTTTTTAGTTTTTTACAAAACTACTCGACCCATGTTTTGCATAGTATATATTTTTAATTTTTGTCCTTTTTAGTTAGTAAATTTTTGCTTTGCTCTTTTTGGTCAATAATTTGTTTTGCTGGTACTAATGTCCATCTTCATTCGAAAATAATTTTAATAATTTTCGAAAATAATTCATTGATGCTTTTTGTATGTTCATACTTAAAGAGATAAATAATAAGATTGTTTCTTTAAAATTCAGCTACAGTACCAAACTTGTTTATTTTCCTCAAATTTTTTTCATGAATATAAGTTAAAATTTAAAATTCCAGAAAAAAAAAAAAAAACACCCCACCAGTACTGTTCTGCCAATTTTAAAAATTAAAAGTACCAAAATGTCTGTTTTAGTTTTACTCTAAGTATTGAATGCTCTATAGTGTCTAGTTAGTCAACTATTAAATACACATGATTTAATGTAATGGTTGGTAGAAATTGCAATATGAGAAAATTATGTATTACAAAGTTAAAACAATATGCACTAGGCAGAGTCTTTCTAAACCAAATAGTATTAAATTTTTATCAGATTATGAATTAATGAAAGATTTAAATGTATAATATGTTCAGTCTGCCATTTTGTATAACATAAACACTATTATGCTATGGTTTGTTATGCATGTCATTTTATCCTATTGCTCCTTTTTAAAAAAAAATTTTGTTTTCTTTATTATATAATTTACTGTAAAATACACTGTCAATTGCTATACTTATTAAACAAACACCCATAAAACTGTTAACACTTAGGCAATGTATCATTTGAATTGCTTGTTCAGTTGTCCCCAAACTAGCAGAGAGCTTTAGACTATGTTTTACTGTGTGTGATCTTCAAGAGTCATCACACAACATGCAAACATTTGTTATCAATGCTTAATTTCAGTTTAGATACTCCCAAAAATGCATTCATACCTTTGGCAGCATAGCATCTGTTATATTAAAATTATCCTGCCTTATTAATTTTGTAAAATATTTTTTATACCTACTATGCAGTAATTTAGTAACATGCTTTTAACTCAATATTTAATATAAAAAAAAATTAAAATGAATATAAATGTATAGAACATAGGATTTTCCCTTTGATGTATAAAAATAAAATATTTTCAATTTAAATTAAATTGCTCAAATTATTGCAAAAATAACTGAAAAATAAAAAATTCATTAAAACACAGCTTATTACAAATTAGTAAAGATAGCAATCTTCTTCAGAGGCATGAAATAGTTTCTTTCAGAATAAAAAGACAGCAACCACACCAGCAAGAAACTAAAAATGTGTTTCCATAATTTAACATTTATCCATGACTACCTAAAATTGTAATTTTGTGAAACTACTACTTAAATAGAAGGTGCAAATATTTGACATATGCAGATATTTCTTGTGTATATAATAAAGTTGTCGCCCTACCTAAAAACCCCAGAATTTTCAGGGAATTTGAAAAATTGAGGTTTAAAATCTGGAAAAATCAGGAGATTTAAAAAGAAATTAGCTAACATTTTTTTATTTACCAAGTTCAATGGATATATATATATATTGTGCTGTCTGATATATCACATACTTTGCATACTCCGGATAAATATTATATACTGAGAGATATTTAGTTATTCAGTTCCACTTTAAAATCTTAATTTTATTAATCTGAAAAATTTCTAAACCTAGAAATGTCAGGGTTTTATTTTGCTCTCTGGCTGCCAACCGTAATACATTTTTAACTTCTGTGATTACAGAGCCACATGTTTTAAAGTAAATGGTCGAAGTGGAAATTCGATAAGCTTAATTTAGCTTGACATATAAATTAAATGATGCTGCTAATATTTAATCAATTAAAATTTTATATCGAAATAAAAATATGTACAAGAAACTGCAGAACCGTTGCATTTCTATTAGTTTGTGTTAGGTAATTCTAATACTTAAATAATAGTAGTCTCCCATCAACTGTAAGTACCCACATTTTGATTTTTAAGTTACATTAAATAAAGCTGCATATACATATGGAGAGTTTTTGTGTTCAAGTTAGTGTAGTGCAGCATATTTTTTTTCCCCTATCATTTAGTTCTGTTAATTAAGCTACTTGTCATTTTAATATTTTAATTTTTTGTTCGAAGTTTATATTTTAAGTTTTCAGAATATTTGCCATACTCAATTTTATTAATTTTTCCTAAAAAAACTCAAATTAGTCATTCATACTTAATTCCCTTCATGGTCTGGGGTACTGAAAAATAATAATTTGTAACATAACAGCTTTTATTTCTTTTGAAATTTCATGTGCTAAATATTTCAGTGATTGAATATTATATTCACACAGTATTCATTTTATCTTTAATGTATTTATAGTTGCCATTAAAAAATTGTTTATTGTAAAGATATGCTGTCTCTGCTGTGAAAAGTAATATACCATATACTGCACTTTCTTGTTTTTATAAGATGTCTTTATTGCTTGTATTTTTAAATTTTTATTTTATCTTTTACTGCTTGTGTTTTTAAAAATCACATATTCCCTATCCTAAATTACTGTAAATATTGTTTCTATAAAAGAATGTGAAGAAACAGTTGTAGTGAAACTTATGACAAGAGTTGTGAAACTTTCTTTTGCTAAGCTTTATACAATCCATTTTCATATATGCGAGTTTTATTTTTCCCATTATGTTAAGTATTTTCACATTAAATCTTAAAGCACACATGCATATTGCATTATTCATTGCATTTCTATATGTGGCTTCTTCAATATGTATATTTTAGTGTTTTTATAGTATATTTCATTTAAATAATTTATACATTGAAAAAAAAAAAAATCGATGTGGGGACAGAATTAACTTACCCCAAAATCCTGTAGTGCATGGATGCCAGATATGTAGAGGGGCCCAAAACAAAACTATGGAATAGATATGTAGAAAATTATAAGTATTAGGAGTCTAAGCCAAAATTTTGCAAGTGGGTCCAGGATTTGAAGTTCTGCAACTGTATTTGTGTTTTCATTTACGCATTTATTTGAATATATCCACAAAATAATACTCCTTCATACTTGCCAACTTTTACAGTTTTGTGAAATATATGGTTTTACTGCCGTTTTATGATTATACACTTAGCATTAGGTTTTTTTTTTTTTTTTTTTTTTTTTTTTTTTTTTTTTTTTTTTTTTTTTTTTTATGAAGTTCAGAGACCTCTCTGCAAGCTGCTACAAATCTATTTCAGTTATTTTCAGCTCAATTTGTGCAAATGCATGGTTGTGATCACTAGAGCTGCAGATAAGCACTCGCCACTGGTGAATTGGTGAGTAACTTTTAAAAAATTGACAGTAAGAAAATACGGAACACTCGACAAAATTGGCAAGTAAATTTTTTTTCGTACTCTGCAGATTTTGATGTTAGCAAAATCAAAAAAGCTGCCATCTTTAGAAATAAAGATCTAAGTAATAGATCTAATCTTGAATTTAAAATTAGAGTATTTCAAAGTACAGTTTAATATGTTTCAACCAAAATTAAACACAGTTTTGTAAGAAACCCATAATTTTAAAGTACAAGAGCAGAATCCTTTTATTATATGTAAAAATGAAAATACAATTTGGCAATAATCATAGATAATTACATGCATACACTAATAAATTTTAAATGTATGCCTACACAGTAAATACTTTTTAATGTTTCAGTGGGTGGCATAACATATGCACACTTTATAATATATCTTAAGAAACAGAAAAGGCTAAATTCATGGTAATAATATTTAGCCAGACACTTTATAAGACCCACTGACCAGTAACCAAAAATTCTTAATCTGCAGCTTTAGTAATCACCTATAAAATATTGTCAAAATTCTACTAAAAACTTTATTTGCAAACATCAATAAAATTGGAAAAATTCATATTCGTGACAAACTTTGTAAAGCTTTTCCTGCTAATCAAATAATTAGCAGTGAATACACGATATACCATATATTGTGTATCCAGAAGCTAATGTCAATCATTTACATTTCGAAAAGGTCTCAAGTTTTTTCATATGTTCCATTCTTCATATTTATTAAAAATATTGACTATATTTTATTAAAAGTATTTTACCACGGTAGTACAGTTACACAATTCAGTTTATATTTTCTTGGATTGCCAGGCCTTTACAAATATTTCCATCTTCTAATTATTCTTTATAAGACAGACTAAACACCTTATTTGCATAATTTTATTAATTAGAAATATTATATTGTAATTAACCAAATAATATAAAATTTAACTGTTATGGAAATTATATTTGTATAGTTACATTATCATGAAGTGTTATAAAGGCATTTTTCTCAGTTTTAAGAAATTTTAAGTTTCAAAATGATAAATTTGTAGATGTTTATTCTAAAATGCGTCTTCATTCAATAAGTTAAACAATTCATAAATTAGTAAAAATAATTTTGAATATTTTAAACATTTAGTATTAAATTAAACTTGTATAAAATGTGCCAATTAAAAGGAAACTAAAAATATTTCATATGTACCATTTTTTGAGTTCCAGTTTACTATTTTTTGTCACTAATTGTAAGAATTTTCTTTCCATGAAGTTGGCATTTATGCTCATTGTATGTTTTGATACCAAAATTTCAATGACTATTTAGCATTGAAATTTCGGTATCAAAACATACAGTGCAAAAAATATTATAAATCATGCAAGTGTGAGAATAAAAATGTAATACTTTCTCAAATCTAAATAAATTGTAGCTTGATTAGTTTTTCATTTCTTTCTGTTTTAATTAATTGTATAACAGAACCATTAATGAATCAGGTTTGATGAAAGTGTTATCAATCATGTAAGTATAAAATTTTATTTGCTTATAACTAAAAGATACAGCAGTCTTACACTTGTAGCCTTTAAAAACAGCTTAAATGTTACGTTATTTTTAAAAACTTTAAAATTGTTTTTTGTAATGCTTATCTAAACTTTACGTGGAGGGTATTTCCCTCTTCTGCTGTATGTTTCACTCACCATATCCCATGAAAAGGTTTAAGTATCTTATTTAATATTTAAAAAAATTTCTGCTTTTTTAGCCAAGCATAGATTATAACAAGAAAGATCGATCATGCATAAAGCATTGATTATGAAACACTTTCCAACTTCAATATAATTTTATTTAAACATCTCTAAAATCTGATACATTCCTCGGAAATATTTTTAAAATTATCACAATACTACATTAATATATTATATTTGAGAACTTCATCGAAAAAAATGAATTTTATTCAAATGATGGCATTGAAATATAAATTGCCTGGTTTAAACATCTCTAAAATGCGATACATTCCTCGGTAATATTTTTAAAATTCTAATGATACTGCAGTAATTTATTATATTTGAAAACTTCATCAAAAACAAGAAAGATCAATCATGCATAAAGCATTGATTGCACTTTCCAACTATAATGCAATTTTATTTAAACATCTCTAAAATGCGATACATTCAGCGGTAATATTTTTAAAATTATCACAATACTACAATAATTTATTGTATTTGAAAACTTCGTCGAAAAATTTCTTAACTTTATTTAAATGACCTCATTGAAATATAAATTGCCTGGCTCTCTATGAAAAAGCAGTAAAAATTTCATTCTTAAACATTTATTCTATTCCTTTCATTCATCACAATACTACAATAATTTATTTTACTTAAAAACTTAAAACTATGGAGGTAAAAGTAATTTAACTCTGTGCTTAAAACTTCACTGAAAAAGTCTGCTATAAAATCGTCTGTTCTCTATGTAAAATGAATGACTGTTTCATCCATATCAACTATATTGCAGACTCCAGCGCTAAACAATTTTGCATTAAAGAAATTCATGAATTCTTGTACAACTCATCTTACAGCTTGATGTGTTTACAATCTCCGTAAGTGAAAATTAGGCTTCGTTGTAGAAATAATCAAAGTTTGATGATCATTTAAACACAAATATATGTAATTGCGTTGTTTCAGAACATTGATGCACAGAAATTAAGCAAAAATAAAGTGGTTTTAGGACAGATACAATACCAAAAATAAACTAAAAAGATGGATGCCATTTTTAACACTTTACAACAAAGTTGAAAGATGTTTATGACTTTGTTCATTCTGTCTGTCTGTCTGAATTCATATTGAGTGTTGTATCCGTCTGAATTCATATTGATTGTTGTATCCATCCTAAAATCGCTTTATTTTTGCTTAAATTCTGTGCATCTACATACTGAAACAACGCAATTACAATATTTTTTAGTTTAAATGCTCATCCAAATTTGAATATTTCTGCAACGAAGCCTATTTTTCACTTATGTAAAATGTAAACAGCAAAGTATGTAGAATGAGTTGTATTAGAATTGCTGTATTTCTTTAACACAAAATTATTTAACTCATGGAGTCTGCATAGCTGATATGAATGAAATATTAATTGATTTTACAAAAAGAAGGATGATTTTTTTTTATGAAGTTTTAAGCATATAGTTTAATTACTTGTAGCTCCATGGTCTTAATTTTTAAATAAAATAAATTATTATAGTATTGTGATGAATGAAATGAATGGAAAATTTTTATGAATGAAATGCTGCTTTTATAGAGCCAGGCATGTTATTTTTTCTATGACGTCATCTGAATGAATTTCAGTTGTTTTCGATAAAGTTTTCAAATATAATAAATTATCGTAGTATTATGATAATTCTAAAATTATTACCGAGGAATGCATCACATTTTAGAGATGTTTAAACCAGGCAATTTATATTTCAATGCCGTCATTTGAATGAAGTTCATTGTTTTCAACAAAGGTTTAAATTTTCAAATATAATAAATTAATGTAGTATTGTGATAAGTTTTAAAATATTACCGAGGAATGTATTGAATTTTAGACATGTTTAAATAAAATTGCATTGAAGTTGGAAAGTGTTTCATAATCAATGCTTTAAGCATGATTGATCTTTCTTGTTCATTCTGAAGTGGGTCACGTTATCTCTTCATATAATGGGTGTAATTATTATTTTAATTTTTATTTAAAAACTACTGAATATATTTTGCTGAAATTTTTTTATATATTTTATGGTATAATTTAAATATTTCCTATAACTTTCGAAGCAATTTGTGAATTTTAAATTTGCTTAAAAAATGTTTGAAATATTAGGTCCCATAGGGTTCAATGTATTTCATTTTTTCAACCCGGGTTCAATCCAAAACTAATTCAGTGATGTTATTCATATATATTCCCATAGGTCTAACAGACTGTCTGAATAACACTAAAATTTCATTTTGATAAAGTCATTTTTATGGCAGTTATCGTGCTCAAGGATGGGGGTTAGTGAAGTGCCCAGGAGAGGAAAAAGAATCCTCCCTTTAAACTTCAGGCGAAAAGAAAAAGAAGTCAGAAGAGGAATTACTAAAAGATTTTAAACAACTAAGAGATGCTTGGGGGGGGGGGGCAGTGACCAAGGTCATACCTTCCCCAAGTCTTCAGAAAGGGAAAGATCTGGGGCCCAAGTGGGTTCCCAGCAGAGAGAGAGAAAAGGGGGGGGGGGGAGGTGTGCCCCGAGGAGCGCAGGGCCTTGAGCTTGAGGAATGCCTAGTAGCAGAAGAGGGGGGAAGGCTTGCCAACAGTGCACGATTTCCCAAAAGCAAGGGAGGAGTACAGCGGTTAAAAGTATGCAACTGAATGGAGAGCAGATAAGACTATGCTAGACGAATCCACTTTTTAGGGCGGAAGAAGATATCTCGCACCGATCGTGTGGGCAACGACCGGGAACACTTACGCGCGCCTGGATTACCCAGCCGATAGCGCAGGATACTGTTGAGTGTAGGGTTATTTACGCTTCTCAGACCTCTATGGAATTTTCGAGAGAGCTTTTTGACATGTTCCAAAAAAGGCCTAATTCTGAGGTCTTTGTGTAAGACTTCTAACTGGACATAGTTCGGTAGGTTAGTAAACGAACGCAGGGCATTATTTTGAATGACTTGAAGCTTCCTAAGGTGAGTCTCCGATGCGGTGCCCCATATAGTGGCTCCGTACGCCATGATGGGACGTATACAGGACTTGTATAGCAATAACTTATTGTGGATGGACAGGCGGCTATTCCTGGCCAAAAGGGGGCGAAGCTAGGTGAGTGAAAACTTCACTTTCTTGCAAGTCTCAGAAATGTGAAGCTTCCACGTAAATTTGGAATCAAGATACACACCAAGGTACTTGTAGCTATCTTGCCAGGGAATAGGCTGGTTGTTCAAAATTAAGTTAGTGGAGGGGGTGACAGCCAGTTATCATGCTAACGGACAGACAATGAACAAAGTAATAAACACTTTTCAACTATATTGCAAAATGCTAAAAATAAGAATATTTGTGATTTAAAAAAAAAAAAAAAAAAATGTTAAACTAATTACAATTTTTTTATGATATTTTTTATTTTTTGAAGCATTGTATATTTTTATAATCTATGCTTGGCTAGCAGATTATATATATATATATATATATATATATATATATATATATACAGGGTGAGTCGGAATTGTTTTTACAAAAGCAGAGGGGTGATAGTACCCCACCAGACGAGCAATAATTACCATGGAACATAGGGTCGCATTGCACTCCGAGAGGCAGAAAAGAGGCACGTCGAGCATCACACAGTCAGTGCCTCAGACGTCATTGTGTACCTGCCTATGTAGTGTCTCCTACGCCAGACATGAACACAGTTACCGTATGCAAATGTCCAGGGAGCATAATCAGCATAACTGGCTCCTAGTAGGTTCCGTCGATAGCCAATCAGAGCACATGTTGCCCTTTAAAAACCGGCAAAACTTCAACGCTGCAAGTTATTCCCGTGATAACATCATCCGACACGTTGCGTGAATGCTATGGCGGAGTACACCTACGAGGAATTGGCCGACATGCAACTCACATACGGTGAAGCCAAAGGGAATGAACGTGCAGCACGCAGATTGTACGAGCAGTGGTTTCCAACGCGTCGTATTCCCAGTCATCCTACCTTTGCCAGTGTCGATCGACTTCGAGAAACCGAGTTGTTCACCATCGCTAACAGCAATGCAGGAAGTTCACGAATTGCACGAATGCCTGAACTGGAAGAGCGAGTCCTGATGAGATTTGCAGCAGCTCCGTCCACCAGTACGCGAGCGGTGGCAGACGGAATGGGTGTTTCTCAGAAAGTGGTGTGGCGTATTTTACACAAGGAACGCATGCACCCCTACCACGTGCAACAGCTGCAATCTTTGCACCCAGATGATTATCCCCGTCGGGCAGCCTTTGTGCAGTGGATGCTTGGGATGAAAAATACCGATCCACGATTGCCTGCATTAGTTTTATTTAGCGATGAGGCAACGTTCAGCAGAGAAGGCATTTTCAACATGCACAACCAACACGTGTGGTCTGCCTGTAATCCCCACTGCACAACCCATCGTAAACATCAGCACCGATTTAGGCCGGATTCAGACTGAAGCGTTCGTCTGTGCATTGGCTATCCATTAGAGGAGCAACGCAGAGCATCGATTCACACTAATCCGCCAACGCATGGAGTTCTCGAGCGCAAGGGATTCTCCTCTTTTTCCACGCTGTATGAGGCGATGGGGGTGCAAATGGTGTGGGAAAGAAGAAATCTTTGTGCGGCTGAACTTAATTGGTTAGGATTTGTTTACTATTTGACAGCAGCTGTTCGATTGATTTTCATATTGTTCTATGATAACATATTTACATTGAGGTCTGCTGTGGTCTGGTCCATTAGCGCAGGCCCGAATTGTCCTGTGAGTCGGGTCGAGCCAGGCGTATTTAAGTTTGAAAAAAATTTAAGTAAATTTTAATAGAATACATGAGATTATTGTGTTGAATTTAGCTACATGTAAATATAAATGTTTGAAAAACTTTTATTTTAGTTCTTTGTACAAACACATTTGAATAAAAATCATTTCGTCCATGACTTCAAGCCGAGAATGTGTTCTAAATTATGACGGGCTTCATATTACAGTTTCCCTTGTGAATATTTCATGTTTTCTCCAGCTTAAAAAAATTACTGGAGGTCTGGGCATGCTGCTCGAGTGGTTCGCCAGGTGAAGGATGCAATCTCATATTTTACAGGATATGGCTATATCCCAGTATATATGTAAATCTGTTTTTTCACATTATCTATTTAAGGATTTTTCAAATGAAATCCTATTTTGATAAATTCTTAAATTGAATTTATGTGTATTTACTGTGTATTTTTGACCACAATTCTCGTTTAATATATTTATGAGATTATTTATTTGTAACTCTCTCTGCCCATATTGCAAAAATCTTAATATTATATTGCAAAAATCTTTATCATCTTCTTATATTGCAAAAATCTTAATTACATTTCTTCTTAATTATTTAGTAATTTCGAAATGCACCAATTTACCAACAATTGAGAATTGATATATTAGCATCTATTACATCTTCAGAATTAATATATGTCAGTATAAATTTAAATAAACAGCCTTGGGTTTATATTAGTTGTAAAAATAAAATCTTTTGAATTCCCATTCATTTTCTTATAAAAGAATTCAGATTTTTAATAGTATGTTGGCTGTGAAAAATCACCTAGTTTATGGATCTTTACCAGATATGTTACATTTTTTATCTACTTTTTTAAGCAGTAAATTAATTTCATATCTGATCCAACTTAAGTTAATCCTGTTTTCTGATGTGGAACAATCAAATATTAACATGATTTAACTTTAACTGACTTTACAATTATATTCTGCAACTGTCAGCAAATAATATTAAAATAGACAAATGTGATTAATATGCGACTGACTCATAGTTAATGAGAATAGTGCTAAAAAATTATTAAATCAGATATCAGCATTTTGTGTGAAGTATAAATATAATCCAACAAGACAAATGCTTATTTCTCTCGCATAAACCAATGCTCTTCCTAGTAGGGTTGCACCGAATACCATTATTTGCCGAATACCGAATATTCGGTTAAAATTCTAACCGAATATTCGGCCGAATACCGAATATTCAGTTAAATTTTTTTAAAGGTAATATTTCTATTTTATGCCAATTTAAAATAGAAAATGTTTCTATTTCGTGCCTTTTTTAAATGCATTTACATTTAACATCCTAAATGTATTTGCATTTACATTAAGTATAATTATTAATAAAATTTAAAATAAATAAAAAATGAAATAAATCATTTCAAAAGCAAATTAATATAGTACTTAATTTGTTTTATGTTTATCTGCATAAATTGATAATTGATAGTTAATTTCTGATATGTGATAATCATGGCTTCATGTTATGTTATAGAGAATCTTGCATATTTACCTTACATACAAATACAAACCCAAGTTGCTTAAAATATCATTACAAATTAGAATTACAATTTATTCAAGTGAATTTTTGCTATCTTAGTCTCTTCTGTAATGTAACTAATAAATAATTTTATCAAAATTGAAACTGAGCAGTCAAATTCAAACATTGTCAAATCATTTTTCTTTTTAAAGTGCAAAGGATGCTTTGCCAGAATGTCTAGCCATTCTTTTTTAAGTTGTTGTCACAACAAACTACAGCAGAGTAGATACTGATAGATAACTAAACAGTTACACCCTGTGACAAAAGACTCAACAAAGTAATCTTCTCTTCAGAAATCATGAAAGAAATTAGAAGGGTTGACTACACACACAGAGAGAAATTCTTTGGTTATCTTACTTGACACATTTTAATGGATACAAAGGAACACCTATGGCATCCTCAGTATCTTCTCTATCTCTATCGAAATTAAAATACTGCAAAATTGAATATTCATCAAAGGGCTTTTTTTTTATATATTAATCACCTTCACCTTTTTTTAATATTGGTGAAATGATAATTGATTTTTTTTAGCTGCATATTTTATAAAAAATTAACCATTATATTTTTGAACATGTAATATTATGAGTTTTATTTTCTGGTTACTGCTTCATATTTAAACAAGTTAGTAAGGTTAAGGTGTGATAAGATTTAAGAAAAATTGAAAAAACAACAAAATTTAATATCAGATTGTTTACTTTTACATTAAAATAATTTTAAATACGATAATATTGGTAACTAACAATTTGAATTAATTTTGCACTATGATACTATAACTTTCATTAATTGTATAAAAAAATGTGCTTTACCAATTATCGAATATTTAAAATTTTTCTTACTATTCGGTTCGGCCGAATATTAAAGTATTCGGCCGAACCGAATATTCGGTTTGATTGCCGAATAGGCAGTATACCGAATACCAACCGAATATTCGGTGCAACCCTACTTCCTAGCTAATATCTTCAATAAAACAATGCACATTACTACATATTCTTTTCGGTTCTTATCATTATTTGATCCTTGAAATATTAAATTGCTTCAACAGATTAAACTTGGTAAGCTGAAGTTTATGGAAGAAGAAATTGACATTTTAAAAAAATTGCAGTAACTTCTTTCTTATAATATATATTTTTACCTAATATATTCGTCAAAGTAAAAAGAAGGAAATCTGAGTGATAAAAATAGCCAATAAAGTACCAGTAAGCTTTCCCGATATATTTTAGCAGTAAAATCAGCTTACCTTTAAAAATAAAACCATTTTCCCACAATATTGTAACTTTTAACATTTCCACTTGCATTTATAATTTTTTTTTTTCTATTTCTTTAATCAGTTTAGAATGCTTTCAGGCCAACAAACTTTATAATACCAGCCAATGTCAAAACTTTTTGATAACCTCACTCAATTTCAAGTAAGATTTTACTGGGTATTTCACATTACTTCATAGAGAATACAAAATAGATAAAAGGAATAATCCACATCATTGTGTATTTCAAAATTATGTTGGTTTGAGAGCAATCAAAACAGGTTGTTTGTTGAAAACCCAGACCAGCCGAGAACATATAGCAGCTGGTGGAGAAGCTGGTAACAAGCTGTTTATTGCAATATCAATATATATATATGTATATATATATATATATATATATATAGTTTAATTAAATAAATAGTATTTATAATATAAATGAATTCTCATCATTGATGATACAGCTCCATCAGGCCATCTTATAGGTTTCCTTAATAGTTCCTCTTTGTGGCTACTTCGCCAGTTTTGCTTTTCACATCGACATCAAACCATCAAAATAATATGCAAATTATATTCAACAATGAAAAAAATTTAATCCAATTGGACTTCCAGAATTAACATTTAGTTAAAAAAATAAAATGTACTCATTTTGTTAGAATTTGAGTTGTGATAATTTTTACATTTGTTTAAAATTTCAAAGCTGAGTTCAGTAATTGACATGCTCACAAAAACACATTTTGATTTTCATGATTTTAATAATGATTTTTCAACTTTCAAACCTGTAATGTTATATTTTTTATATCAATATAATAAAACTAGCTTATAACCATTGAAAATCAATGATGCAAGATACCATATGTGCTTGTAAAAAATTTTTCAGATATTGTTTTTACTTCCACTCAAACCAGAAAAATACTGAATAATGAAAAAAGAAAACAAAGAAATAAATTATCATTAAAGGAGAAAAATAATTATTTTTTATTAATGTATTTAACATTAATTGAATGGAAATGAAGAACAGATGTTTCTTATAATAAATCTAATAGAATATTTCAGTATAAACCACATATTTAATAATTTTTTTTTAGCAAATTAACTGACATCCACATTTGAATCCAAACTAAAAACCAATATAACTAACTGTGAATCCAATTTTGAAAACATATCTAAATTAAAATTCCAAATTTGTTGATCAACTGCCCATTGCTGAAATATTTTTACTCTGTACTGAAAAGTGTTGAACTTATTGGGTCTTACCGCAGTCTGATAAATTTTTTATCATAGAGATATTTCTTCGTTTATGTGTAACCGTTTTAATTTCCATATTTTAAATATCTACAAGCCCTTTTAGTTAAGTGACAGTTTGCTTACAACAATGGTAATATGAATAGCCGTTGTTATAAGATAGTTAAAAAAGAGTCTAATATTCAGCTTCGCTTCTACAGAGAACATTTTAATAAGAACAGTAAAGCTGAATATTTAACTTGTCTTATTCAATATTTTTCACCAGACAGAACACATATTGGGGCCAGCACACCCCTCCGAAAAACTTTGCATCATGATTACTCATGCACCCTTTTTGAGTAAGAACTAAATACTTACCAAATTTTAGCTTTCTATACATTATGGTATTTGAGATGTTTTGGGGCTGACAGAAAAACCCAACTCAAAAGGTAACACACTCCCTGGAGAAAATTTCTAAGGTATTCACATCAACTTTTGGGGATAAGAACTGATTGCCTACCAAATTTCAGCTTCTTAGGCCTAACAATTTTTGAGATATTTTTGTCCCAACATTGAATCCCACACATATGGATAAATTCAAAACATACTAATTAACAATAAAATCATCTACATAAATTTAATTTGTTTATTTTTCAGAAATATACAGTTAAAATTTTTAGATATAAGAAATAAAATATTTTATAACAGATTATGTTCAACAAATATGAATATTTTTTAAAAACAAAACTAGATCCAGTCAAACTTTCTTTAAAATTTCTAGTCCATACTTGAATTCAGAAAACCTGTAAAAAATAAAATGTATATAGTTTTAAAGAATTCTCATTTTTAACTATTTTACAAAATTAAATGAACAGAATATCAGCAAAGGCCTGACATAAACCAAACATGGGCAACCCATGTCTTCATTTTTTTTTTTTTTTTGTTGTTGTTGTTATGAATACTTTTTTTAAACTTTAAAATTCTATTTGAATTTTATGCATTTGGATTAATGTATACAATAAAGCAGTAGATTTTGATCACAAAAGTGAGGCTTTCAGTTCTATCGTTAGTCGTACCTGATAAAAAAAGTAACCACTGGCTGTCAGCTAGTTATACAAAAATGCAATTTTCTACAACCAAATATGATTTTTATGCTGGAGAAGCAGATTAAAAATAGTGTTGCTATCTTAGCTTATATGAAACATTTTCAAAAAATAATGGACAATGAAAATGCTTAGACTAAAATATTGGAATAATATTAAGCTTTAACTTTAGTGGCAACAAGTTGCTAAATCTTAATCCCCATTAGCATGGCATATTTCACATGTCACGTTTCTATATATATAATGGTCATTAGCAATTCTTCCTTTTATGCAATATTTTCATCGTATGTTTACAAACTGATCATTGTAAACACTCAGGGCTGTGCAGTCGGAGTTAGTAAAAATATACCGACTCTGACTCCTAAATTAAACTATGTAAAAGTAATTTTATCTTGGAATATTAAATTATTTTATTAGTTAAAATAGTTTTAAAAAATCATTAAATGTTTACCAATTAAAAAATTAATGAATTGAAAAATTAAAAATTGCTATCTATGACAGTCACTGTTTTAGCAATAACTTTTATAAACAAATAATATGTGAGCACTATTTTATTTAGATATAAGTTGCTATACTACACTACCTATTGACCACCGGCCGTCCAAATAGTTGCTCTTAGTCCTCTGGACGAGTCGGACGGTCTGGGTTTTCAACTACCTATTGACCAGATTGATTATTGTAACGAAAATTAAAACTTTAATTTTTTGAAAATATTTCTTTATTCAGTGAGCTGCTTGCATGCCCAGGTCAGGTGTTTCCAAATGATCATCGGAAAGTCCTTGAAAATGAAATGACTAATCCACATGTGTGTGTTTAAGAGACTGATAAACGAATCACGAGGATATCAAATTGCAGATAATGAATTAAAATTACTACAGCAAGATAGTATTTATATGTTAGATGTGTTTGTCATTATAAAAATTTACTTAGCATATATTATAAATATGGAACAGTTTACCTCACAAAGTCCTATATACAAGTATTTGACTTTTAATAGCATAGCAACATCTAACGTTTACTTAAATTCATCCACTTTACACTTTTTAATCACCAATTAAGGAATTTCTAATTTACAGTATATCAACTAGGAATAGTAAATGTCAAGCACTGAAATTAATGTGACAAAAACATACCTTAACTTCTTCACAATCTTAAGGGATCAGAGCAGAGGATGTGTGCATCAGCTATAGATTTTTCAGTCCTTCAAGAAATAGAATTGGGCTCTTTCTACACACTTTAAATTCCTGTAACAAATTAAATCAGAATTAGGATCGCTTAATAAACCTTGGTTAAAAAAAGCACATCAAAACTGCTTGTACTCAACTATTAGAATGAATATTTTTAAATTATGGTATCTAGCTGTAGATAAAAATTCATGGTAATAAATATCAAATTTAAACTTGAATACCCACACGCACCTTGAAAACTATTTCTGTTTATCAATATTGATAGAAAATAATATATAAAAACATGTAGCCATCACTTCAAATGAGAGTTTGTAAAAAAAAAATTAAAATTTCAGAATCCAAATTTTGAGGAAACATGAAAGAAAGAAAAGGTCAAATAACACTATTTATTTTGCCTGTTAAGTTTTTACTACAATTAAAATACAAATGTATAATACATGCACACAAACTTTTATGAATTTGGTCACTAAAAACATTCCCTTTCATAGCGGATTTCACATTGTTTAGGTTGCTTTATTTAAATTAAAACTAAAAAATCAGAATAAAATCTGTAATTATTATATCTTTTTAATGGACCAGGTTAATTATTGTAGTGAAATATATTCAAGTTTTAATTTTCAAAACTTTAATTTCAAAAATGCAAATTTAATTTCTTGAAAATATTTCTTTAGGCAATGGACTGTGCGCATCCACAGATATTTTCAAACAATCACCAGGAAGTTCTCGAAAATGAAATGCATAACCCATCTATGTGTATTTAATTAAGAAACTAATAAGCAAAAAACACTTGGATTCAAATTGCGAATTAAAAACTATAACAACATACTATTTACATATGTATTTGTCACACTAAAATTTACTTAACATATATTATAAATATGGATCAGTTTACCACACGAAGTCCCATATACAGGCTATAATTTTTAAGAGCATATTAACATTTACTGAAAATAACCTGTTCCACACTTTTCAACCACTGATTAAAAGGAATTTTTAATTTACAACATATCCATTTGGAACAGTAAATATCAACCACTGAAATTAATAGTTGTGTAAAAAACACCTCGGCTTCTTCATAATCTTAAGGAATGGAAGGATATGTCTGTCTGTCAACTCCAAATTCTTCAATATCTTCAAAATATAGAATTGGCCTCTATACAAACTCTAAATCCCTGTAACAAATTAAACTAAAATTACTTTCACTTTATATTTCTTGGTAAAATAAAGACTTCAAAACTGCTTGTATACTCAACAATTAGAATAAATATTTTAAAATTCTGGTATCTCGCTGCAGATTAAATAACTTTGATAATAAATATCAGATTTATATTTGTACACCACACACACCTCGAAAAACATTTCTAAATAAGATTGCTTATAAACATTGATAGAAAAATATATAAAACATGTCCATCACTTTAAATAATAATCTGTGAAAGAAAAAATATTAAAACTACAAAATCTAAATTTTGAGCAAATGTAAAAAAAAATAATAATAATACTAGTATTTATAGTCTGACTGTTAAATTTTTACGATGATTAAAATATACATACATTTATAAAAAAAATATATGCACAGAAATTTTTGTAAACTGGAATTAAACTACCAGGTGGTATAACGGCACATATTAAGCACCCCACCCCACTGAAAAGATGTGATCTCGCAGTACATAGCTAATGTACTTCACAAATGTATGATATGAGTGCTCCACCGTCGAAACTTGTAGATTATTATTTCAAAACAAAATTATGAATGTTTATTTCACAATCAAAAATAGTCTATTTTTTAAGCTAATCCAGCAGTCCGACTTAAATATGGCACACCCCATCCTAGTCAAGCTGATCAGATATACAACTCAATACCAATTTTACTTCTCACCTAAATTAAGACCGGTCTTGGTCATGTTAAATTTTCCAATTTGATGTAGATTTGGGCCAGTCTAAATTTTCTAATTTAATCCAGGCTTGGGCTGGGCTTAATTTTTAGATACTTTTGGGCCTGGTCAGGCCTTAAAACTTTTGTTCTGGACTTATTTTTTAAAAGTAAAGTAAAATAAATTATTTTAATATATAAGACATTCCCCATTATATTATGTTAAATAACTTTCACATATGCATTAAATATGCACAAATTCAAATAAGTTAGCAAAATGAAAATATAACAAATCTAATTGTAATGCTCTATAATATGCTATAAAATTCTGCTAATAATGAATGAATAATTCAGGGTAAGAAATTTCAGTTCAGAGTTCACTCGCCCAAAGTTTTTTCACACACCAGTATCATATATATATATATATATATATATATAGCCGTCCGTCCAAATAGGTGCTCTTAGTCCCCTGGACGAGTCGGACGATCTGGGTCTTCTACACCAGTATCATATAAATATAATAGCTGTGCTTCACTCTTTTGGCATTTTTTCAAGAAAAAAAAAATAATTACAGTAAAATTTATAGCCAATTATGTAAAAAAATTAACGTGAATATATACATAACATATCAACAATTAAGATGTTGCTTACAGATGTAATGGACAAAATGTTGTTATACAAATATTGATTTAAATTTCAAAATCTGCAAGTCACTATTTTCAAAATTCTCGGGATTTACACGTAAAATGCGAGTACGTACAAACTGCCTGTTACACAGAAGTGTATTGGCACTGGATAGAAGAGAAGATACATTTCATATTAACAGTGGCGAATTGGAATGTGGTCCCAGCAATCTTTTCCGAAGAGCCCCCCCTCCCCCCCCCCATAAACGCCAGTTTAGAAAAAAAAAAAAGTACTTAAAAATAAACACGTTGAATCTTGTTCTATACAAATCTTGCTAAGCTTTTTTTTTTTCATCTAATAAACATATTTGAAATATTTGCACCCAAAAGTTTGAACAGAAATTAAATTAAAATGAGAATAAAAATATGTAAATGTAATATATATAAAATCTAACGTTTTAACAAGGTCGTTTTCAATGCTAAGAATTGACAGATGATTTAGCCTCTTTTCAGTCATTACGCGTCTTAAGTTGTTTTTGATTAGTTTTAATTTAGAGAATGACCTTTCCTCACTAGCATTGGAGATCATCAAACACAGATAAGTATGAAGTACTATTTCAACATTTGGAAACGCTTGAATTATGTTTTCTCCACATAAATATGAATACAAACACTTTAAATCCACTTTCTGGGATTCATTTTCGAGTTCGTCCTTATTTCTTTCTTCACTATTAAAAATCTTTAAGAAATTTTTTTTCTTAATGATTTTTTACTTTTATTTTTCGTTCAAAATGAGGCCCTCCTCTGAAGTGAGGTCCCTGGCATTCGCCAGTATGTTAATTTACCACTGCATCTTAACTACTATTACTATTTTGCATGAAACAAACAAATATATAGTTACAGCCTGCATATCGTGTTAAGTAGTCTCAATAGTATATATTATCACAACATTCATAGCTAGGACGAGGACCCTGTGTTGAAGGTGATAGATGCTAATATAAATGCCAGAATAAATTGTGCAATAAAAAATATTACGAAAGTGTATAAGATTCCCAAATTTGCATGCCACATAACAAATATGCTATATGTGAACAGGGCCGGCTCAAAGACATTTTCTTGTGTGGGCAAGACAGTTTGGGGCCGCCCTTCATATATATCATATATATATATATATATGTGTGTGTATATATATATATATATATATATATATATTATATAAATTGAGCTACAGCCACGAAACTGAGCATGCAAATTTCGTTTTAAGAGTTATGCAAATGATCAAACTGTCAACGCCAATGACGTTATAGGGCTCATGCAACGCGCATGGGAACGACATATCGTGCAGCATTTAAAATGTCTGATGTTCTTACTTACGAGCAATTGAAACTGGATTTTCTACTTTGATACTGAAAATTGTGTGCAAAGATGCCTTTGAGACGTCCTCGACAGCACTACGAACAATTGTCGGATTTAGAGAGAAGTCGCATCAATGGCCCAATGGAGACTGGTTGGTCGAACAGACGTACCAGTCGCCATCTTGGTCGGAACGATATGGTAGTTGCTCGGTGATGGAACAGTGGATCAAAGAAGACCCATGTAACCGTCGCAGAGAGAACGCCCCAGACAGACAACTGCTCGAGTGGTCAAAATCTATATTTATTATTAAGAAAAGCTTTTATAATTCTCGAGTAATCGTCTTGCCAAGTTGAAGAAGATTGAAATTTTTCCATTTTTCAACTTAGTAACATCTCAAAAATTAAAAGAACTAACTTTGAACAATAAGCATGAATTTGTAGCTCTGTGAAAGCCCTACAAGTGTATATAATTGGATTTTGGATCGAACTATATTTTTCTTTGGGGGGGGGGTTTAAACTTTGAAACATAAAAATTAGTTTTTTTCCTTGTTTCATACTTTCACTCGAAATATCTTTGAAAGTATAAAAGATCGATAGAATTGTTAAGTGATAAAAATATGTATGAGGAAATTTAGTTTCTAAATTTATATGTATATTTAAAAAAGCTTCTATAGTTTTCGAGTAATCATCTTGTCAAGTGGAAGAAGTTTGAAAATTTGAAGTATTTCAAGTTTGTAATGCTTATATCTTAAAAACTAAAAGTGATAACTATAAACACTTAGTATGAATTTATTGCTCTTGGTTTTTGAAGTATAATGGTTATAATTTCGATATTTTAATATATCGAAATTATAACCACTATACTTCATAAACGAAGTTTTCCAATAGGTGGGAAGGCTGTAATATTTGAAATGCCACGATTGTTGCAAATCAGTCTGGTTACCTACTCTTTTGCGAAATATTGGTGCACAAGCACGAGATATTTTGCTTTGTTTAAAAGAACTAGGAAGTCAAATGTATATGGGGATTCTAAAGATGTTTAATGATTAGTGAGGTTGGACAGAATAGGTAGAAATATACGTATTCAATTACGTATTTATGTGCCACCAGACAAGTTTATAGATTAACTATAATGTAAAATTTTGTCAGTAAGTTTAATTTTTATACTGCAAATCAAGTTAGTAAAATAATCGAATATTCACTGGGGGGGGGGGGGTGAAGACGATTGATATGTAATGTTTAAAATGTCCCTGAGTTTGTGACAAGTGAATGAAAATATATAAGAAAATGTTCGAAGATACAAAACCTAATCCAAAAGCAGGAAAAATATATAGAATAGAAAAGGGGACAACAATTAAGAAAGAAAGGTGGAGGGGCTAAAAATTAAAAACATTCTAATTTTCTGCTGAAAGATAAAGTGCATAACAAAACTAAGAGAGGGGGGAAAAAATCATATTTGCAATCATTAGAGAACAAGGTGGTAAAAAACGCAATATTTGATTTCGTAATTTCGAAAAAAATAATAAACGAAATCATCTGAAAAGGATTTAGAGATACTTGGGCTCAACAGAAACACAGGGAAATATCCAAATGCTTCCAAATTCTTTTTAAAAAAAGGACGGGGGAGGGGGGGGGGGGTTAGAAATTAAAAAATATGAACTTTTGAGTGGGGTAATAAAAATAGGGTGTATTAAGAATAAAAAAAAATCCATTCGTTGGAAAAAAGGACCGTCAATGTTTCATTTTTTCTCGGTTTTGAAAAAAAAAATGGGCAAAAAAATACCACATATCATACAATACAACTTTATATAAGAATAATAATGAATCGAATGTTGACTGGAACATGGGGATATTAAATGAATTGTTTGAGTAGAAATAAAAAAAATCACAATATCAAAATGTATATTACAAATTTTAAGATTGTTTAATTAACATTTTACTTAAAAGTGTATTAAATTATAATTATAACTAAAAGTTTAATTATGCAAAAATAAAATAGTATTTACAGATTATTGAACGTATATCCAGACAGAAATTTGTGTGCATGAGCAAAAGAATATGTATAATTCCCAGATTGAGTCTATAGAATAAATTTATTAATTTATAAAACAGCTCTAACAATTTATAAACAACTTTTGCACTTTCATACATTTCATACTTTTCATTTTAATTCATAAATTCCTTCGTAAAAATATTTTGTAGCATTTTTTTTCTTTTCGTTTTGCAGTGAAAATGGAAAAATTACAAAATTAAGATCATTTTACACCATGGCTTATTTATTTACCTCTGAAATTTCTCATAGAACAACTACAGGGCATATTATTTTAGATAAAAACATGAAAAAATTATTCTTTCATCAGTATTATTCTGTGGCTAATGCCATAGACTAAATTCAGTACCAAATTAATTTTATTTGTTGAAACACATTAAAAATCGACAAAAAATGTAGTCAATTAAGAAATTTTGCAAAAATATTTTAAATAATTAAAAGAAAAAGTTACCCGAATAGTTAGAACTTAAAAGACAGCCATATTTGTCGATGGATTTGTGAATCTCGCACAGCAGCATAACACAACACATTGCTTTGAACACTAAGAAGTAGTTTTTTACATCTAGTCACTGTGTTTGTTATCTGCATGGCCTCCAGCTAGTCTCAATGCCTAAATGAGCTAAAACGGTAGACGACCAAAAGAATGACCATCTGGACTAATCTCCTCCCTCCCGTCCTTTCAGAAGTGGGATCATAGAGACCGTATCCATGTGTTTGCAATTTGAATTTGAAACCAGGAAAAAATTCTGAAAATCGCTCCTTGAGTTTTTCCCAGTATTTGGGGTACAAAGTCCCCTAAGGGATTGGACCCAGCTGCAAGTTGTTTAAAATCTCCCAAGTGTTTGAGCGTACGTACTTTCAAGCAGAACTGTACATTGCTTCAAAAAAGATATAATTATGGGAGAAAAACGATTTTATCCTTTTATATTTTAATACTATCTAAAAAAGTAAATTAATTTATATTAAAGTGACACAAAATTGCTTCATTTTCAAATTTTTTTTTTTTAATACGACCGCAAAAGTCATTCTTACTACACCTAATTTCACTTCCAAATGGCCGCCCCTGATTCGGCCGCTGTGGGCAATTGCCCACGCCGCCCACGCCTTAAACCGGGCCTGTATGTGAAGTCTGCAACAAAATATGGTTTGGGTTGTTCAAAATATGGAATGCTTAAAAACAACACACATTATAGGACTCAAAAACATACAAAACACATTATACAAATAATAATTATTTAAACCATTGTTTTTGGATATTAATTTAATTATAATTTAATATTCCTTTAGATATAACAGTTTTTCAAAACTGTTATATCTAAAGGAAATTTCAACAATTTATAAATAGCACCACATACACATCCTGACAGATTCTTCATGAAAGCTATGTTGTTGTTGAGACCCAGACCGTCCGACCTACCAGAAAGGTGTAAGGTAACTGTATGGACGGCCGGGAAGTGCCACCCAATTTAGACCGGAACCCAGTGGGGGAGGCATCCACAGGGACCGTACCCTCCTTCCCCTACCACCAACCTCTCGGAAGGACTTACGGACCCACATGTTTAACGTGATCGTACTCCGCATGAACACGGCGGCATTTTGTGGTAGTGTGCAAATCTAGCGCGCAAACCACGGGGATACCGCACCCGAGATGGCCAACAGCACACGGTGTTCCGAGGTGGTCACCCACCCAGTACTAACCGCGCCCGATGCTGCTTGACTTCGGTGATCTAACGAGAACCGGTGTTTTCAGCACGGTACAGCCGTTGGCCCCATGAAAGCTATGTGAAAAAGTATGGCATCGCAAAACTTGAAATGCCGATAAAGTCCGGAAAGGATAGAAATATTTAATAAGGTCATGATGAATAACTGAGTGCGATTATATGTTATGTTTCTATAAAATATTTGCAATAAATTTTACTCAAACATCCATTCATTGAGAGCGTACTAATTTACATTGTTTAACATTAGAAGTGGGGATATTACTTTAATCACAGATATACAATTTTAAATTGGATCTAGTCAGGTCATTTTGTACAGTTCTAAATTAGTAAATAGGGCGATCAATATACATTAAAATAAAATTTTTTGACCACACGTTCAAATGAACAAGTGATCACACAAGTAATTTATCTAATGATTGTCAAACTGATATAGATTTAAGAGTAAACTTCCTATGTTTCTTTTAAATAAACAAATCAACTCACCAATCAGAATATTTTTCATATTGTCTGCTGTATATCCGAAATCATTCTTGCATTTGGAAATCCTCTGATCAAAGTGACTGCCATCTTGTTTATTAGAAGCCTTTTCAGCGGTAACGCATCATGTGACCAACGCATCCGCCAAAACATGAACTTGAACCATGTTCAACAGATGAACGCACGGTTGTGCATTCGAGCCTGTGATTGGTTGACGTACAGCTCCCAACGGATGGACAACGCATGAATGGATCAGTCTGAATCCGGCCTTACCATGAACATCTGGACAGGTATCCTTGGTGATTACCTGGTCGGTCAGTACATCCTGCCAGATCGTTTGTCCCGTGCAACATACTGTATCTTTTTGGAACATGTGCTGCCCAGTTTATTGCAGGCCGTTCCGCTCACCATCCAGAGCAACATGTGGTTTATGCACGATGAAGCCCCGGCACACATTTCCATCATGGTCCGGAACTTCTTGAATGCCACATATTCCGTACGCTGGATCGGATGTGGCGTGGCCTCCTCGCTCACCAGACCTCAACCTACTGGACTTTTTCTTCTGGGGGCCGCATGAAATCTTTAGTGTACGAGACGCCTGTGGACTCGGCGGAAGATCTCGTCGAGTGCATCGTTGTTGCCGCAGACCACATTAACACAACATCCGGAATCTTCGAGAGGCTGCGTCAGTCATTACTTCGTCGGTGTGAACGGTGCAATAACACGCATGGTCGCCACTTTGAGCACTTGCTGTGAGTTTGTCGCTACACAATAAATCTGTTTGTACAACGTTTGGTATCGTTCATTCTCTTTCCCAACACTGGTGTACGTACAGGTTTGTATTCTAATTTTACTCTTTTCTGCCTCTCTGAGTGCAATGCGACCCTATGTTCCATGGTAATTATTGCTCGTCTGGTAGGGTACTATCACTCCTCTGCTTTTGTAAAAACAATTCTGACTCACCCTGTATATATATATACATACAAACAGGGTGTCCCAAAAAAATTGACCTCGGCTTTTATTCCTCAAATATTGATCTTAGACATATATAATAAATTACAAAGTTGCATAAAAAAAAAGGTACAGGATTTTATGAAATTGATTAAAATTTTCAAGGTAATTAAATTTCAAGAAATACAAAATTTAAATTTTTTGGGCAGGACATTTGTAAAGAATGGATAACAACAGAATCACAAAAAAAATTTTAATATCCACTCTGACCGGGAAAGGCCTAGACAACCAAAGCTGAGATGGATTGATTGTGGACAAGGACTTTAACGTGTTAAAAATTAAACATTGGAGAAACATTGCTCCAAAGAACACAACGAAAATTCTAATGTCCACTCCGATCAGGAAAAGGCCTAGAGGACAACCAAAGTTGAGATGGATTGATTGTAGACAAGGACTTTGAAGTGTTAAAAATTAAACATTGGAGAAGCATTGCTCCAAAGGGCACAACTTGAACAGAACTTCTGAGGGAGGCAGGACCCACAGCGCACTGCTGAGCCGTTGATGATGATGAACTAAATAATTAGGCTTACCATATAAATTGTTTTCCACACCAAGATAAAATAATATAATTATTTATTGAATGCAGAGAAACAGCATTGAAACCTTAAAAGACAATCTTTTGATTTTAATCGTTTATATACTTGTTGCTAGCAGGAACCTTTTAACAAAATGCTTGTAATTTGTAATATTTTTATAAAAGTTTGATTTTACAGAGCATTAGACTTTATTACACCTGTATTAGACCTAGTTAATTTAGTAATTTTATCTTATTCTTCAAACCAAAGATTGTTCATGATGTAAAACACCCTTTTAACAGGAGCGGAAGTGTATGGTAGACAAAAAATATACTCCATAACTTGAATTGATATTAAATTTTTTTAATCTTTGAAATTCGAATATTTTCTTTTCTTCACAGCTTATTTTCATTATTTTCCATGTGTCACAGTTTGAAGACTAGGATTTCTTAGCAACCACAACATCATGAAACATCATTCATGTCCATTTATAACAGTATTTTCAAATGCTTCATTAATTTTTCTGAAGCTGTTTCCATTACAATCTGTGTAATATTCACACCCACAAGAATTGTTCTTTCCTACCGAAACTTTATCTCTAAAGATAAATTTTAAATTGGGGCAAAATGACAAACTGGCTGGAATTTCTGACATGCCTTTAAACTGGGATAATCAAACGAGACTATGGTTAACCAAATTACAACCAAAAGTTTTAACTTAAATTTACATTTGCTATGACTTGATTATTATCCTTTTATCAACTGACATATAAAAGACCAAATATTTAAGAAATAATACATTATTTGGCAATATTGATGTCATCTTGCCTATTACTAACAATGAAGTAACAGGTGGTGTATCACAAAAATATTGTGAGTACTAAAAATTTATTTCAAATTAAGATTTTTTCTTTTTAATGCATTTTATTACACTATTAAATACATATTCTTATTACTTGCCAAAATGATTATTATTATTATGTAATATTAAAATAGTAATAGAAGATAACAAATAAAAAAATATGGAGTAGACTAATATAAATTCCAGGAAGTTCAAGCAATAAAAAATACTATAACAGGCAGTAAAAATAGGCATTTATTAGTTGCATAGTATATAAAAAAAAAAAAATCAAATTATATAGATATATTTATCTAATTTTAAAATTATTTATCAGATCACACATAATTACTAAATGTTTTTTAATAAGTTTTTTATTATCAATACTTTTCACTTTCCTTATATGCATAGTATAATGTATAAGGAAACTATTGTGAAGGGATTCGAATTCGAGTTTTCAACGAGACAGCACGTTTCAAGCATCCCTGAACACAAATAAAACGTTTTTGAGGTGATGTGTGTATGTCAGGAAATCTGTGTGTTATATCATGAACAAATGGAGCAATTCAAACAAAATTTGGTATAAAAATTACAATCCGGGAATACTAAAAGCCTATTGTTTCAAAAGCAATCAAATGTTCAGAATCTCCTCCCCCCCCCCCCCTAATATGAAATTTTGAAAGTATCATCAAAAAATCAAAACTTTTAATAATTTCTTATGTAATTTGTCATTAGAATTTGAATGACAAACTGTTCAAGATATTACACATTTTGCAAATAAATTTATCAAAAAGTTGCATAACATTAAAAAAATATATATTAAATATTGTGAAATATGTTCACTTTCTATGTGTAATATTATATGATAAGTTGGCTAACATCATTGTCGTGGATCTAACTCATTTTATTCAGAAGAGAAGACACTTTGGGTAATAGTTTTGTATTTGAATGCCATTACTCATTTATCTACTATAAGAATTATTTATTTCTCTGTCCATAATGCTTGGTGAAATTTTGGCGTAATATCGCCAACTTTACCACTTTTTTTAAATTTTGCCAAATTGATAAAAATGATGCTAAATCAATGAAAATTCAATATCTTGGGAAGAATATAAGAATCTACTATAGAAATAACCTATTTTTACTTTCCCTGCAATACATGGTAATGTATAGGAAAAGAATTGGAATCGTCGAAAATCGCAACTTGAGTTTTCGACGGATCTACACGTTTCAAGACCTCTAGAATACGAAAAAACCATTTTTAGCGTGACGTCTGTCTGTCTGTGCAGATTTTGTATCCACTCTAACTAAAAAACTAATGGACCGAATTTCACAAAATTTGGTAGGTAAGTCACTTGGGTGAGACCCTGGTGCTGATTAGTTTTTGGTAGGATTCATAAAAACAGAACCCGCTATTTTTTATGGATTGGCCCGTAAACATTTCATGTATCCACTCTAGCTAAAATACTAATTGACCAAATTTCACAAAATTTGGTAGATAAGTTACTTGTGGGTTACCCTGGTGCTGATTAGATTTTGGTACGATTTGGAAAAAAATAACCTGCCTCTTTTTTCAAAATGGCCCGCAAAAATAGTCAAAATCTAAACTAAAGAACTAGGTATACTCAAATATATCCATTAAATGCTCGTTTAATACGTAATTTTTAACGACGAAAATAATAAGACCAACCCCATTACACTAGGACTAGCCGTTCTCGAGATATTTTAGTTTTCCATATTTTCTCTATGCCACCTTTGAAAATAAGTCTGGTTATCCAATGAGAACGAAAATTGAATTAAAAGTGAAATAAATTTAATTAAAATATAGAGAACGTTAATATAAGTCTGCAGGGAAAGTCATGTGCTGCCCACATCAGATTTTTACTTTCCCTGCAATACATGGTAATGTATAGGGAAAGTATTGGAATCATGTCGAAAATCGCAACTCGAGTTTTCGACGGATCTACACGTTTCGAGTCCTCTAGAATACGAAAAAACTATTTTTAGCGTGACGTCTGTGTGTGTGTCTGTCTGTGCAGATTTTGTATCCACTCTAACTAAAAAACTAATGGACCGAATTTCATAAAATTTGGTAGGTAAGTCACTTGTGGGCGAGTCTGGTGCTGATTAGTTTTGGGTACGATTCGGGATAAAAGAACCCGCCTATTTTTGCGAAATGGCCCGCAAAAGCTTGCATCCACTGTAACTAAAAAACTAATTAACCGAATTTCACAAAATTCGGCAGATGAATCATTTGTCGGTCACCCTGGTGCTGATTAGATTTTGGTATGATTCTGAAAAAAATAACCTGCCTTTTTTTGCAAAATGGCCCTCAAAAATCGTCAAAATCTAAACTAAAGAACTACGTATGCTCAAATATATCCATTAAATGCTTGTTTAATACGTAATTTTTAGCGAAGAAAAGAATAAGACCAACCCCATTACATTAGGACTAGCCGTTCTCGAGATATTTTAGTTTTTCGTATTTTCTCTACGCCACCTTTGAAAATAAGTCTGGTTGCCAAATGAGAACGAAAATTGAATTAAAAGTAAAATAAATTTAATTAAAATAAAAGAGGACGCAGATATAAGTCTGCAGGGAAAGTCATGTGCTGCCCACATCAGATTTTTCTTTTCATAATACTTGACAAAATTTTGGCAGAATATTGCCAACTTAGTGACTTTTTTTAGATATTGCCAAATAGATTAAAAAGTCACCAAATTGATAAAAATGAAGCTACATAAATGAAAATAATGACTAATTGATGAAAATTCGACAATTTGGCAAGACTATAAGAATCTCGTTCGTAAGGCATGGTGAAGAATTTGGCAAGATATCGCTAACTTGGCGTTTTTTTATTTAAATATTGCCAAATTGATAAAAATGACACTAAATGGGAGGTAATGTTTTACAAATTTTTATTTCTCTCGTATGACAGGCATACCGTCGAGTATGTAAGAAATGCTCTTTTTTCCGTTTGTAACATTTGGCAAATATCGCCAACTTTTCAGATTAACGAAAATATCATCAAAATTGCCAAAATGACAACTAACTGATGAATTTATTAATAAAATATTTTAATATATGGACTATATTGCTTATTGAGGATGCTATCAATATTAAAAATCTGATGTGGGCAGTACATGACTTTCCCTACAGACTCTAAATTCATATTTTATTTCTTTAAGAATTTGTTAGATTGAGTTTAATTGCACCAAATAACACTAAATTTGCATTTTTAATTCAATTTTCGTTTTTATTTGGTACTTGGACATTTTTCCGAAATCGACGTAACAAAAATGCAAGAAATCTCAAATATCTTGAGAACAGCTAGTCCTAAAGCATAATGGAGTGCGTTATATTCTTTTCCTCATCAAAAATTATGTATAAAAAAAGAATTTGATACATTTGAGCATATGTAGTTTTTTTTTTTTTTTTTTTAGATTTTGGCGAGTTTTGCGGGCCATTTCGTAAAAAAAGGTACGTTCTTTTCCGAATTGTACCAAAATCTAATCAGCACCACAGTATCCCACAAGTAACTTATCTACCAAATTTTGTGAAATTTGGTCAATTAGTATTTTAGCTAGAGTGGATACATGAAATGTTTACGGGCCAATCCATAAAAAATAGTGGGTTCTGTTTTTATGAATCCTACCAAAAACTAATCAGCACCAGGGTCTCACCCAAGTGACTTACCTACCAAATTTTATGAAATTCGGTCCAGTAGTTTTTTAGTTAGAGTGGATACATACAGTGCACAGGCATACAGACAGATGTCATGCTAAAAATAGTTTTTTCGTATTCTAGGTCTCGAAATATGTAGATCCGTCGAAAACTCGAGTTGTGATTTTTGGTATGATTCCAATACTTTCCCTATACATTACCATGTTTTGCAGGAAAGTAATAATTACTTTCCTTATATACATAATGTATAAGGAAAATATTGTGAAGGGGTCGAAAATTCGAATTCGAATTTTCGACGGTAAAGCAAGTTTCAAGCATCCCTGATCATGAATCAAACAGTTTTGAAGTGATGTCTGTGTGTGTGTCAGTGAGTCTGTGGAGACAATAACTGACAAATGAATGGACCGAAATTTGGTACATCACAATCCGTAAACACTGGAAGCCTATTGCTTTTATACGTAATCGAATGTACAGAACCTCCCTAAATTTTTGAGTGAAATTTTGAAAAAATCAAAACCGCTAATAAAGTTACGCATATAGACATTTCTTATGTAATTTTTCATTAGAAAACGATTGACATAAATTTTAGAACGCTAACATGAACTGTTCTCGAGATATTGCACATTTTTCAAAAAAATTATCAAAGTAATATAAAATAAAAAAAAATATTTCCTATTGAGAAACATGCTCACTTTTCATATGTAATATCATGCCATAAATTTGATGACATCATTCTCGTGGATCTAGTTCGTTCCATTCACTGAAAAGACAGTTTGAGTAATACTTTTGTATTTGAACACCAATAGTTATTTATCTGCTATAAGAATAACTTATTTCTCCGTCTATAACGCTTGATGAGATTTTGGTGGAATGTCGTCAACTTGGCGACTTTTTAAATGTTGCCAAATTAACAAAAATCTCACCAAATAGATAAAAATGACGCTAAATCAATAACGACTAATTGACGAAACTTCAATATCTTGGAAATAATATAAATATCTACTATAAGAAAAACCTATTTTTTTATTGTAAAAGTAAATTCATTGTATTATATAAGGAAAGTCATGTGTTGCCCACATCAGATTTTTTTTAATTTAGAGTTGCGTGAAATATAAGTTAATTGGGTAAAAAATAGTTTTACATGTTATCATCCGGAAAAATGCCAAATATACAATTCAACATAGAAAACACTACCATGGATCTTATACATCATTATTTCAGGGTGAAATAAGTAAATTCATTGCATTATATAAGGAAAGTCATGTGTTGCCCGCATCAGATTTTTTAATTTGTAAACATTTGAAGTTTCTTAAATTTATTGCTCAAAAACTATTAAAAAAAAAAGAGTGGGATATCAACAATTGCAAACACGAGGAACTGGTGCTGTGAACATGATTTTTTATACCTTGAATTAACATTAGGATAAAGAAACTGTACAACAACATTTTCATCTTTACTTACTGTCGACACCATTCCAAAATACCATAAGTGATTATATTTACAAGCAAAATAGCACCAGGGATGTAAATAAATTGTATTGATAATTTTAACTTTTATCCTAATAATTTATAATTAAATGCAAGTAATAATGACTCTAATGATGCAAACTTTTTAGATTTATATTTACAAAATTGTAATCTGGCTATATACTTATATGATAAAAGACAAGATTTTAAATTTAATACATCCAAAATTCAACACTTTGACTCGTATTTGCAAGTATCAGTTTTTAGAAATATTATAATAAACCAGATTCTTAGAATCAATAAAATTTGTGATGAAAATTATAAATTAGCACATTTTATGGGATTACTGAGTACAGCGACTAATAATACATATTCTCCCAAATTTGTTATTAAAATTATCAACTTCCACTCGATAACATCCAAGACAACTTTCCCAATTATAGTGGCTAATAATATGGAGACAAAAAAATATATATATTTATAATTATTTATTAATTATATATATAAAAAAAATTAGAAAAATGAAAAACCAGAAAATAAGATACATTAATATTAATTTTTTGAATTTTATTTTCGCTAAAAAATTGTAACTTTAGTCAGTTTGATACTATGATTTGAGCGCCCTTATAATGGTGTATAGTGGCATTCTCGTTTATCCATTTATTCTATGATCACTTGTTTAGTAAGAATTTTCATCTATGTTTCATATTCATATTCTGTTTTACTTATATGGGTAATTGTCCTGTCTCCGGCTCTGACTCACTGGATGGGTCTGGGAGGGTTACTGTGAACGTTTGTTCTTCCGAGGTTGTATTTCATCATGTTCATTCTGGTGCTTCTCGATATTTTTCATACTACTGCAGTTGATCGCACTTACACGTGGTGAAATAAGAAGGGTTCCTGCCTCATGGTAATTCTAGATTTTCTAATTTTTCATCTTTTGGTGTAGTCTGAGTTTGGGCATTTATAGTAATGTACTATTGTCCAATCTGAAACAGGCATTTGTTTGGGTTAATTAGAATTAAATACTCAGAACTGAAGATGCATTTAATTCTGGTTAATCTTCGAATTTGGGTCGGTGCTGTTCTTTTCTATTATCGGCATTATGGCCGTGGTTTTGCTTCTATAGTGATGTTAATATTTCACGATTACTTGAATTGATTATTTTTATTACATTTTACTAATATATATATATATATATATAAGATTCATATGAAAAAGAGGGGAAATGACCAAATGCAAGGCATAAAATGGTAGAGGGGGATGGCGACCCCTCTTTCCCGTTTAAAAGACTGCTTTTATGCCCGGGCAACACTCACGGTACCAATGCCATGCAGAAGCCATACTTCAGTAAATGTGTCAAATCAAAAACACTCGAAAAAGTGCAAAGAAAACAAATAGGAATCGACCAGGATCGCAAGGGAAAGAATGGAAATGCAGCAAATGCCCCTGTCGGTTAAGATGGAGTGCATCATATATAACAGAAGTCCACGCATGCGCTATTCGTTATTTTCACTTTCATCGTTCTATACCTCTGCCATATCCTTTAAGTAAGCATTTTCTCCCTTTTTTGTATTAAATAGGGAATTATAATAACATTTCAGGAAGCCAATTGGATAATTACGTTTTATTGCCTCCTTCATAATATTCCTATTATGCATGATGCAATCAGACTTGAAAGTATTAATGCGTTGATTTCTTTTGAGGTGACCAATGACGACATTTCTGAAAATGTTTTTGGTCAAATTGGACCTCCAATCAATAATGCGGTTGATTTTTATATTGAAATTGTTTCTCTTATCATATAAGACGGTATAAGTACCATATCTACTGTCATGTTTTAGTGTGATATCTAGAAAATCAACACTATCTTCCTCCTTACTTATATTCTCAATCAATTCCAGTTCTTTTGGATAAAAAGTAAAATCAAATTGGGGTGTATTCTTATATTGCCCAATAAGGACATCGTCAACGAAACGAAAATATGGCATTTCATGTAATATATGAGTGCCATTTTCAAATTTACACAA
The DNA here is from genome assembly GCA_951213105.1 of Amaurobius ferox. Lineage (NCBI taxonomy): Eukaryota > Metazoa > Arthropoda > Arachnida > Araneae > Amaurobiidae > Amaurobius > Amaurobius ferox. Next base: position 64,783,462 of record OX578146.1, read on the forward strand.
GTATAGATCGGCGAGCAGGGATGAACATCCCCCTCCCATCGGAATACCCTTAACCTGTTGAAAATAGTTGGTGCCGTCAAATAAGATGTTTTCAAACAACACAATGCGAATCAAGTCCTCGTATTTTCTGAATGTAATATGCTCTTTTAAGTCATATATTTCATGTAGTTCCTTCAAAATTTCATATAGATTTTCCAGATTGATGTTGTTGAATAAATCACGGAAATCGTAACTTTTGAAACGTATATCCCTGCTATAAAATGGAAGTCGGTTGATGACATCGTAACTATTATTTATCATTACTGTTCCTTGTTTCTTGAGTATAATCATAACATTTTTAAGTATAGTTAAAAGTTTTTCATTTGCAATTGTTAAATAGGATCCACATCCCACTGTCACCGGCCGGAACTTGACTGGATTTTTATGAAGTTTTGGTATGAGTACCAAATATGGAAAGTTAACTGCTTTAAGTTCGATACCAATGCTTTGATACAGAGTTTTAATTTTTTTCATATGAATCTTATATGTTACTTTAGGAGAATGTGCTGCATTGCGCCAACTTCTGGAGAAAAATTGGATAACTGTGAAATAATTTTATTTTAATATGTTTACTATGCTATATATATATATATATATATATGGTGTCCCAAAAATATTGACCTCGGCTTTTATTCCCTACATATTGAACCTCAACATATATAATAAATTATAAAGTTGCGTAAGAAAAGGTACAAAATTTTATGAGATCAATAAAAATTTTCAGGGGATTAAATTTGAAGACATACCAAATTAAAACTTTTATATGGTCCCTGTACAAAAGCATTTCCAATGAGTAAAATATGCCTCATACACTAATAAGGTGATATACAAAATTTCAGCAGTTTATAAAAAGTCCCAGAGATATGTTTAAACAAAGTTGGTGAGAGATTAATCACAAATTAAAATGTAAATGTTTACAGCAAGAGTGCAAATGATGCAATGCAAAAATGCATCAAATAATATATCTGCCTCTTATTAATGGATCTTTGACATGGATAGAAAACATTTTGAACAAGCTTTGTAATCTTTGTGTAAAGTTATTATTTCTACACAGTGTAGATACTTTTGTACCAATAAATAGCAAAACTATTATTTATTTATGTAATCATTGTTTTCTTTCGTAATTTGTGTATGACCCCTGAAACACGATCTGCGAACATGATTTTCCCCCTTGCCTATGCATCAAAAAGTGGTTTAAGTCAGCATTTTTGTCTTTTCATATCTCTGGGACTTATGATAAAATGTTGAAATTTTGTACATCACCTTATTAGTGTATGGGGCACATTTTACTCATTGGAAATGTTTTTGTACAGGGGCCGTATAAAAATTTAAAATTTGTATTTCTTAAAATTTAATTCCCTTGAAAATTTTAATCAATTTCTTAAAATTCTGTACCATTTTTTACACAATTTTGTAATTTATTATATATGTCTAAGATCAATATTAAAGGAATAAGAGCCGAGGTCAATGTTTTTGAGACACCCTGCATATATATATATATATAAAGGAAACTTTTGTAAAATAAAGTGCGTTGTTTTAAATGGAAAGCAGTGTAAATCTATCATTTTCTGAAATAACTAATAATAATAAGAAAATAAATTGTTCATGTATTAGAATTATATTAAAAATTGTTTATAAAATACCCAATGGGTGAGTATCATGAGATAAGATACAATTTGGCAGAACTTGAGTTAAACATACACTGCTGGACAATTGCTAAGGACGGATGACACTATACCCATAGCAACCACAAAATTAGAGGAAGCAAAATGTGGAAAATTAGAATAAGTGTGGGATACAATAAGAAGAGGTGTGCGTACGCAAATTTTTCATTTCCACGGCTGTTCGGCATGTGATAGTGCTGATAAGAAATTTAAAGGATTTGACACATGTGGACAGTTGTTATTCCAAGTGAAAGTTTTACGGTAAAGATTTAATTGACAAATTTGAAATTTTCGGTATGTCTTCCTGATATCACTTAGATGATTTTATGCGTGGCCGTATTATTGGAAAGATCAAAGAAGGACGAAAAATAACATATTGCCAGGGCGTTTGACATCGCCCACAGCATTGTTTCATGTCTGTGGCAAGCATTTAAAACAACTGGAATGTGTAGCAAGCGTCACAGGGGAGGTTATGTTAGAAGTACAACGCCTGCAGGAAACAGGTACATTGTACTATCAGCAAAAAGGAACAGGTGCACCATAGCTCAGAAGGTAGCAGATCAGTTTCTTGCTGCCACAGGACAACGGATCTCCCAAAAAATTGTAGCCAGGCATTTGGGAGGAGGACAACACGCCCGCAGACCTGTTGTGTGTGTCCCATTGTCCAGACTGCACCATACCACCCCTTTTGCAATGGTGCATTGAGCATCGCAATTGGACCGAACAGGACTGGGCTTGGGTACTATTCTCAGATAAGAGTAGGTTCAGTCTGTCATTGGATTATAGATGACAACTGATCTGGAGCGAGAGTGGTACTACTTATTGTCCAGAAAATATTCAGGAAAAAGACTGATATCTGACATGCAGTATCATGGTATGGGCTGGCATCATTATCAATAGCCACACGCCCCTACATGTGGTTGCAACTGGGACTATGACCGGCCAACGATACATTGATGAAGTTCTACAAAAAAAAAAAATGAGTAGCTGGCTATTCTATCTGAAGGGAAGATAAAGAGGAATTTAGGGGAGAGTGTTGTACCTTGGACCGAATGCACTTTGGGCCAGTCTAAATATCTTGGCCACCTGGTGGAGAAATTTGATATTAAGTGTATGTAGTTGACACTTGTAACACAAGGTACTATTTATTGTGCTGGTGACTATTTCAGATTTTCCAGCCATGTGCTAGTGAAATTTTTTTGTTTTTCCAGTTGTTGAGTAATTTTCTACTATAAATTTAATTAGAAAAAAGAACTACTAGTGCTGTACAGTTGAAAGCAGAACTAAGATAGGTAAGTACCATAGTTTCATTCTCTATAAGATAAAATACCAAGTTTTTAAAAACCATGACTAATATTTGTTAGGCTTAACAAAATAACATAAGTGGATGCTTGTTGTATCTTGGGCCAGTGTTGGTGTTGTACCTTGGAACAGTCCAAGGTACAACATGTTTAGTAGCTCTTTTGTGACTTGTTTTAAGATTTTTTAAATTAATTACATTGAACTCATTATTTTTACCACCACATCAATTGGTAAATAATTGAGAATAATAATTATGCCTACAATTGATATTCTAAATAATTTAAATTAAAAATAAATAAAACAATGTTTCTAAAATTTAGTTTTTGACACTAAGCCTAATTTGTATGAAGTTTAAGTTAATTAAATCTGGAATTAATAAGTTAAACCCTGTACTTCAGCTACAAATAAAATAAAATTATCTATAACCTGTACCTATATGAGACCTTTAATTTGTAACCTAAATTATTCTTTTCCACAGAAAGATGCCCAGAAGTAAAGAATGAACAAAAAGGCCTGCTGTTGATGTTGAAAGTTTGAAAGCAGCCATTAAAGATGTCATTGCCAAAAAGTTCTCCATTGAAGCAGCTGCAAAAATTCATGGAATTTCTAAAACAACACTGCTGCGACATTTTAAAGCACATTCTTATTCAGGAGATAAGGATTTTCAATACAAATCCAACATAAATGTAAAACAAATCTTTACTGAAGAAGAAGAGATGAGTCTCGTAAATTACTTAATTTGTATTCTTAAGATGACTTCGAGACTACATTATGGCCTAACTAAAAGAGAGACAAGGATTTTAGCTTACCAGTTTGCAAAAGCAAACAACAAATCTATAACTGAAAAGTGGAATGAAGAAGGCACAGCTGGTAAAGAGTGGTTAAGAGGGTTTTTAAAGAGACACACAAGTTTGTCTTTAAGAAAGCCAGAAGCTACAAGCATTGCTCGTTCAACTAGCTTTAATAAAAAAAATGTAGCAGACTTTTTTAGTAATTTGAAGGCCTGTTTATCTCGTGATCAGTTTGATGCCAATAAAATTTATAATTTAGATGAGACAGGTAATTCGACTGTCCATGTTCCTCCCAAAATAATTGCACCTCGTGGTGTAAAACAAGTGGGAAGTATGACATCTGGCGAACGAGGTGTAAATGTAACTATGATTTCTGCTATAAATGCGGTAGGCAATCATGTACCACTAATGTTGATATTTCCCAGAGTGCATTTCAAGGATTACATGTTAAAAGGGACTCCACTTGGATCAATAGGAGGTGCTAATCCTTCTGGCTGGTCTAACGAAGATCTGTTTGTTGAGTATTTACGACATTTTATAAAACATGTAAAACCTACAATTCATGAGAAAGTCTTATTAATTGTTGATAACCATGATACTCATATTACTATACCATCTATAACGTTAGCAAAAAGTAATGGAATAGTTCTACTTTCTAACACTTCCACCTCACACATCACACAAGTTACAGCCATTAGACAGAGCAGTTTTTGGGCCATATTGCCATATAAAGTGTTTTACAATCAAGTTGCATCTGAATGGATGCTCTCAAATCCAGCAAAACCTATGGAAATTTATAATGTTGCTGAAATTGTAGGAAAAGCCTATAAAAAAGCTTTCACAATTGAAAACATTGTTAAAGGGTTTAAGGCAACCGGAATATACCCTTTAAATGAAAACATATTTACTGAAAATGAGTTCCTAACATCTTGTGTTATTGATCAATCATATGATGTGTCCAATAGAGACCAAAATCTTAACAATACAGATAACAGGCCTTCATGTTCCAGTGATTTATCAAACAATCATAACAACGATGAGCTTAGACCAGTGACTAGTTTTGGCCAGAAAAAGTCACATGTAGCAGTGCCTCCTGAAATGATTCGACCTTATCCCAAAGCTCTTCAAAGAAAAAGCCGAGGAGGAAGACGAAACGGAAGGACCAGAGTATTAACAGGCACACCAGAAAAAGAAGATATTGAAAAGAAAAGACAAAAATATGTTAAACCCAAAGTATCTTCTTTAAAGAGAAAAGAGTCTGTCTGTAGTTCTGAAGAGGACTTGGACAAAGAACTGATTTTACTAGATTCGAGTGACAATCAGTTTGATGAGACTCTTTTGGAATTGCATGGAACTGATGATGGAAAGGAAGAAGAGAGACGTGTGTCAAAAGGAGATTTTGTTCTGGTTGAATTATTGGGTAAAAAAAGCAAAACGCATTATGTTGCTGAAGTTTTAAATCATGTTAGTGATGGATATCAAGTTAAGTTTTATAAAAAAAATGGTTAACTCAAATAAGTTTGTGCCAGATGAGCATGATGTTTCTGCTATTTTTGAAAATGATATTGTAAAGAAACTACCTTGTCCATGTACATCAGGTGCTTCTGAACGCCAGTTAGCACAAATATATTGTCAAGTGGACTTTACCACTTACACTATGTAGCTAACAAATATTCTTAGTACAGGAGTGTCAGTTTTCTAACTTTTTTTTAACTTTCTTACCTAATACATATATAACGTTAGCATCATATGTTTCTGTGTTTTTGCTTGTATGTCAGTAACACCCCTGTTAGTATAAATTTTTCAAACACTTAAATAATATATTAATTTGCATTAAATGCATCATTTATTTTAGTTACTGTTCCTGAAAACTTAGTTAAAAACGTGCTTGGCTGAATATCTAGCTTCAATAAACTAACAAGTTAAGAATATAAGAACAGCTCAAAAATAATGTTATCAATTAGGAATATTAATAATAATGTTATCAACATCTAATGGTCCAAGGTACAACATATGATTGTCCAAGGTACAACACGGTGTTGTACCTTGGACCACTTTTTCTCCTTGCCTCTATTTTTTTTCCCAATACGAGTGCATGATAAAATTCTTTCATGAAAAAAATATACATTAGTAGGCAAAGGTCTGATGTATTTCTCACAAAATTTCCAAGTCTTTGGGAAAATTATTTTTTTCACAAAAAAATAATAAGTGAAAATTGGTCCAAGGTACAACACTCTGCCCTACATAAAAGTTAGCTTTTTCATGTATTCATCCAGCATTTTGAAATTTTGGATGAATAACATTGTATTTTCCTGTGTTTTTAAAATGGGTCTCTCTTTTTAAAATGGGTAAATCTATGGTTTTTTTTTTCTTTTTTTAATTTCATTTTAAAGTACTATCATTTTTCTAAGTATTGCTTTTTAGGAATTAAGTATAATTTTTTGCTTTAAATTTTGTTAAAGTACAATAATTCTTCAAAGTATAATTTTAGGAATTTTGTTCAAGTGCAATCATTTTTCTAGGTATAGTTTGTTTTTAATTTTGTTTAAGTACAATCATTTTAGTAAATATAAAGTACAAACAATCAGCATATACAATTAGGTATCTTTTTTTTTCAATTTCTTCAAAGTATAACAATTTTTTTCTTTGTAATTTTGACAGAGTACAATTATTTTTCTAAGTATCGTTTTTTTTAAATTTTCTAAGTATCAAATTTAAAATTTTTTGCAAAATCCCATAAATTTTCAAAATATTAAATTTTGAAAATTTTGCAAAATCCCAAAAATTTTCTAACTATTGGGTTGTGAAATTTTTAAAAGTACAAAAAAAGTTACAAAGTATTGAAGTTTTTTAAATTGCCTTAAAATCGCAATATTTTAAATACTGTGTTTCGATATGTTTTTTAAAGTATGTAAAGTTTTTCATTCTGCAATTTAACTAAGCTTTACAACTTTTTTAAATATTACCAAAATCTTATTTTGCAACTTTTTATAAGTATTTCACACTTTTATTCATCCGGCCGTCCAAATGGATGCTCAAGCCCTCGTGGCGAGCCGGACGGTCTGGGTCTTCAACACTTTTATTCATCATACCCGGGTGCCCGCTCCATTTTTTCCCTGCCACACATCAAGCTACAGTAAGCCTTCGGGTCTGTCGTGTGGTCTGGGTTTTTCACACTTTTATTCAAATTGAATTACACTATCATTTAGATTCTTCAAAATTTTAGTTTAGAATACGATAGAATATGCCACTTTGGTAGAAGGAGCTTATTTTAAAACATGGGAAAATATGTCTCTTTGGTGGAGAGGAGCAAATTCCAAAACACGGAGAAATGCACCAACTTGGCTCATTTTTGTACACAAAAAAAAATGAGTGCTGAGCTATTCTATAGATCTACCAGCATGTTACTCATCATTAACCTTTTAACTGTTCTGCCCGAGGTAATCTCGGGCACAGCACTGGTGTTCCAAAATGTCATGCCCGAGTATTACTCGGGGTAATTTTTTTTTTATTGCTTCGTGTTGTTATACCCGAATATATCTCGGGAGGAATTTATTTGCGCTCAATGCAATAGATGGCAGCACTATACTGCAAGTTTCAAAGGTTAGATGCCAAAGGGTAGAGGTCAAAGTCAAAGTGCGCGGCATTTTTTTGTTGCAAAATGGCATCCCGTAAACGTTATATAGATGATTTGGATTCATCAAGCGAAGACGATTTTGAAGGCATCGATACGAGTGATGGAAGTGAAACTGAGGAAAGTGATATTGAATATAGCAGTGAATCAGAAGATAGCGGAGATGATAATATAGCAAATGCGAGAGACTGGTGTGAAATAACTGCTTCTGGTCAATCAGCGCCTCCTCGGTTCCCTTTTACAGGTACTCCAGGTATAACCTTTTCTGTAAATATAAACTACACTCCTTTAGATATATTTGAAATGTTTCTGGATTCAAATGTAATGGATATAATTGTCAAAGAAACGAACAACTATGCAGAACAAGAAAGAAGAGCAAATCAGGCAAAGATATCAAAGTTCTCACGCAGTAAAAAATGGATCCCTACAAATGACAGAGAAATGAAGCTATTGTTTGGGCTAATATTTCTTCAAGGTATTGTCCAGAAACCAAATCAGGCTATGTACTGGTCTCATCGAAGGGTTTTGCACACTCCAGTTTACTCAAAAGTAATGACAGTAAATCGTTTTATTTTGCTTTTTCGATATTTACATTTTTGCAATAATGAAGCTGAAAAAAAAGAAGATTTTTCAAATCCAAAACTTTGGAAGCTGCATAATGCGATAGAAAATTTACGGCAAAAATTTTGTAACTTTTACAAACCGGAAAGAGATGTTTCTGTAGATCAGAGGTCGCCAAAGTGGTCTATATAGACCCCCAGGGGTCTATTTAACAAAAGCGAGGGTCGATCTGAGCCAGGGGGTCGATTGGGGGTCGAAGATACAATTCATTGCTACGTAAGGATTATCAGTATTTTACAAATCTGCGACAATTAGAAATAAAAGAAGAAGACTTGGAAATATATACAGGTCATCTTCAAAAATTGAGCGACGATTTTAAACTGCGCTTTGTTGATTTGGAAAACATTGACATCCCTGATTGGATTATTGTGCCATTTTCTGCTCAAATTGAAAACGTGGACATCAACCTGCAAGATGAGCTTGCTGAATTATTATCGGATCTTGAAGCAAAGACGCTTCTTAGAAATTTAACAATAAGCAAATTTTGGACAAATATAAATATAATGCAAAAATATGTAAAACTTTGTGAAATAGCTCAACCGTTTATGCTAGCATTTCCAAGTTCCTATATGGTTGAAGCCGGTTTCAGTCACGTAAATTCAATCTTAACCAAGTACAGAAATAAATTAAATGTGGAGCTTCGAGGGGATTTAAGATTAAAATTGACTAATTTTGAACCAAATATAGCGAACCTTGCAAAAATACACCAGGCACACCCATCTCATTGATTAAGAAGCAATAAATCTGTAGTTACTTTACTTATTATTTCTACTTATTTATAATTACTCATTATTTAATAAATATTAAGGTTTTTTAAATTATATAGGGGTCGATGATCAAAAATGTTTGGTTTTTTAAATTATATAGGGGTCGATGATCAAAAATGTTTGGTTTTTTAAATTATATAGGGGTCGATGATCAAAAATGTTTGGTTTTTTAAATTATATAGGGGTCGATGATCAAAAAAGTTTGGCGACCCCTGCTGTAGATGAAAGCTTGATGCCTTATAAAGGAAGGTTATCTTGGAAACAATATATTCCAAACAAACGCGCACGATTTGGAATCAAATTTTTTATGCTTTGTGAGGCTGAAACAGGGTATATTTGTGACTTCGTTATCTATACAGGAAATAGCACTGTCTTCAATGCATTGTATAAAAATTATGGACTTTCCACAAAAGTCGTCATGCATCTAATGAATCGCTTTCTTGGAAATGGTTATTGTGTGACTGTAGATAACTATTATATGTCACCCGAGCTTGCAGATTTACTTATAGCCTAAAAAACAGATATTTATGGCACAGTAAGGATAAACAGACGAGATTTACCTACAGAATTCGCTAAAAGAAAATTACAAAAAGGGCAACTCATAGCTTTTCAAAGAGGTAAGATTTCGGCTATAAGGTGGAAAGATAAGAAGGATGTGTGTTTGATGAGCAGTATTCATGATACTTCCATGATCAGCCTCAAAAATAAAAAAAATGAAGACATACTCAAGCCAAAGATTGTTTCTGATTACAATCTAACTATGGGTGGTGTAGATCGTTGTGATCAAGAAATATCTTTTCATCCGACAATTCGAAAACGCCAGAAAAAATACTATAAAAAGATATTTTTACATTTATTAGACAAAGTGCTCTGGAACTCATTTTTGCTGTATAAAAATGCAGTTGGGAAACGAATTACATTTTTAGAATTTCGTATCCAAGTTGTAGAGGAGCTTTTCAATAAATATGATGATGCAGCTTCTGCACAAAAGAATATCGGCAGACCATCTGCAATAGATAACCCTGCCCGTCTTACTGAACGACACTTTATATCCCATATTCCTCCTACTCCTGCGAAGCGTGAACCTACAAGGCAGTGCAAAGTTTGTTGCTCCAAAAAGAATGAAAATGGGAAAAAGATACGGAAGGAAACATGATTCTGGTGTACTGATTGCGGAGTTGGTTTGTGCTTGGAAAAGTGTTTCCAGTTATACCACACAAAACTGAACTACTAATAGGTATTCATTTTTATTTATTTATTTATTTATTTATTTAGAAAATAATTAAATTGATTTTTTTTTTTTAATTTTTAGAAAATAATGCTCCACTGGATGCGAACTTTACCACAGCCACGTTGAGTGGCAGCCGCCACAAAACCTTAAAATTTTTATGTATATAATTAAAAATATTAATTTTTAACTGCTAAGTATATTTTATTTTGTATTAAACATTTGTTTTTTGCAATAAAAAAAGTGAACAATTTAGGTACCCAAATCATCTAAATAACTGAACAGCTAAAGGGTTAAGGGCTTGAAAAAATCTTTCAATTATAATCAAATTTGACAATATATGCCTGGGGGGGGGGGGGGGTAATTTGGCCCTACAAGGAAAAGTTTTTATTGCAGCTATTTTTCCTATCAATTCCTACTTTTCCTATGATTTGTGATCATTCAGCCATAAATTGTATATATATATACTTGTGATCCTTGAGCCTTTGCTCATAATTATATTAAATAATGTCTTCTGCTGCTATATTAAAAAAAAATAATAAATTTCGCTCGAATTTCAAAAAACTCCATCTAGCTCTAGAAAAGTTGAATAAGGTTTTATGAAAATCAATTATTATTTGTGCAACTATCATGTGCACAAAAAATTGAAGACAGACAAGACTATACTATAAAAATAGTCAAACCATGTTCAAGATGTCATAAAACATATATTTGCATCAAAATATCGAAATCGAAAAGTTTCATGAAAACAATACTTTCTCAACAGGCTTCGGGAAATCGGCAAAATCTAGCCCGTCCGCGAGGACGGCTATTGAAATTTTTTACCTGTCCTCGAAAATTTTTCCCCGTCCTCCTAAGAATTTTTTTTTCACTTTACATTCCTTAATATATGTGCAATATATACATCGCACAACAATAATAAATTAGAACCAATTTCCTCACGATGAAGTGCGATAACTGCATATTCATACACCACCCCCACATCGCTTAACCGCCGCGATGAAAGTCGCCGACGCGGAGTCTCCGATAATGGATCGGACCGGCGGAATTCCGATCTGTGGGTGGGGGCAAAGGGGTAAGATATGTACGGAATCGCTCCTTTTTGCAATGTTTGGTAACTTGAAGGCGTGGTAAAAAAATAATCATATAAATCCTCTTGTCTCTAAACAGTTTAAACCTCATCGGTACTCTTTAATTTCTAGGGAATGTAGTCAATCAAGATTAAAATTTTCTTGGACTGAATAGATGTTTCATACTTTAACTTCAGTTGTCAAACAACTGGAACAAATGCCATGAATGAATTTTAAACATTTTAGTTTTAAAGTTGAAACCAAAGTGGGGAAGAAAATAAAACACTTCTAGCTGAAACTAGAAGAATCCATTCCAAAAATTCAAACTTGTTACTTACTCCTGTCTATTACAGCAAATGAAAATTTTATAGTTTGGGTTTTAAAGAGTTAAATGGGGATTTGGGCTTAGACCCGGGCTGGACTTCAGTTTTCTATTGTTTCGGGCAGGGTTGAGTCTTTTTTTTTTTTTGGAACGTCCGTTACGACCGTGCTGAACATATTCCTTTTGAAAATTTTTAAAATGGATTTAAATTGGATGCATGAACTTATTGCTTTTATTTCAGCTATGTAAAGATAAATGTTTAAGAAAACAAATTAAATTCTCCGTACAAAATTTTGACAAATTTATTTTTAGCATATTTGAATACAAATCATTTCGGGCCTGCTGAGACGCAGTTATCTTCAGGCTGAGTTCATTCTACATTTATAAATTTTTTCGGGCTTGGTCTGGATTGAAGCATTGGTATTGTCGGTCTTGTGAAAATCCGAAAATTCCGCACATGTAGACCTTGAAAAGGAGAAGAGAACAAACATGTCACTTTGATCGTGAGTGCGCTATCGTATTTTTGTGCGATCATCGGATTCACTGGGTGGAGGATGAGGGGAGAAAAAATAACTAGCGCCTGTGGTTACAATTCAGATCTGACAGCTCGCCTAGAAAGAAGGTATTGATAATGTACACTAGGGGGATTTGCAGGCGACAACATTTCAATTTTCATTCATGGCACGGGAAAGGGCGGCTTTCGCCACAATTTTACGAAATTTTTTTTTTTTTTTTACGGAATCTCTAATCAAGGCCGTCCGAGAGGATGGCAACTTCCAAAAATTGGTCGTCCTCGCCAAATTTTAACCCGGGGAGGACGGGCGATTTCCGGAAGCCTGTTTCTCAATACTATATTCTATAGTATAAGAAAATAAAAATAATTTAAAAGACAGGATCAAATAGTTTTTATCATGTGGAATAAATTAGTATTGAATTTATATGTACCACAAAAGATATGTGATGAATTTCGTTTGTTTATATCTTTTAGATTGACATATTTCTTTGAACATTATATTTTCAAAAATGAATATCTGTAAAAATAAATTAAATAAAAGTGACTAAATATTGAATTTTTCATTATGCTTCGAAAGAAAAGTTTACAGATACATTATACTCCATAAAAAGTCAAATGCTATCATTTTCAACAAAGAATTCACCATGACAGTAACAACTTGAACAATTTCACTGAAAATACCAATAATACACTTTTAATTTCATAAAAATGATACATTGTTGTTCGCAGCTGCACTGAATATAATATGATCTTAACTTATTAAAACAGTCTACACATTTAAATAGAAACATCTGTAGAGACTTACAGTAGCTACAGATATTATGTTAATAATCTAGTATTTGAATTAACAATTATGTGATGGTACTATTTATTACAAATTCGAAATGAATACATATTCAAATTAAAATAGTAATATTAAAATCTTTTAGGACCATCTGAAATGTGCATAAGCTTTATTATTTTCGCATATTTTATGTAGATCTTGTTTCCTTTTAATAACACGGCCTTCTCGGTAATATGCATCTAAAAGCTCCCTTGACATCTGTTCTACAAAGCTTATTGGACCATCTTTATCTCTACCAGCCATTATTAGCCATTTCATTGCCATCCATTGTGATTTCTTTGGGGTTATAGGTACGGGAACTTGATATGTTATACCACCTTTTTTGATTGGAGTAAGACTAAGGACTGGTTGGCAATTTTCAATCGCCTGTTTCAATATATTTAATGGGTTCAGTACAATTGTGTGTTTTTCTTCCTCTGGTGCTGCATGATACTTTGCTAGCTGAATTCGTTTGATTCTTGCAAACGTTTCAAACATGAGATGTCGAGCAAGTGTTTTATTTGACCATGTCATAACCATATTTGTAAAATGCTTCAATATGGGGTCATCAAATACTGAATCGGACATTTGCGTTGAAGCAGGTTTAACCGGCAAAACTTTCATAGCTTCTAATTTTCCCTCGGCTTCCAGCCTAGCCAACTCTACTTTAGACGATATTGGATCAAGGTGCCAATCCGGATGCTGTTTAATATTTCGCACTCCGAGTAACATAGGTGTCCAAATTCTGCAGTTTAAAATGGACTTATTGAATAAAATCTTTTCCATTATAACAGTTTATAAACTTATTTATTGATTACCAATAAGGAATTTTTAAAACATATTTACATCAAACCTCCTAATCTGGCAAAGTTCAGTAATATTTAGTACAAGGTTTCTTTAATATCTGCTTATGAAAATATTCAGCAAGTTCACAACACAATATCCAATCCACTAGTAGAGCCGGTAGAGAGAGTGGTCTCTCCTTCCAATCAGAGGTCGTTTTTAATGTCATGTGACATTTTCTTTGTTAGCGATAGGGTTGCTTCAAGGCCAAACTTTAACAAGCTTCCTTGGTTGCTTGCTACATGAAGACTAGAGAGGAAGCAGCTCATCAAGGCCAAGGGGGGCCGTAAAAGCGTTGCGCAACGCGACACCTGTTTTCGGAATCTGCGCATGACGTCATCATCGAGTCAAAATTTCTCGATTGCTTGCTGCTCTTCCCGCCGTTTCGTTATTTATATTGACCTTGGATTTACATATTGTTTTGTATCGTTTGATTTCTTTTACACATTCAAGTGTAGCTATTTTACTTTTATTTAGTACTTAATAATTTCATCAACATCATGCCGAATTGTGCAGTTACTACATGTAAGAACACAAATCGCAACACAAAAGGCATGGGAATTATTTTTCATAGTTTCCCTAAAGATGAATGAATCTATGCGAAAAAAATGCCGAAGATTGGATAAAGTGAATTTTTCAAATGCATGTGTATGTTCCGAACATTTTGTGGAGGAGGACTATGCTAGAGATTTAAGAGCTGAACTTTTACAATTAGCCCCGTCAAGAAGATTGAACCTCCCTGCTGCTCAATCTCAGAAATTGAATATTTCTAATCCAAGGCCAAGCACTCCAGCAAATAATAGCTGTGATTTTTTTAAGTAAAAATTTCGAAGAAAATTGTATTGTAAACACGAAATCGGAAAGAAAAACGAGATGTGTATCCAGAGAAGTGAGGAAACGAGCTCTTTCTACAATTACTAGCATATCACCAAAAAAAAAAAAAAAATCTGATGTGGGCAGCACATGACTTTCCTTATATAATGTAATGAATTTACTACTTTTACAGTAAAAAAATAAGTTTTTCCTATAGTAGATACTAATATTCTTTCCAAGATATTGAATTTTCGACAATTAGTCGTCATTTTCATTGATTTAGCGTCATTTTTATCCATTTGGCGAGATTTTCGTTAATTTTGCATCATTTCAAAAAGTCGCCAAGTTGGCGACATTCTTCCAAATTTGTCGCCAAAATCTCGCCAAGCGTTATGGACGAAGAAATAAGTTATTCTTACAGCAGATAAATGACTATTGGCTTCAAATACAAAAGTATTACTCAAAGTATCTTTTTTCATGAATGGAACGAGCTAGATCCACGAGAATTATGTCACCCAATTTATGGCATGGTATTACATATGAAAAGTGAACATGTTTCTCAATAGGAAATATTTTTTATTTTATTTTATATGACTTTTTGATTATTTTTTTTTAAATGTGCAATATCTCGAAAACGGTTTATGTTAGCGTTCTAAAATTTATATCAATCATTTTCTAATGAAAAATTACGTAAGAAATGTCTCTTTGCGTAACTTTATTTGTGGTTTTGATTTTTTGACGATTTTTCAAAATTTCATTTGAAAATTTAGAGGGGTTCTGAACATTCGATTGCGTATAAAAACAATAGGCTTCCAGTGTTTACGGATTGCGAATTTTGTACCAAATTTGGTTCGAATGGGTCCATTCGTTCGTCAGTTATAGTCTCCAAAGACTCACTGACACACACACACACACAGACATCACTTCAAAAATGTTTGATTCGTGATCAGGGATGCTTGAAACGTGCTCTCCCGTCGAAAACTCGAATTCGAATTTTCGACCCCGTCACAATACTTTCCTTATACATTATGTATATAAGGAAAGTAAAAAGAAATGCGACCAAAAAACATGGAGCGAATGTGAAGGGACAAGCGTCTACATGTAAATAGAGAAATTTGGTGGTGAATTTCAGAGCCTAAAATTAATAAAATATTTAGTATTGAAATTCTCATGTTTGATTTTTACTTTCCTTATTTATATACAATAATGTATAAGGAAAGTATTGTGACGGGGTCGAAAATTCGAATTCGAGTTTTCGACGGGAGAGCATGTTTCAAGCATCCCTGATCACGAATCAAACATTTTTGAAGTGATGTCTGTGTGTGTGTGTGTCAGTGAGTCTGTGGAGACGATAACTGACGAACGAATGGACCGATTCGAACGAAATTTGGTACAAAAATCACAATCCGTAAACACCGTTGGAAGCCTATTGTTTTTATACGCAATCGAATGTTCAGAACCCCCTAAATTTTCGAGTGAAATTTTGAAAAAGTCGCCAAAAAATCAAAACCTCTATTAAAGTTACTCAAATAGACATTTCTTATGTAATTTTTCATTACAAAGCGATTGACATAAATTTTAGAACACTAACATGAACCGTTCTCGAGATATTGCACATTTTTCAAAAACATTATCAAAAAGTCATATAAAATTAAAAAAATATTAACTGTTGAGAAACATGTTCACTTTTCATATGCAATATTATGCGATAAATTGGGTGACATCATTCTCGAGGATCTAGCTCGTTCCGTTCATGAGAAAAGATACTTTGAGTAATACTTTTGTATTTGAAAGCCAATAGTCATTTATCTGCTGTAAGAGTAACTTATTTTTCCGTCCATAACGCTTGGCGAGATTTTGGCGACGAAATTGACGGCATGTCGCCAACCTGGCGACTTTTTTTTAAATGTTGCCAAATTAACGAAAATCTCGCCAAAAGGATAAAATTGATGCTAAATCAATGAAAATCACGACTTATCGTCGAAAATTCAATATCTTTTAAAGAATATAAGTATTTACTATTAGAAAAACCTATTTTTTTACTGTAAAAGTAGTAAACTCATTGCATTATATAAGGAAAGTCATGTGTTGCCCACATCAGATTTTGTTTTAATTGAAGGAAAAGAACAACACTGAAACAATGTAGTAGGCCAATTAATTTTGAGGTTTGGAAGCAATTTTGTTATGTTTTGAGAAATATTGAAAACTGATTGTTTTTTCAAAAAATCTTTTTTTGGGGGGGATTTTCCACTTGTTTGTTAGCAAACCTAAGTTTTAAGGCAATCGTGTTTGCCTTTAGCGAATTCATTGGCTCAACCGCTGATTAATAACCCTTCGCCACTGATTCGTAGTCTATATTCAATTGATAATTTTTGCGGCAATAGTGGACTACAAGCAATTTATTTTAAATAAAAGAAGCGATAGGGGCTCAAATAACGGGCCCAATTTTGGTGGTGGTGATGAAATTTCTAATAGAGATTTTAATTTTGTCAAAATATTTTGGAAGAGACGTGTGATAAGAAGTTGGGATATTTAAAATACGCGATTCTTGGGCTTCGCCGTTGCGGCTTGGCTCTGACTTACTCGATGGTGACGTCACGATCAGTAGCCAATGACAGCGAGCGCATCGCTAAAATCAACCTAGTTTAGGATATAGTAACCTTGATCAAGGCATTCCCATTCTTGTTTCGTCAGTCGTCTCGTCGGCATGTTCCGAAAACGTACCCGCTATACCCTCTGCTGTCAGGCCGATTCCTCGCTATTGCCTAAGTTAAATGACGTCATGGGCGGAGCCTAGTATACACTTTGAAGTTGACAAAATTTGTCGTCTTCGAGATTATACGTGTTTACATTTTCCTATAAAGGTCTGTACAGACACGAGCGGATAAATAGCACCGGACCCACTCCGACGTCATGATGTGGCGTCACCCAACGTCAATATCGACAACCAATAGTAGCTTCAGAGAACTGCGCCTGTGCACGGAGATGGTAGTTTATAATACGAACTCATCATCACTCAGCTGTTAAATTTACTATTGTATACTAGTATTATTAGATAGTTTAGAATATTCAATTCTAAGTTATAGTTGATGCTTAAAATGAACTACGCCTGTGCAAGGAGTATTTTGTTTTAATTACGAACTCTGTATTATTCAAGGAAATTTAAATATATTTAAATATCCTTCGTATTATTGGATAGAATAGAATATTAAACTCTATAATTGATGGCTAGATGTGACATATAGATATAATTTAGTCATTTTGAGAGCCATGTGTCAATGGCATCTAACCAATTTTCCCCATTTAAAAAAATTGTTCTACATAGATGCAATTTAAAAATTAATTGCTTTGTTTATATTATGCAACTCACAAAATCAATCTCCTTTTATTAGCCATGCATTAATTAGATTGTCAAAATGAAACATTGTTCTTCGCAACATTCAAGTTGTAAAGTTCAATTTAAAATTCACAATCATGTGCAAATTCCTATAATATATTAAATGACATTGTTAATCAAAATATTCTATTAAAATATTTAATTTAATGCTCCTAAAAAGAAGTTTAAGAATATCTGTTCTAGCTATACAAAATTATCTTCACGGGCAGATCTGAAGAATAAAATGTCCTGGTCTTGTTTGTAAACAAATTTACAAAATATATTAAGTTGAATAAATATATGCAAAATAAAAGAACTAAAACTGTATAGGACCCATACTACAACTTATGAGTTTCTAAAATCTTTACCAAAATAAAACAGATAACGTAATAAATTGAAAATATCAATAATTCCGTAATCTTAAAACCTAAAAGGCCGTAATTGATTTCAATATATGCCAAAATATGTGCTAATATACTTGTACTGCTTATATTCTCATGGAGTAGAAGCAGCAGCGTATGTTTGAGGGGGGGGGGGCAGGCCTCCCTACTTTTCAAGGCTTTTTATTGTTATGCGTATTTTTCATTTAAAATAACCCTGGCATAAGAAAATGCTAAACAGTTGCCCCCCCCCCCCCCCCACACACACTTTTTAGAGTCAGGATAAGCCACTGAATAGAAGATATACCCATGCATTTGTAGAAGATTACTTGGTACTACGTACAATATATGAGTTTCAAAAATTTTTGCAAAAATAAAACAATGACATAATAAACTGAAAATATCAATAATAATAATGTTTCAACCTGAAGACCATAATTGATATAATCCAGTCAAAAATGCAATATCGGTAAAATTTATTTTATATATATATTTTTATTATTTAAATCGGAAAGGATATAATAAAAATCAGCTGCCGTATAAACAAATTGGATTTAAATTTGTTGCTAAACGACATGATAAAATTTTCTTCAAATAAATTGGCGGAAAAAATATCATCTGCTTAATGCTATATGAGAGGTTTAATTGTTCGGTTTTAATTAATATCTGGGCAACCCCTGGTCTTAGAAACTCAAAACATGAACTAAATTTTAAGTCTGGATATTTCAAGGCTATCTACAAAATTTCCTTTAAAATCGATTCAGTTGTTCTCCCATGATGATGAGACACACATACAGACAGATTTTCAATTTTATTTATATAGATTTAGAGAAATAGATTAAAAATAAGCAAAATGAGTAAACTTGCATTATATCTATTAAAAGTCTACATTTGGATAATTTTAATCCAGAATCAGTCATTCATAAATGATATGTTTCAGCTGACAAATGTAAATATATCAATAGCTAGGAAGAAATTGTTATCCACTCAAAAATTTTACTCAATTTTGTATTTTTGTTATTTTCTTGCATATTATTATCAGCTTATGTAGGAATGTACTAGAATTTGTATTTACACAAGACTTTACAGTTATGTGCATATTTATGTTATTTTATATTTTTGACATAGCAATTGCATAATCTATATAAAGAAAATTGAAAATCTGTCTGTCTGTCTCATTATTACGGTAGAATGGCTGAACCGAATTTAATGAAATTTTATGGGTAACATTGGAATAACTCCACTTAAAATTTAGTACATGTTTCGAGTTTCTAAGACCAGGGGTTGTCTAAATATTAAGATATTAATTAAAAACTAACAATTAAACTTTCCATAGAGATAGCATTATGCAGAGTATATTTCTTCCACCAATTTATTTATTGAATATTATGTTATGTCACTTAGCAATGGATTTAAATCCAATGTGTTTATGCAGCAGAAGAGTTTTAATAAATCTTTTTCGATTTAAAAAAAGATATGTATACGTATGAAATAAATTTCATTGATATTGCATTTTTGACTGGATTATATCAATTACGGTCATTATTATTATTGATATTTTTGGGGCTTATTGATAGTTTCAATTTATTATGTCATTGTTTTATTTTGATAAAAATTGTTGTAACTTGTAGTACGGAAAATCTTCCCCAAATGCATGGGTATATCTTCTAATATATTAGAATATGTTATATCTTGCATTCATCTTACATAGTTAACATTTTAAAATCTCATGCATTTCATCCATTCTTTGTATTTTTATGTGAAACTATTTTATTTTATTCAACAATAAATAAAACTTCTTGAAATAGAAGTTATGAAAATGCGAACATACCTGAATAATTTTGAAAATCATTATCATGTTTTATTTCTTCCATGCCGTGAACAGTGTGCAAATGATTGCGAAAATCATCCGACTTCAGTGCTGTAAAATTACAATTTTTTTCTTACAGTTTTTCTTAAGTAGATTTACTAGAAAATATCTTTTTGCAATTGCGCATTTTAGAAAACTTTTCCGTTTTCTGTGAGTTTCTGGCTTGTGAAGTGGTTGATCCATCCTTAAGCTTTGGATCAATATTCATATTTCTCAAAAAGAAAAAATTCACGAAACTTAAATTTGCCGCGAATGCTAAATAAAAACTCCGCTAACCAGAATCAACGTGTACCCTACGTCCTCGGCTACGTCAATCGCATCATCGTCAGTTGTGGTTCCTTGTTGGTCGAATCGGAGTGGGTCCGGTGCTATTTATCCGCTCGTGTACAGACGATCAGTGAATTCATTCGGAGCTCAGACTCCGAGCTACGAGGTTGTGATTTTGTGAAGCT
The DNA here is from genome assembly GCA_951213105.1 of Amaurobius ferox. Lineage (NCBI taxonomy): Eukaryota > Metazoa > Arthropoda > Arachnida > Araneae > Amaurobiidae > Amaurobius > Amaurobius ferox. The sequence goes on from OX578146.1 coordinate 64,803,971, forward strand.
GCTGCTTTTTGATTGTGGTGACTTTCTTTGCTTAAGTTTGGCGTGTTATATCTAGTTACGATAGAACACGTCGGGCTATGCAATTACAGCTTTGTTGTGTACGGATTTCTCGCCATTTTGGATTCGTGCTTTTTCAACTTTGGAGTGCCACGTGTGTTTTTCCCACGTGGTAGTGCTATTGCTTTGATCGTTTCTACGCTGACGACATGGATTTGGATGCATTCGATACGGAAGCTACTCGCGGACTTGCTGGTGAGCTAGACGAAGATGGACTGCGGCCTCTCAGGGATGCCATGATTGAATATTGTGATATTCTGCCCAAGGATGGATTGATGCCCGCTTGGAAGGAAGAAGTGAAAAACGCTGTGAACTTTTGTGCACTGGCAATCTACACTCTGACGCTACACATCAGGGAGCTACTGACGAATGGACTACTCGGACGGGACGAGGACCAAGTCTCCAAGATTCTGGGTTCGTTTCTTTCTGTAAATTCTTTTTTGTTGGTCCAGAATTTGGATAGGTTTTATGCTAGTAATTTAAATGAGATTTATAACTGTGAAGGAAGTAATTCTAGTGATGTAATTAAATGTAAAATGATAGAACTAGGCTTAATTAAAGATGAAGATAAACTTAAACCTGTTGAAAATCCAAATAAAAAGAGGAGGATAGAGGGGCAATCTACTATGGATGCTCCTACTAAAAACCAGAATGGAGAATTAAACTTAAAATCTAATGACAAGGATAACATGGATTGTAGTGAAAAAATTGATAAAGATGTAAATGATAATGTTAAAACTAAGAGTTATGCTGAAATTGTCGCGCAACCTATAGTGTTCAAAAGTGCACCAAAACCAAAAACGGTTCAAAATAGTGACAGGCAAAATAGTGTAGTGGTTGAGAAAAAAGACCCAAAAGCGGAATGTTTATAACTGTGAAGGAAGTAATTCTAGTGATGTAATTAAATGTAAAATGATAGAACTAGGCTTAATTAAAGATGAAGATAAACTTAAACCTGTTGAAAATCCAAATAAAAAGAGGAGGATAGAGGGGCAATCTACTATGGATGCTCCTACTAAAAACCAGAATGGAGAATTAAACTTAAAATCTAATGACAAGGATAACATGGATTGTAGTGAAAAAATTGATAAAGATGTAAATGATAATGTTAAAACTAAGAGTTATGCTGAAATTGTCGCGCAACCTATAGTGTTCAAAAGTGCACCAAAACCAAAAACGGTTCAAAATAGTGACAGGCAAAATAGTGTAGTGGTTGAGAAAAAAGACCCAAAAGCGGAATGTTTTTTCATCAAGTTTAATGACAATTACCAGGCTCTCCTTAAAAAATTAAATGAAATCTCAGGTAATAAAGTATCTGGCAAGCTCACAGGAGACATGCTAAAATTGATTCCAAATGACGCTGACGCCTATAGGGTTGTACAACGCCATTTATCTAGTGAGAAAATCCCCTTCCACAGTTTAAACTTAAAGACGGAAAGGCCCAAAAAGGTAGTTTTGAAGGGGCTACCAACAAACTATAACATTGAGGAAATAAAAATCACTCTAACATCCGAAGGATTAGATGTAGTCCGGGTTTCTCAACTGAGAAACACAAAAACGAGATTGCCCCTGCCGATCTTCTTAGTCAGCATTAGGCCTACGGAAGACTGGCAGAGGGTATACCGACTGACAAGATTAGGATACTTGGCTGTGAAGGTAGAGGCCTTCAGAGCACGGGGCTTCAAAATCTGCTACCGGTGCCAGCAATTCAATCATTCCTCTGAGAATTGCAGCATGCCACCAAAGTGCCTTAAGTGTGCTGAAGAACACTTCACACGTGACTGCCAAAGACCAAGGACAGAGAAGGCAACGTGTGCTAACTGCAATGGAGATCACCCGGCGAACTTCAGGCAATGCCCGAAGAACCCCTGGAACAGAGGAAAGGCACCGGGGTATGCCCCCCCCTCCCCCCAAAAATCAGATACCCCCTTGGAGGCAAAAGGCCCTCGGTCTAAACCCTCAGACACCCCATCAGGACTCCTCGCACTCTGTGCCACAGGTTAAAAGAACTCAAACTTCAGCACCTACCAGATCGGTGCAAGAGCAGCCCCCTAAACCGTCGACCTCCAGAGAAATGACTGTGGAGGAAGTGAGAATAGCTCATGAAGACATAAATCAGAGGATAGCAATTGATAAAGCCGCCAAAGAGGCAAGAGAAGCAAAACAAAGATTAGAAAAAAAGGTTCAGGAATGGCAGAAAACTAAACGCGCCCGAGAAGAGCTCGCGCAAACACAGCAGTTAGACAAATCGGCTGAAAAAAAACAAAAGACTACCGAGGTCCAAAAGGATACTCACAAAACAGATCAAACCGCGGTTGAGGCTGAGGAAATTGTAGCTGAGACTGAGGAAATGGAAGCTGAGACTGAACTTGCTGATAAATCCAATGATGAAAAGATGGATGAAATCCTCAACCTCGTCAGAGGATTTATCAGTATGTTCAACCTAGACGATATAAAACATCTGTTGATGCAGCTCGCTGAGTTAATTAAAAAAAAGAGCGATCCAATGCAAATGGTCTTTGAGGCTTTTAAATTAATCGCGGAATTTAATAAAAACAGTGAGAAACAAACCCGCCATGAATAGGTCCCAAAAAGAAAGTTTTAAAATAATATTTTGGAATGCGAACGGCATATCTCCAAAAATAAATGAACTTAGGAGCTACGTAAATGAAAATGATGTAGATGCCCTGCTAATCCAGGAAACTAAAGTTAGAGAAAACAAAAAACTAAATATAGCAAACTATAATAGCTATCATACCCTTAGCTCAAATATAACTGCTAGAAATCCCTATGGAGGAACAGCAATATATATTAAAAGTAATATTCCCCACGAGGAAATAAACAACATAAATCTTCATGGTATAGAAAATACTAGTATAAAAATTAAAATAAATAATGTAAACCCATTTATCCTAACTTCAATATATGTCAAAAACATGAGTGGTATAAATGTAGCTGCGCAGCTGGAACTGCTTTTCTCGCGATATCCAAACACAATACTCGCGGGCGACTTCAATGCACACCACCGAGCGTGGGGCAGCAGGAGAGCCAACACACGCGGTACACAGATACATAGATTGCTAAACACAACAAACACTGACATCATTGCACCGTCGAGACCAACCTGCTTCTCAGGTGCCAATGGCTCATTCATAGACTTTGTCCTAACGAGAAACATAGAATACGCTCACACAATTGATACCCTGGATGAATTCGACTCGGATCATCTACCGGTACTGGTGACATTCGATTTGAACACTCCCCTTCCAGCCTCTATGGGACAAGAGAGGGTGAACTGGAACGTATTCAAAAGAGCACTTTTCGAGCCGCATTTAGCAGTACCCAACATTATGAGCACGGCGGATATTGACTCTGCCACGCACACACTCACAACAGAAATCAGGAGAGCTATTGCATCTGCCACAACACATCGTGAGTCACCAAAAATGCCCACACTTTCCCACCATGTCAAACAATTAGTTAGGCAAAGGAACAGAATGCGTAAGACATGGCAGGCTAATAGAGACCCTACCCTCAAAAGGGAGCTTAACAGACTCACGTGGAAAGTCAGAGATAAAATTGTCGCAGAAAAGCAGCAACAGTATAAAGAGTTAATTGAATCCCTTAGCTCGGAAGACGTATCGCTCTGGCAATTCGCTAAAAGACTCAGAAAACCTCAAATTAAACTCCCGCCACTAATAGATGGCGCTAATATTGCGTACTCAGACGAAGAAAAGGCAGAGGCGCTTGCTAGGCATTACGAAAAGCAATTTGAACCAAACCACGATCTAATGTGTCAGGACACCCTAAGAATGGTTAGGCAAACTCTAAACAATTTCAGGAACTCCCCGGTCACGGCTGAGATTAACCCAGCCACCCCGCAAGAAATTGTAGAGATTATCAAAAACCTTAAAAACCGTAAAAGCCCAGGGCACGACAAAATCAGGAATATCGAGGTAAAAAACCTACCCTTAAATATAATATTTTACTTGACCATCTTAATAAATAAAATACTAGAACTAAATTATTTCCCCAAAGAATGGAAGGAAGCGATAATTATAGCGATCCATAAACCTGGTGAGGATGCCTCAATTCCAGCCAACTACAGACCAATCAGTTTGTTGCCGACACTTAGTAAAATTACTGAGAAAATAATTCTTAAGAGACTGAACACGCACCTTAGTGAGAATGACATTATCATTCCGGAGCAGTTTGGATTTCGGCCAAAACACTCCACCACTCATCAATTGCTGAGAGTGGTAGAGTACATTTCTTCTGGTTTTAATAATAAGACACCCACAGCTGCGATTTTTCTTGACATCCAAAAAGCCTTTGATAAAGTGTGGCACTGTGGATTAGCTTACAAATTGATCACTCTAAAAGTCCCTGACGCACTTGTCAAACTTTTAATTTCATACCTAAATAACAGACACTTTCAAGTCAGAGTAAAAAATAACTTATCTACATCCAAGCTCATTAAAAGTAGTGTACCGCAAGGATCCATCCTGGGCCCGACACTCTTTAACATATATCTAAATGACATTCCCAGGACCCCAGACACGGAGCTGGCACTCTATGCAGACGACAGCGCGATACTTGCAAAACACCCTTACGTCTCAGTAATGCACAGACAGCTACAACAACACTTAGACATACTCCAAACATGGCTGGAAAAATGGCGAATAAAATTAAATCCCAATAAATGTCATTGGATTTATTTCTCAAGAAAACGTAAACCTCCGCCTCCTCTGTACATAAACAACCATGCCCTAAAAGCGGAAAAATCTACTAAATACCTAGGTGTAACGATAGACTCCCACCTAACTTGGAAACTGCACGTAACGAACATAATCAAAAAAGCGTATATAACCATAGGAGCCTTATACCCAATGATAGGAAACGGAAATCTAAGTTATCAAAATAAACTCCTAATTTATAAATCGGTCATCTGCCCGGGAATGCTGTATGCAGCACCCGTATGGGGATATGCCTGTAAAACTACCATAGACTTATTAGAGACAAGACAAAACAAAACCCTAAGGATTATAAGGAAAGCCCCTAGATACTTAAGAAACTCGGTAATTAGGAAAGACTTCAAAATAAAAACTGTTAGAGCCCAAATCAAAAAGCTAGCGCTTAAATTCTACAAAAATCTGCCATCTGTCCCAAATGAACTATTATTTAATCTGCATGATCATCGTAAGGCTAAATCTCGTAAGAGACCCCGCTCGGTACTTAACTTTGATATTCGGTACTAGGAACGTCCCACCTTAATCAGTTGATATTAACGAAAACTCGCGATCTTTGGTTTTCTACAAAATGTTTAAAATCCTAAACTGCTAAAATGCTAGGTTACCCTCAGATCTGCATCAACCCCCCAAACTGCTTAAACTCTTAATGTGCAACAAACTGCCACACTAGGAGCTAGGACAAATAATAAAAACAGTAAATCAAAAACCTCGAACCTCCAACTATGGACCAATGAAATAATGTCACAGTATGAAGATAAGAACCACACCTAGAGATTGGAGATTAAAGGCGCTTCGCGCCTGGTGCTCTGTTCTGGACGAAACTCTATGAAGATCAGTGAATGTTTGTCAAAGATGTCGATTCTCAGAATTGTGTTTGAAGTGTGCTTTGTCCACACGGTCACACATACTTGACGTCTTATGATAATGAGCTAGTTTCCTTTCATATCTAGTAGATAGCGCTGTTGTACTTGTGTGCTAATTTCGCTTGTTTTCAAATCACGAAAGTGGAAACAAAATTAAAAGTGTCCCAAATCGTTACAATTAGTGGCTTATCCTGACTCTAAAAAGTGGGGGGGGGGGGGGCAGCAAACGTTTAACATTAGCTTATGACAGAGTTATTTTAAATGAAAAATACACATAACATTAAAAAGCCTTGAAAAGTGTGGGGGGGGGGGGGGGCATCATACGCTACTGGTTACAATGCCTATTAACAATATATAATTAATTCAAATATATTGTTTTACAATTGTTATTTAGTTTTGTTTTATTGTCAGTAGAGTACTCGATCGATTAGAACCTCTTGATTATTTTTTTTTTTTTGCAAACGTATCTGTAGTTAATTATGGCTAAGCAAGCAAATATTAAAGCTGTTTGTGCAAAAGAACTAAAAACTGTTGACAATTAAATCGAAATTATAATTTATATATGTGTTTTGTTTTCTTAACCTTTTACTTTTTTAAATAAATATAAAAAAAATATGGTACTTTTGACTCATTCTGTATTCTCCATTTCACATAAATGTCCTCTAATATATAAAAGGAAAAACATAACTATATCTTGAACCATGAGATGGATTTTGGTAATTTGACCCTGCAGCAAAGTACAGAATAAAGAGGACTAAAAACCTCTTCCAATCTCATAACAGGATTGTGGAATCTGAGTCGGTAGCAGTTTGGGTGAAGTTATTAACAAAATACTAACTTGGGCTCAAAAAAACATTTAAAAAGTCTAATTGTTTAATAGTTTTTAGGAGATAAATTATGAAACATCAAATGTTTTACAAATTAAAAAAAGTATGAAAAGTAATGTTATTAATTTAACAAAGTATGTTTAAAGCAAAATAATTAAATATAAAATGTTAGCGGAGTAAATTTGCATTCAATGAGCACTTTTTTTATGTATAAATGCAAAGAAATATTTTAGAAGTCATGCACGATATCACACATGAATAAAAGTACTTTTAATCAAAAACAAATTAAAATCATTGGTTAGTAGTTATGAACTGTTCTTAAAATATTATAACATATAAATATATAATATACTATAATTAATAACATAATAACAGTTCATTCACATTATAAAAACAGATTTACACAACCTGAACACAACATAATTTTGTTTTATTATGCCATGACAAATAATCAAAATATGCATGCAATATATCAAGATACAAATTTTTTACATACAATTACTTACTTGACAAATTCTTAAAAATATGCTATTTCACTTCTTCACCTCCATCATAATCTAAATCATGCACATGCAAAACATCAAGATACTAAAATTACTACATGAAGCTACTTACATGCCACACTCTACATAAAATCACACATTTTTCAAATCTGCGAGACAAGAAAAATATCCTTAAAAGTTTTCAGGAAAAAAAAACACTAGGAAGATTGCTGACATTTTATATAAGCAGCATAAATCTCTAGTAATTATTATCTTTGTATGACTGTAGTGGAAAAAACTGAACTATAGTTTAGAAATCTCATTGTACAATCCAAGCATTAAACTGAAATTAAAAGAAACACAGAAGGGGTACATAGAATAATACTCAATTCATGAAATAAATGCAGGGCTGGCTGCACATTCCAATGAATAAACAATATACACTCTTGTTAGAAAACATACAGTTCTGTTAATTATTCACCAGAAACATGCAAAATTGTTAGAATCTACGCAATCTATTAAAAACATGCCATTTCAATTCTTAAGTTCCAACTTAGTCTAAGTTATAAACAGGCAAAATATCAAGATGCTGAAATTATTACATGAAACTACTTACGTAAATTCAAACATTCTTCAATTCTGTGAGATGAAAAAAATATCCTTGAAGATTTTCAGCCAAAAAACCACTAGAAAGATTGTTGACATTTTATAATCAACATAACTCTCTAGTGATTATTTAGCTTTATATGACTGTAATGGAAGACACCGTAAATATACTTTATAAATCCCATTGTACAATCCAAACATTAAACTGAAATTAAAAGATACACAGAATGGGTACATAGAATAACACTCAATTCACGAAATAAATGCAGGGTTGCACATTGAAATCAACAAACAAAATACACTCTTGTTAGAAAACATACAGATCTGTTAATTATTTCCCCGAAACATGCAAAATTGTTAGAATTCATGCAATCTATTAAAAACATGCTATTTCAATTCTTGAGCTCTAAATTTGACAAAGTTATAAAGATGCAAAATATTAAGATGCTAAAATTATTACATGTAACTACTTACGTAAAATCAAACATTCAAGTCTGTGAGATGAGAAAAATGTCGTTGACGATTTCCAGCCAAAAAACCACTAGAAATATTGTTGACATTTTATAAGCAACATAACTCTCTAGTGATTATTTAGCTTTATATGACTGTAGTGGAAGACACCGTAAATATACCTTATAAATCCCATTGTACAATCCAAACATTAAACTGAAATTAAAAGATACACAGAATGGGTATATAGAATAATAGTCAATTCATGAAATAAATGCAAGGTTGCACATTGAAATCAACAAACAAAATATACGTCACTCTTGTTAGAAAACATACAGTTCTGCTAATTATTTCCCAGAAACATGCAAAATTGTTAGAATTTATGTAATCTATTAAAAACATGCTATTTCAATTCTTAAACTCTAACTTAGACTAAGTTATAAACATGCAAAATATCAAGATGCTAAAATTATTACATGCAACTACTTGCGTAAAAGCAAGCAATTTCTAATTCTATGAAATGAAAAATATATCCTTGAAGGTTTTCAGTCAAAAAACACTTGGAAGATAGCATAACTCGCTAGTAATTACACTTTATAAAACTGAAATTAATAGGCACACAGAAAGGGTACATGGAATAATACTCAATTCATGGAATAAATGCAGGGTTACTCACTGAAATCAGCAAACAATGAATGAATTAAAAAAATTACAGAAAAGAAAAAGACTACAAATAACAAACAAACGGGCAAAAAATATACGCGACACAGATCGATATGATGAATACGGATGCAAATCCAAAATGGTAATATGCTCGTGATTGGTCAATACAAATGTCAATCATGCTGACTCCGCAATGTTTGGCGAAAAAGTAGGACGCTGCTCTACAAGAAAAATGTTTGACCTCACACTTTGACAACTACGTCAAACAGGTGTTCAGATGATCAAAAATAAGTGATCAAGCTTGTTTGACAAACATTCACTGGCCGTCTGTACGCAGCTACTTTAGATACATTTCGTCATATATTTTACTTCATACACACATATTTATTTGCTTTTGATATGATTTTAAACTAAAGAATTAAATAAAATATATTATTATTATTACTGCTTGATCAATGATAAAAATGCTTCATTTACGAAAAAAATTATATACAGCATACAGTTTAAAATGCTTGTGTTATATGTATTATGATTATTAAAGGCACCTTATGTCCATTTTATATTGTATTCCGTACGTGTATCGCAACTTTTTTAATCCTATTTTCATTGATGACTTATAGCACTTGAGGCAATTTGTTTTATTTTATTAATGTTTTAACTACAAAAAGGCAAGTTACCTATCCAAAACAAAATATATAACCGTTTAAATGTGGGTTACCATAACCTTTTTAAGTCGGTTTCAAATATTTATGCAAGTTTGTAAACAAAACTATGTGTTTGATTTAAAAGAAAAAGCCATACAATGGAATATTTTGGACAAAAAATGTGGAATTTTTTTAAAGAAATTAATCTAAAATTAATAAAAATGCAGGCTTACAATGTAATCCTGGGGAAAATATTTAGTGTAGAGGATGGGTAATCCATCCCACTCTATATACCCAGTGATGTGGTAATAATTTTCTATGCTAAAAATTTTTAATAACTGATATGCTTCGAAAATTATATATATATCAATTGTTTGCTGTTCCCATTAAATTCTAAACAAATAGATATGCATATTGGTTTCTTTACGATTTGAATAGGTGTGAGTAAAGCTATGCCACTGTCACTAACCGAAAGAAAACAAAGTGGCAAAACCAAAAGAATGACATACCTATATTTTTATAGAACTGCGTCAATGGATTTACAATTAAAGTACTTTAATACACCTTCTTCTGGATTTTGAGGAAATTTTTACACACATTAACAATTCCCGGCCACACACTTAGCTACAGTAAACCTTCGGGTCTGTCGTGTGGTCTGGGTTTTCAACACTTCAACACATTAACAATTACAATATGATTTGTGTCTTGATTTAGTGTAATTAAAAAAAAATTTGAATAGATTTTTTCCTGTAGTTGGGAGGGGAGGGGGATCTTCAACCAGGTAAGTCCATCAGTCACAACCAGTGCATACTTTTAAATATATAAGTTAATTTATTGGCATTCTTTATTAAACTTTTATTTACTTCAAACATTTTCAATGTAACAACTGATACTTGAATATTGAACATTTTGACAATCGGTATGTACATACTGATTCTAGTTCTGCTCGCTCCTTGTTTCTATGTGAATAAAAGATACCAATAGATCAAAATAAATAAACTGCTGCTTTTGAGAATATAAATTTGTAATACTTTCTGATTTGTCACCTAATTTTTTTATGCCTGGCTTCTTTACAGAAGTATTAAAAAGTTATATACCTGTAGAATAGATGCTATGGATTTGAATTGATATCACCAGAAATAAACAAGTTTGTTGAGATTTGCACTCTAACTTAGTGTGTTACCTGAAAAATTTGACTTTCAGAGGAATAGTTTTTTTTTACATTAATTCAAATTTCATGTTAACTACTTTATATGTAACAAATAAATACATAATAGAATATATAATAGGCACTGATAATGCCTAGCCTGCAGTTCGTGCTAACTGATATTTCACATAAAGTGGTTTCAACTTTTCTTAGACAGCAGAACTCTCATATAATTCCATATTTTAATATCAGAACATCCTAAATTGATATTTTGTCTCTATGATAACCATCTACGTAATAATGTACACTTAATAGGTTAATGGAAACAAATATGAGTAAATAGATACAGCTTTCCGAGTACATTCAAGTTAGTTTTAAATGCCTGAAATATAGCTAAAATACTTGTTCCTCAAAGACGTCATGTGAAATATATTAGCTGCAGCCCCAATTTCAACTTCAAAATAGATCTGCTATTTATCTTGCTCATATTTGTTTCTCCAGACATAATATTTTTTGTGAAAATAGCTTGATAAAACTGTTTCGCTCTTATAGTTTTGCAACATTCTAATATATCAATTTGTGAATAGGATATAATGGAGAAGACACTCTATTGCAGACACTAGCATCCATGGACTAGTTTCTCACTTATTATATGCTCGTCATCATGAAATAATCAAAATTTGCAGTGGCACCATGAAAGTTAGCATGCACCACAAGTTTTTAGAACTTCTATGGGAACTAACATTTTCAGTTTTTCCACGTGGCCGGCTCAAAATTCATATACAATTTAGTTCAGGCCACATGAAGCTGCAAAGGCAAAGTTTATAAACACAAAGCCCATCTATAAGAGGCATTCTACAAATTATGGGTGATATATAATGGGTGATAGAGTATATTCCTATTACAGATACCAGCATGAACATTCTTGGACTGGTTTCATGCTTATTATGCATTTGTCAATATAGAACATCTGATATCTAGAATGCTAACAAGAAACTTAATGTGGATCCAGGTATGGGTATTGTGGCAATTACTCCCCCCCCCCCCTTTTTCAGATATATGTGTAATTTCTTGTGATTCTATAGATTCACTTATAAAAGTTTATTGCAATGTCATAAATCCCAAAATGACATAAAATTCATTTTATCAGGCTAGTTTGCTTCATTTTATGATTAATCAAAAAAAATTATCAGTTTCGATAACTATTTACTGATATACTACAAAAACAAATGTTCAATAAAAGAAACATGTCGAAGTAAATCCCTTTTTATTTCTGCCTGAATCTGCCCTTGTAATGTACTAACTGTAAACTTTGCAGCTACCTTTTAAATTTGGTTAACTGTACTCGCGATTCATTAAATGATGATCAATTTACAAGGACCTAATTAACCTTCAGCTTTCTATAAGAAATTCCGATTGGCTAGACATGGATTAACATAAACACAATGTAATAAAAATTATAATGTTTTAAATTTGATTAAGTAGGTACTAGTCAATCAGGTTCAGCTGATTAAATATTTATAATTTTTTAAGATATTGTTCACCGGATGAACTAAAATATGTTTTTTAGGTAATGCATATAGTTATCTTATTTGTACTGATTCTTTCCCATCAGTAGTACAGATAATAGAATTTCGATGCATAAAAGTAAATTCCTGCCTTAGAGTAAAGGTAAAAATAAATTTCAAAAGTAAATAAAAACATCTCATTTAATAAACTAATATCTATATATTGCAATTGTAACTGTAGACGAAGGAATTCAAAAGTTAGTACTGATTTTTTACTACTCAATTGAATGTATCTTCAGGTAATGAAATATGGATAGTTATATTTTTATTTCAATATTTGTATAAAATTCATAATTTGTTGTCAAATCAAAACAAATTTTAATTTTATTTACATAAAAATGTTTCAAATATTTTGTTATATCTTATGTAGTCTAATTTCCCATTCTAATCAGTGAATATTAAATTTCAAATATTTGAAATACAGCACATACATCATTTATATACATTTCTACATAGCTTGTCAAACATTCTTATCCAGTGACATTAATTTCAATTACATATTTTCACAGGTATACGCTTTACTTCACTGGTCCCTAGAGTAGTGTATAAATAGTGCTTTACTATAGTTAAAAATATGCATTTTCTATTTAACAGTACAATCTGTTTAAACAACTTTAGCTGCATAATAATGTTGCATGATATTACCTAATTTTAATTTATAACATGTTTATAAAGAAGGAGTTTATTCAACAGATATTTTAAATCAACTTACTGAATGCTGTTTTTGAAAATAATAGACAGGAGTTACTAATTTAATTTTATATGAATATGATATCCTAGGATGCATGAATAGATGCAAACTGACTTACCTAGTTAATACTGATGTTATCTTATTTATCCTGATGTAATGAGATATAATGAAGTTGAAAATACATATAACAGTTAAAAGTTTGACTAGTTATTACTACGTACAACCGATGCTAAAGTATTTCGTTAACATTAGATAGTAATATATTATCTAAATCGAATTATAGTTGTTGAAATAATAAAGATATTGAAATTAATATTTGCTTCAAATAAATAATTTTGGGTTTAGAAATTAATGGTATTTTGACTAAATGTTTCAAACTGAAATTATTCAAGAGATTGAAAAATAAAACTTCAGGTTTTATATTTCAGATGTGTTATACAGAATAGCAAGTGTAAAGAGATTTTTAACTGAATTAACGTTGAGTTAAATTCAAAATGTTCTGAAAAATTTGAATGATGTATCAATACATGCCTTTTAAATTTGAATATCAAAATTTTGTATATTCAAAATTCAAAGTGTAGGATAATACACATGTAATTGTTATTAAACATTTCCAAAGTTTAAATATTGGTTGTTAAATTTTAAACATAATTTGAAATAAACATGTTTAAGAGTTAAAATGTCCGTGGAAATCAGGAGATCATAAGAAACAACAACAACAGAGTTAAAATGTAAATAATTTTAACTCGAACACTAAATGAATTCTAAACGCACAATAAATGAATATTATGTTAGAGTGAACTGCGAAGAATGATAGCATTTGAAACCATAATCTTGCATAATAGCTTACTGGCTGTTAAAAATTTGGCAGCTCACTACTGGGTACAGATCAAACTTCAAAGTATTTCATAAACATTAGATAATGGCTATTAGTGTTTGCTTTCTTCAGAATGTTACTTAATATCAATAAAATCTCAAAATCAACACCCATACAATTGAAATGAAACTTCATGTATATGCTATTTAAATTACAACTTGGTATATACATATATAAAATATATGTATATATATATATATATATATATATATTAATATATATATATATTAAATTTATTAGTAATTTCATTAATTTGTATAACATCTTTATACTCTTATACTACAGCTACCATACGCCTTCGGGTTGGTCGTGTGGTCTGGGCCTTCTACACTCTTATACTATAACACACTACTGTGATAAACAAATTAACTATGAATCAGATTAAAAAATATATTGCTGTCTTCTACACAAATTTAATAGCCTAGAAGGAAATAAATCAAAGTTTTTCCTTTAATTTAACTGATACAACAATAAAAACAACCTACCACTTAAGTTATTTAAACAGGCCAGGTGAAATATTGCAGTACAAGTTTTGATATATTCATATTTGGTCTGCGATCTTCTATCTAAAATTAGGTACTATAAAAAGAATAAGTTAGAAAATCATTCAATCGGATTATTTCAGATGTATAAGGTATAACGTTCCAGTGTCAGCATTTTACTCGCAAAAATTGTAATAAATATATCATATACTACTTACCTAAATTTAAGACACTTTTGTTGTTTTACAAACGTGTATATATCTCCGTATATTGTCACACAACGTTATATCTTTGCACTATTTCTTTCTATCATAATTTTCTTCCCGATTTAATACCAAACATTTTTTCCATGTATAATCTCGAAGACGACAACTTCAAAATGTATATTAGGCTCCGCCCATGATGTGATTTAACTTAGCCAATAGCAAAGAATCGGCCTCACAGCAGGAGGTATTGCGCACAGACTACTATACAGACCTGTCACTCTCGATAGTTTCGTTTTCGCGGCGGCCATTAGAGATAGACCAAACATTGGGTTGGCGCGCTCTTGGCGATGGTCTGGTTTGTTCCGAGCGCTTGGCGATAGTCTGGTTTGGTTCCAAGACGATTTTCAATGTTATAACCCTATTTCGCTCGACGAAAACTTAGAACAACAGACTAGCGTGGTTTGAGTAACGTGAAAAAGGATTAATTGTTAAGTGTTTAGATCATTTCATAGAAATGGATTGATAAAAGAAAACTGGTTGCGTTACAGGGTATGTAATTTATGTTTATTAAAATTGAAATAATTTTAGTTATCACCATTCTACATACGTGTTCATTATAAGTATACACGTGTTCATATAAGTATATTAGTGCTGTGTTATTACTGCCGGATTAGACTAAATTTTAAGAGGTAGTGGTATAATTAGTTAAAAAATATTTTCCGAATTTTTATAAAATGTGAAATATAGTATTCTGTGGTATTGCGGGTGCGATCGGCCAGAGTGTATACGAAGCCAGCATCTTCCGCTCACATTACACGCGGATATTGGCTGCCTTTCGAAGCGATCGCCAAATGTATCACGTGACCCGCGGAGAGACAGAGACTTTCCTTCTCAAGGTTATTTCGGAGCGAGACACGTGATATTTCTCCTCTTCTATGCAGTACTTCTGAAAATGCTGAATCGGGATACACTCTGGCCGTTCGCTCTTCTGTGCAGTCGCATTTACGTTCAAGTCATAACTCAATAATTTGTTAAAGTTATAGCTCTAAGGCAATGGATTGATTTTTACTTTCATATATATAGGCGAAAATTTGAATTCCGGTTTTTGTCGGGAGAGCATGTTTCAAGCAACCTTGACCACGAATCAGACGTTTTTAAAGTCATGAATGTATGTGTTTGATGCGAGTGCGCATGTGTTGTTGTTGAAACCCAGACCGTCCGACCTACCAGAAAGGTGTAAGGTAACTGTTTGGACGGTCGGGAAGTGCCACCCAATTTAGACCGGAACCCAGTGGGGGAGGCATCCACAGGGACCGTACCCTCCTTCCCCTACCACCAACCTCTCGGAAGAACTTTCGGACCCACATGTTTAACGTGATCGTACTCCGCATGAACACGGCGGCAGTTTTGGCAGTGGCTGGAATCGAACCCGGGCCTACCGAGTGCAACTCCAGCGCGCTCACGAATGGGCTATCCGCGCCCCGAGTGTGCATGTGTGAAGGCGTGAGTGTGTCAGTAAATCTGTGGAGATGATATCTCACGAACGAATGAAGCGATTCGAACGAAATTTGGTACAAAATTACAATTAGGGAAAACCGGGAACCTGTTGCTTAATGTTAGAATATATATATAAGCAAAATGAGATTTCTTTTAGCAAAATGCTAAATAAAACTAACTTAGTTTAAACCTTTATTTGGAACTTGCATCTATCTCCTTCAAGGAAAAAATAACAATTTATAGTTTGCAATTATGAAGACTTCCTGACTTGTCAATATATATATATATATATAATATATATATATATATATTATATATACAGGGTGACCAGAAATAAGCGCCCCAATAAAGAACTATAATATCTCGAAAACCACTGTACATAAATCGTTCAAAGTTTGGGAATAAATAATACTGAAATACTGACAACCAAATGCCATTGCAGGTGATGGCAAACATATCGAACTTGTGATTTCATAAATTTAGAATATATATATTTTTTCTGTAATTGGAATAAAACATATTTATTCACCCGTTTTTTTGTTGTTTCATTTTACTTTTGGGGCGCTTTTTTCTGGTCATCCTATATATATATATATATATATATATATATATATATATATATATAATATATATATATATATATATATATATATAATATATATATATATATATAATATATATATATATATATATATATAGTATATATATATATATATAATATATATATATATATATAATATATATATATATATATAATATATATATATATAATATATATTATATATATATATATATATATATATATATATATAATAGAAGATTTTTATGATTACTTGTAATATATATATACCCGAGAAATACCAAAGAAAATTGCTTGTAAACTGAAGGTAAAGGTAAATAAATTGCAAAACAGAAGCCTAGTGTAGCACGATGAGCTATGCAAGAAATTTGGAAATTGAATAAATGGAATCTAGTGAAAATAAAAGGAATAAAATGAATATGAAAAGCATTTCTGAAACCATGTACGTTATCAAGGGCCATACATGTTTCATTAATGCTGATTCTACGTTTCTGTTAACACTACTGTAAAATGTATTACAGAAATAATGTAAATGGCCCGACGTAGAAGAAAAAACAAAGTGGATCAAATACACAAAAAAATCAAACATGAATATAAAATATTCTGTAACACTAGCTTGTGGCTAATTAATTAAATGAGGATGCAAAGTATTATAAAGTAATATCAAAAGAATATAATGAAAATAAAATGAATAATATATCTACCCCTAGTACTGTGGTACTTCTGGAAAAGCATGTGTATTACCAACCATCACTGAACTGGTTACAGTGAATTTTTGTTACTGACTAAGCAGTTTTCTCAAAGCAGGTTACAGTGAATTATACAAAATGTTTAACTGTTAGAAGAAGACATGGAGATTATGAATTATTTAGAAATGTTAGAGTATGATCTGTCAATATGTTGCTGTAATTGTTGCAAGTTTTTGAATTTAAATTTAAAATGTGTTTTAATAAAAGAAAAAATAAGATTGGGCGGATAGTTATTTGTGATAACGGTGTTGATGAATTTATGAAGATGTTCTTTGTAGTAACAAGGTGTGCTTAACATTTTGATTCTTAATAACTGGTTATTAATAATATTTCTATATACAGATTTGGAAAGATTGGAAGAGAAATGTTGAAGTTTATTTACTTTGAAGTTATAAGTTTCTGTTTTGTCATAGATTTTAAATTTTATTGTATTTGCATTTTTAATTGTTAAACTAACGTCTAGAAAATTGATCCAGTTGGATGTATATACATTTTCAATGAGTTGTAGATTAGGTGGATAGAAATCAAAATTTAATTCATTAGCCTCATTAGTAATTCCAATAATAATAAGATCATCAATATATCTGTACATGATATGACTGTTGAATGGGTTCTGATTTTCGTAAAAATGTAGATAAAGGTTGGCCAGTATGGTGGATGATTTACCTCCCTGTGGTATTCCTTTATTTAATTTGTATATGCTTTTTCCTTGAACTATATACTGTTTGAACAGAATGAACTTTAATAAAGTTTTGAATTTTGGAAATGATATGTTTTTGGCTTGAGTGAATTGTTCATATAAAAGAAGTATGACTTTATATAAATCATTAATGTCTATATTATTAAATAGGTCTTTGAAATCAAAAGTTTTTACATCATGTATGTAAGGGATTAGTTTTATTTTATTAATAAGTTCTATACTATTTTTGATTATATGTGTTTTTTGTGCAGTAGAATAATCATAAATTTGATTGAGTATGATTAGAAGTTGTTTGTCAGCTGCATTGGTATATGAATTAAAACCTATAGTAACTGTTCTAAATGAAATAGGTGTTTTATGGAATTTAGGTATGAGTACCAAGTAAGGAAAATTGAGATTGTATTTTTGTTTAAGAAGTTTGTAGTAAGCTATTATTTGTTTATTTATAACATTGATATGAGTGTATAAAGGAGTTAAAGAAAGAGAGGTACTGAGTTGCAATTTAAGCTCGTCCAAATAAAATTTTTTGCAGATAAACGCATAATTACTGGATGCCTTGTCTACATATGTGATTACATATTTATCTTGTAGTGACTTGATTTCTTTAACGATTTCTTGGTAATTATGCTTATATATTGGAATGGGAAAGTGTTGGATCAAATGTTTTACATGCCTAGTTATTTGTACTTTCCAGCTCTTGAAGGCTTCAAATGGGCAGTGGGATTTACCTGACATTTTAAATATATATTTGTCTAGATCTATGTCAAAAGCTTGTATTATTTTCTTTTTATTATAAAGAAGAGGTAATCTGTATTTGGATCCATAGCTTAGAAATTTTTTGAGATGAGGTTCCTTTATTAAATCTAGATTTCCGGTGATTATGTGTCCATGTTGTGGGTCGATAAAGGGAAGATAGCAGGTTTCATTGCACGAACAAGATACAGAATTATTCAATTGTTTTGATAAACGATTATAGTTATATATTTTACGTCCTAAAGGTACTGGATATTTATATGCTTTTACTATGTTAACATTTTTAATAGGAAAAAAGGATTGGAAATTTTTAAAAATTTGTGTGAAGTTGAAATAATTAAATATAGGATTTGTGTAATTAATAACACAATAAGATTGGTTTGTTTTTTCTTTTTTGTGTGAATGTGTGAGTTGTACTCCTATAAGTCTTGCTCTTGTTAGTAAAAGGTCAAAAACTAGGTGTCCGAATTGCTTTTTATTATTGAGATCTATATATATATATAGTATATATATATATAATATATGTATATTATATATATATATGTATATTATATATATATATATATATATATATATATATATATATATATATATATATATATATATATATATATATATATATATATATATATATATATATATATATATATATCTTTATATTTCACAAAAAAAAATCCATAAATATCAAATTAGTGAGATTTTACATTCTACGGCATAAATATACCTTTAAATCGGTATACAACAATTAAAGTTTATTTAGTCCTTCAGATCTAAAATTGTTATATAAGATCCATTTCTGTGACGGATAAAACTGAGTGTAAATGTATATTGTTGGCAACCCACTTAAAACTGTAAGTCACAGACAATTTATCTCATGTGTGTACAAAAAATAATAATATAATTTTACTCTAAATAATTTTGAAATGCAGATTTTGGTGGGAAAATTTTACAATTTGCCATTGTTTTTAACGAATTTTTTTTAAACATCTATTTCGTAGGATTTAGATGTTTAAAAAGATATAGTGGCTAATATGGATGCAGCATAAAATTACGGAGGAGGTAGGGTTCATGAAGGATTTCCACTTCTTGTTCGGGAGAGAGATGTCACTTCCTATTCAAAAATTTATATTTTCATTTCAACATCTGTTTATCCGACTTTGCTTTAGGTACAGCTTAGACGAAGACTGATATAGATTAAATATTGAATTCCGAAGGGATTGGTAGGGTTCACTAAGGATTTCCTGGTCTGAATATGTAACTTCTGGTTTGTCCAATAATTCATATGACTGCATGAAATAAGTGTGCTAAAAAGTATAGAAATACTTAACAGTTACTTCGAAATTGAAGTGTACACATCACTTTCCATTGCATAAAGGCTTTTTCATATTTTTTTAATTTTTTGTATTAAAAATTTCAATTTTGCCAAACTTAGACGTAAAAATAATTGTAAAATATATTACTAATTTGAATGAACGATTACACGTACGTAAGTTGCTGGAAATGTAATTGGCCAGGGAATTTTTAAATGCAAAGTGCAATTAATTTTGATATTTGTTTACCATATTTAAATTAGGAAATATTTTTATTTATTTTCCAATAACATTTAAAATTCTTCAATTTAATAATAAAATATTTAAAATTAAAATAATTTAAAAGTATAAAAGCATTAAAACTTTACCCGTTTATAAATTTTTAAGAAAATTTACTTGAAACTATCACATCGTAGAACCCCAAGGGTTCCGCAGAACAAACACATCTTGAAAAACGCTGCATTATCCTACGTGTGTCGAAAAAGCAACATTGCTCCCACAAACTGAAAAATGTCAAGCAAATTTCCTTAAAATGTTACAAATTTTGCATTTTAAAATGACAAATATTTTATTATTTCCTCCTTTCAAATAATCTTCAAATTTCGTTACGGATTATTGTACTATATAAGAATTGAATATTATACGGATTCTACACATATATTTTCTACGAAATTAGAATCGTTTCATTCAAATAATAAATTATATGTATGTGTGTCGAACATTTCTTTAACTAATTTCAAACAATCCGTATGCAGTACACAAAGTTTTTAAATACATGTATTTTAATAGTATTACTTGAAAACCACATTAGTCGGATTGTTATTTGATTTATAAATAATCAAACCAGTTTTTGAAATACTACTGTATATTTTGATAAGTTTCCTAACATCTTCCCTAATAATCTGATACAAATAATCTTCTAAACAATCTTCTAGATAATCTGTTACAAATAATAATCTTCTAAGTAATCTGATACAAATGTATCTAACGACATTCTCATACGCAATCTGATATGCAATCAAATTATGAACAATATCCTTTATTAAACAATTCGTCTTTCCCCTCCAATTGCACGTGTAGCGAAAATAAACCAGAACTGGCGATAAAGCGACGTTTGGCGTGTGGCATGAGAGATTACTTCTGAAATTGTTGAATCGGTATACACTCTGGCCGTTCGCGGCCGGGAGAGATGGCTATAAGCACAGACTAATATAGTATTCTGTGGCTATAAGTGTTGCAGACCCAAACCACTCGACTGACCCAGAGGGCTTACAGCAGCTATTTGAGTGGTCGGGATGGCTATAAGTGTTGTTGTTGAGACCCTGACCGTCCGACCTACCAGAAAGGTGTAAGGTAACCGTTTGGACGGCCGGGAAGTGCCACCCAATTTAGACCGGAACCCAGTGGGGGAGGCATCCACAGGGACCGTACCCTCCTTCCCCTACCACCAACCTCTCGGAAGGACTTTCGGACCCACATGTTTAACGTGATCGTGCTCCGTATGAACACGGCGGCAGTTGTGGCAGCGTGCAAATCCAGTACGCAAACCACCGGGTTACCGCGCCCGAAATGTGCCAACAGCACGCAGTGTTCCCAGGTGGTCACCCACCCAAGTACTAACCGCGACCGTTGCTGCTTGACTTCGGTGATCTAACGAAAACTGGTGTTTTCATCACGGTAGGGCCGTTGGCATATGGCTATAAGTGTTGAAGACCCAGACCGTCCGACTCATCCTGAGGACTTGAGCATCTATTTGGACGGCCGGATGGCTATAAGTGTGGAAAACCCAGGCCGTCCGACTCATCCAGAGGACTTGAGCAACTATTTGGACGACCGGCGAATGGCTGTAAGTGTGAAAGGCCTAGACAACACAGCCAACCCAAGGGTGTATGGCAGTTAAATGTGTGGTCGGGTGGCTATAAGTGTTGTTGTTGAAACCCAGACCGTCCGACCTACCAGAAAGGGTGGCTATAAGTGTTGTTGTTGTTGAAACCCAGACCGTCCGACCTACCAGAAAGGTGTAAGGTAACTGTTTGGACGGTCGGGAAGTGCTACCCAATTTAGACCGGAACCCAGTGGGGGAGGCATCCACAGGGACCGTACCCTCCTTCCCCTACCACCAACCTCTCGGAAGGACTTTCGGACCCACATGTTTAACGTGATCGTACTCCGCATGAACACGGCGGCAGTTTTGGCAGTGGCTGGAATCGAACCCGGGCCTACCGAGTGCAACTCCAGGGCTCCAACAACCAATGGGCTACCGCGCCCCCGGTGGCTATAAGTGTGAAAGGCCCAGACCACACAGCCAACCCAGGGGTTTATTGCAGTGGTGGCTATAAGTGTGAAAGGCCCAGACCACACAGCCAACCCAGGGGTTTACGGCAGTTAAATGTGTGGCCGGGAGAGGTGGCTATAAGTGTAGAAAACCCAGACCACACGACCAACCCATAGGCTAATGGTAGCTTTCTGTGTGGCCGGGTGGCTATAAGTGTCGAGAGCCCAGACCATCCGTCTCGTCCGAGGACTTAGAGAAACCAATTAGATGGCCGGGAGGGTGGCTATAAGTGTGTAAAACTTTAGACTTCACGGAAACTTTTGTGGGGTCTGGAAAGACTCCATTTTTCCACCCCTGGGGAAATCGAAACTCAACTCCGTTAGGTTCGTTCTGTCCTGAGGTTACTAGTATAAGTAGGGAGTTTATTTCAATGAGTGCCCATAGGGGAGGGAAAGGAGGCACTTCTGCTCCCCTGGACATTCAAGGTCCCAAATGTGGGGATCAAGGTAGTCGATATTGTACATATCATTGAGTTTAACGCCTAGAAAAGTGCTATGGGCGCCTATGCTTATAGTATCGACAACGGGACAGAACCTAACGGAGCTTAATATTTTTGTTTCTCACTCGAGGGTGAATTAAATGGGTGGGAGTGTCAAAAAGGCTTTATCAATCAATGACTTTGAGCCCTTCACAGCTTAACCGAATTAACTTTTATTTTGTGCAAATATTGTATTTGAAACGATTATAACCACGAAACTCAACATATCTTAAATCAAGAATATTAATTTCCCCAAAGGGACAGGAATTATCAAATAAATTAAACTTCATTTTCCAAGATATTGAATATTCATCAATTTGACATCATTTTTATTAATTTAGTGTCATTTTTGCCAATTTGGAAACATTTTAAATAAAATGTCAAGTTGACGATATTTTGTTAATGTATCGACAAGCATTACAAACAGACAGACAAACTAATAAATTACGTTTGACGAATTGTTTGATGTCAAAATACAAAACTATTGTGAAACAGTGTCTCGTGAATAAAACCTACCAGAATGATGCTAACACCTTATCACATAATATTGTACATGGAATGGAAACATATTGCGGTAGTTAGCACTGTTTTAATTTCATGTATTTTTTAAATTTATTTGAAAAACGTACAATATATCAAGAATGGTTCATGCTATTATCCCAAAGTTTGTTATTCATTTTCTAATAAAAAATTAAATAAAAAATGATATTTTATGTAACAATATTAAAAGTTCTGATTTTTTATGATGTTTTTCAAAATTTCATTCGAAAGTTTGGAGCTAGTCTCCAAATATTCGATTGCTTATAAAATCAATAGACTTCCAGTATTCAGTGATTGTAATAATCGAAATTTTTTTTGTTTGAAACGTTCCATCCATTCGTTAGATATCGCATCCACTGACTCAAGGACGCACACACTAATATACATGCACACACACTAATACACATACACACTAATATACATGCACATACTACATACATTAATATACATGCACACACACTAATACATATACACATTAATATACATGCACATACTACATACATTAATATACATGCACACACACACGCGCGCGCGCACACACACACAGATATCACTTTAAAAACATTCGATTCGATTTCAGGGATGTTTGAAACAAGCTCTACAGTCGAAAACACAAAGCAGAATTCGAGTTTTCAACCTCGTCATAATACTTTCCCTATACATTATATCAGTGTTTTTCAAATTCATTTTGTCACGAAACCCTTTTGAAATTTAATTTGATGGTGGAACTCCAAAATAAGAAATATCCCCTGTTGTCCAAATTATGCATCAAAATTTTACACGTTTTTAAATTTAAGACAATTTACATGAAACTATCACGTCGCGAAATCCCAAGGGTTCCGAAAACTTTGAAAAGTCCACCTTGAAATACGATGCATTATATTAGGTATGTCAGAAAAGTAATATTTATTGCTCCCCCAAACCGAAAATGTCAAGCAAATTTCCTTAAAATGTCACAAATTTTGCATTTTTAAAATGACAAATATTCACCTCCTTTCAAATAATCTTCAATTTTCGTCACTGATTGTTGTACTATATAAGTATTGAACAACATACGGATCCTACACATATATTTACTCCAAAATCTCGCATATAAACGTTTTATTCAAATAATAAATTATATATGTGGGTGGAACATTTCTTACACTCATTGCAAACAATCTGCGTGCAGTACAAAAAGTTCTTAAATACATGTATTTTCATAGTATTACTTTAAAACCAAAATGTGCATAAAACATGATTTAAATAATGGGATACAAATGTATCTAATCTGTCTTCGTGAACAATATCGCGGATTAAAAACAATCGTCTTTCTCTCCGCTTTTGCAGGAGTTGCAAATATAGTATACCAGAACTGGCGATAAAACGACGTTTGGCTTGTGATGTGAGAGAAGCTTTCTGAATTGGTATACCTTTGGGCTTATCGCGTCTCCGACTGCTGTCTAGTGGGTTTGGGTTCGAATCCCGAGTAAGGCATGGGTGTTTTCATGAGGATGAAGTCAGTCTTCCGCCTTTTGGGTCCTCGCCGAATGTAAAGCTGCACCCCCACCTGACCTTCGTCAGTGATGCTTGTTTGTGTTATTAAAACTTTGTGATCTCGTCTTGTGTCATTCTTTGTCCTTCTTCTGGCATCACTAGTCCTGTTTGCGGCTCGACCGAAACAGGAGGTTATAAGAAACAACAACATCCGTTGCTAAGCGACATGATATCATTTGCTTCAAATAAATTGATGGAAATCATATCGTCTGAATAATGCGATATCCATGGAAGGTTTGGCGACATTTTCGTCAATTTAGCGATAACTTAAAAAATTGCTAAATTTATCGCCAAGTGAGACTGTAGAACTGATAGTCCCATTTTGCGACAAATTGACGAAACATCATCACAATAATATCCCCTAACAAACCACAATTAATTTCATTTATTAAGCGCGATTTTATCAATTCCATGATATTTTTATGGATTTACAAATATTTTTATCAATTTGGTGATATTAAAAAAATTCGTTAAATGTGTTACTAAGTAGGATAGATGGACTGACCGACAAATGCTACCGAAACATCATTTCAGTACTCTATTCTAAAAAAACAAATCATTGATTTGGGTCATTTTTATCAATTTGGAGACATTTCCGTTAATTTGGTAAAGTTTAAGAAAAGTTAGCAAGTTATTTAGAGATATTCCGCTAAAATCGTAGCTCTGAATTTGAAGATCTGAAGAATAAAATATCCTGATCCCGTTTGCATATACTAAATGAAAACACTAAAATTGTATTAGAAGATACATGCACCCGTTCTACTCTTTTTCTGTTTCAACAATCGGCTAAATGAGTTTATTGGGTGGACACAATATATGAGTTTATTAGCTAAACACAATATAAGAGCTTGAAACCGCTTTGCTAAAATAAATGAAAGTGATGTACGCAGTCCGCAATTTATATAATTAAAAGAACAATCAAACCGTTCATTTATAAAATATATTTTTACATCCATTTATTTATTATTGAAATAGAAAAGATAATAATAAATATTAACAACGCATTTAATTTCATTCCGTTGCCGAGCAACATGATATAAGATAGAATCTTCCTCATAAAATGCGAAATTAAATAGCCATTTTGATTTCTTTATACTTTTCATCGTTGAGTTAAAGCTTGTGAAAGATGAACCATGGAGGTAGATTTTTCCATTTAAATTCATGTTTCAAACAATTCATGTTTTCCTATAGGGACTAATTAATGCAAAAATCCTGCACCAAACTCGGACATAAAGTTTTATTTCATTTTGACGTTTTAAACAAACGATTTTCATCCTTTCCGTTTGGATAAACCACGGAGTTGGAGAGTAGAACTCCTAGGCAAAAGTTCCGCTTTTCATTAATATCTCGACAACCCCTAGTCTTAGAAACTCGAAACTTGGACTAAATTTATGGGGGGCTATTTCAAGGCGATCCACAAAATTTCATTAAATTCGGATCAGCCGCTTTCCCGTGATGATGAGACAAACGAAAATTCCATTTTTTACTAATATCTCGAGAACCACTAGTCGTAGAAACTCAAAACACGAACTAAATGTTAAGTGGGGCTATTTCTAGGCTACTTACAAAATTTCATACAATTCGGTTTAGCCGTTCTCCCGTGATGATGGGACAAACAGACAGACAGACAGACAGATAGACAGACAGAAAAACAGACAGACAGATTTTCAATTTTATTTATATAGATTACACCTAATTTTCACTTTTAATTCAATTTTCGTTTTCATTTGGTAACTGGACTTATTTTCAAAGATAGCGTAGCGAAATTCCAAAAAACTAAAATATCTCGAAAACGGCTAGTCCTAGAGTAATGAGGTTTGTCTTATTCTTTTCTTCACTAAACATTACGTATAAAAAAGTATTTAATTTGCATATTTGAGTATACGTAGTCGTTTATTTTTAGATGTCACGATTTTTGCGGGCCACTTTGCAAAGTTCTTTATTTCCGAATCATACCAAAATCTAATCAGCACCAGGTTAACCAACAAGTGATTAATCTACCAAATTTCGTGAAATTTGGTCTACTAGTTTTTCAGTTAGAGTTGATACAGGCAATTTTTGCGGACTATTTTGCAAAAACAGGCAGGTTCTTTTATCCCGAATCGTGCCAAAATTCAATCAGCACCAGGGTTACCTACAAGGGACTTGCCTACCAAATTTTATGAAATTCGGTCAATTAATTTTTCAGTTAGAGTGGACACAAAATCTGAACAGACAGACAAACACACAGATACACACTCACAGATGTCACGCTAAACATAGTTCTTTCGTGTTCTAGATATCCTAAAACGTGTAGATCCGTCGAAAACTCGATTTGCGATTTTCGACACGATTGCAATACTATCTCTATACATTATATGTATTGCAGGGAAAGTAAAAAAGCTGATGTGGACAGCACATGACTTTCCCTGCAGACTTATATCCACGTTCACTTTATTTTATTTAAATTTATTTCACTTTTAAATCAATTTTCGTTCTCATTTGATAACTGGACATCTTTTCAAAGATAGCGTAGAAAAAATAAGAAAAAACTAAAATATCTCGAGAACGGCTACTCCTAGTGTAATGGGGTTGGTCTTATTTTTTTCTTCGTTAAAAATTACGCATAAAACAAGCAGACCCGGCTCTAGGTTTTTTGCCGCCCCAAGCAGAAAGCAATTTGACCGCCCCCTCCCTGCCACTCATTTCACTGTTAACTTTTATAAATGCAGTAGAATAGAGAAACACTGCTAAACCGACATATTTTAGTTAATTTTGTTCCAAATGTTTCTCAAGTGAATGGATTTTTCGAGGGATTAAATCTTTTGATTCTTACCGTTTTAAATTAAAACAAGAAAGATCAATCATGCTTAAAGCATTGATTAAGAAACACTTTCCAACTTCAATGCAATTTTATTTAAACATGTCTAAAATGTAATACATTCCTCGGTAATATTTTAAAACTTCTCACAATAATACATTGATTTATTATAGTTGAAAACTTAAACATTCATCCAAAAAAATGAACTTCATTCAAATGACGGCATTGAAATATAAATTGCCTGGTTTAAACATCTCTAAAATGTGATATATTACTCGGTAACAATTTTAGAATTATCATAATACCACGATAATTTATTATATTTAAAAACTTCATCGAAAACAACTGAAATTCATTCAAATGACGTCATAGAAAAAATAACACGCCTGGCTCTCTCTAAAGAAGCAGCATTTCATTCATAAATAATTTCCCATTCATGTCATTCATCACAATACTATAATAATTTATTTTATTTAAAAATTAAGACCATGGAGCTATAAGTAATTTAACTCTATGCTTAAAACTTCATCGCAAAAAATCGTCCTTCTCTCGGTAAAGTCAATGAATATTTCTTTCATATCAGCTATGCAGACTCCATGAGCTAAATTCTTTTGCATTAAAAAAATACAGCAATTCCTATACAACTCATCCTACATATTTTGCTGTTTACATTTCACATAAGTGAAAAATAGGCTTCGTTAGAGAAATAATCAAAGTTGGATGCTCATTTAAACTCAAATATATTGTCATTGCGTTGTTTCAGTATGTAGATGCACAGAATTTAAGCGAAAATAAAGAGGTTTTACGACGAATACAACACTCAATATGAATTAAAAAGAACTTTAAAAATGACGATTTTGAGACAAGATGGATGCCGTATTATATTTTGAAGTTGGTCACGTGATCGTTTCATATCATGGTCACGTGATCGCTTCATGTAAGAGGTGTAATTATTATTTTAATTTTTATTTTAAAAACTACTGAATATATTTCGCTGAATTTTTTTTTATATATTTTATGGAACAATTTGAATATTACCTAAAATTTTCGAAGCAATTTGTGAAATTTAAATCCGCTTAAAAAATGTTTGAAAAATTTGGTCCCATTGGGTTCAATGTATTTCATTTTTTCAACCCGGGTTCAATCCAAAACTAATTGGGTGATATTATTTATTTATATTCCCATAGGTCCTACAGACCGTCTGAACAACATACTAAAATTTCATTTTGATTAAGTCATTTTTACGGCAGTTATCGTGCTAACGGACAGACAGACAGACAGACAGAACGAACAAAGTCATAAACACTTTTCAACTTTGTTGTAAAGTGTTAAAAATGTGCAATATCTCAAGAACGAAATATGTTCGCATCATATAAATGATGCCATTAAATTTTAGATAAAAAAAAATCTATGGTCTAATACATGCTTTTCCATACATATTAATAAATTTTGTTATTAAAAACTTTTATTTAATTCGTCATGAATGATGTGTGTGTATGTGTCTGTCTGTTCCATCTTCTTTGATGACATTTTAACATACTTTCCTACGTCCTAAAGAGCTGACATTTGATACACAGTGCAGTCTAGTAGAACATTTTAATTTATTAACGTTTGTTACATCATCAAAAATCGAAATAAGAAAACCGAAATTATCGAAATAAGAAAATTGAAGATCTTGGCCTTCGAGAAAATTAAGAGGCCCTCTGACAGTTATTGGTTTGTACACCAAATATATTTTGATTTGACTAATTTTTTTTTATACATATACCGCCGCATATGGAAAAGTAAAATGCTCAATGAGAACTTCTAAACAATGGTATTCATTCATTTCCTGTTAAAAGTAATTGCAAAATGGGTACTAACGTAATAAGATTGAGTGTATTTAATTTTTTTATGATTTTTTTCTGTTTCAAATAAAAAATGCAAATTATCTCGAAACGTTCTATATAAATGATGATATTCGCTTTTAAATGAAAATTCAATTAAAATATCTAATTTTGTAACATTTTTAAACTTTATACTTTTCATGCTCATCGTAGTTTTGATTTTGAATGTTCAAAAATTGATGGCTTTCTTCTGTCCCATTTACCCTTAAATTAATGAGTCTCTGACATTTATTGATTGAATTAGTATTATCGAATTGTATTCTATTTTATTGATTTGTTATAGAGATATCATTACCAAAGACAAAGGTGATTCTTTCAGGAATATATCTGGCGGGGGAGGGGGAGGGGGCGAAGTTCTTTCTGAAAACATCCTCCCATCCACCCCGGAGAGATTTTATATCACCATACCAAATGCTAATAAATTCAGAAACTCACAAAATACTTTTTGTGGAAAAATTTGCCGCATTTTAACCTAGTTTCCAATTCTTATGTGGGAAGCATTTACATCATTATTATAATTTTATTTTGTGATTGATTATTTTCAGAATGAAATTTTGTAGCTATAATTCAATTTACATTATTTTAAAAGTTTTTATCTTTTGTTTAGCCGGAGCAAGTTTTTCTTGCAATATTTGAATAAGTATTTGCTATATACGTATATAGTAATTGCTTCTATATATGTGTATATATAATAATTACTACTATTAGTAGTTAGTTAAAATTATATTAGATAACTTGTTCCCTTTGAGGTTCCATCCCCCCCCCCCCCCCCCCCAGAAAAAAATTCCTGAAAAAAAAAAACACTGCGCAGATAGACAGACATCATTAAAAAAATGGTTGATAAGTATTCAAGGACGCTCAACATTAGTAAATTTATCAAAATCCGAGCGTCCGGTTTTTACCCCATCACAATACTTTCTCCTTTCCTATGTGTTGCAGGAAAATAAATTATATATGTAAAGGATATTTTTGTAATTCTTGTTGTCATATTTATTTTACTTCCCTCGCTAAATAGAAGTATTCGAACCTATTTTTTTCAGAGATCTATACGTTTTTGAAGGAACTGATTACAAAACACAAAATAAATACTCTTTAGTTTTTTGTTGTTAATCGGTCTTTCGGTCAGTTTATTGCTTCGAGGTACCCTGCTGTTCTCAGAAACTAATGAACAAATGAAGTCAGATTTTGAACATAGTTAGGCTGTTACTCGATCCAGTGAATAGCATCACGATTTTTTTTTTTTTTTTTTTTTTTTTTGTAGTTTTGCACTAATCATTCACAATTTGAGCAAATGTCGTTTTCGCAACATTACAATACGACTACTCAACGGACTGAAATAAAATTTTGTGCGAATATGTCTTGTTAAATGCTTGAAAAAATATTCTGCGAGAACATTTCTGTGCATCACACTGCAAGCATTAAAATTATATATATAAAAAAATTATAAGGAAAGTGCATGCTTAAAATGCAAAATTTAAAAGTTTCAATTAAATAGTAACATAATTTCAATTATACTCAACAGTTGAAATAATTTAAAAAGTTCAAGAAATTTACAGTATTTGTTTTTACTTTTTATTTACCAGAAGGAATGAAAATTCTTTGAGAATTCATCATTTTTTTTCGATGATTTAAAATGGAAAAATAAAAATTAGAAAGATTAGAGCTCTATATGTGAGACAGTTGGTTTAGAAAATAAATTTTGATTGATTTCCAATTAATTTTAAAAACTAAATTATTTCCTATTAACTTTTGTTGTAAGTACTCAAATACCAAACAATGTTATATTCTATAGGATTCTTACTCCATAACTTAAACGCAAAATATAATATATGTAATAATGATAATTTTATGATCCGACATAATTCGTTTATAGTTTTCGAGTTTATAAGATAACAAGGGTTTTAAAGCGGCCTGTTGAATATAGTCATTGTTTAAAAAATTACCTCACTCAAATCACAATATAGTTACTTTTCAAATTGAACGAAACTGAAGCTGATATCCTGATAACTAAAAATTTGAATAATTCGAAAAAGTAAAAATATCCCGTAAATAACA
Organism: Amaurobius ferox; assembly: GCA_951213105.1. Lineage (NCBI taxonomy): Eukaryota > Metazoa > Arthropoda > Arachnida > Araneae > Amaurobiidae > Amaurobius > Amaurobius ferox. Next base: position 64,835,504 of record OX578146.1, read on the forward strand.
TAATTAATATTAATACATACTTTTATTTTAAGAAAGCATAAATACAGTATTAGGTAGGGAAAAGGCACGCAGAAAAGAAATCTAAAAATTGAGCAAAACGAGGAAACAATTTCTAAAAACTTTCAAGGAGCTAAATTTAGTATAACACCCTAAGAGCAAACAAACAATATAATACTGATCCGTGTGAAAAATTTGAAATACCTTTTAGCTAAAAGGTGACTCAACTAAATGCTGTATATAAATTGTTATAATGAAAACTATTACGATCTTTAAATTAAAGACTATACCGATTTTAAACCTGGAATTTAGGATAATCTGGATCCCCTTGATGAGGAAGGACTAACTATGTTATACGTTAATAGAAACAAATTTAAACAATCATAAAATCTTACCTAAGTGTATTATAAATGCATAAATAGATTTTACTTATGTAATTGAATAGTTGTTAATTTTAAGAATATGGATTTGCTATTTTATTACTGATGGGAATTTTCTCTTTTGTTCCGAGCTTTGTTAATATGGTTTATTAATTAATAAGATAAATGTCATTATTTGGGTTATTTGGATAGTTGTTAGGAACATTTTTGCTTCCTACCTTAGCGGTTTATGTGATAATTTCCTCCCTGGGCCCGGGTTTTGTTAATTTGTGATTATTATTATTTTTAAGGATTTCTTATTTAAAAATTCTGGTTGTTCTTCAGGATCCGGCTCTGTAGGAAAAATTGATTTTAATTACCGGTTCTCTCACTGAGTAAAAGGATATTTGGAAAAGAATGTTGAATGAAATGGATGTAACTGATTTTAAATGTCTAAGATAGATGTATTTCTTTGTTGTAGTTCTTTGTATTGTAATTTTGTAGTTGGATTCCTCTGGTTGTAATTCTATAGCTGCAATTCCATAGTTCTAAATTATAGTTGTAACTCTCTGGTTGTAATAATTTGTTACGCTGTTGTTGGGGATCCTCTTGTTATTTTTATTCGGGGTAGTTGGTGTATGCCCCCCCCCTTCTTTGTTTTACTTTGGGGGATTTTTGTAATTATGGAATGGTTATTTTGGGGGCTTACCCCTTGGGGGATTATAAGTTTGTTTATTTGGATTTTGGTGTTATTTAATTTCTGTTGTGGATAAGTCTTTATAAGTGTACTTGGTTTGTCGCTCTTCCTTGGTTCGATTGATGTTTTTGTTCTTTGGTTTTTGGTTTGTTCTCTGAGCCCCGGACTTCCAGTTGCGCCTATGGGAGTAGCGGGGACACCTTTTGTTGCTTCTGTTGTGTGGATTAGCGGCTTTTCTGGATTTGGTTTGTGAGTAGGCAAATGAGGTGTTGGCCTTTGGTATATTAATTTTTGATATTAAAATTTTTTTTTATTTTGAGTGTTTAGATTATCCCCCTCTTTTTATTCTTTGGAGTTCTAGTTTTGGGTGCTGAAGGGGCTCTTTGTTGCTTTATAAAAATTTATTTATTTAAAGTAACTAATTATGTTGGATGTGTAAATATAAAATTGGCCTAATTATTTTGTCACTTTATTTGTTTTTGATATTATATTTAAGTATTTTGTTTTAAATGTTATTTTGGCGTTATAATTGGGTTTGTTGAAATGATTATTTATGTTAATAGATTTTGTTAAATACAATTTATGTTGTTTCTTTGTTAATATTTAAGTATTTTTCCCGTAAAAATGTTACGGATGAATGTGGTCGTGTAACCTGCCTGACAGGCAACCCCTTTTTAAATTTTTAATTCAATAAATTTGTTGGACCCTTGGGGTGGGGGTGATGGACTTTCTTTCTCGGCCGTGGAGCAAACTGCTCAAAGCCATTCGTGGCGAGAGCCACAGTCTGAGTTCTGCAAGCTCTTAAGTCTATCATCCTCATTCTATCGATCCATCATTTAAAATATCCATTTAAAATATCCATTTAAAATATCTATAAATTAAAATATCCATTAAACAGCCATTCCTCTCGGAAGGACTTACGGACCCACATGTTTAACGTGAAATACATCGCCACAATTAAGTTTTTACATTACATTACATTACGCCACAATAATACATCGCAATCAATACATCGCCACAATTCAATCCACCATAATTCAATCATTTAAATTTTATAATGACCATATGCTAAGCTTTTAATTTCATCATTTTCTTCCCTATTGCGTATTCAGAACCGTGACGTCTTCTCCACCTTTCCTCCTGCTGGGCAAAAGTGGGTGAAGGACTGCATTAGCGGTTCGCCGAGAAATTCAAAATCTTTAGTTCATTGAAATCGCGATCCTGTAGATATTTATAATTATATCTTGACCAGATTGGGCTTGTAAGAAAGCCTGATGTTTCAGCTTTCTAAAAATGTAAATTATTAGTCGAAATTATGAGTACTTTTTACTGTGCGAGAATTTAAAAACCAAAGTTTGTTTTTTTGAGCCAAAAGTGACTTTTGTTTTAAAATCTTTAAAAAATATTAGAAATCAAAGTTGAGATTTGAAATTGATATATTTTTACTCTCAATTGTCTGTTCTTTCCGGTGGTGTGATTTGCTTTTTTCTACGACGTCTGGATCGTGGAGAAAAAAGAGCAACAAACTGTCGAAATCGCATAAAACATTAAATAACAAAAAATAATTAAAATTTTAAAAATCGGTTTTCACGTGTCACCTTCCCACCCCCCAAGTCTCCGATTGCCAAATTTCGTAGCTCTCCGACGCATGGTCGCGAAACGTATAGTGTATAAGACACACAGACACATACACAGACATTGCCTTTTATTATTTAAGATTATAATATTGATGCATAGTAACTATATGGATTTTCCTAATCAACTCTTAGCTTACAAATATAAATAGGCCTAAAAAAGATTAAAAATATTTATCGTACAATAAATAAAACTGCTGATATCTTTCTTTCGACCCAGCCCGTCCGACCTACCCGAAAGTGTAAGATATCTGTTTAGACCGCCGAGACAATGCCATCTAATTTAGGCTGGAACCCATTGGGGGCGACATCCACAGGGACCAACCCTTTTTCCTTTGCTACCAACCTCTCGGAAGGACTTTCAAACCCACAGATTTAACTTGCTCGTCCAAGGGAACAGTTTAGACAAAGCCGGAAATCGAACTCGGATCCTCTGATTACAATCCCCGTGACATAACCACTTGATTATCTCACTCCAAAACTGCTGCTTGTAAGGCAATAACTTACAAAACTTCCTTGAGGAAAGCATATATATGTCAGTCAGGTGACTACAGTTGCTTCGATGGCATTATACTCCCCCTTTTCAGGCCAAAATAACAGTATGCGCTCTTAACAACCACTACTGTCATTCGCTGGGCAGTTCGTTCTTGACGGTTGTTAAGGGCGCATACTGTTCTTTTGGCTTGAAGAAGGGTTTAAAATGACCTCGAATCAATTGTAGGCACATAACTGACATATGCTTGTTTTCTTCAAGGCGGCCTTGTAAGTTGTTATATCTTTATCGATTTCATGAATATTTTATATAACTTTATCGGATTGTGCCCCCCTGAGATTTTGAAAACTCGGCGGCTATGTTTGAAGTTGATAAGCATCATGTAATATTAATATATTTTGTACATGAGTATTATACCTATCTCCAATGCTTACAGCCCAAAGAGGTGTTTATTCTTTTATTCTAATATATATTGTGCTGTGCTTTATTTGATTACCTTTTACATACCCTACAAACATTTCAACATTTGAAACAAATAATGTAAAAATTTGATTATATGACGAGACAGAAAAATCGCTAGACGTGTCGATACGAAAAAAAAAGTTCACTTAAAAAGTGCATAAGAAGTAAAATATCTCAAAAACTACATCGAAATTATAAAAAAGGGGCTCCATCCTGCAAAAATTCCCCCATGTCGGTACCTGCCAACAAAAATTCGTGATCTCGCTATTGTTAGTCTATCCAGGATGCGAACTCGCAGCTCAAATATTTTGTCTTTGAATTTGATATTAAATATTTCTTGAACTACAATATATACCAAAAAACGGTTTATTTCAGCGTATTTCCCAAAGCTTTGTCTACAAGTGTACCAAATTTCATATTTTTATATGCAATAGTTTTTACGGTACGAAGCAATTCTTCATCGTAGAAAATTTGCATAGAACTCAATGGGAAAGAAAGTGCCTTTTAGCCCTTACAATCCTGCACATTCTACTACGCAGGCTGTTTATTTACATGCGTGCCCATACTCTGTATTGAGACCTGAGACTGAACCTGCTGGTAAATCCAATGATGAAAAGATGGGTGAAATCCTCAACCTCGTCAGAGGATTTATCAGTATGTTCAACCTAGGCGATATAAAACATCTGTTGATGCAGCTCGCTGAGTTAATTAAAAAAAAGAGCGATCCAATGCAAATGGTCTTTGAGGCTTTTAAAATAATCGCGGAATTTCATAAAAACAGTGAGAAACAAACCCGCCATGAATAGGTCCCAAAAAGAAAGTTTTAAAATAATATTTTGGAATTCGAACGGCATATCTCCAAGAATAAATAAACTTAGGAGCTACGTAAATGAAAATGATGTAAATGCCCTGCTAATCCAGGAAACTAAAGTTAGAGAAAACAAAAAACTAAATATAGCAAACTATAATAGCTATCATACCCTTAGCTCAAATATAACTGCTAGAAATCCCCATGGAGGAACAGCAATATATATTAAAAGTAATGTTCCCCACGAGGAAATAAACAACATAAATCTTCAAGGTATAGAAAATACTAGTATAAAAATTAAAATAAATAATGTAAACCCATTTATCCTAACTTCAATATATGTCAAAAACATGAGTGGTATAAATGTAGCTGCGCAGCTGGAACTGTTTTTCTCGCGATATCCAAATACAATACTCGCGGGCGACTTCAATGCACACCACCACGCGTGGGACAGCAAGAGAGCCAACATACGCGGTACACAGATACATGGATTGCTGAACACAACAAGCACTGACATCATTGCACCGTCGAGACCAGCTGCTTCTCAGGTGCCAATGGCTCATTCATAGACTTTGTCCTAACGAGAAACATACAATACGCTCACACAATTGATACCCTGGATGAATTCGACTCGGATCATCTACTGGTATTGGTGACATTCGATTTGAACACTCCCCTTCCAGCCTCTCTGGGACTAGAGAGGGTGAACTGGAACGTATTCAAAAGAACTGCGTTGTTTCGTCATTTATGAAGCGCCTGGCAGGTTATGTCGTATCTTCGATGTGTGCGTTGAGTATCTTGAAGCTTTGATATCAGTTGGCTGGATTGCAGGTGTGCAGATAGAGTCCATAGGGACCACCCACAGTGGGCGGAGCAACGGAATCTGTTTTTCCTGTCAAGAGAACTGGTGCACAACTTCGAAAAACTATCTTGCAAGGCAGAGTTAGTTTAAGTTATGGGGAAAGTTTGAGGGTTTTTGATCTGCAATTAGTGTGATTATATCAAAGGTCTTTTGCATCGGGTCTACGTCTGCTTTAATTATTTTGGTGATTTGTTTTAAGAAGTTCCTGACATCATTGATATTGAAATAATCTTGTATTTCTTTAAAGAATTTAATAAATTCCAGAAAGAGGATAGGGGTTTGATTTGAAGATTTTGGGGCATCTGAGTGCGTGTGGGCCACGTGCTCTTCAGAACTTGGTGTTCTTGTCTCGGCACGCGCCATCGCCACGTTGTCTGTAACAATTTCGAGGTTTTGTGATTTAGGGAGCTGTGGAAAGTTTTCCATGCTCAAATTTGAATTTTCTGATCTATTGATACGAAGGTTTTGGTTTTAGGTTCCTGGAACTTGTTACGGTTCCAGGGGTTTTTGGGGCAGAGCCTAAAGTTGGCGGGGTGGGCCCCACCACAATTAGCACACTTTGCCGGAAGGTCCCTAGGCTTAAGGCATTCTCGAGTTTGATGGTTTTCTCCGCATTTTAAACACCTGGCGGGAAGCGAGCAATTATCCGAAGAATGGTTATAATTTTGACAATTGTAACAAATTTTTACTCCTTTTGATTTGAAGGCTTGCACTACGATTCTCATGTAGAGAATGGAGGTGAGGTTGTAAATTTTCTCCCACCCCTCAGCCGGCTCTAGGCAGACCAAGAAGATGGGGAGAGGTTGGAAGTTGGAAACCCAGACCACACGACAGACCCGAAGGTTTACTGTAGCTAAGTGTGTGGCCGGGAACTTTATTTTTGATTCAAGTAATTACAACACATAATATAAAAAATGAATCACAACACAATAAGTTACAAGACAAGCAAAGATACAAAAAACACAAAAGCATAAAAGAACACATAAGAAAAACAACAGGTTTAAGCAAAAAGTAACTGTGAAAATTTTAAAGTACAAAGCAATAAGGCTGCACAGGTTTACCAAAGAGACCCTGGAGGGATATTTAAAAAACTTTAAATTTACTTAAAAAATAAATAAATAAATAAAAATAAAATAAATGAATAAATGGAATTAAAACAACCAGGGGAAGTTACAAAAGGGGGGGACAAAGAGAGACCAGGGCAAAGAACAGAGGGGAATATACAAAAGGAGGGGACGAAAGAGAGAGCAGGGCGCATAAAAGAGCAAAAAAAGAGTTACATAATGCCAGCCAGGACAATAATGCTGGACAAAAATAATATAGACATTGAAGGATATTTAAGTAACAGAAATATAAATTATCTGTTAATGATACAAAAGTAAAACCTTTGTGTTTGTGGACTATCTGTATAATCCATAATTTACAATATTTATAGATGTGTACAATATTTACAGATGTATAATTTGGAAGTAATATATGAGATTATAAATATTTACAGAATTAAAGTATAAATTAACAGAAATGTATATAAATGGGGTGATTATAATTTTGTTGTTATATTACAGACAGATATGAGTGATTATGACATTGTAGATGTATATATAGACAGAGACACAATTTTGTATTGAGAATATATGTACAAAGGTATCACTTCAACGTGTAAACATTTTACATTTCCATATATAAGTCGCTTATTCACATTGTTTGGCAGGTTTGTATAACAAGAACAAGACTATACCGTTTTCAGGTGGTGACGAGACAGTTAACACAACGATAAAAAACAGCAAAACACAAAAATAAAAACAAAACAAAGGGGAACCCAGGAACAGCAAGGGGAGGGGATTGATCACCAGAGACACGGGGATAGTAGGTACTCACAAGCTTTTCAGCGAACACGGTTCGAAATATCACGGGCGACGAGAACACAATTCTTGAGTTTAATAACATAACATAGTTTGAGTTAACATAAACATATTTTGATGAGATAAAAGTTATGCTTGTCTGAAATTAGGACAGAAATAAATACTTCTGAATTCATAATTAAATTACTGTATGGGGCTTTGATCATATAATCACTATAACAAACATTCTGCAGTTGTGTCAAATTTTTGTAAGTCAACACAAAAATGCAAAATTTTGTCGCAACCACAAAAAATTCGCAGATTTCACTAATTTTTACATTGATGATGATATAGAACATTTCATGAGAATTTATATATTTCATGTCAATGATTGTATTGGCTCCTTTTGGACAATGAATTGTAAAATAATATTTAAATTTTGAAACAATCATTACATAGATTACAGTACAATGGTATAATTTGAACAGGTTGGTTAGTTATTTTAATGCACATGGTCCATTCAGACAAACTATATCAAACAATAGAAAAAAACAAAACAAATAACAAGCAGCTAATTAAGTTTATTATTCATATTTACTTACATGATCTATGTAAATAACAACAAAACACAAGTAAATAACAAATGAAGAAATAAAAAATGTTTAAAATATTCATGCAAAACTGCTTTAGACATATTTGTTAAAAATAAAAAATTACAGGGCTTTGCTTTTAACTTTGAGATGTAAGCAGAGTTTAAACAATGTTCTTTTTTAACATTTTCTAAAAGAAATCTTATTTATTTTGCTAAACATGCTATTGTAGGTAAAATGCTAAAGCTCATGAATGACATGAACCCAACTTAAGTCCTGAGATCCTGGGTAGCATGAATATTTTGAGAAAAAAGAATTAAAACAGTGCATAAAAGTAAAAATTGCATATATATTTTATAATTAGTTAAGATTGGTTGATGGAAAAAGAGAGGATATGTATGTACTTCGAACTTAGAAGACTGCAAATTATGATTAATCATTAATGTTAAGGATAACATGCATCGGGTAATTTCTGAAGGGAATCTGTACATTTTTCTAAAGCTTTTGGGCTACTGGGACATTAAATTAGTCTATGCTTTTATAACGAACACCTATTATTCATGACTGAAAAGATATTCCCACATTATAGTATGACTACATTTGAGATTTTAGTACGATTTGCATTTTAAATAGAATAGAAAATTTTCAAATTATAGTAATTGTAATAAATTTTACAGATGTATATCTTATATCTACTATTAAAAGAATTAAAACTGGCACTTAGGCTAAAGAAAATCTGAAAATGCTAAATTAATTCAAAAGATTTTAACTAAAATATTAAAGATTTTAATTTGCTAGTTTAACATGTGGAAATTTCAAATATACTCAAACAACTAAAACTAAATTTTGTCAGTTTTACCTGAACCTGATTTCTCAAATGGTTTAATAACAATAAGCACATATTATTAAAGCATACAAAATATTAACGAGCAGGTACTGAAATTTACTTACCCAAGAGAAATATAAAAATAAAACTTTTAAATTGAATATAAAAATAAAACTTGCAAATTGAATATATTCGCTTCTTGGCACAAACTTTTAAATATACAAATATATTTAACTTTTTAAATATACAAATGTTTAAAGTTTTGCTGACCATTATTATAAATCTCATAAAACGTGCATATACACTGTTTATGCTGCTGCAAAGATTCCGGAAGTGAAAAAGCGTTGCCGCAAATTGAATACATTCGCCTCTTGCCACAAAGTCAGATCTCGTCAAACCTGCGATATTCAGAGCCATCTGTCGAAAAAAGGTAACTTTTTGGATCGGTTTATCTCCGTCTTAACAGATAGCTAAATGGAAACTGCTCGTTTTTATGCTACAGAAAAAATTGAAGGCTGTTTACCACTTCTGATTATACGTAAAGTCCAAGAAAGCCTATTCCCAACATTTTACTTCAGTACAAGTGCGAAACTCACCAATCCGATAATGTGGTGGAAATGTATTTCGAAGTATAAAAGTTTTCAGGTTGAAAACAGTGCAGCTTTTAAATTAGCTGAACTAGCAATAATGCTGATATCCCAATCTGCTAGTTTGGCTTCTATAGAAAGAATATTTTCAAATTTTGAAATCATCCATTCTAAACTGTGAAATCATTTAGGACTAGAGAAAAGTTCTAAACTCGTTATGTGTTATCGAAAGCTAAGTGGGTGTAATGAACCGGAATATTAAAAACAAATTGTGCTATCTCTAAAATGTTAAAATAATAAAAGTTATAAATATTGTTTTGGTACTTTTTCATTTCGCTAAGCAGACTTTATTGGTGACAACACACAGTATACACATAAGAAAATGTTAATAAATGTTAGTTCTAAGAATTTTTTATTTTGGAGGCATAAGCATTTTAATATCGTTCGAAATTTTTTCAAATGGGTCTTTCGTTTCTTTTCTCCACATAAATTCCGCAAGATAATTTTCTAGATGATGACGTGCCGTTCCTCTGTGTTTCTTATTTCGCCATTTGGCGCTACCCCACAGTCTTTCTATTTTTTGTGTGTGCATTCCAGTGTCCGGATCGACAAAATTGTATTTATGGTTCACTTTGAAATGTTGGAAACGTTCCTCTTCCAGTTTTTCAATGCAATATGATTTCCACGAATCAGAAATTATAGTTCTTTTTTCGATATTTTTCTTAATTGCTTCCGATATAATGCTCATGGATCGGTTTGGCACCTTCACAAGGAAACATTCGTTTGTTTCACGGCAAACTCCACCAAAGATCCACTGTTGTGATAGAATCCGTCCTGCATTGTTTTTGTGCTTTGTGAACATACTTTCATCCACTTCAACGATCATATCAGGTCCTCCTATTTTCCATTGTTGATGTTTAAGCAAAGAATCCACACAAACCTCGCGCATGTAGTTATTCCAGTCCACAACTGTTCAGTGACTGATTTCCAACTGCTTTTCACACCATTTAACTAAAGTTAATTCTTTGCTCCAACTATATATAAACCTAACACACTTCAAGAAACTCAATTTCGATGACTCAAACTATGTGCCTTTCCAGATACTTCTTTTACTGCGACAAGTTGAAAGGTTGCAGCGCCATTGAATTTCGTTTCCGAAATACAATTTTATTTCATGATTATTATCACAAGTACCAATTTTAGACAAAATGCCTTTCGCTTGAAAGAATCTGACAGATTCTTCCTCTTTTCTGGGTAAATTCTAAATTTTCATTGGTTTTTCATCCATTTTTGACATATTAGGAAAAAGATGTGACTTATAAGAAATGGCCGCAACTTGTTTTGAAAATGTGGCGGTAAAAGGTTACCAGCGGGGATATTCCGTTTGGCATCGGTTGTAGTATTTTTGGTGACTTTATCGCCTGCACCGACGAAATGGAAAAGTACCATTGCTTTTAATTTAAAACAAAATCAGAATACCTTGATATTTAAATTCAAATAAATGAAAAATTATTTTTAATTGTTGCTAGTATTTCAATATTTTAAAGGTATTTATGTACTTGTATTGTTGTAAGGATAATGTTTTAAAATTACTTTTTTTTTATAATAATGTTCAAATTTATATGGGTGATCGAAATTATAATGATTGACATGGTGGTTTTATTGTTTTTAAATCAAATTCCCCTTTTGTTTACAGTTTTTGGATTTTTGACGATTTAATCCGGTTTAAACACGGATTAAACCAATGTTACGTCCAAAATCCAACCCTGACATTAAAGGATGCAGGACTTAATCTTTTAATTTGAATGCACACATAAAAAGGGAGGAATACATATAATGAACCTTGAGTAGCCATTGATAATTACATTTACTGTTATGACTCAGCTACTTTTAATGAATTAAAAATATGTGCATTTGAATTTTCAATCAAATAGCAAACATTTTCAATGCTCATTAAGTGGATTTAGGGTCAATAAAAAAAGAAGTGAAATTGTAAAGATCATGTCCTGCCAAGCTTTCATCTTGTCCTGTGTGTTCTATTAGCATTGACACAGAGATACAGGAAGGAAGTGGTCAATACTCTTTTGAGTCAAGATAAGTAGAAGTGATTTTTTTCATAAAATTATGTTTAAGTATTCAGTTTTTAGAATTTTGTTTGTTGTACACTATATTATCAAAGGAATAAAAGACATATAGTGTATAAAGTAGCTCGACAAATGTGCAAGAACATATAAGTTAGATACAAGCATCCATATTTAAAGTGTTAAAATTTCAAATATACTCCAACAACAATAAATACGTTTTACATGAATTTATTTGCTCGTTTTCTTTAATAGTTAAGAATTAAACATAAAAGAATAAATATATCATATTATGAATACATACAAAATATTAACAATTTAGGTACTGGAATTTACCAACCCATGAGCAATAGAAAAAGAGTTTAAAATATAGTGAGTGATGGGCACGACAAGCAAACTTATTTAAAGTGTTAAAATTTCAAATACACTTTAACAGCAATCAATAAGTCAGCATGTCAATTTCCCATCAACACTTATATAACATAACAGACTTTCATTACATTACGAACACGCATTCTACGAATTTTATTAACATTTTGAATACGTATAACATATGATTTAAATTTTATGCTTATCAGCATGAGCACGCAATAAAATCATGAATTTTATTATCAATATGAAGAAAGTTTCTACATACCTTTATGATAGTCCACATTTCGAATTTAACAGCCGATAAAACCAAATTCTAATTGAATGCATTTCATAACATCCGGTTTCAGGATTAATCCGGAAGTGAGACTGTGGCTACCACGCATTGAACATAATCGCTGTTTGGCGCAAGGTCGGATCTCGCCAAACCTGCGATATTCAGAGCCATCTATCGGAAAAAGGTAACTTTTCGGATCGGTTTATCTCCGCCTTAAGTAATGTCGGATGTCGGCAAACCCCGGAGAACCAAGCTGCACGGGAAGTGGGGACAGGTTTAATTAAACCTGTCCCCGCTTCCCGTGCAGCTTGGTTCTCCGGGGTTTGCCACGACGATTTCTAAGCTGTGAAATCCTAACAATCCTGAATCCTTCACGGGATATAGCTTCTTTAATAGAGTCTATGCTAGTGTTGATTGGCAGCCCTTTTATCACTACTTTTTTTGGTCTTTCGTTTTTTAAGCATATGGAGCTAAAAGGGATTTTATTCTGAGTCAGGTGAGTCTGTACGCTCCTGTAATCCTCAACGGATCCAGGAGTGAACCTAATCACCCTCCCCATCAGAAGTCCTTCAATTTTAGTGCCTAAAGTTTTGTTTAATTCTTCTATGAGGGTTCTCCAATTACTCGAGGAGTCAACATAGAAGGAAGAAATTTTGGGATTAGGTTTTGGGTCACTATTTCCATTCTCTTCTTCCTGATTATCAAGCGGCATGAATTTATTTTTAAGTAGAGGGAAGTCCTTACTAGATGCAGCCTCACGTGGCATGGCCTCAGCTAACTCAGCAGCCGTAATCTCGTCATTAGGCTTCCTGCGCTTATTACGCGGGATCTCAAAATTTAGTTTGAAAGATTTCGCGATTTTGGTTTTGTATTGACTATACAAAAATTCCTCAGATAAGCTATTCCATGTTTTGATGACATAAGCAGTAGCCTGATAGGATTTCCTAACCAAGAGGTTCTCAGGGGTAGGGGTATCTGCTAGCAAGATAGCATCAGAAGTTATGCTTACCAATATCTCTTTGATGAGTGCCGCCTTGTCGATGTCCTCGGCTTCCTCGATGGCGATTTCGGCATCCAGGTGTCTTTTGGCCCAGTCATAGATCTCACAGTGCCTGTGGATACCGAAGGCTTCATTTTTGGGTGTCTCAGGGGTATATCCCACGCTTGCTTCGCATCTGGCAGCGAAGGATGTGAAGTGCTCAGGAGTCTTGTGCACCTGTCGCACCAGCTTCTCAGCACGTGCTGCTCCGTCCAAGTCTTTTCTTTTTTTCTTTTCCTCCTCGTCGATCTCCATGGCATCTGCCCAACTGAGAGTCTCTTTTTCCTTATCCTTCCTGTGCCTTTCAAAAATAATTTTTTCTTACTCTTGGTCTGTCTGCCTTTCACGTCCTCCTCTTTGTCTTGGGGTATCTCCTTACTGTCGTTGGGTTTCTTGCCTTTAGGCCTAGGCATCTCGGCTATCTCCTGTCGTCCCTCAGTTTGTACACTTTCCTTTGAAATCCAATTATATTCCTCTAGTTTCTCCTGTACCTCCTCCTCTGTTTTTCCAAAGCTCTTAATAAATAAATCTTTAATAAGTAGTAATTTCTCTTTTTCCTTCGGTAAAAACATCTTGATTAGCTTAGCCCGATATATTTTAACAAAACTTGGTACAATTATACCCAGGCTAGCACAAAAGTCACCACGTGTCGAGCCGCAGTTAGCAGTACCCAACATTATGAGCACGGCGGATATTGACTCTGCCACGCACACACTCACAACAGAAATCAGGAGAGCTATTGCCTCTGCCACAACACATCGTGAGTCACCAAAAATGCCAACACTTTCCCACCATGTCAAACAGTTAGTTAAACAGAGAAATAGAATGCGTAAGACATGGCAGGCTAACAGTGATCCTACCCTTAAAAGAGAGCTTAATAGACTCACGTGTAAAGTCAGTGAAAAAATTGTCGCAGAAAAGCAGCAACAGTATAAAGAATCAATCGAATCCCTTAGTCAGGAAGACGTATCGTTCTGGCAATTCGCTAAAAGTCTCAGAAAACCTCAAATTAAACTCCCGCCACTAATAGATGGCGCTGATATCGCGTACTCAGACGAAGAAAAGGCAGAGGCGCTTGCTAGGCATTACGAAAAGCAATTTGAACCAAACCACGATCTAATGTATCAGGACACCCTAAGAATGGTTAGGCAAACTCTAAACAATTTCAGGAACTCCCCGGTTACGGCTGAGATTAACCCAGCCACCCCGCAAGAGATAGTAGAGATTATCAAAAACCGTAAAAGCCCAGGGCACGACAAAATCAGGAATATCGCGGTAAAAAACCTACCCTATATAATATTTTACTTGACCATCTTAATAAATAAAATACTAGAACTAAATTATTTCTCCAAAGAATGGAAGGAAGCGATAATTATAGCGATCCGTAAACCTGGTGAGGATGCCTCAATTCCAGCCAACTACAGACCAATCAGTTTGTTACCGACACTTAGTAAAATTACTGAGAAAATAATTCTTAAGAGACTGAACACGCACCTTAGTGAGAATGACATTATCATTCCGGAGCAGTTTGGATTTCGGCCAAAACACTCCACCACTCATCAATTGCTGAGAGTGGTAGAGTACATTTCTTCTGGTTTTAATAATAAGACACCCACAGATGCGATTTTTCTTGGCATCCAAAAAGCCTTTGATAAAGTGTGGCACTGTTGATTAGCTTACAAATTGATCACTCTAAAAGTCCCTGACGCACTTGTCAAACTTTTAATTTCATACCTAAATAACAGACACTTTCAAGTCAGAGTAAAAAATAAGTTATCTACACCCAAGCTCATTAAAAGTAGTGTACCGCGAGGATCCATCCTGGGCCCGACACTCTTTAACATATATCTAAATGACATTTCCAGGACCCCAGACACGGAGCTGGCACTCTATGCAGACGACAGCGCGATACTTGCAAAATACCCTTACGTCTCAGTAATGCACAGACAGCTACAACAACACTTCGACATACTCCAAACATGGCTGGAAAAATGGCGAATAAAATTAAACCCCAGTAAATGTCATTGGATTTATTTCTCTAGAAAACGCAAATCTCCGCCTCCTCTGTATAAAAATAACCATGCCCTAAAAGCGGAAAAATCTACTAAATACCTAGGTGTAGTAACGATAAACTCCCACCTAACTTGGAAACTGCAAGTAACGAACATAATAAAAAAAGCGTATATAACGATAGGAGCTTTATGCCCAATGATAGGAAACGGAAATCTAAGTTATCAAAATAAACTCCTAATTTATAAATCGGTCGTCCGCCCGGGAATGCTGTATGCAGCACCCGTATGGGGATATGCTTGTAAAACTACCATAGACTTATTAGAGACAAGACAAAACAAAACCCTAAGGATTATAAGGAAAGCCCCTAGATACTTAAGAAACTCGGTAATTAGGAAAGACTTCAAAATAAAAACTGTTAGAGCCCAAATTAAAAAGCTAGCGCTTAAATTCTACAAAAATCTGCCATCTGTCCCAAATGAACTATTATTTAATCTGCATGACTATGATCATCGCAAGGCTAAATCTCGTAAGGGACCCCACCCCGCTCGGTACTTAACTTTGATATTCGGTACTAGGAACGTCCCACCTTAATCAGTTGATATTAAATAAAACTCGCGATCTTTGCTTTTCTATAAAATGTCTTAAATCCTAAACTGCTAAAATGCTAGGTAACCCTCAGATCTGCATCAACCCCCCAAACTGCTTAAACTCTAAACGTGCAACAAACTGCCACACTAGGAGCTAGGTCAAATAATAAAAACAGTAAATCAAAAACCTCGAACCTCCAACTATGGGCCAATGAAATAATGTCACACTATGAAGATAAGAACCACACCTAGCGATTGGAGATTAAAGGCGCTTCGCGCCTGGTGCTCTGTTCTGGGCGAAACTCTATGTATGTATTGAGACGGGACGTACAAATTACTACTTACTGCGGCTCCGCCTCCTTCCCGCACGAACTGGGCACGTCTGAAGGTGGAGCTAATGTTACGTAACACATATACGTAGCGAGATATGTCAATCAATAAAAGATTCAAGCTATTAAACTGGATATAAATTTTTAATCAATTTAAAGTTATTTGATGTTTTTCAGAAAGACGATTTTTATTAATTGCCATTTATGTTCTAAAACACGGAGATTTAATTTTTTTTGTTTTCCTCGTATTACGGATGGATATCTTTTCCTATTTGCGTATGTATAATTATCGAAATTCATTCAAACTACGATTCGTATTTGAGCACATAATGTAATTTTTGAAATATTTCAGCGAACTGGGAGTTTTTCTTTGGATTAGGTGGATTTTAAAACATCTGATTCATTATAAACTTATCTTGCTCGCATTTTTAAAATCATTTTAATCATCAGCATTATTTTGTGTTGAATTCGAGTTCCTCTTACTTTCAAGTTTTCTACAACATATTTAATTGCTTACAAACATAAATATTAAATACTTTATTCTGTTTTAAATGTTTTCTTGCTACAATTACAAATGACAATTAGTAAATAGTATTGCATGATTCATGTATGTGGTTACCATATTTCACAATTATCTAATATTTCACCTACTGCATCTTAATAAACAATGGCCCACACTCCAAAATATTTAGTATAATATACCATTAAAGCATTGGTAAATATATCACTTAAAGCATTGATAATCTAAATTACTTCATAGGAATGCTGTTCTGAATCTGAGATTTGATTTAAACTTTTATGTCAGCTTTATATGTTCATGGATGCAGCTACCTTATCTGCAAACGAATCCGGGCCGTCCAAGTGCAATTCCCACGAGCTAACCACTGGGCTGTCGCGCCCCTTATTTTGCACCCTGAATGAGAGCCTGATTCGAACTTTGGAAATATTTTTATAGGCAAAGTTCTCTCAAGAGTTTAATTTTTAATAAATTAATAGCCGGCTGCATGGTAGCACTTAATATATCAGTCTCCAAATCAATTCACATTATTGTGGCATATAGCAAAGCAAGTTTTCTTGCTGCCATTGCAGGTATTAATTATTCCATGTTGATAACATGCTTCTTTAAAACAAAATATAAATATCCCTTACATCATATTACGTTAAACAAATGAGTACTTAGAATGTTAATGATATTGTACACAAATATTTGTTCAGAAATTATTTAAAAATTGTGCTTTGGTACAGGGATAACTAAAATGTGTAAATCGATGAAAGCAAGAATGTCAATTTTTTTTGTTTTAAAACTACACTAAAAATTTACGTGCACAATGATTTAAAAGAAATTATATGCATCCTGAGATTGTTATTTAAAAACATTATATCAATTTCATACCAAATCTTTTCAGACATAGTTAGAGATGTGTATCAATAAATTTTTCATTTTTATTTCATTTTAATAGATTTGAAAATTAATTCTTTTTACACTGCTTTTTAAAAACAAATAACGTCACAAGTCTTTGATTATTTAGTTTTTTAATTTTGAGGAAGATGGTTCAGTCATGATAACTGTCATGTAAAAATAATTTGCGGAGACTGAAAAACGGAGACCAAAATTAAAAAATGTGAAGTTTCATGATACATATCTTAGCTAGGTTACATTTAAGACTGCCGGATTATCAGATGTCGAAATGAGGTAAGACATAAAAAATTAATTTAAAACAAAATATTGGGCAATAAATATATTTTTGTTCAAAAGCATTAGACAAAATGGTCACTGTATAATACGTGAAAAACATTTAAATTAATTTATATATTATAAAGTAAACTTCTATAAACAGAAATTTGCATACAAAAGCATTTTGTCTATTACAATAAATATACCTTAGTACAGCTGATTGGACCTGAATATAGCCGCCGTCAGATATTTTGGGCATATACAACAAATGTGCCCCCTCCGTATTTTACAAGTTATTGATCGATATTTACAAACGGTTTAGGCAAAAAGGTGTCCAGTTTGTTTAAAAGTCCAGTTGTTAGTGCACGGGGATTGCACTCGGATCACCAAAGCTTGATTCCCAGCACCGCCTAAACTGTCCATGCGGAGTACGGGAACGTTAAATTTGTGGGCCTGTAAGTTCTTCCGAAAGATACACTACCGTTGTATCGAAAAGTCACGAGGCACCTGACGCCGAAGGCATCTTAATCCTCGATTTCCTCTTTTACTTGTGCTGAATCTGTGACATTAGCTAAGTTGTCTTGGGTTTGTCCATAAAAGCACCCCAGATGGACGGGGCGTCAGTTGGGTCCTGAAAAGGGACTGACGATGGCACTTGTTGGCGATGGCACCGTGACTGTGGCACGTGTTGAAGAAGATGCACGTGGTATTGGTGGAAGTATTCTGATCAACTTGCTGCTGGCCCTGAATACACTAATTCTGGGGGGGGGGGGGGCTGGGGTTTTTGATATCTGCGACCATCTTAATGATGCAAAAAAGTTTTGCCATGGGATCATCTTCAGAGGTTATGATTTTAAGGATGTTGTTTAATAAGTCCTGCAGGTTACTCAGATCGAAACGCTTTTCTACCTCCTTAAAAAATTGAAGGAAGTCAAGAAATGCGTTCGAAGTCTGAGGGGGGGGGGGGGCGTCAATTCCAGTGTCAGGTCGTGCCTGGGCAGAGTGCTCTCCTGTTTTTCCTGAGACCGTTTCAGCACTCGCCTGCACTTCCTGAACAGGGAGGATGCTTTTAGAAGGGTGGTGGTGGGGAAGTTTTCCTCACTAAGGTTTGGTGGTGGTCAATTCAGAATTTGGAAGGGGGGTTTTAGCGGCCTGGAACTTTTTACGGTTCCAGGGGTTTTGGGGGCAATGCCTAAAATTGGCGGGGTGATCTCCACCGCAGTTGCAACATTTTGCAGGTAACTCTCTCGATTTTTCACATTCCCTACTAGGGTGGCCTTCGCCACACTTTGAACAGCGAGGGGGGAGGGTACATTGATCACTGTGATGGTTGAAAAGTTGGCAATTATAACACATTTTGAAGCCTTTGCTTTTAAATGTTTCAATTTTAACCTGCATGTAGAGTATACTTTTTATCTCATGGATCCTCGCCCAGTCTTCTGTAGGCTCGAGCAGGGATGTAAGTACCGGGGGGGTGTGGGGGGTGTCACCCCCCCCTGACTCAAAAAAGTCGGAAATTTTGGCAATCACTCGGAAAAAAAATCGGAATAAGAGTGTGTTTTGTTCTCCATAAATTTCATTTTAAAAACTTATTTTTTACTTTAATTTTCTAAATGTTCACTACAAAATTACCGATTCTCTTTCGTGAAACAAAATCCTTGAAGTCCGTGTTGAAGCAAAGCCATCTGATGAACGTGGGGCAATGGTTTCTTTGCGATGTCATAAATCTCATTTAAATACGTATGAGCCATCTGGATAAGGGCTATGTCAACGAGGGTGGTCCAGGAAGTCCCCAAACTTTGTCGGCATTTTTCTTGAGGAAATTCGGAGAAGCAGATCTTGCAACCGGAGGGTGCAGATCATTTGTAGTACACATATGTGGGGACCTTCGAGAAGCAATCACGTGATTCTAGCTCTTTGGTGGGGACAAACCATGAAAGAGCAATTAGGTTCTGGTACGAGTTCTTCAGACAAAACCTATTTTCTTCTCTATGCTGTCGGCAAAACAGCAGGAGAAAAATACTGAAACACATTGTCCAGGGATTTGGAAAGTAAACCCAGTATGTATTCCCTTAAAAGTGTCTATAATTGGGCAAGTAATTTATGACTTTCAGGAAATGTGAATGTCTTTTCTGTAAAATGCTGAAAAGCAAGGAATCTTCATTCAGTCCAGATTGCTTCAATTTTTCGCAGAGCTAGGTTGTGACTGAGTAAAGTAAGGTAATATTTTTAAATTATATAAAGGCATGCATAAGAATCGCTTATATACGTTTCTCATAATTATTATTATTTATTTTTATTGCTTTTTTAAATTTTGTTATAAAATTGTGCTTTTAAAGGTATCATTTAACAATTCATACGTCAGTTAAATCAATTTTCTGCGACAAAATAAAATCGCAAATTGTGAATGAAACACTAGACTATACAAAAAGATCAGCAGTGGTTCCAATACGGGTCAGAACGGACCGAAAATTTAGAGTTTTTCCCTGCCTGGCACGACAATAGCAGTACTTAAACCAGTCCCGAAGACCATTGAGTCTCGGCTTGATCCGGCCCGAAATAATTTATATTCTTATGTGTTAAAAACATGAATGTGTAGAAAGCCCAGGCCGCCCGACTCACCCGAGGGTATGAGCAGCAAAGTGAGCGGCCGCCGAAAACATGAATGTGTTGAAGACCCAGACAGTCCGACTCATCCGATGACATAGAGTATCCTCTTGGACGGCCGGGAACATGAATGTGTTGAAGACTCGGACCGTCCGACTCGTCCTGAGGACTTGAGCATCTATTTGGACGGCCGGCGGGAACATGAATGTGTGAAAATTTTCTACGAAGAATTGAGATAAAGTTTTTTTTTTTAAACATTTATCTATATATAGCTGAAATAAAGATAATTATTTCATGTATTCAATTAAAACTCATTTGAAAAATTTTCAAAATTAAATATGTTCGGCCTGGCGAAATAAATATATTCGGCCCCAGAAAAATTTTCAAAATCAAATATGTTTGACCTTTCTTAAAAGTCAAGTTTGAGCCCGGCCCGAAACAGCTTTCTAAAATCTCCGGCATGGCCCGAGTCGAAATGATTTCGCTTGAATAATATTTTTCTATGTAGATAGTTTATCTTTTTTGACAATTTTAAAATAATTTTAAATAATTAAGAACCACTTTTTCAAAATGGTTCAAAATATTAAGACATCGAAATTAGGACCACATCTACAAAATATTAAAATATCGAAATTGTTGCCACTATTTTTCAAAAACTAAGAACCTATCCAAAATCCAATTGTCCACTCCTATATGGTTTTCAAAGAACTACAAATAACCTAATATTATTTATAGCTACCACTTTTTGTTTTCGAGAAATAAGCATTTATAAACTTAAACAAGAAAGGTCAATCATGCATAAAGCATTGATTAGGAAACACTTTCTAACTTCAATGCAATTTTATATAAACATCTCAAATGCGATACATTCCTCGGTAATATTTTTAAAATTATCACAATACTACATTAATTTATTATATTTGAAAACTTCATCGAAGAAAATGAACTTCATTCAAATGACGGCATTGAAATATAAATTGCCTGGTTTAAACATCTCTAAAATGCGATACATTCCTCGGTAAATTTTTAAAATTATCATAATATTTCAATAATTTATTATATTTGAAAACTTCATCGAAAACAAATGAACTTTATTCAAATGACGTCATCAAAATACAAATCGCCTCTCTATAAAGGCAGCATTTCATTCATAAACATTTTTCCAACCGTTTCATTCATTACAATACTATAATGATTTATTTTATTTAAAAATTTGAAAAATTGTTATCTACCTTATTTATTTTAAAATATGAAACCTCTCTTATATATAAAGTAATTAAACCCTTGGAAAGATATTTATTATATAATATATCTCGTGTCTCTTTCTGGAGGATATTGCGAGAGTCAGAATTTAATTGAATTTGTTTTTCTCCCTATATTAAATAATTTTTATTTAAAAAACTAACTAACATATTTTACTGAAATTTTTTTATATATTTCATGAAATAATTTGAATATTTTCTAAAATTTTTTAAGCAATTTGTGAATTTTAAAGTCGCTTAAAAAATGTTTGAAAAATTAGGTCCTGTAGGGTTCAATGTATTTCATTTTTTCAACCTGGGTTCAATCCAAAACTAATTGGATGATATTATTCGTTTATATTCCCATAGGTCCTACAGATTGTTTGAAAAACATACTAAAATTTCATTTTGATAAAGTCATTTTTACGGCAATTATCGTGCTAACGGACAGACAGACAGACAGAGTGAACAAAGTCATAAACACTTTTCAACTATGTTGTAAAGTGTTAAAAACAGGATATTATCAATCTTTTTAAACTTGATAAGAAGATTCCTCGAAAATTGCATTAGATCTATAAAAACACATTAACGCGTTTAAACACGCCTTTTCTCGTGGGGCGCGGTAGTCCAGTGATTAGTGCTCGGATTGCACTCGGTAGGCCTCGGTTCGATTCCCTCCGCTGCCAAAACTGCCGTCGTGTTCACGCTGAGTACGATCACGTTAAACATGTGGGTCCGTAAGCCCTTCTGAGAGGTTGGTGGTAGGGGAAGGAGGGTACGGTCCCTGTGGATGCCTTCCTCCACTGGGTTCCGTTCTAAATTGAGTGGCTCTTCACGGTCGTCTAAACTGTTACCTTACACCTTTCTGGTAGGTCGGACCGTCTGGGTCTCAACAACAACGCCTTTTCTCGTTGCGCTGAATCACCTTTAGGATTGAAGAAAAAGCAAGGAGGTAAAAATCGGGATTATGGTTGTAGTTATCCGATTCAAATGATTTTTTTACAATGTTTTTAATGGTAAATAATTGTATTTTTAAAAATATGAATCATATCTTTAAAATTCAAGGAATAAGAAAACTTCTCAATTTAAATCACTTTATGTGTTTCGTCTGCTGCACTTTCGTGAAATAAATGCCGAAAAGTAAAATTAGATAATTAAATACTATCTCCGAATATTTTAGTGCTATAGAAGAGATTTGTCAAGCGAATTCTTATAAAATAATTGCTCGTTTAAAAAAATCAAAATGATATCTGTAAAATTCTGGAACTTAGAATTTTTGATTTCATCACCCACATTGTGTCGCGCCAATTGTCTATAAACATCTGCCATTCTGCAAACAATAGTCTGCTGGGATAAATGGATTTAGAAAGAACGAAATTGCGACTTTAAATATATTCATAACCTTTAAACTAATTGAATTAAAAAAAAAAAAAATCACGGCAAGGTGCATATTTGCATAAGCTGAGATGCCAAATCTTCGAAGCTGTTGAAAGCTTGAATTTTTTTCTACGCGTTACACACACATAGAAACAAATACCTTTTGAAAAATACTAAATATGTCATAATAATGCAACATTTACTCGGCCGTTCGATATTAAATTGTATATAAATTAAAATGTTACAGTAAAATGTCAACTACGTCAAAATGTTTTTATAAACCTTTTATTAATAGAGAAAAATATGTTAAATAGTTGAACTTCCAATAAATCAAAATTTTCATTAGTTATAATTTTACCGTTGTACATTTTGTAGACACATTTTATATATTATATTTTTATTAATAAATAATCATTAATTTATTTATAATTACTATTATTTTATTTTTAAATTAAAATATTTCTTTCTCGTTCAAATAAAAATCCCCCAAAATATTATTTAAAATTAAACAGAGTTATTTCAAAATAATATACCAACATTGATAGTTGCGAAATATTATATTCAGATTTTTGTGGTCATCATTTGGTATTATATAGTCACAACCTCTCTACTAGATTTGCCCCTATAAGTTGGAAACACAAAAGTAATGAAATGATCCTACATATTCAATTTCGATGAAGAAGCCAGTAAAATAGATCAAAATAATGAATAACATATTTTTTTTGTTTTTGAAAGTCAGCTGTCCATAAAATATGGTGATGCTTTATATTACTTCATTCATTTCTGATTCTGTTTGCACCACTTAATATGCACTCGTTTCCAGTAATAATTTACTTATACTAAAAATTTTGGTGTTCAATTAAAAAAAAAATTGTTTTTATATTTTGTGGACTTCCCATCTCTGCAATTGGTTTATTTAATCTTACGTTCTTACGAAATATTTATTTCTCGAAGACTTTGATCGAAGTTGAAATTTTTTTATAAACCAGCAAACTTCCGCGCACTTCGGGCACTAAACTCATGTAAGTACACCATGAGAAACAGGAACCGGCATGAGAAACAGGAGCATGCATGAGAAACAGGAACCGGCATGAGAAACAGGAGCATGCATGAGAAACAGGAACCGGCGGACATCAACTGCCACCGATCCTCCCACCCACTTCTAATATCCACAGTCACATACCAGTCATACACCCCCCTATTCAATATTATTATCTCTTATAGGATAATATCTCCCTATAAAGACATACAAACTATACCGACTCCTAACATAACGCAATGAAGTTACGTTCCCCTATAACCTTAGCAAATCAATTTATCAAGTTTAATACCTCAAACTTTTCATCTTAAGTTCTTAATTGGTCTAGCCATACCATAGAAGAAAAGATTCTAACTCTCTCTAACTTTATGGATCATATAATTCAGCTCCAACCAATCTATCTATAAACAAAGTTAGTATAATTGCATCGTTTACAACGTGATTTTGAAGATAAAGCAGAAAATAAGTCTCTCTAAGTCCATGGCTTAGATATTCATATTCTGAATTTTTAAATAGGGATGACCTCACAAAATTAACTTTCCTAGTCAGCTGAATCATGGAGGTGGTCTCGCCTCTAACTTCATGAGTTGAATACAGTTTTCCTGTTATTTCTTCAAGCATTAAGTTCTCATAACCATGAAATTGCATCATGCTGTGGCAACATCTTCGACCTGAGATTATAAACACAAAAATAGCAAAAAAGGCCAAACTTTGAGAGGCTATCTTCCCAGATCCAAGGGTTAATTTTAAAAACGACTTTCAGATTTAAATTCAGCATGGTAAAATCAGCAAACAGAAGTTTTTTAGACTTCGAAATTGTATTTGGTGCTCTGACATGATGACACTGAGCTTTTAAAAAGGTGATTAAAAATTCGTTCAAATCAGTGATGAAAAAGCATTGAAGCTATACACACAAAAAATTATATGCACCCATAAGAAATTGAGCCTACAGCCACGAAGATCGGCATATATGTGTCGTTTGAGAAAATATGCAAATGATTAGAATTTGGAATCAATAAAAAACGTTTTATTAAGAAATGGTGACAACAATAAGCTGATATTTTATTAAGTGGTTACCGACTATACAGGTCGATATTCGGTGCGGCATAGGGTCAGTTAGGTTGCTTATGTCCCTCTGCGGAAGATTCTGCCACAAATGTTGCAACCGATCAGCTAATTCAGTGGTATTCAGAGAAGGCTGCAATTGCTGTCACAGCATGTCCCATACGTTCTCTATTGGTGATAGGTCTGGAGATCTGGATGGCAATAGGAGGGTATTAAATCCTTGAAGACATTGTTGAGAAAGTTGTGCAGTATATGTTTGAGCTTTGTCTTGTTGGTAAATGGAACCTGGGCGACTTGACAGTATAGGCAGAACAATCGGCGGCAGAATATCGTCAACGTACAAGCGAGTCTTCAGATTGGTTTGCAACAACTAGAGGAGATCTTTCCACTTTCGACCCAGACCGTATGACATACACCAAAGTGTAAGGTATCTGTGGCCGGGATATTCCCATATCTATGGCCGGGATATTCCCATATCCATATCTATGGCCGGGATATTCCCATTTAATTTAGACTAGAATCTAGTGGGGACACAACTACAGCTACCGTACCCTCCTCTCCTCCTACCACCAACTTCTTGTAACCCACATATTTAGGTCTTAGATAAAAGCCCGCTATACTACATAACGAATTGTATTTTCAAACGCGGATGATTTTCGCCAACTCCGAAAGGAACCGCTGCCCAACAATGTTAAAGTGTAATATGCACTCACTCCAGTTGTATTCAATAGCTCACTGTTTTTCGAAGTTTTTTGGTCTCGGAACCCCTTTTGGAAATTTAATTTAATACCGGAACCCCAAAATGAGAAAAAATCCAATGTGGTCCAAACTGTACATCAAAATTCTTTAATTTTCCGTAAATTTACACGAAACTATAACACACGTTGAAAAACGCTGTATAACTTAATGTTAGTTTCACACCAAATTTATAAGCATGCGATCCACAAACCTGTAAAAAAAAATAAAGAAAATAAACAATCCTTTCTCTAGGAGAGTGCTCAGGCATGTGCAATCTACCGGGGAGAAACCGCAGTCCTATGCATCTCATTAAGAGAGATGCATTTGTTGCTTTGATGCGTTTTCTTAAAAAAATGTAGTAATTAAAAAAAAATTGTTAGATTGCGAAGATAAACACAACTTTCTGTAGAATTCAAACTGTAGAATTAAGCTAATCTTCCTGTTTTGGATGCTGCAAAATAAGTATCATATAAACTAAAAAATGCAATTTCGATGTATTTAAGAATATGTGTATGACCACATGCAAGTAGGTTTTCTGGTGGACCATTTGGAATTTTTTTTTTCAAGTCCGTGTCTAGACGATTTTTTTAAAACAAATATCGAGGAAATGAAACAACGTCATCCCTTATGAACACTACAAATCATATCATATTAATTTCCTTTGAACAATGTATGTATGCTATCATGCACATCCCTGTCTTACAAAGATAATTTTTGGCCTAGAAACGCGTGTTTTTCTCCTTTTTTGAGGAAATTATTTGGAAATGTGCAATGTGCATTCGAAAATTAGAAAATAAGTTTTAATTATTTACAAAAACCTATTAAAAGACTGTCGTGGGACAGTATTGGAATTTTCCTGTCGCCACTTCACTTCTAGAAAGTATTACCCCCCCCCCCCCTCTCTCTCCGTGGAAACGGTTGACATTCCATGGCTATGAGTAAGAGACCAGCTGCAGTGGTGAGAAAATGGCAAAGGACGCTATCTTATTTTTAAATAAAATGGACACCTGCAAGAGGGCTAGAGCCCCCAATTTTTAGCCAACCCTTTGGAAGGGGCCAAATCCAGTGATTCGAGGGAGCCCAGCCGCGTCACTGAATTTATGGGTTTTTCGAACCTATAGCGGCCAAGCGTCAGCTATGGAGCCCGGCCAGGGGGCTGTCCGAGACCCCGACTAGGAGAAGGAGAGCGGAGAGAGAAGTCAGTTGGTAATTTTCAGAGTTTAGACTGGGTCGTCTAATAACCGACGGATGAGTGCCACCTCGATGCCGTCCTGCCGTACCTAAAAGGGGTAAGTCCTTTTGTCCTCTCCCACTGCAGACTGAGTATCAGAGAATATATATTATTTAATAAGGAAGTTAACTGCCTAACTTGAGGGCTATTATGATATTTAATTTAACTAGAGAGGGGGAAATGATCAGATCGATCATTATCCAATACCTACTTAGCGAATGTAAATATGTTCTATGTAATTAAGATGACATTTTGTGGTTTTTTAAATTTTAAGTAACAAGTTTTGAATATAAGTATTTTAAAATAAAAGCTTTATTAACTTTTAATTAGTATTTATTGTGTGTTCTCGTGATGCATTTTCTAATTAATCAGAACCTGGAGATATGCTCGGTAATCGAGCAAGTGGCGTGCAGAAGTACGATTAACGGCCAATGTGTAATTGTAAGATTTCAGCGGAGCCACGCCACTTATTATGGCGCCGAGACCAGTCTTGTGCACAGTTATCAAAGTGCCTCGATTAATATTTGACTGGATAATGTAATTATTCAAAATTCAAAATTCAGAGAACATTTTTTTTGTGAAATGAATATGCATCATGGGAAGATCTTTGTAATATTGTAAATAATAAGTGAGTTAATATTTAATAATTTGAAAGTAGATATAAAAATTGTACAAGATGCCGGATACAAATAGTACAGAAGCGCCCGAGCAGGGAGGCGAAAATCAAAGTCGTTTACAGGGGTTAACCTTTTTACTTGGGGTATTCGAAGGAAATGCTGAAACAGACTGTAAAATATTTTTCGATCAATTTGATTCGATAGCCAAGCTAGGAAAATGGACCGAACCAGAAAAACTCGTAGTATTAAAGTCGCGTTTAAAGGGAAATGCACTAAAATTCCTAGCGAGTTCGCCGGAATTACGTAAAGAAAATTCGTACGAAGTACTAAAGGAAAGGCTACTAGAATTTTTTTCACAGAGGACTAGCATAACGACCCGCCAAATACAATTTACTCTAACTAAACAATTTGAAGGTGAGAGCGTTAAGGCATTAGCACACAGAATCAAATGTATCACGCTGACTTATCTAGAAAGTGCAGGTGATTTGAGTAGCGAGGAGTCGAAAAAAATCATTGACCAATTAAGACTAGGAAAATTTTTGGACGCACTAAACACGCAAATTAAGAGAGAGGTGCTAAAAGCAAACCCGTTATCCTTCGAAGCGGCGATTGTAATAGCAGAAAATATTGAAAACGCAATAGCAATTTCTCCACCTGAAACAGAAGCTGTAAACAATATTTTCGCGCACCCTGGACCACCGGCTTTACAAACGGAAATCGAAAAACTACGAAAAGAACAGGAAAATGCTAACAGATATTTGTTAGAAACATTAGGCGAACAAATTAACGCACTTAGATTTGAACAAAACACACCTAAAGCTAGAACTTCTAATAATAATATCCCTAATGATATGTTTTGTCTATTTTGCGGACGCACAAACCATCTGATGATAAATTGTAGACTATATAACCGGGAAAATGAAATGCGTAGATCCCAGAGTTCACGCCCACAGCAGTTTAACAACCAGAGCGAAAGGCAATATACGCAAAGAGAAAGGCAGGGGCCAGCTAACAATTTCCCCCGCGGAGAATACGCAAGGCGAAATCCGGGGTTTTCACGTACATTTAGAGGAAACAGATACAATGAGAGAGAAAATACATTCCCCAGAAGAGCTGCTTTAAACTAGAGAGGGGCGGCAATTATCATAAGCTCCCAAAAAACCCGCCCCAGTTAAGTTACGATGGATTTGGTTATGTTGATAACCAGGGAGAAATAAAGAATGTACAAATTCATAAGGATAGGAAGGTGTGTAAATACGAAGTGATTTCTGCTTTAGACGAAAAATTAGGAGAAAAATCTATAAAATTACCTACAATACAAGTTATGTTTAATAAAAGGCCCGTTGCAATGATGGTAGACAGTGGAGCGACGATTAGTATAATCGGAAAAGAAGAATTCCAAAAAATAAGGGAAATATGTCACGTCAAATATTTATCTAGATCAGTCACAATTAAAACGTTGGCAGGAGAAAGACTAAATTATATAAACGTTATACAAACGTCATTTAAAATTGAAAATAAAATCTTTAAACACATATTCTACGTTACTACCGCCAAATTTCCGCATAATTATGCTGGGATAATCGGTTTTGATTTTTTGAAACTTCATAACGCCATCATCGATACTAAACAAAACATAATAAAAATAGATAATATAATAATCCCTTTAGGAGAGCAAGAAAGCGTGCTAAATATAAATTCAGATACAGCAATTAGAACGCGCAAGAAAATTAAAATAGACCCGCAAGAATCTAAACTAGTTGAAATTAATTGCACTTACACAGAAAATAAATTAGAAAATTATAATTTTGAACCAAAAATTTTAAAACAGCCTTTAAACATCAACCCAACGATTTTTCACTTAGAAACAGAAGAGACTAACCCAAATAAATTCATATCAATTAAGAATGAAGGATCACATAAAATTACACTTAATAAAAACACTTTGATAGGGAAATTAAAACACAATATTAAACAGGCTAATGAGGAAATTCACCTTACAGATACTAATAGGAATAAAATAGAATTGGAAGAGAGAATAAATAAAATAAGAGAAATTAGACGGAACGAATTACTGGAAACAGACTTTAACTTAGACCACATGCCAGTCGATCAGAGGAAAGATTTATTGAAATTATTAATGGATTACGGAGACGTATTTTCCAAAAATTTAAACACTTTAGGATGTACTGAAGTAGTAAAACCTAAATTTATTTTATCGCACCAGAATCCGATAGAAATTAGAGCTTATGACGTGCCCTACGCTTTGAGAAAAGAATTAAAAAGACAAATTGATGAAATGTTGCAAGCAAACATAATTAGGCATAGCGACTCTAATTATAGCGCAGGAATGGTTCTAGTGAAAAAACAAAATACAGATAAATTCAGAATTTGTTTGGATATACGACTCTTAAACAGTATCTCACAGAACTTTAATTATCCAGTACCAAAAATTCAAAATATTATGACAAAACTAGCAGGTTTCGAATTTTACGCAAAATTAGATTTCCAGAGCGCATTTTCACAAATTTTATTACCAGAGGAAGAAAGACATAAGATGGCATTCACAAGCCCATATGGAAGATTCGAATACAATAGATTAATATTTGGACATAAAACTAGCGGCGCGTGGTTTCAAAAAGCTATAGATATCGTTCTTAGAGATTTACACGAACATGACATTTACGCATATTTTGATGATGTGGTTTTAGCGGCACACACATATGAAGGATTAAAAGAGAAATTAGAGCTTGTTTTTCAAAGGCTAAGAGATTTTAATTTAACATTGACACCGACCAAATGTGAATTCTCTAGAGAGAAAATGGAATATTTAGGGTTTACAGTGACTAAACAGGGATTAAGTCCAACTGATAATAATACAAAAAAAAATTGTTTCTTTTCCCAGACCAAACACTGTTCGAAAACTTAAAAAATTTTTAGGCCTATGTAATTTTTATCGAACATTAATCCCAGACTATGCGCAACTCACCGCTCCACTAGTTGAGCTAACGGCTAAGCGGAATAAATTTTCATGGTCTCCGCAATGCAATGACGCATTTCAAGAACTACAAAATAAATTTTTCCAACATCCTTTAGTGCTACAACCGGATTTAGACAAACCATTCTACCTTAATACAGACGGAAGCTCGACCTCTATTTCTTCAGTTCTATTACAAAAGAATAATGAACGCTTACAACCTGTACTTTACTACAGTAAAAAACTTAAACCACACGAGCAAAGATATCCCGCAGTAAAAACAGAGCTCATGGCTATATTCTATGGAGTCAAAAATTTCCACAATTACCTTTACGGGAAAAAATTCTATATTATTTCCGACCACAGACCCCTTAAATATCACTTAAAAATTTCTAACCCGGCTAATTTAGAAGCCCGCTGGCTATTAAAACTATCTGAATATGATTATGACTTTATACACATAGACGGAAACTCCAACATCTTAGCAGACTACCTCTCCAGAGAAAATTTCGAGAACAACCTCAGTAACATAGAAATTGTAGAAAAAAAAATAATATGGAAACTGTAAATAGCTTAGAAAATAAATCCCAACTTCCAAATATAAAAGAAATACACACAGAGCAAATTAAAGACGAAATTTTAAATAAACTTAGGAATAATATTAGAGAACAACAGCATAGCAAAACTAGGGATTTCGAACAATATTTTATTGACCCAGAAACGGATTTATTGATGTATGTCTCGCAAGATAAAAATAGCATCCGCGATAGCGCAATAGAACGGGTAGTGGTTCCGAAGACATTACAAAGTAGAATTTTACTACATTTGCATAGCCCTCATCAGGGAGTAGGAAAACTGTACGATTTGGTTAGCAAACGCTATTTTTGGGTTGGAATTTATGGAGACACAAAGAATTATGTAAATTCTTGTGAGGACTGTAGGGGACTCAAAGGAGTTCACCCCCCCTTCCCATTAGGTAGGAATGTAATTCCGCACTATCCCGGAAATTTACTGTCACTTGACATTTTGGGACCTCTAAGAAGAAGTAAATATGGGAACCGGTACATTTTGACTGTGGTATGTCATTTTAGCAGGCACGCGGAACTTTATCCGATAGATAACATCACGGCAGACACCATTGCAACAAAATTAATTACGTATGTAACTACTTACGGCAAAAGTGAATTTGTGTTGACGGACCGCGGGAGCCAATTTACTAGCCAATTATTCAAAGCTATACTTGATAAACTAGATATACATGCAAAATTAACTTCAGCAGCGAATCCGAGAACAAACGGAATCTCAGAAAGAATTAATTCAGCCATAAAACGTGCAATCGAGTGTTACAAACAAGACGATTGGGAAACAGCCGTAGGAATTCATAAAGCATGTTATAATGCAGTAGACCACCCAGCCACAGGTATGTCACCGAACTTCTTGTTCTTTTCACGGGACTTACCATTATTTATGGACATCTACTTAGAGACTCAAAATTATATACGAAATCAACCTCAAAAGCTGGAAACTATGGCCGTAGCATACAAACAAGCCTACGAAAATTTAATCCGCACACAAGAGATACAGGAGGAAAAATATTTACAAAAAGCAAAATTTAGAAAACTAGAATTAGGCCAAAAAGTTTTTGTCAAAAACATTCCAAACTTCGGAAAAAAACGGTTTAGAGGCCCGTATAGAATAATAGAAAAACTAACAACCCACTTATTTTTATTAAAACTAATTAAAGATCCTAGGGCAAAGCCAATCAAAATAAATATAAATCGTATATATGAAATGCCTGACAGGAGACCGCATTTATTACATTCAGCACGGTTCGACGCGGAAATCCAACCGTTTACGGGAGGAGACTTTCAGGAGGGCGACTTGCAAACCGAAACAAATATTGCGCCGGAGATAAGCGTTGCCACCGGAGAAACAGCAGAGGCTGATGATGGCTCCTTCGAGGGCATTCTCCCATTTCAACTCGAATTGGAAGAAGGTCGCTCCGCGAGGGAAACCCGCTCCCCCCTCCCGCCGGAACAGGTTCAAGAGAAAGAGAAAAGGGTCGCAGAGAGATCGAGAGGTCAATCGACTATTCCTATCACAGAGAATACAACGAACACGGACAAAGTTAGCTCAAATAATATAAATAATCCCCAAGAGGAGGAGAACGTAGAAAATATACATAAACAGAAATCAACCGTTTACGGGAGAGTATTTCGCAACTCTCATTATAATCTGAGGCCACGGAAAATAAAATAACATGAATAGGTCAGTGGAAAATAATTTAAAGTTACACGTAGGTCACGTAAATATAAGTTAAAATAATACCGATTAAAATTAATCCAGAGAAAAGGTTATCTCAGTAAAGACTTAGAGGAGTAAAACGAAATGTAACAAGAATTTTTTATCATTAACGTGCCATTATAAATAAAATTTAAAGAAATAACCGTAAAAGTGAGGCAATTAAATTAAACTTTCACGTAATTTAGAACTTAGGGAGTTAAGGTAAAATAAACTGAGATGCAGGCGTCTAAAGTTTAAATGACCGGACAGACAGAGCGATCGGCTGTCAGTCGAACAACCTAAGCAAATCTAATTCCTAAAATAAGTAATTTAAACTTTAAGTAAGCAAATCTAAGCACCCAAGCGAAACAAGTACATTAAACTGTAATCCTAAATAAAAAAATAAGAGTAATTTCACTCACGGAACTTCCAGAAAAATTAATATGTGTAATCCAATTTGTATAAATCCGTTGTGCAGCACACAAAGAGAAGGCACACTGCCGCGTTGACTTTGAATTTTTTTTCGACTCTACTCGCTCTAGTCACATGACAAGCGGAAGCAAATCACGTACGCGGTTTCAATTAGAGAGAATTACCGCAGGACAGAATCAAAGACATCGTCTGTTATTGGCCCACGTAAACAGAAAGAAAAGAGAAAAAAAACTTTTGTCAGGTCGTACGAAAAGTGACCGCTGCTAGCATAGAAAGTATATTGCGGTACAGGCCTTTGCCAGGGATTGCTTTTAAACCGGACAGCCGGGTGTTACGTAAGGAGGGGAATCAAAAATTAATTGGAAATGGTTAGAGAATTAAGTAGTAATTAGAGATTTAATTAGAAATGAATAGAGAAATGGCTAGAGAATTAAGTACAAATTAGTAGAAATTAATTAGAAATAAATAAAGAAATGGTTAGAGAATTAAGTAGAAATTAGCAAAAAAATGATTAGAAATGAATAGAGAAATGGTTAGAGAATTAAGTAGAAATTAGCAGAAAAATGATTAGAAATGAATAGAGAAATGGTTAGAGAATTAAGTAGAAATTAGTACAGAAGTGATTAGAGGATGGAGTAAAGTAATTGGTTAAGATTGAATTAAGTAGAGAAATGGTTAGAGGATAGATTGAGGTGATTGATTAGGGTCTAGAATGAAATAAGACATTTAAGAGAGCTCTTGTAAATAAGAATAAATAATTCTTAAGAAAACAAACATTCCTTGTTCAATAAGAATTTCTATAAAGAATATGTATATAAATGATTAATGTAAA
This sequence comes from Amaurobius ferox, assembly GCA_951213105.1. Lineage (NCBI taxonomy): Eukaryota > Metazoa > Arthropoda > Arachnida > Araneae > Amaurobiidae > Amaurobius > Amaurobius ferox. The sequence goes on from OX578146.1 coordinate 64,869,469, forward strand.
ATAAAGGTGATTAAGATAAAATAAATGTATTTAATGTAAAATAAGTAGGTTAAGAATGTAGAAAACATTAAAAGTTAAATGTTCTCTGGTACAATGCAGTGGACAGAGTTCAAGGACTCCAAAGCTCCTAAGTCTAGTTGTATATTAAAGTACGAATAGAATGTCTAATCTGAAATTACATCAGCTTTTTTTTTATATTGATAAAGTACATTGTGGAAAAAAAACTATGTGCATTTACATACCCTAACTATGATTACTGCAGAAGTTTGCAGACACGGATCCGGTCTTCAAAAAACGAAAGTTGCCATTATAAAGACGTTTGCAGCAACAAAGGCGTAGTTTTACATCTCACATAAGCCTTTACCAGCACATGTATGCAGCATCATTAACCGAAAACGAAATCATGCCTTCCTTGGACCAAAGGGTACCAAACAATGCAACTTCATTTTCATCGTTTAGTGCAACGTTGTAATGCAACTGCATTTTTATCGTTTAATGCAACGTCTTAGTGCAACTCCATGTTCGCAGTGTTAAGTGCAACGTCATTTACACAGTTTTAGTGCAACTTCTTTTTATAAAGTGATGTCACAGCTGATCCTGCTCAGAGAATATTCCTTCCATATGGAATATCACTAATTTTGTCACAGCCTACAGAACAATATCAATCCTTTAGTGTATAATGTGAACGAACAATTGTTCCCAATTCATGTGTTCTCATGACAAACTTTCATATTTTGTGAACACAAGTAACAGACTGGAAAGTACAATCAGTATGCTACATTAGACAGTGACAATATTTACGCCAACGGACAGTGACAATATTTATACCATACGGACATGGACAATCTCGCACCTTAATTAGTCCTTGGACATACATGGAGAGACAGAATATTTCCATACCTATAGGGCGTGTCATTATGTATATAATTTAATGTATAATTTTATTGTTAAATGTTATTGTTATCTCTGTTTATATATGTATACTGTGCATAATTTGTAACCCTTTATTCTTTTGGTAGTTTAAGCTTTTGAAAAAGAAACTTGGTTTCTTTTCCCTTGTTTGGGGGAAGCCAGTGTCGTGGGACAGTATTGGAATTTTCCTGTCGCCACTTCACTTCTAGAAAGTATTACCCCCCCCCCTCTCTCTCCGTGGAAACGGTTGACATTCCATGGCTATGAGTAAGAGACCAGCTGCAGTGGTGAGAAAATGGCAAAGGACGCTATCTTATTTTTAAATAAAATGGACACCTGCAAGAGGGCTAGAGCCCCCCAATTTTTAGCCAACCCTTTGGAAGGGGCCAAATCCAGTGATTCGAGGGAGCCCGGCCGCGTCACTGAATTTATGGGTTTTTCGAACCTATAGCGGCCAAGCGTCAGCTATGGAGCCCGGCCAGGGGGCTGTCCGAGACCCCGACTAGGAGAAGGAGAGCGGAGAGAGAAGTCAGTTGGTAATTTTCAGAGTTTAGACTGGGTCGTCTAATAACCGACGGATGAGTGCCACCTCGATGCCGTCCTGCCGTACCTAAAAGGGGTAAGTCCTTTTGTCCTCTCCCACTGCAGACTGAGTATCAGAGAATATATATTATTTAATAAGGAAGTTAACTGCCTAACTTGAGGGCTATTATGATATTTAATTTAACTAGAGAGGGGGAAATGATCAGATCGATCATTATCCAATACCTACTTAGCGAATGTAAATATGTTCTATGTAATTAAGATGACATTTTGTGGTTTTTTAAATTTTAAGTAACAAGTTTTGAATATAAGTATTTTAAAATAAAAGCTTTATTAACTTTTAATTAGTATTTATTGTGTGTTCTCGTGATGCATTTTCTAATTAATCAGAACCTGGAGATATGCTCGGTAATCGAGCAAGTGGCGTGCAGAAGTACGATTAACGGCCAATGTGTAATTGTAAGATTTCAGCGGAGCCACGCCACAAAGACCCAAATTTAGCTAAAAAAAAAGATACATGTTCCGAAATTTACACAACCAATTCTTGGCGTAGAAACTCGCGGGTTTTTAAGTGCTAGGCAATCATCTGGGAATGTGTCAAGTGCATTCGAAACAAAATTCCCAAAACATACGAAATTTAATACTTTTTCAAATATATTTAACATTCTGCTAATCCTTGCCCTAGAAACTTGCCTTGTTTCAAATGATAGCTAAAAATTTGGGCATTTGCATAACACATCCGATAATTAAATAACAAATGTAAAATTATTTATAAAACAAAACCCTCAAAACCAAAAATTTGGTTTTGAGACTTTTTTCTTTTTATAAATTGGGGTATGATTTGGATATATACACAAAACATTCGAAAATTAAAACAAATTATTGCCGTGTAGACTTTGAACTGGACAAATGTCACTAGAACAGCAATGCACTCGTTCAAAACCAAAAGTTAACTCACTTGTTTGTACAGTTGGAAATTTTCAATATTAGTCGGAAAAATTTCCTTCACCCCCCCCCCCCCCCCCAGCCAAGATTGCCCACTTACGTCCCTGGGCTCGAGACCTACCAGAAAAATGGGGAGGGGGTTCCTATCTTTCCTATTTCTAAGTTGAGCAACTCTGATGACTTTGAATCCTTCACTAGCAAGGGCAGTTTTTACTTTTTCACTATCGGTATTGGACGGCAGTCCTTTAATGACTATCTTTTTAGGTCTTTCCTGTTTCAAATTGATGGCATTGAAGGGGATCTTCTTAAGGGTCAGGTGGGCCTGCACACTCCTGAAGTCCGCAACGGACCCAGGAGTGATTCGGATCACCCTTCCCATAAGAAGGCCCTGTACTTTATTCTCTAGCATACTATTAAGCTCCTCTATGAGGGCTACCCAATCACTTGAGGAGTCCACATAGAAGGAGGAGACTCTATCCTTAGGGGGGGGGGAGGGTTCAATAGCCATAGTGGCTTCCTCACTCTCAAGTTCTGAAAATTTATTTTGAGTCTCAGGTTCTGGCTCAGACTGGACCGAAAGTTTTGTCTTCTTCCAATTACTAGGGGTAACATAACCCTCAATTTTCTTGTACATCTCGTCTTTAAAAATTATATACAAGACATCATCGGTGTTTTTTTTCCAGTTTTTTACCATATCGTTTATGAAATTATACGTATCGCGATTAACTAACGTATGAGGATCAGGGTTTTGCAACAGCGCAGAAGCATCAAGAATACAACCTGTGATGATTTTCTGTAATATCTTGGTTTGGCTCCATTCAATGTCCTCGTCCTCGAGTTCCTCTTCAAGTCTGGCAATGACGTAGTCATAACAGATGAAATGGGTTACTGTCTTCCAGGTGATAGAGTCTCTAGGAATTACATCTTTGGGGATATCCAGAGTCTTTAGATATTCATTTTCAAAGATCGCAGCAGTCTCGTAGCGGGTTTCCTGTTGCACCAGCTTGCTTGAAGTTCCGGCTGCTTGAACGTCCATATCACTCAGTTCAATGTCAGCTTGGAAGTATGCCCCCGGGACATATGGCTTCTTCTTGATAGCACTCTTGATCTTTTTGCTTTTCTTCCTAACACACTTTCCATCCGCACTTACGGTCCTCCCATCCTCAGCCATGTTGAGAGAACGAGGCAGCACAAGCATGTACTGATAAATGGGAATACGTAAAAATCACCACGTGGCACTGGTCAGGAGCGGAGCACGAACACGTTCGTACACCACAACGTCGTAGGCTGAACTGGGCGAAAGATACAGTCTCTGTGGATTCTGCCCCCACTGGTTTCCGGTCTAAATTGGATGACACTTCCCGGGCATTTAAACAGATACCTTACACCTTCGGGTAGGTCAGATGGTGTGGGTAAAATAAATGAAGTCTATCGAGCCCCTACGCAAAGTATTTTTTGCCGTACCTATCAGTGCCTCTGTACTAGGCTGTGGTTCGAGAGATATGCAATAAAGTTTTAAGTAATTTTTCGGTAATAACTGAGCTACAATCAAAATAAATGAATGATATTAACAAATTTATTGAAGTGAAACCCCGGTTTTGTAATACAAACATTATATGCAGGAAAACAAAATACAAGGAAAACTCCATTTTAATTAGAATATAAAAATTAAGGAATATATATAAGTAAATATATATTTTCCTTATATAGACCAATTATCAAGCTGTACTTTTCATTTTTGATAAAAATTTAATCAAGAACAATTCCAAATATATATTCGTTTCAAGATTGATTTGGTTTACTTTTGTAAATTTCTTTATTATAAACAACTATGCTAACAAAATCCATTAAGAATAACATCGCCTCCTATAACACTGACTGGTCAAAGCGAAACGAAACGTTCAGATGATTTATATTTTTCAGAAAGGGAAATACAGTTTTATTACGTGTATGCCTTTTCAAAAAACGCTGCAAATTTAAGTTGTATTCAAGTGAAATTAATTTTATTTGTGTATTTACTTCTAATTTTGCGAGCCGTTCATGACATTTCGCTCTGAATGACGTTGCGTGCTTACGTGCTGTTATTGGCTAGAGATATAATAACCTTGCATATGTGTGTGGAGTGTCACTTTGACCACACCCCAAAACACTCTTAGCCGATACTCGTAGCTTATTTCAATATATTAATACAGCTCTACCTATGGTTCTACTAATGCAGCTATTCAGAATATGTAGTTTGGAAAAGGAACAGATATGAAATAATTAATGAAATGAAGTTGACTTGACGTGAATGGCCGATATGAAATGAATTACGTTATAGATATAATAACCTTGGTTTTTAGTTTCCCGTTGCTTTGTTGAATTTATAAGTTTGTAGATATGTGAATCTAAAACATCCTTATCAAGATTTCATTAGTGGTAAATTGATTCTTTTTATTATTAAATTCATATTAAAATAGTAACATTTATCAGTGAAATGAATGCCTGTATAGAACTTGTTTGTATGTAATCATCTAATCATATTGTTTGGAAACCAATTATTACTAATTTGAAAATCATAATAGTGATTCATATGTCTATATTTAAATCCTCAGGATAGTTCAACACTTAAAAAGTTTGTGAGGTACAGTATTTTAATAAACTTGCGGATGAATGGACATATTTTAACCGTGAAAACTTCCTGAAACAGTATTTGCTCCTTTGTTATAATTTGTAAAAAGAGTTTCGAGGTGTCAATTGTTACTGTATCTTTCACTTAAAAATATCTGTAGCCAATCTACATAAATGCAGCTAGTTTTCGTAGTACAAAATATTGCATTTAACCAAACGGTCTTTCGGACCTTTAATTATTTTTTGACGAAACTGATTAGTTCAAGGTTTCCGAACCTTTTTCATCATGTGGCTTACTAAATTGAAAGTAATTTTTGTACATTTAGAATTCTTTTTGTAACACACTTAATAGTTTTTAAATACAGTGATTCTTTAGTTTAATGCAACTTCTCATGATTCATAATTATGTGAAAATTTAAAGTGAAAATTCAATGCAAGAGTAAGTTTTACAGACTTTTATCTGGGGTAAATATTTTTAAAGCCCAGTTTGAATTTTACAGTGTCTAGAAAGTGCTGTAGCATATCAATTTGTAATCTCTGCACTGATTAATCCTGAAAATAGTAGTTGTCAATTGCACTTTGAAATTTGCCTTCTATGTTGGGTAAATCGGTAGAATAGCCCACACCTCATTTTTTTAAGTACAAAATTGCGCCAAGTTGGCACGTTTCTCAGTGTTTTGAAATTAACTCCTCCCAACTCAAGTGACATATTTTTCCTTGTTTTAAAATAGGCTCCTCCTACCAAAATGACATTCTAGTTTTATGAACTGGAATTTTGAATGTAAATAAAATAGTGCAATTCAATTTTAATAAAAGGGAATAATACTCACTAAAGGTGAATAATACTCATAAAAAGCTTACAAAATACGATTTTTGTGCATTATAAAAATTTTGCGTAATGGCAAAATAAAAAACTTTTAAAATTTTAGAAACTATATTGAAACACACGATAGTACTTATAAGTTTTTTACATTGATTTAAAATCAAATAATATTTTAACTCGAAACATCGAAAATTAAAAAAAAAAACAATACTTAGAAAAAATACGAAATTTTAAAAAAACATTTGTACTTTAACAAAATTTAAAAAAAAATGATACTTAGAAAAAAGATTGGACTTTAACTAAATTTAAGAAAAAACGATACTTTAAAATTAAGAAACCCATTTTAAAAACACGGAAAAATACAAGTCAATTTCAAAACACGTGATGAACAAATAAAATAACTAACCTTATTCCAGCCATATAATAAAATTTTATGCTGGACTTATTTTCAAAAACATCCACTCAAGCACGTTTTCTAGAACATTCGCTCGAATACATTTGTCGTTTACCAGATGCCATTTAGAAACTTTATCTGCAATCACTAATACTGAAAAGCTACTGAAAATCTTTATGTATATCAATTCCGTGGAAATAAACAAATATATATTCGAGAAAAGGTTGCTGCAAAACAACAAAATTGATCGAAGATCCACAAAACCAATTTTCGTAGAAACAAATATATATTCGAAAAAGTTTGCAAAAAGATCTGATGAAATACACAGATTACTATTGAAATACTATTCCGTAAAAGTCGCTTGCTGATTGGATGTCCGGAAAGTCATAGGCTACCAGCTTGGCGAAGTAAACGGAATGCAATTGTAACCCGGTGCCGGTGCATGGCGCTATTTTGTACTTTGAAAATTGAGGTGTAGGCTATTCTACCAATCACCCCTATATTGCTCCTAATGGAAACACATTAGTTTATAAAGTATTTTGATCAGCATATTTGTAAATCACTGTTTCTACACAACTTTTAAATCATTAAGAGTTTATGAACTACATTTTAAAGTATTGAGGTTAGCTATACAGGGATTTAAATAGAAAAAGTGTAGCAATAGTTAGTTACTACATAAAATGAATTTTACAAAGCAATAAAAACAAATTAATTGGCTATTAAGGAAAGTCAATGGTCTTTTAGTTGAGCTGTAGTTTCGGCAAAAATCCTGATCATCGTGAAGAGTTGAACAGCCATCCTTTCTGGAATTGCCCATTATTAGCTTTGACATCATACTGGGTTTACATTCTGTTGGTAGCAATGTTGATCCTCTCATGAGCGAAACCATTTTTCAACCATACTTGTAGGTTTTGAACAAGCGACATTATGCGTCATATGCTAAATCTATGGAACTCTTGCACTATTGGATCTGCACATAGTGTGCGAACCAATGCATTTATGTTTCTAGGTTTCTGAGATGGGGATTCCTCGTTACTGTAAATTAAAGCTGATTCGCTATTGTTATTAAAGCATGTAATGGTTGGTGGATTTGTGATAGCAATATTTAGCTTCTTTAAATAAAATGCATCTTTGAAACTTGTTAAGAATATAAGCGTGTGTGCCTTAATTATTTTCCTTTGCAGCTGTTCAGAGTATAAATGCCACACAAGAGTGCTGTTGAAGTTTTGATATGGGTTATTTACCCACTTACCTTTATACTTTAGCAGAAAACACAGGATTGATTGGATATTGGAATCCATATTCTGTTTGGTGGTCTAGAAAGTTTTGACCGTCTGATCGATTGATCCAACTTTCAATTTCAAAGCTGGTGATTATGACTACTAAAAGCATATTCATCAGGGGTCATTCCCTGTGAAATCAACCACAAAAAAAAAAAAGAATATTTGGTTGCATGACCATTTTTAAAATTTTGTATATTTTGCACATATGTTCCTACATATTCCAGTAGATAAAAAACAATTTTTAAATTTTTTTCTTATTGTTTGTTTTTTAGGTACGGCCATTTTTCTAACATGGTGGACTATAAATTTGGCCAATTTTGATACTCGCATAAACTTAAATATCTTGGAACTCAAAGATAGAGACTTCGGATAAAAACTATTTTACTGGCCGTAAAGTGGACTACATTTCATGTCATTGTAATGTTTGGCTAACTGCAATTTGAGGGGGTTGAAATTCAGCTTTGAAATTTAGCATCAATTTTGCTAAAAAATACAGTTTTTAGGACTCGTAAAATAATAAAAGAAATTAATCTGAATCTTCAAATTTTCACCACAGCTTACCCTATTCCCATAGTCTTAGCCTGGAAAAAATTTAGTCTCTATTCCACTTTTTACTTGGATTTTAGGGTTGCCAAACTTCTAAAATTTCAAAAATAATTACTTTCAACACTCCCAAAACCCCATGTGGGAAAAAACTTAAAAATTAGTTCAATAAAACAACAACTCCATACAGATAGTCAGGTGAAAGGTCCTTTTTTGTATATTTTATCCTTTCTATTTTTAAAATTGAAAATAAAAGTGACATTTTAAACAGATGAAAAATTTTCAAAACAGGATGTTACTTATTAGTACTTAAATGTCTATTTAAAAATATGTTGTTTTGCTTATGCATTTCTTTCTTTATTATCATTAACATTAATTTAAAAAGCAATTTCATATATTCTTGCTTATGATTGGGCATGGGGGGGGGGGGGGAGAAGAGAAGTTGTCTATTAAAAAAAAGGCATATCAAAATATTATTTGTACCATGTTACCTCAAGCAAAAAGTTTTTTCTATGTTCTAACTTTACATTATCTTCAACTGAGTGATATGAAAATTACCAATTTTAACCCTCACACCATAGCCACAAATACATACAGATGATCATATGTATTATCAAATTTTGTTTATTTCTTCCTTTCTATCTATAAAATTCAAAAGAAAAGTGACATTTTCTGTATTAAAAATTTTAAATGATAGGGAATTAGTTATTGATATTTAATGTTTGTACAAAAAATGCCATTTTGCTTGTACATTTGAATATATGTTCAATCATTTAAATTAATTATTCATTAGATTCTATCATATTTTTTATCTTTGGAAAAAAAATCCAATAAAATAAAGTAATAAATAAATGTTCATGTTTCCTACCTAATTTTATATTATGAAAATAAATTTAAAATATCTATTATGTTGAAAAAATGTGAAATTTAATAAAACAATTGTTTTTCTCTTAATTGCTTTGGAAAACATCTTTCTCAGATATGCTCTGATTCTTCCCCAGCAGCCTTCGTTCTGGACAAGGTACCCTACTGGGTTGTAAATGAGGGAGGAATAGGTCAGAGGTCACATCTAGTTTTGGAATCACTGGACAATGGCTTAGTTTTGTAGGTGTGAGAGTTAGATCAGTTTGATGTGAAACATTGAGCTGAACAGCAGTCTAGTTGCATTTCTATTGGAAATGATGTCTACCATTGGAAATGCCACTTCATATTTTATCAGATAACATTTGATTCTTAAATAGATCGTTCTTGCTGCGATCCATTTTCATCTCATAAAGCTCGAGTAAGTAAAGGCCTCAGAACAATTACTTTATAGAACAACAAAAAGCGTGATCTTATACCTGGTAAATCTTTATGTTCAAGTAAGGATCAACCAGTGAGAATTTCAAAAAGAGTAGTTCCATTGAATATCAGACTAGTGAAATAGCCATTGAAACAGTCAACATAGCATGTAATGTATTAGGTGTCTCACTAATTAAAAAAACCTAAGTCAACACAAAAAAAAAAAAATCACTTGAAAAGACAAAACTCAAAAAGATACGCTAACTTGACTCAAAAAGCTGTTAAACTTAGTTAGCAAAAAGTAGATGTTGAACTACCTTCTGAACCGTCATCAGAACTTTTCACATCTAGCTCACAGTGTTGTTGCTGAGACCCAGATTGTCCGACCTACCAGAAAGGTGTAAGATAACTGTTTGGACGGCAGGGAAGAGCCACCCAATTTAGACCGGAACCCAGTGGGGGAGGCATCTACAGGGACCGTACTCTCCTTTCCCTATCAGCAGCATCTCGGAAGGACTTACGGATCCACATGTTTAACGTGATCGTACTCCGCGTGAGCATGGTGGCAGTTTTTGCCGCGGAGGGAATCGAATCTGGGCCTACCAAGTGCAATTTCATCATGCAAACCACTGGGCTACTGCACCCCTCTAGCTCACAATGTGAAGATTGCACTAATTTAATCACAAAACTAAAGAGAAAATATAACAAGAAAGATCAATCATGCTTAAAGCATTGATTACTATGAAACACTTTCTAACTTTAATGCAATTTAATTTAAACATCTCTAAAATGCAATACATTCCTTGGTAATATTTTAAAACTTATCACAATACTACATTAATTTATTATATTTGAAAACTTAAACCTTCATCGAAAAAAATGAACTTCATTCAAATGACGGCATTGAAATATAAATTGCCTGGTTTAAACATCTCTAAAATGCGATACATTCCTTGGTAATAATTTTAGAATTATCATAATATAACGATAATTTATTATATTTGAAAACTTCATCGAAAACAACTGAAATTCATTCAAATGACGTCATAGAAAAAATAACATGCCTGGCTCTCTATAAAGGCAGCATTTCATTCATAAACAATTTCCCATTCATTTCATTCATCACAATACTATAATAATTTATTTTATTTAAAAATTAAGACCATGGAGTTACAAATAATTAAACTCTATGCTTAAAACTTCATTGAAAAAAATCGTCCTTCTCTGTGTAAAATCAATAAATATTTCATTCATATCAGCTATGCAGACTCCATGAGCTAAATAATTTTGTGTTAAAGAAATACAGCAATTCTAATACAACTCATTCTACATATTTTGCTGTTTACATTTTACATAAGTGAAAAATAGGCTTCGTTGTAGAAATAATCAAATTTGGATGATCATTTAAACTCAAATATATTGTAATTGCGTTGTTTCAGTATGTAGATGCACAGAATTTAAGCAAAAATAAAGTGGTTTTAGGACGGATACAACACTCAATATGAATTAAAAATAGCTTTAAAAATCACGATTTTGAGACAAGATGGATGCCATATATCATTTTGAAGTGGGTCACGTGATCTTTTCATATGATGGTTACGTGATCGCATCATATAAGAGGTGTAATTATTATTTTAATTTTTATTTAAAAAACTACTGAATATATTTCGCTGGATTTTTTTTTTATATATATTTTATGGAACAATTTGAATATTACCTAAAATTTTCGAAGCAATTTGTGAACTTTAAATCAGCTTAAAAAATGTTTGAAAAATTAGGTCCCATAGGGTTCAATGTATTTCATTTTTTCAACCCGTGTTCAATCCAAAACTAATTGGGTGATATTTTTCATTTATATTCCCATAGGTCCTACAGACCGTCTGAACAACATACTAAAATTTCATTTTGATTAAGTCATTTTTACGGCAGTTATCGTGCTAACGGACAGACAGACAGACAGAATGAACAAAGTCATAAACACTTTTCAACTTTCTTGTAAAGTGTTAACAAAAGCAGTTGAAGGCCAGAAGAAATTAAAAATTTAAGTCTTATGCCTCAACGTTGGGCTAATAAAACAACTATGAAAGAGTTTGGAGCTAGCCAGTATCTAGCTCACAGAACTAAAGACCTCAAAAACATGGTTCTTTCCTCACTTAAAAACAAGAAATATTAATCATGCATAAAGCATTGATTATGAAACACTTTCCATTTTTCAACTTCAGTGCAATTTTATTTAAACATCTCTAAAATGTGATACATTCCTCTGTAATATTTTTAAAATTATCACAATACTACATTAATTTATTATATTTGAAAATTTCATAAACTTCATCGAAAATAATGAACTTCTTTATTCAAATTATGGCATTGAAATATAAATTGCCTGGTTTAAACATTTCTAAAATGCATTACATTCCTCTAATATTTTTAAAATTATCATAATACTGCAATAATTTATTATATTTGAAAACTTCATCAAACACAAATCAACTGTATTCAAATGACGTCATCAAAATATAAATCGCTTGGCTCTCTGTATAAAAGCAGCATTTCATTCATAAACTTTTCTCCATTTATTTCATACATCACAATACTATAATTTATTTTATTTAAAAACTTAAAACCATGGAGGTTCAAGTAATTTAACTCTATGCTTAAAACTTCATAAAAAAAAAATTGTCTGCTTCTCTTTGTAAAATCAATGAATGTTTCATTCATATTAGCTACTTTGCAGACTCCATAAGCTAAATAATTTTGCATGAAAGAAATGCAGCAATTCTTATACAACTCATTCTACATCTTTTGGTGTTCACATCCTCCATAATGGAAAATTAGGCTTCGTTGTAGAAATAATCAAAGTTTGATGATTATTTGAACTCAAATATATTGTAATTGCGTTGTGTCCGGATGTAGATGCACAGAATTTAAGCAAAAATAAAGCGGTGTTAGGATGGATAAAACAGTAAATATGAATTGTTTCAAATCTTCAATTATTGCAGAATTGAATGCAAATACTGCATCTTTTGTATGATTAAGGTCGTCAGAAACGACAACATAGTTTTTATGTTCTAGTTCGAGAGTTTCATTATTTCTATAATATACAATACAGGTAAATAATGTTACTTGGGTTGAGTTCCAGTGAGCTGCCATAATTTCCCCTTGCTGTTTTAGCGTAAAATTTTCCGCAAAGTCTTCATAAATAATTATATGCCCAACCTGTAGGGTTTTTTTGAGGTATTTAAACTCTGCAAGTTGTTTTTTTGCAGTATAAACATGCAAAGCAAAAGGGTTCAAAAGGTGGATTAATTCTTCCTTTGCCTGAAGTAAATAGTAAACAATTAGTTCTTTCTTCATTTTTCTTGAAATTTTCATTGATAAAAGTTATAGTCTAAAAATTAAATTTTTGATAAGTTTTAAATCAAAATTCTACATTTTGTCCCGTACGTAACAGATTTGTCCGGTACGTAACATATTTTTATTTATCATACCCAGCTTCTAAATGAAAAGATACAATATTTTAATTGAATAATTTAGGAAGCCAGTTCACCAGTTTGAAGAGGAAAAAAAAACTGTTCAGTTGTCATCAGTATTATTAGTTAAAAAATTAAAAATAAGCTCAAGATTGTTTCGTATGGGACAAAAAGAAAGTAATCATTGAAAGTTTATGATAAAATATTTTTTTAACTTTTTTCTTTTTATTTCATATAATTCTACTATTAAAAGGGTTTAATGAAACATAGGAACTTTGAAATAAAATAAAATATTTTTTGAGTTATAGTTAAAATATAATGTCCCGTACGTAACAAATTTTTCTATATGGCTGCAAACAAAACGCTCTAATTTTTGTTTGGTTAAAAATATAGATTTTCTGTTGATAAACTTTAATAGAAGAGATTTCAAGCTTTAAAATGATGTATTACACTTAATTTTTTATAATTATTTTTTTTCAAACTTGTGAAGCCAAATACTGTGGAATGACCCTTAAAAAGAACTTTAAAAATCACGATTTTGACACAAGATGGATGCCATATTTTATTTTGAAGTGGGTCACTTGATCTTGATCCTTTCATATAAAAGGTGTAATTATTATTTTAATTTTTATTTAAAAAACTACTGAATATATTTCGCTGAAACTTTTTTTATATATTTTATGGAACAATTTGAATATTTCCTAAAACTTTCGAAGCAATTTGTGAATTTTAAGTTTGCTTAAAAAATGTTTGAAAAATTAGGTCCCATAGGGTTCAATGTATTTCATTTTTTCAACCCGGATTCAATCCAAAACTAATTGGGTGATATTATTCATTTATATTTCTATAGGTCCCACAGACCGACTGAACAACATACTAAAATTTCATTTTGATAAAGTCATTTTTACGGCAGTTATCGTGCTAACAGTCAGACAGATAGTTATAAACAGAACAAAGTTATAAACACTTTTCAACTATGATGTAAAGTGTTAAAAAGGTAGGACTCTTGATTTGAAAGTGAAGAAAACAGTTTGCACATTCTTTACATGTAATGAAATTAGCTGTTGTTTTCTAGGGAAAAAAAAGTGTTTATCTGTACAATCTACTACATGAATACTAGAATTAAATCAAAAATGTTTGCTTTTAGGAAATCTTAAAAGAATTGTATACTAAATTTAAACCATCTAAATTACAAGATAGGTTTTTCGCAATTTGCAGAGCTATGACCCAAATGATCTTAACTGGTGCTAGTGGTATTCGCAGTGTATATGTATGCAGTTATCATCCAAACTAATAGTTTTAGCAATAAATATAAAGGCTGAGATATTACTTTATTGCTAAAAATGATAGTTTGCTCAACAGAAGATGAAAGTTGCATACTTGGTGAATGTTCTAAATGCGCAGGAACTTTCATTTTTTAATTAAATGTTATCAGATGCAAATCACTCAGCAATGATATTTGCAATAAAAATTGATGAAATCGCATTTAAATTAATGTTAATGATAAGAAAGGAAGAAATACACAGGTAACACCACGCCTTCCCGGTCGTCCAAATAGTTACTCAAGTCCTCTGGATGAGTCGGACGGCCTGGGGTTTCCACAGGTAACACCACGGGGCACGGTAGCCCATTGGTTAGCGCGCTGGAGTTGCACTCGGTAGGCCCGGGTTCGATTCCAGCCACTGCCAAAACTGCCGCCGTGTTCATGCGGAGTATGATCACGTTAAACATGTGGGTCCGAAAGTCCTTCCGAGAGGTTGGTGGTAGGGGAAGGAGGGTACAGTCCCTGTGGATGCCTCCCCCACTGGGTTCCGGTCTAAATTGGGTGGCACTTCCCGACCGTCCAAACAGTTACCTTACACCTTTCTGGTAGGTCGGACGGTCTGGGTTTCAACAACAACAGGTAACACCACATATTTTTGGCTAGCCATTTAAATACAAATAAATAACTTCTTGTTTTAAAAAAATTTCATATGCTGAAAATGACACCTTTTTTTTTCAATTTTAAAAATAAAAAGGATAAAATATACAAAAAGGCCCCTTTTTGACTTGATTATCTACATAGATTTTTTGTTTTATTAAATCAGTTTTTAGATTTTTAAATTATGCCCCCCACATGGTGTTTTAAGGGGTGTTAGTGATCATTTTTGAAACTTTGAAAGTTTGGCAACCCTAAAATCCAAGTAAAAAGTGGATTAGAAGCTAAAATTTTTTTGTGCTTATAAAACACTTCCAACTCTTTAAATCAACCATATTTTATTCATGTTTTAATTTCATCAGCTAAATTGAAAAAATCTTAAACATGAGAAAAAAAAGTTCAAAAATTTCAAATTTAAGTGCTTAAAAAGGATTTCATTAAAAAAAAATATTACAATTAGTTTATATCATATGAAAGCTTGAAATTTTAGCTTTAAAATGGCACCTGAAATATTGGTACAAATACAAGTGGTTTTATTTTAGAAAGAATGAACGTAACTTTTCACAGAAATATGACCTTGAACGATGTTTCAAGTGACAAAATCTCCCCTTCTACTTTTTAAAAAAAATTTAAATACTGGCTTTTGCCTTCTTCCCAGGTATATATGCTAATTTTAATTTTCGATCAAAATCCATTACTATGATGCAACCCCCATTTGTTGATTTGACATAGAATGACCCTCTATGATGAAGGTGCATCGCATGGTCATCCAAACATCTGATTGTGCCGTTGTCATAGCTCCTGGCTAAACAGTAGAACTAAGCAGTCCAGCTAAACAGAGAAAATATGGTGGATTCATGGATTGTACTTCTGTAAGTCAGCTGATGCAGAAGTAGGTGATGGTACCAATCTTGTTGATTTCTGGAAATGAATAGAGAGAGATGATTTAGTATTGTTCTGTGGAATTTGTCTCTATTCATACCATCAAATTGAGGATGAAGAGGAGTAGTTCAAATTTTAACCATTCTGAGAAATTTGCATAGTCCTGTGAATATGCTAGAGTTAAAGTTTGTCCCTTGGTTATAATGTATGAGCGAGGGAACCTTGTAACGACATCTGGTTCCAGGTTTAGAACTTCACTGATGGTTGTAGACATAGGTCAGAAATTGAAGTTTCTGGCCACTTTGTGACATAGTCCATTACTACTAGGATGTATTTGTTATTGCCTAAAGGTTTTCGTAAGTGGTCTCAAAATGCCAAGTGCAATTCTCTTCAAAAGAACTCCGATATTGTAGCTCTGAAGAGGCTCACATGTTTTTTCCATTGGTCTTTTCGAGCATTGTATTCTGTGCATTCTTTGTGCCAGTGCTGAACATCAGACCTTGCATTGCACCAGAAGTGTTCATAAACTTTGTTTAGCATCTTACTAATACCAAAATGTTCTCCAGTAAAGCTCTCAAGTGTCTTTTAGTAGCTGGATATGCCAGGTAAGGAAGCAACAATTGCCATCAACTCCTCTTTTCATCATCACTTTCCCATTTACTGTATATTACTCTGTTCTTCAACTACTGTAAATCCCACAGTACCCAGTACTATTCTGTTTCAAGAGAAAAAGTAAAACTTTCTTGCCAAGTAGGCCTCTCATTAGCTTGTTCTTTGTGGATCAGGACTAGCTGGATATTTCTGTTTTCTCTTTGTGCTTGAGAAATTTCATCACTTTAACGACCACTCTAAGGTCTATTTGAATTCTGGTCAGTGGCAACTTGCTGGATAGTTCCCGAAATCTGGTTTCCAAACTTTACGGCTGCACGAGGTCAATGTGCATAATTCCAAAGACAATATCTTCTAGAGAACGCATCAACATTTCATCAGCTGACCTCTTTAGATGCTAAATGAGTTTCCATTCCAGCCAAAAGAACATTTTCTGAAACGATCCTTAGTGTATTGTTTTTAAAGTCAGAAACAAATCAATGTTCCTTTAAAAAGTTTAATCTGAGAAGGTCAGTAATATCTGTTATGTAAACAATATGGTTGTAAATGCTCAACCCAATTAGTAATATTAATGTTTATTTCCCAATCACATTTATTTTTCCTTAGTGACAATATGCAGGTAAAAGGTGGGTGTCCACTATCCAACATACAGAAGTTGGCCATTAATCTAGCAAGCCACATTACTTTTAATGATTGTGACATTCAAATTCAAGATTTTCTTGCATTGGGTGTTATTAATATGACCCATAATGTTAAGTCCATTTACGGCCTCTTGTAACAATAAAACCCAGTAGGTTTTAAAGGAGACATTTTCTTAACTGCAACATTCATCCTGTTTAATGGCTGCCATTAAACGGGCAGAACATGCAGCTTTTCGTAAGCCATTGCCTTTTTCTCCTCTTGCTCAGAGAGTGGACATCTTCTCTCTTTGTATTTTCTCTTTCTCTTCACAAGTTCAGCACTCTAGTCCACTTGCAAGCAAGTATAGTGAATTTGTTGTTTTATTTTGAGAATATCTCTTTATATTCAACTTTCATCTCAGTTTCTACAGTTCTCGCTTCTTGTCCAGCTTTCATCTCTTCTCTGCAGGTTTTCATAAAAGCTATCATTTCTTTTTGTCTGGTTTTATTGCTTCCTTTATCTCGTCCAGCTTATGTTGAAGCTATCATTTCATTTAACTGTTCATCGTTTATGTAGTTAAGGCCATACTTCAGGAGTCAACAGCTGACTATAAATGAAGGTGACTATAAATTTTACATCTGCAGCACTAAATGTAATGCCGGCATCCATTTAGTGGAACATGCTCGTGATGTCAGGAATGGTAAATTTTCTACTGCTCTTGCTCAATGTTGGCTAGTGATAATTTCCTGTCCATCTTTGAAAAAACTTTCCTCTTAATTCATTGTAATAACCCTCATAATATTCTCCTTTATGAATCACTTTTTATTTATATTTACCGTTCGTCGATGATGCTCGACTGTTCGTTATGTTTGACTGTTTTTTTGAATTTGTACTTTCTGGTAATGTTCTTAACATATGTTTCTTAAAGAATTTTGTACCTATTTTTTAGGTTTATTTGTATTAATGATTAGTCTATTCAACTTACTAAGTTCAGAAGTTTATATTTTATATTTATTTATGCAAATTTGCTATGTATATTCTCTATATATGAATGATTCATATTTGCTTTTCATGTAGCCACTCATGAAGGGTGTACTAATGCCCAAAAGCACTTTGGCCTTGTTTTTAAAACTGTATGTCTTTAGGATGTTTTTATTAAATGACCTTCTGTCTAACGATGCTGTGTTCTTAATTTATTTAGTTGAAACAGACGTGATGCCAATTTGATTATAACAACAAAGCAGTTTATCTACAAATCTTTACATTAACACACAACTTTTACTGCAACTTATAAACTTTAAAAATTACCTTACCTAGAAGAAATGCTTGAAAAGTTTTCATTCACTATTCTCACTCATCTATTGATGTCAATTTACTACCAAATGCATTTCAATGTTTGATTGTGTAAAAGAACATCTTTAAAGGTCATAAGAAATAATGGAGAAATGCTATGGAAAAAATTAGCAAAATGATAAACAAGAAATTTATGAAGGAGCTTTTATACGGTGTCAAGCGGCATGTACATTTCATTTTTGATGGAACTAGTTAAAGCATTTCTGTACTCTTTTGCACATCTCTTTCGTACAGTCATACAACTTTTCAAAAGTATGTTCAGGTGTTCAGAATGTGTTTGATTGTGAAATTTGATATGTTCTGAACCGGAAATTGAATTTCTTAATGAACCTCTATCTGCTCTAAAATTCAATGTTAAAACCATATCAGTTGTTTACAAAGTCCTATAAATGGATCTTACAAAGAAAATAACTTTTTAATCAGAAGTGATCTAGAACTGAAAATAGAAATCATTAGTGAGCCCCCCCCCCCCCCCCCCCCCTATAGAATTCGATGCTGAATCCATATCAGTTACCATCTAAGCTGTATCTATAGTGAATTTGGAAAAATATACGTTTCAAGCAAAATGAAAAATTTTTAACTAAAAGGGGAAATTGCTAGGGAAACTCTCGTTTTTGGAATTTGATGCTCACTCCATATCAGTCATTATTTAAATTCTATCTGTAACAGATCCTGGGAAATAGATGCTTCAAAAAAGTTACAGTAAAAACAATTGTATGACAAAATTTTTGCCCCCAGTAAAAACATGGAAAAAAATAAAAAATAGGTTTAACCTTTAGAATAGGCATATTTAAACAATAACCCTTAAAATAGGCATTTATAGGTACTAATCATTAAAATAGGCATTCATAAGCACTATAAAATTTATATAGTGAATACGTTAGAGCTAGAAATGTATGTGTTAGAATCCTATAATTCTATAGTCAGGAAAAAATAAGCAAATTAGGCAAGATCTGGGCTTTAGTTATAACAATGGTAGTAGAGATATGTGGTTATTAGGTTGTTACCATGGTAGTTATTATGTTTATTACTGTGGTAGTTATTAGGTTACTGACCAAGTAAACATGTTATGCTTTACCTCATGGTATTTTATGCCCAATGATATTTTGAAGTTGAATTTGTTAATATTAACTGTTAACCAATGCTACTGAAGTTCTGCAGTATTTACCAAGGTATTATTTTTAATAAGGATTCTTTTGGATTGCAAGTATATTCATTTAGAAAACATTGTTGATTTTAAGTAAGTTTAGCATTCCTGTATGCACCTTGCTCACTTATTTAGTGGCTATTAAATGAGCTTAAAGTGTATTATGCTCTCGCAGAGGGTAAAAGATATATAAAGGAATTTATGTAAGGTATATACTATATAGCATCATAGAATTTAGAAAAACCTTAGAAAAAAAAAAAAACCTTAGAAGCAGAGTTGCCAGATTTTAGCCAGACCAAAAAAAGCCGGCCAGCTTTTTTTGGTTTTAACCACATAAAAAAAGACGGCTTTTATTTAAAAAAAAGGTGGTTTACAGCCAATTCACATTAAATTTGCATTACATTATCTTCGATGCACTCCTAAATGTTTTTTACTAAAAGGGTCATTCCATATCAAGTCATCCAGGCCATGTCACCCACCACCTCCGATTTTGATGAAACTTTATATTTTTTATCTTCTCACATAGTTATGAAAATATACCAAATTTTATCTCTTTATCTCAACTGGTTTTTGTTGTATAGGACTTTGAAATATTGGTAAAATAGCAGTTTTTGCTGTTTCCGAACCTCCGAAAAGAACTTGTACTTTCAAGGAAAAATATTTGTATCTTTGACATTTATAGTGCAAATCTTATGGAAATTTGCAGTACTGTTGAGTGAACTACGCTGATTCCAGAAAAAAATATGGCAACACTTTATGTTTATTTGTTTTATAAACAAAAAATATTGTTTATAAGTTTTTTGTAACTTTTTAGCACGAAAACTGTGTTTTACAAAAAAATTCATATCTCTAAGAGGCAAAGTGATAATGAAGTCAAATTTTTTTTTTAATTAATCTACAACATATTTCCTGTTTTAAGAAACAACAAAATACTTGGCATTTTATTTGCTTTATTGTATAAAAATATTTTTACTATTTTTTTTTACTATCGATAGGCTTACTTGTGAGTTTTATAGGTACCACATTATAAATTAAACAACAAATAGCTACAAATTTGTTTTAAAATATATAATAACAATTATACAAAAAAAATTAATTAATAGGTGTGTTAAAAAATTAATATATTAATTGGTAAAATAAGAAGTCTGGCTCCACTTGCTCTCTCTCTTACTCAGCAGGTTTGCAGGAACTGATGGTTTGCCTTTCATTACCCAACATGCTCAGATCTGGCTGGCCCTTGGTATGGTCAGTTGTGGGCTAGCTTTATTAGAGTGAACATTAGTAGGGTGGGGTGGGGTAAAATGGGTCATTTTATAAATAACCCAATGTAAATAAAATTGATTTTTTTAAACCAATATTTGTAGTAATATTTTCCAGTTTGTTGGCAACATTTTTCATTTCCAAAAAAGTTAGGTTCATGAATATGGCAACACAAGAAAAATATTTTACAAGCTATGGATGGTGGTGTGTAAACATACATAGTTTACTAACTTAACTGAATATCATTATATTTTAATAAATAATAGTATATAGTGCTTTGTTAGTGCTTAGAAGATTTAGTTGCTTATATTGCTTTTTAATAATTTAATTCATTTAGTAAACAATTTTATAGTTATAATAATCATAAGATGTAGTTGCATTTTTATTTTTTTATCATTTAAGGATGTCTCAATCAAAAGAAAAAAGTGAATTATACTGTAGTGTGGGGCAACATTGTAAAACAGAATGTCACAAAAAAAGCTATACAAAGTCAGTGAAACTAATAAGTGTTGAATTGTTGAGTGAATTAGAAAAAAAACTCATTGTTCTAAGAAGTGGTGTAAGTACTGACCTATTTTTAAATATTTGTGTGCACCACAAAATATATTACTTAAACAAATATGAAACTTATCAAACATGCTGTTTTGATCCATTTCAAAGGCATAAGAAAAGAATAACAAAAACTTTAAGACCTGTATCTTTGGAATTTTCTAACCAAACCAATAATATTTCTAAAGTTATTATTAAGGCAATCCCTGGACAAAAGATATGCAATGCCTGTAGAGAAGAATTTAATAAGCAAAAAAAGGTAAATAATGAAAGTTTTGAAACTGAAGAGCCCAACACTGACAATTTTCAAGATATTTGTGACATTGAGAGTACTTTGAGCAAAGAAAAAGCTTTAGAAGAAATAAATACATCTTTAACTGATATTGGAGAATCTCCATTCAAATTTCATGCAGTTCCTTCTCATATGAGGTCCAATTATGCTAAAAGAAAATTGGATTCGGCTTGTTCGATAATGAAAAATAAAGTATGCAAAATTTTTGAAAAGGACGTTTCTCCAGAGAAAAAAGCAGAACACATACCACAGAATATTCAAGAAAAGGCTAATGACTTGGACAGGCTTGTTGAGATGATTAAAGAGAAACTGGAAACACCTGTTACTCGTCGTGAAAAAATTCAGCTGTTAACTCTGGCCCCAATCTCATGGAGTAGAAAAAAAGTTGCTGAAGAATTCGGTGTTGCTGAGTATACAGTTCGTAAGGCACGAGAATTACTTACAGAAAAAGGCATCATAGCTTTACCTGATCCAAGAAACGGGAAATTACTTCACCAAGGGACAATTGATTTGGTTAAAAATTTCTATCAAAATGATGAGTATTCTCGGATCATGCCAGGTAAAAAAGACAAAATTAGCATATCCAAAAATGTATATGAACAAAAAAGACTGTTGCTTTGTAACCTCAATGAACTGTATGCTGCGTTTAAATTAGAATATCCTGCTGTAAAAATCGGTTTCTCAAAATTTTGTTTGCTTCGCCCCAAGTGGTGTGTGTTAGCTGGTTCCTCAGGGACTCATTCTGTATGTGTATGTACAATACACCAAAATGTAATTCTGCTGATACATGCATGTGCAATAGAGGAAACATACCATGATTTGATGAATCACTTAGTTTGTTCAATGGACAACAGAGATTGTATGCTTCGACACTGTTGTAAATGTCCTTCAAATGAAACTCTTAAAAAAATCTTGCAAGACAAATTTGAGGAATGGGACCAAGAAGATGAAGTCACATACAGTGCATGGGTGACTACCGACAGAACACAGCAGGTCACAGTGGCAGTTTCATTTGATGAATATTTAAATCAACTTGTGGAGAGTTTTGAAAAACTTTTACCCCATTCTTTTATCACAAAGTCTCAGCCTAACTATCTGAAAGAGTTAAAAACAAAACTTCAGCCAGATGAAGCAATCGTTTTAGTAGACTTTAGTGAAAACTACACTTATGTTATTCAAGACGAAGTGCAAGGTTACCACTGGACACAAGATAGCTGCTCTCTACATCCAGTAGTAATTTATACTTGTAATGAGCACGGAAAGGATCTAATTGTTTCAAGTTTGTGCGTAATCTCAGATGATTTGGAACATGATGTGGGTTTTGTTTATGAAACCCAAAGAATTGTTGCAAAGTTTTTAAATGACAGGTTTTCCCGTGTTCAAACTGTGCACTATTTCAGTGATGGTTGTGCTGGGCAGTACAAGAATTGTAAGAACTTCATAAATCTGTGTCACCATCAAAACGATTTCAACTTAAAAGGATGTTGGTCTTTTTTTGCTACGAGCCACGGCAAATCTCCATGTGATGGTATAGGAGGAACAGTGAAACGTCTTCTAACAAAGGAAAGTTTGCAACTTGGTCCTGGCAATACAATCACTAATGTAGATAAAGTTTTGGAGTTTTGCCAATCTAGAATAGAGAAAATATTTTTTTCCCTGTTGAAGAAAGAAAGTTTATCCACTTGCAGACAACAACTAGAATCCCGTTTCTCACAAGCGAAAACAGTACCTGGTACTCGCAGTTTTCATTGTTTTTCTCCACTGTCAGAAAATGAAATAGGTACAAAAAGGATAAGTTCTGGTTCAAATTATAGTTTGGTCTTTAACATTTGTGGAAAACAAAATCCTTCCGAGCAAGTGACTATGGTGCAAATTTGTACAAACTCCTGTGTGGCTTGTGTCTATGATAACCATTGGTTTTTTGGTCTTGTACTTTCAAAAAATGAAGAAGAGTGTGATGTGCAAATCAAGTTTATGCATCCTCTTGGTCCATCTAAATCATTTTACTGGCCATATCAGAAAGACGATATTTGTTTTGTCCCATTACAGAACATTTTAAGTATCGTGGACCCTCCCACAACTAAAGGCTCAGGAAGGGTATATTACTTTCATAACAAAGATATGAACATCGCAGATCAAAAACTCAACCACCTAATGGAACAAACAAGAAATTAGTAATGAAGGACTTGAAAAATAGAAAACAATTAATTTTTAGGCTAGTTGTAAAATTATTATGCTATTTCTAAACGTATATATTTTTATAGGAAATGTAATTTCATGATAAAAAGTATTTTGTTGATACCCAACCCCAATGTCAAATAATATTATGTATATATAAATTAATATTAAGCTGTTATATTTAAAATCATCTAGTATGTTAACAATGTATTCCAAAATATGTTTTTAAGTAAATTAAATTTACTGTAATTTACTATTAATTTATTTTGTCAATTTATTTACTGATTTTATTATTATAATAGGTATAATATTTTTCATTGAATTGTAACTTGTAGTATAATTGCTATTATATATTTTAAAACAAATTTGTAGCTATTTGTTGTTTAATTTATAATGTGGTACCTATAAAACTTACAAGTAGGCCTATCGATAGTAAAAAAAAATATTAAAAATATTTTTATACAATAAAGCAAATAAAATGCCAAGTATTTTGTTGTTTCTTAAAATAGGAAATATGTTGTAGATTAATTAAAAAAAAAAATTTGACTTCATTATCACTTTGCCTCTTAGAGATATGAATTTTTTTGTAAAACACAGTTTTCGTGCTAAAAAGTTACAAAAAACTTATAAACAATATTTTTTGTTTATAAAACAAATAAACATAAAGTGTTGTCATATTTTTTTCTGGAATCAGCACAGTTCACTCAACAATACTGCAAATTTCGATAAGATTTGCACTATAAATGTCAAAGATACAAATATTTTTCATTGAAAGTACAAGTTCTTTTCGGAGGTTCGGAAACAGCAAAAACGGCTATTTTACCAATATTTCAAAGTCCTATACAACAAAAACCAGTTGAGATAAAGAGATAAAATTTGGTATACTTTCATAACTATGTGAGAAGATAAAACATACAAAGTTTCATCAAAATCGGAGGTGGTGGGTGACAAATTTGATTTTTCCTGGATGATTTGGTGTGGAATGACCCAAAATGTTTATAATCATCATCATCATCATCATGGTACTACAGCCCTTGTAGGGCCTTGACCTCCTTTAAGATTTTTGACCATTCCTTTCTATTGGCCGCTTTCCTCTTATAATTGCTAAGTAATTTCAAATCCTCTTCTACCTGCTCCTTCCATCTGACCCTAGGTCTTCCTCGAGATCTTGACCTTCCTGGGTTTCCTTCCAAAAGCCTTCTAGTGACTCTCCTCTCCTCCATCCTCATCATATGTCCGAGCCATTGAATTTTTTTTTTCTTATAGTTGTAACTATATCTATCTCTTTATATCTTTCATAAACCTGTTTATTTGTTCTACTCCTCCAATGTCCATTTTCACATATTGCTCCAAAAATTTGCCGCAGAATTTTTCTCTTCCATATTCCCAAAAGATCGGTATCTCTTTTAATTAAAGTCCACGTCTCAGATCTGTATAGAACAATTGGTCTTATTATCACTTTATAGATGAATATTTTGAGTTTAATATTTACATAGCTTGACCTCAATAGTTTCTGTAAGGCAAAATAACATCTGTTTCTAGTAGAAATTCTTGCTCTAATTTCTAGTTTAATCTCATTATTATCAGTGACAAGTGAACCCAAATATTTAAATTCCTTAACTCTTTCACATTTTATTCCTTCACAGTCAAAAAGTTTAATACCTTGAAATCTTTCGCTATTTCTAGTATTTACCATATACTTAGTTTTTGAGTCATTCACACTTAAACCAACTTCCCTTGAAAACAAAAGCAGATCAGAACAACACAAGCTGAGTGCCCTTTGGTTTCTGCACAGCAAAACCAGATCATTTGCTAATGCAAAAATTTGACAAGTTCTGTTAAAAATTGTCCCTCTGGGTTGCATATTAGATTTTCGGATTACATATTCCAAACACAAGTTGAACAGACCAGTTGACAGTGGATCTCCCTGTCTCAACCCTTTTTTTACATCGAATTCTTCTGATAATGTGTTTTGAATTCTTATTTTTGTTGAAGTATTGGAGAGAGTCAATCGAATCAATCCTATTAACTTGGGGTGAATACTCAACTCCTTTAAATTCAAAAACAACTTAGCTCTGTCAATACTATCATAAGCTTGTCTAAAATCGATAAAAAGTTGATGAATATCAATGTTAAATTCATAACATTTCTCTATAGTTTTTAAAGAGAAAATATGGTCAACCGTAGATCGGCCTTTCCTGAAGCCACACTGGTAATCTCCCACCAGTTTTTCCATGTCTTCTTCCAACCGAATACTAATCAATTTTGCAAAGATTTTATATGCAACATTTAAAAGAGAAATTCCACGATAATTATTACAATTAGTCACATCCCCCTTTTTATGAATTGGGCAAATGATTGCCATTTGCCAACTCTTCGGCATTACTTCATTATGCCATACTTCTTTAACCATATAATACATTTCTTCCATGAAAACATCACCTCCATATTTAAATAGTTCTGAGGCAAGGTTGTCCTCTCCCGGACACTTAAAATTTTATTCTTTAGCTTCTTAATAACACCATAAACCTCTCCTCTTTCTGGACAATCCATTCCCTCGGATCGCTCAATTTCGTCCTGTAAACTCCCTTCAGAACCCAGCATTAAGCAATTCCTGAAAATATTCACGCCAACTTCCCAAAATCGCTGTCCTTCCACCAATGTACTCTCCATCCTTTGCTCTGCAAATACTTGTTCTAGGTTGAAATCCTTTTCTTACCTCCTTGATTCCCTTAAAAAAATCTCTAGTGGCATGTCTTTCATGTTGTTCCTCTATAACTCTTAGTCTATTTCCTTCCCATTCTTGTTTCTTTTTTCTGAGGAGTTTTTTTTGCTTCACTTCTTTTCTGTTTATAATAATCCACAGTATGTCTAGTCTTCCTCTGCAGCATCCTCTCTCTTGCTTTATTTCTTTCTTTAACAGCAGTTTCGCAATCCTCATCGAACCACTCCGTTCTTATATCTCTTTGCTTTTCTCCCAACGTCTCTTTCACTGTATCTCTAATCAGGTCTTGAATACTTCTCCATCTTCTACAGTTCCAGCTCTCAACCTGTCCCTACCAACTTCTATTCTCCCATTTAACGTACTTCGATAACTCTCCCTCAACACCTCATTGCCACTAAGACATTGTGTATTGTACTGAACCTGTTTCTTCTCGCTCTTCTCATTTCTGTAGTTTGCAAGTCTGTCTATATTTTACCCTAATCATAAAATGGTCAGAATCTACATATGCACCTCTACGTGATCTTACATCTAGCACATCAGATGCATGTCTCCGATCTATCAAAACATGATCTATCTGACTTTCAGTATATCCATCTGGAGATTTCCATGTTGCCTTTTGGATATTTTTATGTGGAAAAAATGTGCTACTAATTGTCGCAAAGTCCATGCGTTTAGTACCGTTGTCATTAGACGCATCATGTAAGCTCTCCCTGCCAATTACTGGTTTAAAACACTCCTCCTTTCCTATTTTTGCATTAAAATCTCCAACTGTCATCTTAACATCACCTTTCGGTGCTTTATTCCATGTCCTCTCCAGTTGTTCATAAAATTTCTCCTTTTCCTCCATATCAGAATTCTCTGTTGGTGCATAAGCACAAATTATTGTAACATTGAACATCTTGCCCTTAATTCTAATGGAGCAAATTCTTTCATTCACTGGGTCAAAGTTCAAAATGTTTTGCTTCACAATTTTATCAACTATAAATCCTGTGCCATATTCATGTCAATCTCCTCCACTATAAAACATTGTGGCCTCCTTGAAATCCACAATATTGCTGCCCTTCCATCTAATTTCCTGCAATGCTGCCACCGAAATCCTATATTTTTGCAGGACATCTCTCAGTTCTCTTAGTGCTCCTGCTTGATTTAGACTCAACACATTCCAACTCGCAATCCAAAAATCATTTTTCCCTTTTCCTTTCCGAGGTCGTTTCCAATGATCAGTCCGGTTTTTCTCTCTTAAAGGTTTCGTAACAAGAATTTTTTCTGGGGTGGAGTTGTTAGCCCAATCCCCAACCTGGAGGACCAGTCCCCTGATATAATCCCCAGGGGCAGGGTACCTGGCTATCCCCCCAGGCACTGGGGCCCCATTTTTCGCCTTCTAGGAAACACAGGGGGGTGATAGGGTTATTCTACAACCCACCCCTACACAGGGTAAAATGTTTATAAACTTCTATTAAATATTACCAAGTACACAAGATTTTATGACCACTAGAAAAATACTATGAAGGTAATATGTCTAAAAGAAAAAATATATATACAGTGAGGAGAATGCATTAAATTAGACACCAAGATGGTGTTTTGAAAGCTTCTGTTACATAATCATCATAATGCATAGCTCTACATTACATATACTACACATTTTAAAGACTATAATTAATTAAACAGACAAATCCTTCTTTATAAAAAAACTTCCTTATAGTTAACCATCTAGCTAGCTAGCACAAGCATTACATCACTTTTATCTAAAACAAAATTAAACACATGTTTTAACTTTATTTCACTTCAGTTTATAAGTAAGAGTGCATCTTTTTTCATTTCATTTCAGTGTGTTGTTTTGTTTTAGTTTTAATTGCCTGTAAATATTTAGGATTGGGATTAAATCATAGAATGTTCAATGTTGAAAAAGGAATTTAGAAGGAGATAATATTTGAAGAAATTTTGGTGCATCTAAGTTCAGAACAAAAGAGTATGCAATCAAAAAAGGTTCTCAAATTAAAACTTGTTAAAATAAATTTTTGAAAAGCTTGATGCTATTCAAAAGAGTTATTCATGCATATATTATTCCCAATACTGTTTTCAATAGTGATAAATAGTGTTTTTTATTAAATGACTTTATGCATGATTTTAAATATTTATGATTAAAAATAAGACTCTTACATATCAATAAAATCCTTAAAATTAGTTAACTAGTAAAATATATCACTCAGCAACTATTGTCCTAAAATAAAATATTTCATTATTTAAAGCAATAACATTTTTTAAAAAATGTGTTAAAGGCCAATGTAAACCAAGTAAAGCAGTTGGTATACCTTTTTAAAATTTAGCTGCCTTTTTTGTAACCAACAAATTACTAGCAGGTATTCCAATATTAATGTTTTCATTATTGAGAAATTAAAGTTATTTATTAAATTCTAACCCAATAAAATGCCTTTAAAATTAGTTAAAGAACACTTAAAAATGTGTAATTTAAAATTAAAATCATTCACGCCTAATTTTGGCCAAAAAAAGCCAATTTTGGCCAAAAAAAAAGCCAATTTTGGTCAAAAAAAGCCAGTTAAAACCAATAAAAGCCACCAGTGTGACTTTTATTAATTTTAGCCGTTTTTTTTGCAACCCTGCTTGGAAGTGCATATAGGGCATAATAAGTTGTATTACAGTTAGCAGGGCACATGTGCTCAGACATAGAGTGACTATGCTTTTTGAAAAATTGAATGAACGAATTCAATTAATCCTTGCTATATATTCCGAGAAATGCCAAGTGCATTTTCTATATGGTTGAGAGCTATTGCAGGTTAGAGATATAAAAGAAAAATCTGATACGGGCAGTTCATGACTTTCCCTAAATGTAATGAATTTGCTTCTTTCACAGTGAAAAAATGATGTACTATACTACCTCTTAATATTTTCAACACTACATTGTACATTTTGGCTCTCTCGGATGTCAACATGTAAAACACTGTGGACAGTACATGACTTTCCCTAAATGTAATGAATTTACTTCTTTCACAGTGAAAAAATGATGTACTATAAGATCCACCTCTTAATATTTTCAACACTACATTGTATATTTTGGCTCTCTCGGATGTCAACATGTAAAAATCTGATGTGGACAGTACATGACTTTCCCTAAATGTAATGAATTTACTTCTTTTACAGTGAAAAAATGATGTACTATAAGATCCACCTCTTAATATTTTCAACACTACATTGTACATTTTGACTCTCTCGGATTTTAACATGTAAAATTATTTCGAAGTACCCAATTAACTTATATTTCTAGTAACTCTAAATTGACAATTCTCAATACTAATAGCATCCGCAATAAGCAGTTTAGTCCATATACTAGCTGAATACCCATTGAAAATCAACGGTCTCACAATAAGCAACCCCTGAATAATGTAAATTTTTGAATAATTCGCGTTTCACATTTATTCGGCAAATCGAATATTTTGGAGTTCAGAACCCCCTAGGATTTGAAAGGGATAAGGATTTGAAAACTGCCATTTTATATGCCATATCACCAAAGCCTTCTAGTCTCACAACGAAGTGCATTGCAAATTCAAAATTGAAACGAAAGCGTGTTCAATCAAAAACGGGTGAAGTTTTGACATCTGAAGAAGTCATAATATTGAAAAATGAATCTAATAACCGAAATGCTAAAAAAGTAAAAACCAACAAGAAAAGTTCAAATGAAGTTGAAGTTAGATCGGAATGCATAGAAGAAATTTCCACAGTAGATATATCTGTGGGGGCATGGGTAAAAGTAGTGTATTTGGGGAAAAAGCGAAAACAAGAATTCATTAGCAAAGTTATGGCCATTGAAGGACATATATATGAGGTAAAATTCTTGGAGAAATCTAAGATCGGCGAGTTTTATGTTTCTCCCGAGGCTGAAGATACAGACTTTGTTGAAAAGAAACAAATAATACACACCTTAAATGAACCAACATTTAATAATCAGGGACATTATGTTTTTGGTAAACTTTAAACATTTATAACTAGTATTTTTTCACTCAAAGTGTGAGATGATAGGATTCTGTCAGGGAAAAAATGTTGCTAATAAACATTTGCAATGAAGCGAAATTCATTATTAAATTTCACATGTATTAACTTCAATTTCATATTAAAAAAAAAAGTTTAAAAATTTTTAATGGCTTACTACGTTATTTTTTTCATATATCATTATGTAATCTTTGGTAAGTGTATTTATTTTGCAGTTTTCATTGTTAAATTATTGTATACCCATTTTACCCCACACTATACCCATTTTCACCTGCATGGGGTAAAATGGGTATAGCAAACATACAGTTGTGAAGCCTTTCCTTGCAGACAAAATTTTATAGCCTGAAAATTGAAAATTGTGCATTTCCATTCCCATAAAATGCAATGTAAAGAAAAACCAAAAAAAAAGTTTGAATTGTTAAACATTTACTAGAAAATTTTAACTGAACATTGAAAAAACAATGAATTTTATACCCATTTTACCCCATCAGACCCTATTTTATCATTTCTCCTTTCGAACGTTTTTCTGTGTAGCACACCCATAAATGAACATTTTTTAAAAAATCTGTTTGGTTTGGGTTTTTTATCAGATGATTGGCCCATATACCAAATATCAAGTCTGTATCACATTTAGAAAGAAGCATGCCTCATTTATTCGGCAAATCGAACATATTAGTGTGCAGTACCCCTTAAAATAGCAAATATGGGAAATCTGAAATTTCATACTTTCTTCCTTTCAATTCTATCCGTAGACCAAATTTGAAGCCTCTATCCTATTGCGAAGCATATTTTTTCTATCACTTCACCTTTCGAACATTTTTTTGTGTAGCACCCCCTTAATGAACATTTTTGTCAAACTGTATTCATCTTTGGTTTTTTTATCAAATGGTTAGTCCATATACTAAATTTCAAGCCTCTATCACATTGTAAAGGAGGCGTTTTTCATTTTTCAGCAAATCAAATATTTTTGTGAGCTGCACACCTCTTACAATAGCAAATGTTGGAAAACTGAAATTGCACACTTCCATCCTTTTCAACTTTTTACCCGTACAACAAATTTGAAATCTCTATGTCATTGCGAAGTCTTCTTTTTCTATCATTTCACCTTTCGAATGTTTTTGTATGGAGTACCCACCCCCCTTAAATAGGGTCACCCGGGGTAAAATGGGTATAAAAATCAGCTTTTATATTTTTAATGTTCCATAGCAGAAACATTATGAAATATAATCATGATTTTGTTCAATATTCTTTACATTGTGTATCTTAGGTCTAAATTGAACATAATTTGTTTTTCCTTTTTGCTTTAATTTTTGGGTAAAGTGCTATACCTATTTTACCCTGGTGTATACCTATTTTACTCCGTGGTTCGGGGTAAAATGGGTATATGCTGGTTAAAGTTGAATTACACTATAATTAATGGAGAAAATGAGAAATTAAGTCAAGTTACACTGGAAAATCAATTTTTAATCAAAAGCAGTTATAATGTATTGTTAAATGCTGAACCAAAGTTTATGAACAAAACTGGCAATGACTGTTGCAGCTTGGTTGAGGTAGCTTTCTGACAATTTGTGATGCTTGCACATCAGATATGTCATCTTTCTCGGGGAAGACATAGAATAATCCGCCAGATGACTTTGTTGCAAACTTCACAGTGTATTTACTTTCATCAGGGGTTTCAATAACAAGACCTATAAATTCTTCAACAGACTTCTTTACCACAAATTTCACAACGACCCAGTCACCAATCACAGGATTCACTGCAGTGAGAACCACTGGTTTAACTTCTATTTCATTGATAGTTTCGATTATTTTTATTGTTTGTCCTTTTTTTGCCTTTTTTGTGTTCCTAGCCTGTTCTTCAATGTAAAGTCTTGCAGTCATCTGTTCTGTAGTTAAAACTTCTCCCACCTTTGCTTGCACTCTCTTACATTTCGTCTGCAAATTTTTCATAGCCTCGCCAGTGTTAGAAGATGGTTGTGGAGAAAGGGTATTTACGATTGCTTGTTTTAGCTGTTTCAAAGGAGATGTAGCAGGAGAATTAGTTGTCTCAGTTGAACTTTGTTGTGAAGCATCAGGATTCTGTTGTGGTTGGATAGGACTATGGGATGGGTTTGAATGAACAACAATCCTATATTGAACTGCTTCTCTGTTGAATAGAAAAATCCCAGTTCCTCGGAAACCTACCATTGCATTTTTCTGGGACACATTTTCAAATAGCTGTTTCACGAGAGAGGGAAAAACAGCCTTATCCACTTTCTTCAATCGACTCTCTCTGAACCATCTTTTAAGGATTCTTTTCCATTCCAGTTTCAGGGGCCCAAACACACCAACATCAAGTGGCTGAAAAGCATGGCTCGTATTTGGTGGAAGGCACAATATGATGATGTTGTTTTTCATAGCAATCTTTACAGTGTTGAATGTCAAATGACTTCCATGGTTATCAAAAATTAGAAGCAAAGGCTTCTCAATATGTGTCACAGAGATCATAAATTGTGTGAACCATGATTCAAAAACTATATCCTCCATCCATCATTTTGTGACTGCATACTATGCACCATGAGGACCATTTTTGGTCCAGCTATCATACAAATGGAGTCCCTTGTACACGATAAAAGGTGGCAAATAACATCCAGATGCTGAAACACAGAACAGGACACTATGGTTCATCTTTCCTGCACATGCAGAATTCATATATGCATTTCGTGATGCTTTTGGCACAAAAGCTTTTGCACTAACTGGGTCAGTCCCTAATCCTGCTTTGTCCAGGTTAAAAATTCGATGTGGCTGATCGTGAAGATTATTGTCTTTTAGAATTTTTCCATACATGGTATAGAATTCATGGACGACATTATCTGAGAGTTCTTCTGTTCTGGCTTTTGTTAGGAGCTCTGGCTTCCATCTCGATAGTTCAGAGGCCCATCTTTTCTCGAAGCCAAGAATCCAAGCCTCGCCTGGATCGGGGTTTGGTCGTTTTACACCTTTGATGAAGGTTTTAACCATTCCCATCAAATCTGCTCTATCCCAAGGAAATCCACTATAGGCCAAAAACTTCAGGCTTCGGACTATCATTTCTTTTTCTTTGACTGACAGTACAGTGGACCTTCCAGAACCCATCCACTGCGGAGTTCCAACAACCCATCTTCTAAGGGTTTCATAAGGAATATGTGATTCCTTTGAAATAGCCTAGATCGAGCTTCCATCCTCTACCTTCAACCTGGCTCTCTCAAGATCAGCATTAGTGTACTTCAGTTGGATCTTCCGTATGTATGTTCTGGGCATGGTTGGTGATGACTAAATGAAATTAAAAAGACTATACATTAGCTATTTATACGTATTAGGGCATATAGTATGTAGTAGACTAGGTTACCTTTAATAATAATAAAAGATAGGCTAATACCTATCTAATTTGCATAGGGTAGGCTATATAATAATAAGTAAAATAATAGGCCTAGTTAGTAGTATTAATAAATACAGAGTAGGCCTACTAATTTATACACTTATTAAGATAAGATAATGATTTATTATTCTTACAAATACAAGTATATACATGTACATGTAATGGGTTTAGGATAAATGCATAACATAACTCGCCCTAAACCTAAATTTGCTCTCGAAGGTCTTTCAACTTTGATCAATATTCATACATTCACATCTTGAACTCAAAAATATTGGCTATACCCATTTTACCCCATGTAACTAAAAATGCTTTAAATTTTTTGTAAGTAATAAAATTTACTTACTTTTTAAAGTTTTCTGTCAGGAAAACCTTTCTTCTATAAAATTCAAACAATATATTTCTAAAATTCTTCTTGTAAATTTTTATGGAAAGAAGTTTATCATTCACTAAAAACACAGTGTTCTATCTTCTGAAAAACAAAATGGCTGCTAAGCCTAGTAAATGTGTTGCCAGATTTTTTTTACCAAGTTAAAATGTTGCTAGATATGTGAGCATTTTAATCATAATTTTTCCTTTTAAAAAAATGTTGTCTAGTAAAATGAAAAAAAAAAAAAAAAAAAAGTAAATATACCTATTTTACCCCAGGTCACCCTATACATTTTTGAAAAACTATATTCTTGTGTTTTCTATCAGATGATTCACCCATATACCAAATATTAAGCCTCTATCACGTTTCAAAAAGGAGCATTTCTACTTTATTCAGAAAATCGAACATTTTGGTGTGCGGCACCCTGTAACATAGAAAATATTGGTAAACTGAAATTGTACACTTTCTTCCTTCCAAGCTGTCTACCCTTACACCAAATTTGATATCTCTATATCATCCCAAAGCATGTTTTTTTTATCAATTCACCTTTCGAATGTTTTCCTCTGGAGCACCCTCTTAAACGAACAGTTTTGAAAAACTATTCGTCTTGGGTGTTTTTGTCAAATGATTAGTCCATATACCAAATTTCAAGCCGCTATCAAATTTTAAAGGAGCCTTTTCTCATTTATTCGGTAAATCGAACATTTTGGTGTGCAGCACCCCCTTAAGTAGAAAATACTGGAAATCTGAAATTGCACATTTAATTTCTTTCGAACGATTTACCCATACGCCAAATTTGAAGTCGCTATCCTATTGCAAAGCATGTTTTCCTATCATTTCACATTTCGAACATTTTGGTGTGCAGCACCCCCTCTAGAGAACGTTTCGGAAAAATTCAGTTTTTTGGGGGGCTTTATCGAACGACCAAGCCGTGTACTAAATTTCAAGTTTCTATCTATTCGGGAAGTGTCTAAAAAACTCATGACAGATGGACAGACGGACACTTGGTAATTAGTACAGTGACCGCCGCTTATAAGAAACACGTTCGTTTCGCTCGTTTTGTTTCTTATAAGCAGTTGTTTCTTAAATCCGGAAATTTTTTAAATATCGTTCTTCCATTGTAAATACTAACTATTGAACACAGTTTTACAGAATTTAAAAGATAAATGTATACAAGTAAAATATTAGTATGTACATAATACATTTGTAAATTAAGTTTTGCATTCAAAAATATTTCTTATTTTACAAATTAAGCCTTACAACTTAAAATATTATCTATATGCATATAGTATGCAGTTAAATAAGAATAAAAAGTAAAACTCATAGGTCGTTCATTTATGTATAAGAGCATAGTACATTTTCATACATACCGTAATCTATTACTGAGGAATAGCAAAAAACTTCCTCAGTAATAGATTTCTAAATCATAAAATAGTCCATAAACTTTTTCTGATGCTCCTCTGTGTTCAAGAGTTTTTCTAATTATAGTTAGGGCTTCTCGCGATTGTTTAGCTGTAGGAAAATTTTCTTCTTCATTGCAAACATTCTGAATTTCCACACTATGTCATCATCGTTTCAGATGTTTGTAAATTTTCGTTGATGTGAATCCATTCTTCGAAAGGTGCTTCTAATTCTTCTTCATCTTCTGCTGGTATGTCAACATTATTTTTCAAAAATCCTGCTTTACGGAAGCAATTAAAAATGCATATGTCAGAAACTTTTTTTCCATGCTCCTGCGATCATATGGATAGCATCAAGCAAGGTTATTTTCTTGCTTATTGACTACACGGAGGTAGAGAATCATACTTTTTTTAGTAAACTTTGCTTTTCAAGCAAAGTAAGGGTTTGCGACATGCTCCACTAGCAAAACATAAAATGACTGACTAAAGCTGTACGAATCTTATTTGAGTGCATAAGCAAAGATGCCTTTCCTTATCGGTACGTTTCCTTAACTGCCAAAAGATAAAAGCTCGTTTCTTACTGGTTTGGGGTTGTTCCCCCCCAAGCCTGTCTACGGAGAAATTCTCTGTCATCCTTTGTTTCATAGCAAACTACCACCCCCTCCCCGTACGCCCAGAGACAAGAGATAACAACTCGTCCTTCAGTTAACCGTAAACAAATCGATTTTTTTTCTTTTACACCAGCATCGCAAGGAAATCAACAAATTTTCTATTGAAAACTGTTTCTTATAAGCGGAATCGTGTTTCTTATAAGCGACACAATTTTAATGTTAAAACGAAGTTTGTATTTGTTTCTGTCGTTTTGAGTCTTATAAACGGCTGTTTCTTATAACCACTGAATCTTATAACCGGCGGTCACTGTATATATAGATAAAAATGCTTAATGATTAATTTATCAATTTTGCATTATTTTTCTTATTAAATTTGATTATTTTTTATAAGTTTAGAGTGAAATATTGCCAAGTTGGCATATTATGCTAAATTAGTCGCCAAATTTTTCACCAGATATTACAGACAGTGACCTTTTCTTATATATAAATAACTATTGGCAAATTGTTGGGCATCATTACATTACATTATGCTCCGAGGAGCTAAAACTCAGAGGATATGCCACTTTGCCTTGCCTCTCACACTTTTGGAGAAAAAGATTGAATGAAAGAACTTCTTTCAGGTGTTTCTGAAACATGTGTATAGTACAAACAAGTCCTGCTTGACGATGCTCCGCTTGTTGTATTGTTGCCCTGGCAACAATAGATGCAAATTTGATTAAAGAAAGTTAGCATAAAAAGGATGGGCTGGGTGAGGTGAATCAACCTGATTTTGGTTTTGGCACGTCCTCCTCCATCTCTCTTATGAGTTGCCACACCATTCTGTATGCCTGTGCATGCTCAGTGACTCTTTGGATTCCCAGGTATTCTTCCAAAGATATATTTTTGTTTTTTTATTGAGTGCTTTTAAATGTTTGTCACGGTTTTTAGTGTATTTTATGCATTTTGTAATTGCATGTTCAACAGATTCCACTGTACCACAATCGCTGCAGTTTAGGGAGTCTGCGAGTCGCTCAATCCTATTTTGTGTTTATTTTGATTTACCATAAGGGAAAGTGTTCTTGCTTGTGCTATTCCGGTTTCGCTGTTTCTTGAGTCAGCCCATTCATAGTTCATGGGGGTCTTGATATCTATGTGTCTATAGAGATTATAATATTTTGAGTTTATCCAGGTTTCTTCTATTTTCTTGGCTGTTTCCTTTTTTACTAATTTCTTAGCGTCTCTCCAAAATATAAAATTTAGTATAGGTTTTGAGGGGTCATCGTATCCCTTCTTTGCTGCCATATCTGCCTTCTTATTGTATAGGATCTGGCTATGCCCTGGTAACCAGATTAAATTTATTTCCATACGCTTTGCTTTTCTGTTTATTGCTGCTGTGACAGTTTTTGTCATATTATCTGACTTTTCATTGCAGTTTTTGATTGTGCAGAGCTCCCTTTTGCTGTCTGAGAGTAAGTATATGGTTATTTTTTCCCTCTTCGCAAATACAATTTGTTGGACAATAGATGGCTGCCATTTCAGCTGTGAAAATAGAATTGATTGGTTGCAGATGGATAGATCTTGTTTTTTCTTTTATGAATATTCCCAGTCCGGTGTTTGTTTCATCCTTTGATCCGTCCGTGCCTATCAGGTAGCTTTCTGGTTCTAGGTTTTTTCCCATTCCTCAAATAAGATGGGGATGCAATTTTTCTGGTTTTCATTTTTTTGGAAATCATGTTTTCCAGTTTCTACTGTTATGTTGTTTTCCTAGAGAGGAAAATTTAACTTTTCTATTATTAAGTTATTCTCTGTTTGGAGAAATTTCTCGAGAATCTTGCTTTCTTCTAGGCTTTGTTTGAATGTAATGCTGTATTTGGGATTTTTGAGATATTTACATTTTATGCGGTTTTCTTTTTTCTGTTTAAATTCTTGTTTTATATAGAGTAGTTTTATTTTTTCTCCTTGTCTTATTTCGAATTTTGGGATGTTGCTTTCCACTCCCAGTACACCGATAGGTGTAATTTTGTTTACTCCCAGTGCAAATCTGATGCAGGCGTTTTACAGGGTTGTGATTTTTCTGACATTTTCTTTTGTAAGGTAATTTAGTACCGGGCTTTCATAGTCGATGGTGGGCAGAATTCTTTGTTTTATTATTTGTATTAGCTGTTTCGTTCTCATACCTCTGCTTCTATGGGATAATATTTTTAGTGCTTTCAGCACTATTGTTAATTTTCCTTCAATTTTCTTTTGATGGCTGCTCCATTTTCTGTTTTCTTGAAATATTATTCCTAAAATGCAATCTTCTTTAACCCATTAGATTCTTATTTTGTTAATTTCAATTTTGGGGTATGATTTTTCTCTTT
This sequence comes from Amaurobius ferox, assembly GCA_951213105.1. Taxonomy (NCBI): domain Eukaryota; kingdom Metazoa; phylum Arthropoda; class Arachnida; order Araneae; family Amaurobiidae; genus Amaurobius; species Amaurobius ferox. Next base: position 64,907,926 of record OX578146.1, read on the forward strand.
TGTTGGTGAAGTTTATTAGGCTACATTTCTCCCAGGCTATGCTTAGTTTCCATTCATCCGTCCATTCTAGTATTTTGTTGCAACTTCTTTCGATCTGTTCACCTGTTTCTATCTCGTTTTTCCCTTTACTCAAAATGATTATGTCATCTGCAAAAATAAATATGTTGCTGTTGGGGTCCAGATTTTTTGTTATATCTGCTAGGAAGCAATTGAACAATAATGCGGAGAGGTTTGATCCCTGTGGAAGTCCTCAATTTATCTCTCTGCTGTCTAATTCTTCTCCTCTCCATCGTACTGAGATTTCCCTGTTAGTCAGGAAAGCTTTAATCCATTTTGTTATTTTGGGATTGAGTTCCATTTTGTGTAATTTGTTGATTAAACCTTGTATCCATATGTTATTATATGCTGCTTTAATGTCGAGAATGGCTGCCATTGTGACTTTCTTTTCTTTTATGGCGGTTTCTATTTCGGTTTGGATTTTCAGTAAGCATTCTACTGCTTCTTTCTCTTTCCTGAAGCTGTACATATTTTCTCCAAATTTCTTGTGGGATTCTGCCCACCAGTTTATTCTTCTGTATATCATCCTTTCCATTAGTTTGCTCATTTGAGAGGATAAGCTTATTGGTCTGTAAGAGCTGATCTGTTGTGTATTTTTCCTTGGTTTTATTATTGGGATGATTTTCCCTTTCTTTCATATTTTTGGTACCACTCCATTTTCCAAACTAGAGTTTACTAGAGCCGTGATTTTATCCAATGCATTCTCATCGCAGGTCTTTAAACTTTTTACTTCTATTCCATCCGGTCTGACTGCTGAGTTCTTCATATTTTTTAGGGCATTTTTGGTTTCCCTAGTTCTAAAACTTTCACTGATTGGGGTGTATTTCTTTGGGGTCTCATTTTTTCCATTTTTGATATTTATGTTTTCTCGCTTTGCATAGTAATCTGCTAACATTTCTGCCTGTTCTCTTGCATCGATAACTTCTTTACCATTCTCACTTTTGAGGATATTTTGATTTTCCGTTTTCCTCGGTGTTACATAGTTTTTTTATTGATTTCATGGTCTTGAAAATTTCCTTTGGCTTTTGCAATTGTCTAGTTTCTTTTCCCAGTATTTATTTTCTTTTAGAACTTAGGATTATTTTTTTCATGATTGCTAGTTTTTCCTTGTATTTGATCCAGTCATCTTCTGTTTGTGTTCTTGCCTTTTTGTAGGCTCAGTTTTTGTGCTTTCTTGCTTTTGAACAATCTATATTCCACCATGTAGTTTTTCGTTCTGTTGATAGGGCAGGTGATCGTTGCTATTTTTTTCGCACTATCAAAAGCTTCCCAAATTTTTCCATTTATTTCTTCTAGTGGTCCTTTTGTATCTTATTTCTTTCATTTTTTCATTTAAATTTTTCTCAAAATTGTCCCAGTTTTTAAAGGTTTTTGTGCTTCTCGTTTGTGTTTCCACTTTATTTTGCCAATGATTTATGATTGGGAAATGGTCACTCATTCCATTTTCTTCAACTTTCCATTTTGTGTGAGTCCTCCCCAAGTTTAGTGTCATCAGGGTGAGGTCTAAGATTGATTTGCTTTTATTTTTGGAGTGGCAGCTTGGAGAGTCGTCATTTAGTATTATCAGGTTTTTGTTGTCTACCCAGGTCTTAAATTTTCTGTAGTTCAGGGTTGTTTTATTTTCCTGATTTCGACTTTTCTTGACGTTCATATCTCCTGTTATGATGTTTAAGGTTCCCATTGTGTTTTCTATTCTTTTGATTTTTTCTTCGGTCAGAATACTTGGCGGTCTGTAGCAGTTTGATTGAGATATTACTGTTTTTTGTGCTTTATGCCCACTCTTTGGATTTTGACTTTTGAGTCAGAGTCCGGAATAGTCACCTTTGTCGCTGATATGGCTTCTTTGATATTAAAATTCTGCTCCTCTGCTTTGAAAAGGTTTATATAAATTTCATATCCCTTTAATTTTATTGACTGATCAAGTTTCAGCCACGTTTCTTGGAAAGTTACGATATCTGGATTTAGTATGTCGATAAGTATTTGTAGGAAGATTAAATTAGAGTTAATGCTTCTGCAATTCCACTGTAGTATTATCATTTCGCTTCGAGTCCCTGCTCTGAAAACGAAAGGTCTTTCTTTTGTTTGGATCGGCTGTTAGTTTTTACTCTTTCTGCCGGTCCTCCACTGCTGACTTTGTTCCACTGTCTTTTTTTGATTCTTTATTGTAGCCTTTATGTCTTCGTACTATTTCTTGAGAGCCTCTAAAGTGATTTTAAACATTTCATTTTCTTTTTTGACTCCTTCAATTTTTGCCCTTAGTTCAGAGTTTTCTTGTTTTAGCGATATTATATCCTCTTGTATTTTTCCTCTGTTTTCAATTTCTCTGTTTTCTGGATATTTTCTAACAATTTCCGGTTTAAATTTTTCAGGGTTTCTATAGTTTGTTTTAGTTTCTCTGTCTTTTCTTCTTCCTTTGTCTCTTCTAAATTTTCAGCTTGTGCTGCATTTTTGCATGCTGTTGTTTAAGTTCCTTTTTGTTCAACTTTACTTCTTGCCTCTCTATATGATATATTTTCTTTTTTACAGTGTTTTGTATTTACGTCTCTTTTTGTATAACTTTGCAATTTTTGCATGTTGCTAAATGCTCTTCCCCGCACCTAAAGCACTTTGGTATTTCAATTAGGCAGTTCTGGACTTTGTGTTCCTCTCCGCATACGCTACATGTTATTTTCCCTTTGCATTTGTGTCTATAGTGATTGTATTTTAGGCACTTTTGGCAAATCTTTGGGCTCTCTATGTATATTGATGTCTTGAATCTTAGAAATCCCAACTTGACTTCTTCTCTATTTATTTTCCCTAGTTCTCTGAGAAGTATGATTGGGATTTTTTCCCCACTTCTTAGTTTTGTGAATCTAGTTATTTCACTCCACTGAATCCCCTGTTCCACCAGCTCTTCCGCTATATTTTCTAATTTTAACTTCTCGTCTATGTGTCTTATTATGTATTTAGAGCTTATAGAGTCCTCTATTAATCTGGCACTGACTTCTACTCCACAAAATTGTTTTTTTTCCAATAAGTTGTTTGCACTGACTCTGTTGTTTACTGTAATTGCCAAGTTTCCTTTTCTGGTAATGTCTACTCGGATTACAGCCTCTTCTTTTCCCACTGTACTGATTATTTCCTTTTTGAATTCCACTGGGTTTGAAGTTGGTATTTTTCCTCATTCATCAAAACAACTCGTGCCTGCGTGGCACCATTCTCAAACTTAAAGTCAAGTTTCTTTTCCCCCATAATATTTCTTTCACACCACAATTCCTCACTTCATTTGCCCTTCCTTTCGTTAGAACTTTCTTGGTTATCCGCTTTCTATTTTCCAAAACTATCACCTACTAACTCCATTCCTCATCACTCTTCAACTACGCACTTTTAACTGTCAACGAGCGCTTCACAATATGACCGGCTACCTCCACTGCTCTTGGGCATCAAAATACAAAACTCTTACCTAAGTATCTTCTCTCATGAATAGAACAAACCAGAGTTATTGATTTTCTAATGAAAAATTACATAAGAATTAGCGATGTCATGAAACCAAAAAAGAACCGATACCATTGTATTACTGAAGAACTGATATAATACAATACAGATCAAGTAGTTAGTTTAATGCATAGCAAATTTATAATTGCTGTATAAAACTTATTTCAACCATAATTTATAACTAGTCACCTTTGTAAATATTAAAAAATGAAAGAATTTGTTACAAATGTTAATAAACATTTTATACTCTTATGAAAATCAGAGTAAAAGAATAAATCGTAAAATATTAAATAATTTACATTAATCTGCATAGAGTGAAAAAATTGTCTAAAATACAAAATTGTGGATTGTAATCACGGATAAAAGAGAATTGAAATACCATAAATACAAATAAAAAAAACCATATATTAATCAAAACTTTTCTATATCATACTTCTAAGGAGACACATTTGAGCATTGCTAGTTATATCTGTGTTGACAAATTGTAGTAAGCATCATTTAATAATCTGCCCTTTTGGTAGAAGACATTTGTAGTGGGAAACATTACCGGCAACCTTTTTGAAAATTATCATCTGCCACTGTGGTTACACAATGGCTCAATAAAAAATTGTTGAGAAGGCAGAAAACGGAAAAGAAAGACTGTATACGTCAGCTGATGTATTAACCGATAGCTGACCAGGACCACCGACAGGCAAGGGCAAAAGGATACTTTGTATAAGACCTCGGGAGGCTTTAAGTCCTGGACTGCATAAACAGTTCGTAAAAAGGTCAATAATTTGTAAAAAATGCGACAGTAGGGGCACTTATACTACATAGGGGCCCAAAAATATTGTTGGTGGCACTGGTCGCGAGCCTGAGTATCCAATCTAATCCCAAAAAAAAGTTGTAATTAACTAAAGATACTGTTTCACACCGCGAGGTATGCTATACTGTATGAAAAATCAGTTATTATACACTGAAGTATTTTTTTTGAAGTATTTTTTTTTTGAAGTATTTTTTTTGAAGTATTTTTTTTTTTTTGGGGCGCGGTAGCCCATTGGTTAGCGCGCTGGAGTTGCACTCGGTAGGCCCGGGTTCGATTCCAGCCACTGCCAAAACTGCCGCCGTGTTCACGCGGAGTACGATCACGTTAAACATGTGGGTCCGAAAGTCCTTCCGAGAGGTTGGTGGTAGGGGAAGGAGGGTACGGTCCCTGTGGATGCTTCCCCCACTGGGTTCCGGTCTAAATTGGGTGGCACTTCCCGACCGTCCAAACAGTTACCTTACACCTTTCTGGTAGGTCGGACGGTTTGGGTTTCAACAACAACAACACTGAAGTATTTAAGTGTGTAAGGACATGGTTTGAAAAAAAAAAACACTGTTATGGCGTGGATATGAACTACAAATCATCTATCTGCGAACATGCCACTTTGCCAGCTGACGCTCTATCTCTTGAGCGATCCAGGGATCACACTTTTACCAAAACCATCTCTACTAGAGATGATTTTGCTCTTGCTAGTATCCAGAGGGAAGGGGGTAACTCCTCCCCTTCAAGTGTGCCTTATGATATCATAAAAATTGAATCCTGGCTATTTTTCTCAACAATGATTGAAACGAAAAGTTTCGTAATCATTGAGCTATAAAAAAAAAACCCATTTGTGCATGATTATGTCAAATTTTGTCCAATGCTGCCATGTTAAGAAAATATAAAATTTATAAATTTTTGCTCGATTTAAAAAAAAAAAATGTAGTTCTGGATTTCTCTAACAAAGCTGAATATAAAGTTTCGTAAAAATTCATTGATATTTGTGTCAGCTATCGTATACAGAAGAAATAAGTCACCAACATATACAGACATCACATTAAAAATAGTCAAAACATGTTCAGGAAGGCTGTATTATATATATATATACACTACCCAACACAGAAAATGCAACACCACGAAAGAGCTAATAGAATGGGATGATAAAGGGCACACAGACAAAGATGGCATATATAAATAAGTGATGTTAATTCCAGAAGGATAATGCAATACAGTATGGCACAGACAGGGTGATCAGTAGGCAGTAGGACCACTTCTTGCAATGATTCAAGCAGCAACTCTTCGAGCAACAGATGCAATGAGCATGTGGATAGTTTCTTGAGGGATGAATGATCAAATGCCTCCAACCATCCTCTTCAGATCATCCTCTGTTTGAAGCGTAAACAGGACAGTCAAATGACGGCCAATCATGTCCCATATATGCTCAATGGCTGAGAGATCTGGAGACAGCTGAGGCCAAGGAAGAACCTGGATACTGTGCAAAGCTTGTCTGCTAATTGTTACTTTGCGTAGTCTCTCGTTATCTTGCTGGAAAACAACATTTTACAACCGATAAGATAGGACAGTGCAACCGGCCACAGCACTTCATCCACATATTGTAGTGCCATCATTATGCCTCTTATACGAACCAGAGGTGACCGACTAACGAAGCCGATGGCACCCCAAATCATAATGCCACATTGTTGAGCAGTTTGGTATTAAACAGTCACAGCAGGATTGGATTTGTTTTCACGTCGCCTGTAGACTCTCACACGGTGACTGTCATCTGACAAATAGAACCAAGACTCATCGCTGAACACTACCCTGTCCCATTCAGTCGTCCAAGAGGCTTGGGCCTGACACCATTGCAATCTCACAAGTCAGTGTCTTGTCTTAAATGATAGTCTTCGTAAAGGACGGTTTGAGCAAGCAGCTTTCGGCCAATCGTCGAGCAACTGTTCTCCCTGATATTGGAACATCCTGCAAATTCTGCACAATGTCGACAGTCGTCATTTGTAGAGCCGCGACCGCATGCCTTTGAATGCATTGATCAACGTGTGTTGATGTACATCTGAATTGATCTGTATTACTCCTACAATTTATATGCTCTTTTTCAATCCATCTTCTCCAAATCCTTTGCCCAGTGGACGTATCTACGTGTGTTTCAACGGTGATGCGCTGGTACTACCACCCAGCTGTACTTAGGTCTAAAATGAATCCCCTTGCACGATCGTCCAAATGCTGAAACGGACTTCGGCATTACCTGTCAGTCATCTCTTCAGCAACATGCATCCTCTGAAATGAAAAACAGCATGGAAACAGGTTTCTATAGGTGGCAGATAGTAACAACTGTTAGCTTATCTGCCGTTTCTATTCCTTTTATCCCACATTCTAATTACATGACTGATTTGCATTTCAGATCATTTGCATACATCGGCCAACTGCATTTGTCTTGCAATTTGCATAATTATACAGTTAAAGCTTCATGGTGTTGCATTTTCTATGTCGAATAGTGTTTATATGTCTGACCGAAAATATGTACAACAGCACTTCAGTAGGCCAGCAGGAACAGTAGGTCATGATCCCAGTCTTACTGTTTTCTGGATATGAATATAAGTATCGATCTGTTGAATCTCTCTACCATGCCGTCCGATTGAGGATGAAGAGGAGTAGTTTGAGTTTTGCCCATTCTGAGTAGTATGCACAGTCCCTTGAATATGTCAGAGCTAAAGTTTGTTCCCCGATCAGAATGGATAAGAGAGGGAACCCCGTAACTACATATCCAGTTCCGAGTTAAAATTTCACTGATGGTTGTAGACTCTTGATCAGGAATTGCGTGAGCTTCTGGCTACTTTGTAAAGTAGTCCATTACTGCTAGGATATATTTGTTATTGTCTACAGTTCATTGTAGAGGCCCCAAATCGTCGAGTGCAATTCTCTCAGACATTGTAACACTCAGACATTGTAACTCTGATATTGTAACACTAAAGAGGCCCATGTGTTTTTTCTTCGGTCCCTTCTGAGTGTCACATTCTCTTCATTCTTTGCATCAGCACTCAACATCGGATCTCGCATTGCATCAGAAGAAGCATTCATGCACGCATCTTGCTGAGCCTAAAATGGCCTCCAGTGGGGCTGTCATGTATCTTTTTTAGTACTCAGGACTCTATGGAACGAGGGAGCAGCAACTGCCATCTTATGCGCTTTCCGTCATCACTGTTCCATTTAAATCCAGAAAATCTCACAGTGCCTAGTACCATTTTGTTTCAGGTAAGAAACAGGAAATTTCTTGCAAGTTGGCTTCTCATTAGCTCATTTTTGCAGATCACGTCATGTGACGGCTAAAAGGTTCACGGTTCTGGTCGGTGTATAGGCGAGTGATGAAATATCAAATGCCTGGCCATTGGGAAATTTTTTTTTTTTTTTGCAGATCAGGAATGACTTCATATCTCTGTCCTCTCTTTGGGCTCGCGAAAGTTCTTCATCACTCCAGGGATTTGGTGGTGAATTCGAATTATGATCGATAGTAACTTGATGGATAGTTGCTAAAATCTGGCTTATACATTTTATTTCAGCATGAGAGCAATGTTCTGTGTAAAGGATAGGGTCTCCTCGAGAGCGCATCAGCGTTTCCATGAGACGATCCCTTTCGATGTCAAATCTCCATGTCGTATTCTTGAAGTCGCTGGATCCATATCTTACGACCTGACCTTCAGGGTTCTTAAAATTTTCTCTCGATTGAGCTGGACAGTCTGGGTTTTCGGGGTTCTTAAAATTGAGGAGCCAGCTCAAAACAGAGTGATCTGTCCACAACAGGAGTTTCCTTCCATAGAGGTAATGATGGAAATGATCTAAGGATTTAACAATTGCCAACAGTTCTTTCCTTGTTACGCAGTAATTTTTCTCGGGTTCCGACAAGCACTTGCTAAAGTATGCGATGACATGTTCTTGTCCTATGTCCTGGAAGAGAGCTGTCCCTATTCTTTCTTTACTAGCATCGGTATCAAGTATAAAGTTCTCTGTTGGTTGGGGGTATAACAGAGCACAGAAACTGAAACTAGCATTTCCTTAAGCCGATTGAATTCGTCTTCACAATCCATTGTCCATTCAAATTTTGTGTCTCCTGCTAACTGATGCAAGGGTCTGGCAATGTGTGAGAAGTGCTTTACAAAACGATGATAATAAGTACATAGACAGAGGAAACTTTTTAGTTAGTGAACATCTTGCGGTCTGCACCATTCTTTCACAGCATTGATTTTGTCAGGATTGGTCCTTACACCCTTTTCAGAAATGATATGTCTCAAATATGCATCTTCTTTCTGGAATAGTTTGCATTTTGAAGGATTTAGTTTTAAATTAGCACTCTTCAATTTTTCAAATACCTGCCTAAGGTTTTGTAGTCGTCAAATGACCATCCAACAATATTTATGTCATCCAGCTAGACAAGTTAGGATTCACAAGAGAGTCCTTTCAGCAAGGTCTCCATCAGATGTTCAAAAGTTGCAGGTGCATTAAAAAGTCCAAAGGGCATGACTTTAAACTGCCAGAAGCAGTGTCCTGTGGTAAAAGCTGTCTTTTCTGTATCATCAGGCTGGATCTCCACTTACTTTCAGAGAGGATATCTAAAATGCTGTCAATTCTTGGCAGTGGATAGCTGTCTTTCTCTGTCACAGAGTCTTCTGTAATTAACACAGAAACTCGTAGAACCATCTTTTTTCTTCATTAAGACGATTGGCAAGGCCGAAGGACTTGATGGTAGTTCGATCACATCGCTTTCCTGCATGTCTTTTAAAAGCTTATTTACTTTTTCTTTGTGAAAGGAACGGAAGCTGGTTGCCGGTGTCGATTCTATGTTTAGTTACTCCGGTGCATACCATGTCTTTCGAAGCAGTCGATAAGATTGCACTATATTCCTTAATGAGACTTTTACATGCCTCGTGTTCTGCACAAGTACAATTTAATCCACCAATATTGATTAAGATGGTGTTTAGATGTTCAGGACTGCTGTCTCCATCTTTTGGACATTCACGCATTACTGCAGAGCATGAAGCCAACTGCTCCCCTTTATGAATTATTTTGGGCTTGTCTCTTATGTTAGCTATTCGGATAGGTACGTTGTCTCTTAAAACATCCACGAGAGCTGCTGCCACAAGACTTCTTTTGTTTATAGTTGAGCTGGAAAATCTGTTACTGCCATTCCACGTATACTTGGCCTTCCCGGATTCCTCTCACCAGATACTTGCTTCGTGTGGGCAGCAAAACATCTTCGGTAGTAACTATGTTGCACTCTAGGATATCTCCCGTTTCTGTTCCAAATAAAGGAGTCTCTTCTGTGGCTGTCCATAATTCTTTGCTTTTGAAGTCTAGTTCAAATCCGTGTTTTCTTAAAAAGTCTAGTCTGAGAATGCATAGGTCATGAATATCTGCAACATAAGCAACATGATGATAAAGGCTCGCCCCAACAGAAGTCCCATTTTTCCATGCACATTCACTGTTTCTCCAGTAACTGTGCAAAGAGATAGAGGGTACCTTATAACAAAGTTGACCAATAATTCACCGAGCTACTTCACTTTTAATGATGGTCAGTCACATTCACACCCATGTCCGGAAACATTTTACATTCGATGTTGTTTATATGACCCATAACGTAAAGTCCATTATCTCCTCCATGTAATGATGAAATTTGGAAGGTCTTAGATTGTGCAATTTCTTCATATGGCAACCTCTGCCCCTCAAGATGGCCACTGATTAGTTTTACTGTGGCATTTCCGAATGGAATGCTCTATTATTCTCTTGCTCAGATAATGGTCACTTTCTTCTTGTATGGCCTCTTTCTCCACAGGTCCAGCACACTAGTTCTTTCGTAAATGTTCTGTAGAAATTTTATTATGATATTGTTATTATTCTAAAAAACATTCTAAATACCTAAAACATTCTAAATGCTACAGGAGTATCCCTGAAATTTTTTTTATAAAACCTAAAAATTATCTGAAATTCTAAAATAAACTAAGTGTGCCATAAGACCAGTCTCTCCCTAAATGCATAAAAATATGCTAACCTGTAAAATATTAAAATGGCACTTAACTCATTAAAGAAAAGAGAGAGAACACAAAGTTTAAGTTTTCAAAATCTAACGTTTATTAAAATTTACCTTTAAAGAACCATTAAAATTTACATCTCATTAACTAAACAAATTAAATTAAACATCATAAATAAATAAGTAAATCGAATTTATAAAGTGGCCGGTCGTATAGTGGTAGTAAACACATTAGAATACTAAAAGTTAAAGGAAACAGCTTTTAATGTTTAAATTAAGTAATGGTAAAATTATAGAATTATTTACCAAACAAGAATTTAGAATAAAAAAAGAACATCAGTTAGCCAAAAAGGAAATTTAGAATATAGGCATCGCAACTAAAAGTCAAAAACCTAAAGAAAATTTATATAACAATAAACCAGGATTCGGAACTTAAAATATATAAGGGGGTCTTATTTCATACCAACTCAATTAAACTTTAAATACTGCAAAAGAATAGAATTAAAAAAAATATCATCCATAAACTGGAAAACGCCGAACGGCCGAAATAAAGTCTCAAGGAGGAAATCGATGTCAATCATCATCAGCTCGGGTGCAGTCCTCTTTTGCTCCAGAAAAAGCTAATGGAGACGTATCTCCCATAAAGCATCGGTACATCAAGTGAATCCAGCTATTTAAGTGGAATATGGTGCTCCAACACCTCATGAAAAGAACACTCCCGAATCTTGATCAGCACAAAAATGGGCAGCTCCTTCGCATCATAAGAAACTTAGTCGAAAGTAGCAGAGCGCCAGTGGACATCGTTCGGAACAAAAGCACAGACGGCTCCATCATCAAAATCCAAGAAGTAAACATTTGGAAGTCCGGTCCTGTGACTCAGAAAAATTAAGCTACTCAGTTCACTATGAAGGAACAAATCCGACCTCCAGAATTAAACAAATATTCCAGTGGCGCCGACGATACTTTAGTGGACATCGACCACATCGCTCTCAACAAGTAGGAGATCAAAACATAATTACAGTTTTTTAGACATAATAAATTCAGAGGCTCTTGAGTGTTTAGACTAAACATCGTCTTCACCGCAGGAAAACAAAACTGAATAAAGTTAAAAGGCCGGGAAATAAAAACTTTCTTTCCACAGAACTTGTGCCAAACGGTACAGGACAACTTAACTGATCACATATTGAGTTCTAATCAAAAGAGAGAAGAATGAAAAAGAGTGTGAGGTCATTTATGTATGGCCAAACATCGCTGCCATCATCGTAAACAAAATTATCAATGAGCTATAAAATAATTAATGACAGATGATTTTAATATTACAGTCAACCAATCAAAAACTTAAAACTTAAAAACTTAACAAATTTTAAAGCAGAGAACAGAAATTTTAAAACAAACGAAAATTAAAAAGAAATGAAGTGAAACGATTTGGAATATACGAATTCAATAATTTAAATATGAATGATTCTGAAAAATTTAAAAAGCTGAAAATAGAATAAAACTGAAAAATCGTGATAAATCAACGAATTTTTAACCGAGAACAACAAATTTAGAATCAAATCAAAGGGAATAAAAATGGCAATAAATGGAATCACAAATTAGCCAATTAAAATAAATTTAAATTGCTGAAACCTAAAAAGAACGAACATTCGCCATCTTGAACACAATAACTATGGAATAGAACCTATTTGGAACAGAAGAATGTCAAAAACCTAAATAATTGGAAAATAGATAACTAAAAAGAGAATAACTATGCAAATAAGACCCCTGAACACGTTTAAATTAAAAACAAAATTCCTAAAATTATTAAATAGCCAAAAGTAACCCAACATAAATTAGCCAGGTAACAGCTTGAATTTATCGTTACATTGTCTCGCTAGTATGTGCTTTATTTCTTTCATAGTGTTCAGCATCTTATATTCTGAGGTGCTGTCAGTCACAGCCATGCCACGCCACGTACAATTAACTACGAAGCCCTCAAGATATTTGTTGAGATGCTTCAAACTTGCTGGCTAGGAATAGTGCAGCTCTCAGATCCTTGCAATCGGCCATAAGAATGGCGTGCTGGATTTCTGGATTCCGAATGGCAACTATAAAATATTACACTGCAAGGCCTTCATGAACATCTATAAGGCTTTCTACTGTAAAAATCTTTAAATATTTGACACCAGCTCCTGTAGACTCTCTCCAGATTTTTAACAACAAGATTTTAATTGGGCTCTGCTGGTTTCAGATTACTCTCCCCATAAAAGCCGTATCACATTCAAGAACTTTTCAGGCAATTTTTCGGACAACCAACTTTTTGATCAATTTTTACCCCGAGTTGGGAGAAAATGCGTGTGTGATAAGCGCAAAAAGTTGGGACAACCCTGAACAACTTTTTCTGGATTGAGCAGAAAAAGTCGTTCGTTTGGGACAATTTTTCAACAACCAGCCAATCAGTGGAGATTTCACGTGTAGAGAACAGGTTGGCGCAGCTGGTTTACGGCGTAAAATCTATGAGCAACATGGCCAAACAAGAACGTGGAAATTTCTGTATCTTTCATTATTTTCAGATGAATTTATACTATTTAAGATGGAATCATTTATATTTCTTTCCTGGAAGAAGAGTATTTAACAAGTTTGCTAACATGGTATGAAGAATTAAGCCAATTTTGATTTGCATATCGATGTAATATTTTATTTATTAAAAGTTTTAAAGATGAGCAATTGGAATACACTTAAACAGGTATGTTTTGTATATTTTTTGTTTATATTCTGTTGCGTGATCATAAACTGACTTATGACATGTTGATGCTATTTATATTCACAATATTGAACACTTCTGGTATTATGTTGAACGTACAGAGTTGCAACCCTTTGATGAGAAGAAAATGTGTACTGCAATATTTCAGCCGATCTGTTTATTATATCAGATATGCTATTTTATTGCTGAATCCGTTATAGAAATTGCCCTATATAGTAAAAGTTTGATTTGAAATTATATATTATTCCTAAATTTTTCTTCTGTTTGAGTAACATTTTGTTTGTATGTGATCTCTGAAATTGCAATGTTAAAACGCTTGCAATTTACTTGAAGTTATGCAAGCAATACTGTTTATTTATAATACTAATAACTAAAATATGAGCATTGTCTGTATATATGAGCACTGTCATTATGTAAGAAACATAATTTATGTATGGGTACAAAGGAGTTTAATAATCAAGAACAGTTGTTCATTAGCTTTAAACCTATGTATTCAACATTCAAAGTTTTAATGATTTTGAGGATAGCATTTAACATTTAAATTTTATTTCCTGGGCTAATTTTTTAGATACAAAATCTTTGAACTTTGAAAATTAACATAATTCGAATTTCATCAGAAGTATAAATTTACACTTTTTAAATTTTCATATCATAAATTTGAACATGGCAATACATAACACTGTACTGATTAAAATACTTTCAAGGTCTGAATATCGGTTGTTAAATTGTAAACAATGTTTGAAAAACATGTTCAAGACTCTAAAATGTAAATTTTAAGTTAAGCATTAAAAAAATTTTAAACACAATAAATGCATTTTATAGTAGTTAATTGCATAATGTAAACTATGAAGAATGATAATAATTGAAAGCAAACTAATCCATAACGTAATGGTTGATATAAATTTAGCAGCTCATTTAACTTCAAAGTATTTCATAAATATTGGATAATTGCTTATTTGTTTCCAATAGATGTAGTGTTTGCTGTATAGAATGTGTCAAGTACTTATCAATAAAAACCAATTTGTAGCTATTCAACGAGTAAGTCAAATTACAACTAGTATATATTATATGTTTATATAAATACCTTTACATATATATGGTTAAATACCTGCTATGAAATAATCCGAAACCCATAATTGGGTGAAAAATCAGGCCAAATTAAAATTTTATAGATTTCAATGCAAAATTGATCTATAATATCCATGTAATGTAAAGCAGACGAATTGCCAAGCTGTAAACACGCTGCCCTAACCGTAACCGCAATGTTGCAAATTACACAACTTTATATTTCTCGCCAAAAAAGTGATAAAAATACACTTTCACTTTTTCATTTAGCCCAACTTCTTTAATTGTCTGACAACCCTATCACCAACTTTTTTTGCCAGAAAATTGGTGGAAAAGTTGTCTGAACTAGTTGGTTGTTCCAAAAGTTCTTGAATGTGATATAGGCTTAACGGAGTTTCAGAGCCTTCGCCAAGGCTACGAACATATGTATATTCTTTGCTACGAAGTCCAGTCGTTTTTTGGTCAGGAGCATCAGCAAAATATCAGCTGCAGGACCTCGAAGGGAAGCAGCGAGCAGACTTTTGTCTCTTCGTTCCATTTCGCTTGCTTTTGCGATGATGTCAAAATGCTTTGTCCGTCATATGTAGGAGATTTTACTTTGCATAGTGACAGTATGTAGAAATCCGTATTGGCGACTGACGATTTTCGCTCTACAGCCTGCAATCAATCTTCTTTCGAGCTTCTTCACAGTTTCATTTACTTCACCGAATTTCTGATGAACATCCCCCCCGTATTGTTTGTTCTCATTTCTTCTTTCACCTCTTCTTTGATCTCTTATCCTGCTATCATTTCACATTGTATAGTTTTAATTTCTTCTTTGATTTCGGCTTGAAATGATTTAATTTCGTCTTTCATCTCTGATTTAATTTCTTCCTTCAATTCAGTATATCATTGCTTTCATTCTACTCGCTCGGTTTTAAAAAGGTATTTCATTTATGTTTTATGTATCAAGAGATCTCCATAACATTCTGAAACTAAATAAATAGCAGAAGAGTGGGACTGTTGTGTTTCAAAGTGATAGAATAAAACCTGCTGTGTTTAAAAGAGATAAAGGAAGACATAATAATTAGTTTAAAGAAAATTAGTTTATTAAATTGTAACTTCAAATTAATTCCAATAACAAATTACGAAAACTCTGCTCACAGGCAGGCAACTCAGGAAGAATTAACATTAGAATTTTAGACAGACATTAGAATTTTATCAACTTAGTTAGAATTAAGGAATTAGCATAAAAACTTTACTAAAAAAATCTATTTAAATTCCATCAGAAAATTATTAACAAAATATTAAATTTAAAAGAATTTTAGAATTTACCCAGGCTCTTATAAATTTATGAAGGTTTAGAAAATTGCTCTCAAAAAAAAGTTTTAGAATTTTAAATTTAAAGAATAAAATTTAAATCATACATTTATAATAGTGAGAATTCATATTCAGAAATTAAGAGTTTAACTTATTAAACATATTCACCCATCCGGGTCATCTTAAGATTACAGGTTGGAGAGGAAAAGTTTCATATTTGGAGTTTCACTGGGATGACAGGAATTTTCTAAACTGGTTTGCTTGGGATCAGGAGAAAATTCATCAGCAGAGGCCTAACAACTACTTCTGGAACGCTAGGATCTTCTTAAATCAGCCGTCATCGTCAGACGCTACTTTCACGTAACTCTCATAATAAATCTTAAAACTCATTTCTCCAGATGTCACATCGGAATTTAGGCGGTAAAAAAAAAAAAAACTTTCGTTTAAAAGGATACAAGTGATAAAAAAAATATCGCGAGGAACTTAAAGTTCCATAGAAAATCTCGCGTGGAACATAAGTTCCATTCCAAAATCAACGACGCGCTTCTCGCGCTAACTTAAACGTGGGATTTCAACAAAAAACTGTAAACTGAAAAATTCCGCGCGCTTATTTATACGCGCGGAAAAAGGGAAAAGTTTAGACAAACGGCAGCAATTAAAATCCGCTTACCGAAATTAGAATTGCCAAAATTAAAACTCAAAAATCCGAGAGCAGACGATCCATAAAAACGCGAACCAATTAAAATAATTCACGAATTCCAAAGAGGGGAGAGAAGTACTTAGACGGTGCGTCAATCGCGGTAAAAAGCCCGCGTTGCAAAACCAGGATTCCGAAAATGGCCGCAACTGAAATTTTTGAAACGCACTGAACATGGAAATAACTTGAAACTATAGAACAAACTGAATTTCTAACCAAACTGGGAAAATGAGACATCAAATTAAAGGGAATTTTAAAGGGAATCAAATAAATAAATAATTTTTATAAATTTACAAATCAAAAGTAATAATATTAATTTAGGGAATGGAACATTTTTAATTAAGAATATTATAAAGAAAATTAATTTAGAAGATTAAAAATATTCTAATTAACGAATAAATGGAAAAGCCAAAAAATATTATTTAAATATTACCAAATTGAGAATATTGAGCCAGGGAAAGAAATAAAAGTAAATTTCAAACCCCCCAAATTACATAAATTCTAAAGCAACCTAACAGGACTATAGAACTTAAACGTTTGAACTCAGCGCCGAATGATCGTCTACTTTAGTTTCCCTTTAATGCAGGTGCACACATCTGATAAATCCGACATCCCTGGCTTTCAGTGTCTACCTTTTAGGCTAGTGAGATATTTCTGTATTTTATCGTCTTTCTGTACATTGTTCTGTTTTAGGACGAAAGGCAATTAAAGAAAACCCATTTTCTGATTGCTGATGTATAAAGAAAAACAAAACAAAACATATCGGTTTATCGTTGGTACCGGGAAAATACCGATATATCGGCGAAATTGATAATCGGATATCGGAACACCAAAAAGTGGTCAATTATGTAACATCATTGAAGGTTTGAATTTTTTTTATTTTTCTCAAAGTTTCAATCTAAAATTTAGGGTTCTTCCAAATATTCGATTGCGCTTAAAATCAATATGTTTCTAATATTCACAGATTGTAATATTTGTGTCAAATTTCACTCGAAGCGCTTCATTAGTTTGTGACACACACACACATACACATACGGGGCGCGACAGCTCAGTGGTTAGCGTGCGGGAACTAAATGTGTAAATTTTTAGTATAGTTAAAAAAAAAAAAAATTACTTTCTTACTTTCATCGATTTACACATTTTAGTTATCCCTGTACACAAAGCACAATTTTAAAATAATTTCTGAACAAATATTTGTATACATATCATTAACATTCTAAGTACTCATTTGTTTAATACAGTTTAACGTAATAGGAAGTAAGGGATATTTATATTTTATTTTAAAGAAATATATTATCAACATGGAATAATTAATACCTGCAATGGCAGCAAGAAAACTTGCTTTGCTATATGCCACTATAATGAGAATTTCTATGGGAACTGATATATTAAGTACTACCATGCAGCCGGCTTCTACTTTAAATTAAAAATAAAACTCTTGAGAGAACTTTGCCTGTAAAAATATTCCCGAAATTTGAATAAGTCTCTCATTCAGGGTGCAAAATAAGAGGCACGACAACCTAGTGGTTAGCTCGCGGCAATTGCACTCGGTAGGCCCGGGTTCGATTCCCGCCACTGCCAAAACAGCCGCCATGTTCACGTGGAGTACGATCACGTTAAACATGTGGGTCCGTAAGTCCTTCCGAGAGGTTGGTGGTAGGTGAAGGAGGGTACGATCCCTGTGGATGCCTCACCCACTGGGTTCCGGTCTAAATTGGGGGGCACTTCCCGGCCATCCAAACGGATACCTTACACCTTTCTGGTAGGTCGGACGGTGTGGGTCTCAACAACAACACACACACGTCGGTTCAAAAACGTTTGATTCGTGTTCATGGAGGTTTGAAACATGCTCTTCCATCGAAATCTCTAATTCGAATTTTCGATCCTTCCACACACTTTTCCTATACACAGTTGTGTGTGCGTCCATGCAGCAGGTTTTTACATTTTTGTTATAAGTGGGCTTATTGTTAAAGCATTCTTTGGTCTTCGTGAATTCGCTGCGAGTTCCGTTGTAATTTTAATCGGAGGTTTGCATCTTAAATCCCGGACAACGCCCGGTGCATTTTCTAGTTATCGATATAAATGAAATTGTAAGTTATGCTTCTGTCAGTCTGTTTATTATCTCAGTATGGGAAAAAACGCGCCTCCTGTCTTTTATATAAAAAAATCTTATAAAATTTCAAAAAGAAACTACAAATATTAAAGTTCACCGCAAATTGGGAGTTAACTTTGTCTATATACTAGGAGACCTGCAGGTGCAACCATTTTAGAGGTGCTGCACGCTAAAATGTTCGATTTGCCGAGTAAATGAAGAACTCCTTTTTTAATTGAGATATTCTTGCAATTTGGTACACGATTCAATCGTTTAATAAAACCCTCTGGAAAAATCGAGTTTTTCTAAAATGCCCTGTTGAGGGAGGAGCTTGCTCCACACCAAAACGTTCAAAAGGTGAATTGAGAGATAAAGACTTGAAATTTAATACACGGGTCAATTAATCTATAAAACCTCAAGAGAAACCCGTATTTTTCAGAAATGTTTGTTCACTTAATGGGTGATCCACATCAAAACGTTCGAAATGTGATGTGATAGTAAAACGGACTTTGCAATGAGATAGAAACTTTAAAACTGTTGCAAGGATAGATAGATAGATCGTTAGATGGGAATAAAGTTGTTGTAGTTGAGACCCAGACCGTCTGACCTACCAGAAAGGTGTAAGGTAACCGTGATGGGAATAAAGTGTATAATTTCAGCTTTCTAATACTATTTGCTAATTTAGGGATGCCGTGCACCTAAATGTTTAATTGGTTGAATAAATGAGAAATGCCCAGTCTGAAGTGAGACATATATTTGAAATTTGGTTCACGGGTGAACGGCTTCAAACGGACCACTGGAAAAATCGAATTGTTCAAAAATTCACGAAATTTGGGAGTTTACTTATTGTGAGACCGTTGATTTTCAACGGCTATTCGGCTAGGTGAATCTACTATTAAAGTACAAAATAAATTTGTAGAAATAAGGCATAAATGAGAAGTTCCTCAAATTTAAATGAGTCACAAATCCGATTATCACATTTTGACGGGTTTACACGTTTTGAGCAACCCTGAAGAAGAATCAGTCACATTTTTTTTAATGTTTGTCTGTGAGCACGATATCTAAAAAATGAATTGATCAAAACGAATGAAATTTTGTACGAATATTGACAGGAATATCACATTCTGTAAATGTCAAAAGCCTATTATTTTTGAGGAGCTTTGACCAGGGAAATACCCCCAGTTTCCCCTCAAAATCGATAAAACATCGTAAAATAATTATGTTAAAAATATTATCATCGTTCATATTATATATACATATTATTATCGTTCATATTATATATAAATATTATTATCGTTCATATTATATATAAATATTATTATCGTTCATATTACATATAAATATTATTATCGACATCGTTCATAGGACGTTAACATGCGCCGTTCATGAGATATTGCATGTTGTTACTTTACCATTGGAGCAAGGTGACTTCCATACATTTTTAAATTTGCTTATAGTATTTTTGCTGAATAATCAAATTTTCTAAATACGAGAATCGCGTAAGCAATATAGCTCATTTTGAAACTTAAGTTTCTATAAAATCGAATACCTATAAAATTTAAACTTCCTGATACACTTTCTCTTCCTTCCGCAGACATCAGCTGAACACATTTCCGTATATACCCCGCAAATCCCATCTGTAGAAAGCGAACTTTTTTCGCTGCTTTCACCCCAGCCCCATTGTTCCCCTCCCCCATGATAAGCCCCCTACTAACCGAATTTCAAAGGCTCATCGTTTGGCGAGATTTCTCCCATTTCCACCTTTTTCCCTCAGCTAGGGAATTGCGAAAAGAGGGCAAGACGCCAAAAGAGTCGATTCTCCAAGGTCGGTACTCGCGGGTTACTGACCAGCGCGCAAGGTTAAACTGCGACGAATGTTACCGCCACGTATTATCGCCAAACTCTGGAACAACGTTATTCGGCTTCTCTGCCGATTTCGCAATTAAAGATTTAATTCCTAGTTAAATTTGTATGTAAATGTGGAAATGGGTTGATTGTTTTTTAATGGACTAACAGGCCTGCTCTCTTATCACTCGCGGTATCCCGTGACCGATGTTTGCGCGCCAGAATCTCAAAAGCAATATATGTACTTTCTCAATTTCATCAGATTTGTGTAATCCAGGACCTATTTAGGGCCAAGATTTTAATGATCAAAAAATTAAAATGTCCTTAAAAAAAAGAAAAACTTTTAAAAATATTTGTTGTATTTTTTTAAAATTTTGTTAGATTATCATTAGAAAATTCTTAAACTAGATTTTCCCAATTTAAATTATTTATATAACTTCAGAAGAAAAATATACCAGTTATAAATCAATTTTAATTTTTTTACACGAATCATCACATATGAGCACATCAGAAATATCTTTTTAAAATCTTTTATTTAACTCATCATGGCTGATCTGTGGTTATTTGTCTGTTTTATCTTCTGTGGTTGTCTGTCTGTTTCAACTTCTTTGTTGTCATTTTTAACATTTCATTTTTAACATAGAGAGCTAAAATTTAGTACACAGCAATAAAACTATAAAATATAGATAAATAGTAAACAAAAATGTGTATTAAAAGCTATATGTATTATTAAAGAAAGCTCTTATAGTTTTATCCTCTTATCAAGTTGAAGAGTGAAAATTTTCCGTTTTTTAAATTTGTAATGTTTATATCTCAAAAATTAAAAGAGCTAGTTTTGAACAATAAGTAAGAATTTGTAGCTCTTGCTCTTATAGTTTTGTCCTCTTATCAAGTTGAAGAGTGAAAATTTTCCGTTTTTTAAATTTGTAATGTTTATATCTTAATTAAAAGAGCTAGTTTTGAACAATAAGTAAGAATTTGTAGCTCTTTGAATGCTTACAAGCGTATATAATTCTATTTCAGATTGAGTTCAATTTTTTTCGAAAAAAACTTAAAAAATCTGATGTGGACAGCGCATGACTTCCCTAC
The DNA here is from genome assembly GCA_951213105.1 of Amaurobius ferox. Lineage (NCBI taxonomy): Eukaryota > Metazoa > Arthropoda > Arachnida > Araneae > Amaurobiidae > Amaurobius > Amaurobius ferox. The sequence continues at coordinate 64,929,105 of OX578146.1, forward strand.
AGACACCAAATTTTTTTTTTTTTTAATTTCTTGATGCATTACACTGAGTTTAATTGCAGAAAAATAACATAGGTACTTTTCTGATGTTATATCCAATTTGCACTTTTTATTCTTCATCATTTCATTTGGCAACTTATTCATTTACAGTTCCTCAAAATCAACCTTAGTTTACAGTTCCTCAAAATTCCAAAAAAACTAAAATATCTCTTGAAAGGTTGATCCTAGAGTCATAGGATCAATCTTATTCGCTTTGCTGTCAAAAAATACATACAGAACAAGTACTTAATTAATATATTTCAGAAATTTGTCATTTCAGATTTTCATATCTGCGGGCCATTTCATAAAAAAGGGTTGAATATATTTTCCAAATCATACCAAAATCTAATCCGTATCAGAATAACCCTCAAGGGATGTAACTACTAAATTTTAAGAAATTTCATTAGATAGTTTTTTAACTACAGTGAAAAACGTCTCCAGTTCCTCAAAATTGAAACACAAATATCTCAAGAATAGTTTATCTTAGAATAATGGGATTGTCCTATTCTTTTTGTTTTAAAAATTATGTCTAAAACATTTAATTGATACATTTGTAGTATTTTACTTTAGATCTTGATGATTTTTGTGGGATATTTTGTAAAAAAAAAAATCCAGATTGTTTTTGCTTTCGAATTGTACCAAAATCTAACCAGCACCACAGTGACCCACAAGTGACTTATCTACCAAATTTTGTGAAATTTGGTCAATTAGTTTCTCAGAGTTAATACCTACAATTTTTGTGGACATTTTGCAAAAAAGGCAGGTTCTTTTTTCTCGAATCGTACCAATACTCTATACATTAGTAAAAAGTATCTGTCCGAACAAGTTTTTTTCAATTTTCATACTTTCTCTTGAAATATCTTTGAAACTATAAAAGATAGATATAAACAGTAAGCTGCAAAAATATGTATGAGGAAGTTTAGTTTCTAAATCTATATTTATTCTTAAAAAAAACTCACTTGTTTTTGAGTAATCGTCTTGTTAAGTTGAAAAAGTATGAAACTTTTACGTTTTTCAAGTTTTTAATTCTTATAGCTTAAAAACTAAAAGTGATAATAATAAACAATAAGCACGAATTTGTAGCTCTTTGAAAGACCTATAAGTGTATATAATCAGATTTTAGATAGAGTTCTATTTTTTTTTTCGATATTACAAAACTTGAGTTTTATTTTACAAAATGTTTTTTCCATGCAAAATCTATTTGGCTTAGTCAAATTTTTCATATAGCAATTCAAACAGAAACACTTGCTTAAATACTTTCAAGTAAAAGTTGACATTCGTACAGGAAAAACATCAAAAATAAAAAAATGTACCTAGTAGAAGTGTTAAATTTTAATTAAACAATTTTTTTAACTATACATTTAAATTCTTATTTTTTACCTGAACTTGTGCTATCTACTAAACATTTTTGCTATGACATAAATCAATTATTTTATTTATTAATTTTTATTAATAGTCATTTTTTGGAATATAATGTTTAGTAGCACAAACATTGGATCCCATTTAAAATAGATAGGGTTCCAATATTCACAGATTGAGATAATTGTATTAAATTTTATTCAAAACACACTATTACATCCATAGACATAACTTTGAAATTCTTCTATTCGAGTTCAGATATGCTGAATATTTAAATCCATTAGAAACTCAAATTCAAATTTTTTACCCTGTCAAGTCATAATAGTTCTTATATACTAGACACTTGCTACAGATCAATTAAACACTGCAGTTTGGCAATTAAATGAAACAACAAACTGGCCCCCACTCTCCCCCACTGCCCATTCTGTTTTAATCGTAGATAAGGATATTTATGGTTTTAATCAGAAAACTGCCCAGAAGTTTACTAAACTGTATGTTTCTTCCCTTGTCAATTCTTACCTCTCATATGTATATCAGAGTTTCCCCTAGCCAATTTCAGAAAAGTGCAGGTCTTGCCCACCCTTCTGTTGTAAAACAGCACTTTTCTTAGTCCTTTGTTATGTAAAATAGTATCTGCCTAGCAACGAAAAGCAACAGTCCCTTATATGGCCTCAGATAAAATTCGTAAAATCCTTTCCTTAATAAAATTACTGCTTCCATTACCGCAAGTATTTAACCATTGTGTGTGCCCCCCCCCCCCCCCCCCCCCAGGAAAAAAAGTAAGATTAAGCTGAGAATTTAGAATCTAAACAAGGAATATCCTCCCACACTATTTTTCTCCATTGAAAAAAAATAAATATAGCAGAGAGGGTATGATTGTTAAACACATACATTCACCCCTTTCATCAAATAAACACCTTCGAAAACAAACAACTTTTCAACTTGAAATTTTGTTAAATTATTTCATGTTTGATATGTATTTGGGTAAAAAATTCTAAAAATTTAAACTTTGTAAGTATTTTTGTTCTAAAACCAATACTTAAAAATATAGCTTTCCAGACAAGGTTTTTTTTCCCCTTTGCACCATTTGCAGGAACAGGTGTTTATGTTTTTACAGTCAAAACACAGGATGGGAAGGTAAAAAATTTTTGTCTATAAAAAAAATTTGTGTCTATATATTGTGTACTAAAGTTCTCACTACTTATAAATAATTAAATAAGTTCCTGCTACTTAAATAATACACTTGAGCACAATTTAAAATGACATGGATCTGGAAATTGCCTACTCCAAATTGCACAACTCTTCAGCAAAAGCAAAAATAAAAAAAAGCGACAAAAATTAATTACTTTGGACAATTTCAAAATGCTAAGAATTATGCAGAAATTTTAGCCAAATTATAGAATTGTGCTAATTTTAGTTTTTTAGATAATATATATATATCAGAGAATGTAAAAAATGCAGATTTTGATGTATTAAGGAAATAAATAAATATATAGAACTTGTCCTACAGATTCAGTTTAAATATCGTTGGAAAGAAATTCTTCAATTTTTCTGATGGTGTCAAGATGGAAACTTTATGCTAACATTTTTAATTGCTAAGCCAATTTGTGTGAAAATGCTAAACCATAAAATAACAAAAAAACTAATTTGGAATTAAATAAAAATAACATCGAGGTGCACCTTCCCTGTCCTCAAGTACCTACCAAATTTCATGGTTGTATGATGCTTAGATTTCTCACTACAGACTACGTACACACAAAACATTGACATCTTTCTTTATTATGTGAGATTAGGAAATGTACCCGTCATTGCCTGGCATTAAAGCAGGAATTAATTGAATTCATTCATTAAGTTTTTCGAAAGGTATAGTCACCTGCTGCATGAACACATGTGAGCACCCTAAATAAGAACCTTATCGCACCTTAGACTGCTGTTTGGGTATGTAATATGCCATAGTCCTGCATACTGTGCATATTGAGTGCTACACTCAAATGCAACTGTATATTATGCTAGACCTGAAAAGAGGCTCTCACCACAGGTCGATTAAATAACGCAAGTTAGCGATTATATAAAACAACTAACCAGCCCAGTAATAAGAAAGAAAAAGGAGAGATGTTAAGAATGTTAAACAAATACATTCCATTTTCCACCAACAAACAATTTTCATTGTTTTTCAACTTTTATTATTTTTTGTTAAGATTTTGTTAAATATTCAATATTTTGTATACATTTGGGGCAGAAAGTTCTCAAGATTTGTATGCTCATTACATGCAATGACTACCAACTTGCCAGCTAGACTTTTGCTCTTAAGGCTGTAACTTGTTTAATTTCACAGTTCTTCAAAATTTTATAAGGTGATTTTATGGAGCTTTTTGGAGTTTTATTTGGTTGTTTACATTTTTTTCTTCAACTGTTTATATAAAGTAGTTTAAAAACAAAACTAACATTTTTTCTAACAATCATTACACACACACACACATATATATATATACATATATATATATATATATATATATATATATATACATATATATATATATATATATATATATATATATATATATATATATATATATATATATATATATATATATAGTCATATTTTGCTCGTCATGGTTGCACTAATGAAGTGTATTTTAAGGTATTTATGTTTCCTTTATTGTTCCAATCTATATGCTTGTCGTCCATATAACATAAGTTTATAGATAAAATCTATCTTGTGTTTCAGAAACAAGCATTTTTGTGTTCATTTCGAAGGGATATATGGACTTGAAGAGAATTTTTTCGAAATGAACTTATCTTAAGCCTAAGGCTCTTCCATGTGCAAGCTTTTTTGCTTGATTTTTTAGTTTTCCTATTTTCATTCCTCATTTTTGAAATTTGTTGATTGTCTTTGTCTTTATGACCTGCATTACGCTTTATTATTTCCTCTTTATGTCTTAATTTCTTTTATTTCTTTGTATTTTGTAGAAAATTTTGGAATAGTGTTTTATGAGTTACTACTTACATTCTAACATTGGATTTACTAATTTATATTTATATATATATATATATCCATGACAGAGTGGCCACTAAACTTAAACTGCCTACCAGCCACTGACTACTAAGTGAAAATTTGAATTTTCAGGTTTATATTATGCCCTCTGTGCAGATGTATAAAATCATTTGATAAACCCTAAATAAACTCCTTTGATACACTAAAATAAGGTCTTAACACGTTCGCTGCCAAAGCTGATATGGTGCGTCCTTTCACACGCTCCAAGATCCTATCTGCATTTTTGTTTCATTATACTCATTATTAAAATTTCAATATAATTTAATAAAAAGATCTTTTATTTGTTGTGTTCTTCAAAATATATCGTGAATAGATATGTTTTTGCATTCTAAACATTTAGTTATTGTATCTACAATTTGAGAAATAAATGATCCATTTCAGTACCCAAAGAGTATTATTTAGTCCCTTCTAACAATCATTACACATATATATATATATATATCCATATATATATATATATATATCCATGATAGAGTGGCCGTGGCCACTAAACTTAAACTGCCTACTGGCCACTGACTACTAAGTGAAAATTTGAATTTTCAGGTTTATATTATGCTCTAAATATGCATTATGCCCTCTGTGCAGATGTATAAACTCATTTGATAAACCCTAAATAAGCTCCTTTGATACACTAAAATAAGGTCTTAATACGTTCGCTGCCAAAGCTGATATGGTGCGTCCTTTCACACGCTCCAAGATCCTATCTACATTTTTGTTTCATTATACTTATTAAAATTTCAACATAATATAATAAAAAAATATCTTTTATTTGTTGTGTTCTTCAAAATATATCGTGAATAGATATGTTTTTGCATTCTAAACATTTAGTTATTGTATTTACAATTTGAGAAATAAATGATCCATTTCAGTACCCAAAGAGTATTATTTAGACACTTCCTGTATGCCAAACACCTAAACATTGCATACATTTGCTATGGCTATACTTGTATGTGGTGATTTAGGTTAGGCGATCAATAACGATTTATTTCGTTACTGGCAAATAAACTCAGTTTGCCAACTACGCGAATACTCGCAGTTGGCAGCGAACAAGTTAATATCTTTCGTAATATCTTAATCATTAATATATTTTGATGCACCCTAAATAAGGTCCTTTGATATGCCTTAAATAACATCTTTTGATATACCTTAAATAATGTCTTTAGATACACCAAAAGTAAGTTCCTTTGATGCACCTTAAATAAGCTCCTTTGATATGCCCTAAATGCACCTATCAACCTCTGTGTAGATGTAATACAATTTAAATATGCTATTTTGATAACCCTATATAAGCTTATTTGATGCATTTTGTATAAGTGTGCATGCAAGGCACATTTAGATTAAGGATGCTTAAAATCAACAGCAAAAGAAATTTTTTTCTTGGTTTTGTCTTGGGATTGCAGAGATAAATTACATTGTAAGTGACTTCACTCTGTGACCCTTGGGATGTTTAATCTGTAAAAATGTTTGTATTCGGAGAGTTTAGCAAAATTTAATTAAACTCCAAATCTAAAGCTCTTCATCATTTAGATATTTTATTTACTAACCTCTTTCGAAAACCAACTCAGTTAGTTTCTCCTAAAAATGTGCAGTGTTTCAACAAATGTGTATCATCAAGCCAGCAATACCAGGCAATGTTGGATATTTCTGTATTTAACAGAGAATTAACAATCTAAAATGCTTAAAAAATACAATGTTGGATAGTATTTTCAAGAAATTGATATCATAGATTGTTGAAAACCCAGACCGACCGACTCATCCAATGGACTTGAGCAACTATTTGGACGGCCGGATATCATAGATTGTTGTTGTTGAGACCCAGACCGTCCGACCTACCAGAAAGGTGTAAGGTAACTGTTTGGACGGCCGGGAAGTGCCACCCAATTTAGACCGGAACCCAGTGGGGGAGGCATCCACAGGGACCGTACCCTCCTTCCCCTACCACCAACCTCTCGGAAGGACTTACGGACCCACATGTTTAACGTGATCGTACTCCGCATGAACACGGCGGCAGTTCTGGCAGCGGCGAGAATCGCGCGCTAACCACTGGGCTGCCGCGCCCGAAAAGAGCCAACAACACGCGGTGTTCCCAGGTGGTCACATACCCAAGTACTAACCGCGCCCGATGCTGCCTGACTTCGGTGATCTAACGAGAACCGGTGTTTTCAGCACGGTACGGTCGTTGGCCGGATATCATAGATTGTGGAAAACTTGAAGCTTTCTATTTCGAAACTCATCTGCCTCTATGTTTTCTAGAAAATGCATAGCATAAAACCAAAATCTGTATGGGGCAATCAACAATAGTTTTATATCGTTCATATTCTCATATCATCATTCATATTCATATTCTCTTTGACAATTCGTTGCACATCATTTTTATAGAATTACTCAAGAGTCTTATCAGTCAATGTTAACAAAAGAGGCCTCAATGATAGCTTGAGAATCAAGGCCCTAAATTATAGTGCACTTTTTAATTTTAAATAAACTTTTTTTTTTTCAGAATGCCATATATAAATGCCAGAATGATGCAAATACTTCAGAAAATATTTATTAGAAATCAAATACATGGTATTTTGATTACAAAATTTGCTAAAATTTTAAGTTAATACTAAACCTATATTAAATCAAAATTAGAATTATCAGAGTTCAGTTGATTTTTCATAAATTTTTAAACAATTGCATCCTGACTTATCTCTGTTATTTAAAGTATATTTTGCAAGCACTTCATATTGTTAAGTATTGTATTTTCTTGTTTTTTGTGATTAAATTCAGCTTTTCTTTTTACAGGAATCGTAAAATGGTTCTTGTAACTTGAGGTATTCAAGGTGAATACATCCGTGATTATTCATGGTAAGTTTTAAATGTCAGTTAAAAATAAACTTGATTTTAATAAAAATTTTATTTTTATATTTGGTAATTAAAGAACATTTGGCAAAAGGTTTAGAATTGTTATCATAAAATAGTCTGAATTGTATTTCAAAGTCTTTTCTGAAACTATAATCAACTGGTTTACAACTTAAAATGCAGCAGAAATCAATATAAATAAGCATACAAACGTTTTCAGAATGGCAAATATAAATGTCAAAATGGTGCAAATATTTCAGAAAATATTTATTAAAAATGAAATAAGTGATATTTTGCTGGGATGCACCAACATTGGCAGAGACTGTGATAAATGTTTTTGAAGGAATCTAGACCACTACTCCACTGCAATATTGTTTATCCATGGACACGCGAACAACAACAAGTGATATTTTGATTCCAAAATTTGTTAAGGTTTCAGTTAATTATCTAAAGTTTCCAAAATGTACATACCTTCTAGAGTAGTTAAATTTTGATAACTGCATTTCATTTTATAAAAACATTCATGTAGTGCTTTTATGAATACTTTACATCTATGAGATTTACGTACACAGTTAATATGATGTCAAATTTCATGGTATGATGTCAAACTTTGTTGCCCTTTGATTCGATCTTACTCAGAAGTTGATCAATTTTTCTTGCTATGTGCGAAAAAATTGCTGCATTTTAGGGATAAGTTTTCTTCCTATTGAAATGCATGATGTTGCTGAAAGATTGCTGGAAACAATTGTTACATGGAATAAGATCTTTAAAGTAATGACAAGATAAGCCAAGAACATTGGATTGTTATCTAAAAAATAAGTCCTAATGTAGCAATAGACTTACAATAGTCTTTTCCTAATGTAGCAATAGACTTACAAATTTAGTCCTTATGATTATAAATTGTACCAATGAAAGATATTTTCCCAAATTCATATTGGTCAAAAATAAATTGAGAACCATTATAAATAATGACCAACTGAACTATCTAGCACATGAGCTTGGAAAGTGATATTTTGAGAGATATCGACTTTAATGACATTATTTCAGCTTTTGCTTGTCAAAAATCTAAAAAAAATACCAGGAGGAATGTGTTAAACAATGTTGTCTAATATTATAATGATTTGTAGAAAAAAGACAATAGTATATTGTAACAAGAAAGATCAATCATGCATAAAGCATTGATTATGAAACACTTTCCAACTTCAATGCAATTTTATACAAACATCTCTAAAATGCGATACATTCCTCGGTAATATTTTTAAAATTATCACAATACTACATTAATTTATTATATTTGAAAACTTCATCGAAGAAAATGAACTTCATTCAAATGACGGCATTGAAATATAAATTGCCTGGTTCAAACATCTCTAAAATGCGATACATTCCTCGGTAATATTCTTAAAATTATCATAACACTACAATAATTTATTATATTTGAAAACTCCATCGAAAGCAAATGAACGTTATTCAAATGACGTCATCGAAATATAAATCGCCTCTAAATAAAAGCAGCATTTCATTCATAAACATTTTTTTAATTGTTTAATTCATCACAATACTATAATAATTTATTTTATTTAAAAATTTGAAAAATTGTTATCTACCATATTTATTTTCAAATGTGAAACCTTTCTCATATGTAAAATAATTAAACTATTGGAAAAATATTTATTATATAATATATCTCTTTTTTCTTTCTGGAGGATATAACGAGAGTCAGAATTTAATTGAATTTGTTTTTCTCCCTATTATTTTTAAATAATTTTTATTTAAAAAACTACCTAACATATTTTACTGAAATTTTTTTTATATATTTTATGGGATAATTTGAATATTTCCTAAAATTTTCGAGGCAATTTGTGAATTTTAAATTCGCTTAAAAAATGTTTGAAAAATTAGGTCCCATAGGGTTCAATGTATTTCATTTTTTCAACCCGGGTTAAATAAAAAACTAATTGGGTGATATTATTCATTTATATTCCCATAGATCCCACAGACCGTCTGAAAAATATACTAAAATTTCATTTTGATAAAGCCATTTTTATGGCAGTTATCGTGCTAACGGACAGACAGACAGAATGAACAAAGTCATAAAAACTTTCAACTGTGTTGTAAAGTGTTAATAAAAAACATTTAACATAACTTTACTGTGTATACAGGTAACACCCGTATAACACAACATTCTGCAACAGTTTTGCTTTAATATAGATCAAGAATTGTGAAAATCCCCACACAACACGATTTTTTGGGGGCGCGGTAGCCCATTGGTTAGCGCGCTGGAGTTGCACTCGGTAGGCCCGGGTTCGATTCCAGCCACTGCCAAAACTGCCGCCGTGTTCATGCGGAGTACGATCACGTTAAACATGTGGGTCCGAAAGTCCTTCCGAGAGGTTGGTGGTAGGGGAAGGAGGGTACGGTCCCTGTGGATGCCTCCCCCACTGGGTTCCGGTCTAAATTGGGTGGCATTTCCCGACCGTCTAAACAGTTACCTTACACCTTTCTGGTAGGTCGGACGGTCTGGGTTTCAACAACAACAACACAACACGATTTAAGTTCAACATGATTAGATAGATGGCAACACAAGATGGCACGAGAAGGTGAAATCGCCATATAGTATATCATGTTACGAGTATCAGTCACACAGGCACCATCATTAAATATCTTTCATTAAAGCAAGCATATGTCAGAGCTTTTATATATAAACGACAATGCACAAAGGTGCACACAATTGCTCATACTTCCCACAATTGCTCATACTTTATATAATATAGAATCTTATTACAACAGCATTCAACATAATATTTTTTGTTAGATTTTTAAAGGACTTTACGGACGAAATAAAATTTCAAGAATCTCTGTCATAAAATAATTTTAGCTCTTGCACAGACTAATAAATCTAATGAAGCATTCTAGCTATTGTTAATATATGTCCGAGAAATCTAAAGTATTTTTATTTAGTGCCAATTTTGAACAGCTGGCGTAAGGAGATATGAATATTCCTGTAATCATATATTTTGCTATTCCATCTAAAAAGCATATTTGAAAAAAAAAATAACCTGTGAGTTTATTAGCAAAGTTATGGCTGTGAGATTTTCAATGATTTTTTGGCATTAGTGTAATGGCTTTTTTTAGTCCTCTATGGAAAATATTCATCATCTTGACGGTATGGCCACATTTAGTCCATGCTTAAGTAAATCTCCCTCCTATCATTAATTTATTCATTCCATAACATTCAGATTAATAATTTACATAAGAGTCGCCTGCCATTTTATTTTAATACAATCGACTATTTTGTCAAAAAATAAATAAAGGAATAAATGATTTTTTTTCTTTGCTTATTTAGCAGCACACTGTCACATTGCTCGTCGGCTCAGTAGCTGAGAGGTGTAAAGCAAACGTTTTTTCGTACTCTCTTGACTACAAGGTTGTGGATTTGAATCCCACCTGCAGGCATGGATGTCAGTATTCTCCCTACTCTTATTTTAATAGTGCACCACCCAGGTGATTTTGCTAACTGCCCAGCTACAATTTGCAACTTATAATATGACTGATTATTGACCATTTGCACAAATGTCACAATGAATGTGACATCTGGGTAATTTACGTTGCCATATTAGACAGAATAAACATTGATGTGGCAATGAATCTAGCCATGATATCATTATCAGATACTATAAAAAATATGACTGTTCTCCTTCGAGAAAGGTATATTTATAACCATTGTATATTTAAAAAAACTTCAATTGTACCATGAAGGGTGGTTCTGTATGTTGAGGTAACTTTTCCGTACAATAGAATTGACAAGAAGTAAATTTACTGGTTGTGACATCATATGAAAGTGGTCAATAACCTGTAAGCACTGTTGAGTATGAAAGAGGTTTTTTTGCTTTAAGGTGAATTAAAACATGCTAAAGGAATCACATGAAGCAAAACACTAAATAATGTAATGCTGATTTTAGTCGGACCAGATTCAACCGACTTTGATCTTCTTACCCTAGTATTGTATGTATTTTTCTCTTTTTTTGTTGCCAAGTTTGCCCCACTCAGCAACTTTTCTTGACCACCCGGCTTCAACACATTTTTGGAGAGAACAGTGGGTGTTGTGGTGTCTATTTAAGATGTAATATAATCTATGATGTTCCAGGATAACATTATGTGATGGCAAAATTCTTCACAATCTGGCCATTAAAAATGGGTGAATGATTAGGTAATCAAGTTTCTGGCCATTAAAAAAAATTACATTACTTAAATTAGCATTTATGAAAAATCATCTAGCTGCTGTGACTTAAGACTTAGGGAAGCCACACATTGAGATTGTGCTCGATGCTGTTTGTTTTAAATAATGATTACACAGCTACATGCTGCACTAGAGATGCAGAAAACAAGTTTTTATCTTGGTTTATAGTGCATATCTGAATAACATATAAGATGTAGTGCAGTGCATCCTCAATGTGTAACCTGCCTTACTTTTCGGTGTACTCTTAAGATTTTAGACTTGTATTATCTAAATTATTGTATAAAACTTCAAAGTTATTGGGGCTATTTTTGATAAAAAAATTGAAAAACACAAGTTTGTAATGGTTGGTTTAATTGGCTTCTGCGACTCAGGAATGAGACAAAGCAAATTGTTTATAACCTCCTGTCCTGAGGAAAATATGATTTTGCAAAACAGTGACAGCAAAGATAGGAGTCATTTCCATCTACAGTTATTGTAATCTTCTTAAAGAGTTTTTATAGAAGAATAAACTATCTAGTTTATATTTGTCTCATCATAAAAATGATTCTTTAAAAGTTCAAGGAAGTAACATATTTTCTTTTCATATTTCATTTTTAATTTCAAATATACTTTCAAGTATTTAAGAAAATATAAAATTTCAAGATCTTGATAAATGGTAAAATATAAAATGAAAAAAATATTTTGTATGTGAAAAGTACTTAAGATTCACAGCCTTGCATGAGAGTTTTTTTGTTGTAATTTGTTCTATTTATACTATAGTCAGTTTTCTATATTCAAGCTCAGTGGTATTACCAAAGGGGGGGGGGGGGAGTTTGAAGATCATAACACCCCAGAAACCCATTGAATTTCGAAGAAATGATACATGGAGAAATGGAAAACATAATACTTGGTCCCTCCTCCCCCTAGACATTTTTTTAGGTGACACTACTGTTTAGTCAAAAAGAAATATTTAAATTAATAAGCTTATATTAAACAATTTTATATGTTTAAATTGAAAATTGCTTAAAGTTTCACATTGTTTTTATTTTTTATCAAATAATATAATTTTAAGTGTGAGCTAGATCGCTAGAGTCCAGTAAGATTAGTCTCTTTCAGATAAGGACTAATCCCTCATGGATGGAAACTAATTCTGAGGTCAGTGGGATTGATGCTTAATCTCTCCTCCATGTGAGAAATCAATATTTTCTGGAGTGACTTCAATGGTCTCCATCTTAGTAGGTATTCTTAGGCCATGTTTTGGAATACAACCAAGAAGGTACTATAAAAAGGTATTAAAGAATCCCATGGATATAACACATGCACAATTTTCTCTAGTTTTGAGGTACACACTAGTTTAAAAAGAATAAATGAATATTATGAATTTAAATATTATATCAAATATTTTGGATGTACATTATATATTTGCAGTTGATAAATGGCAGGATAATTCTCAGCATTCTTGAAAAAAAAAAAAAAAAGTCTCGTAAAAAAATTTACACCTTAACCCGTAGTTTTTAAATATTTATTATTTGCTCGCCAAATACCGCCAAAAAAGGGGAAGAGGAGTTGAATAGCGCGCAATGAGTTGCCACCGGGAAGTTATCATGGCCGCTTATCGACCGCTTCTTCCTGGTATTCAGACGTTGTAAATCTCCATCTTGGGTCCTATAACTTTTGTTGACGATTGCAAAATGGAAGATAAAATATGGATATTATTAATCAAACTATTTGAAGGTAAGTGGAATTTAAAGCTAATATCCATATGAATCATATTTGATATTCGTTTTGAGCTGTTTGTTACAGATAATATCTAGATGCATTTGTATTTAAAGCTGTGATCTAACTGGGTGTTTGGCCGGAACATATCGTAAATAGGTTACGTTCAGTGAAGAACTTTTTGTTATTGACACAGAACTTGACATTGACCAATTTCTGCCATATTCTATGTGTATACTTAATAAATGCAACTTTCGCTGCTTTCACATATGTGCTTTTGTTTATGTTTGGAAAGTTTAAATCGCACTTCATTTTTATCCCCCTCTCCCCGTCCGTAATACGAATATACTTATATCTAGATGCTCTTTCTTTGCAAGAAATTCTTTGTTTACTTAGAAAGTGTAAAAATGCTAAATAATATTTCAACTTTTTTTAAGCTTTTCCAGTTGCAGCTGTTGTTTTTGATAAACATACATATTTGATAAGCACTAAGCCTACTTTTCTCCTCTCATGAAAGTGGGTCATCCGGTTAAATGGGGGGTCCAATATGTCTTCAAAATACGAACTGTTATTCTTTCATTTCTTTATATTGCTTCGCCCATGAATCTCTTTTTCTGTTTGGTACTTGGGAGATTATTTATAATTGGCCATTAGTGACCTTGAAAATAGGTCACTGACCACTTTAAAAAATGAAGGTCATAATGTAACTAAAAATTATCTTACGTTTAGTTCCGTTCGTGCTATAACGTAGTATTATTATTGTCCTTGAAAGCGAGGCGATTTCTTACAAACTTTTCTGTTTTCTGTTTTAAAGTTTCAAAGCATAAATTAACATACTTAAGTATTTATTTTACTTTAAATATGCCTATTTTTAATGGAAAATTTAAATTGCACTAAAATTCTTATGTGAAACTGTAATTTATGTACTATTTTCCTTTCGTCTCCCAATTTGTCTGAGATCGCTTCCTGTATTTTGAAATATAATAGTAAATTACTCTGAAGTTTGTAACTTTCCAAATATATATTTAAAAAATGATGTTCTTGCCTAAAAATTTGACTTCATCATAGTTATTTTTTCCCTTATTAAGTGTTGTTAAGTTAAACTTGTAAAACTACTTAATGTGCCAAGCCAAATGTAGATACCATTAGGGAAATTTTTGAATTTGAGATTTTGATACCAATATATGTTTTAGGACCTCCTGACCACATTTTGACTGCTTGGAGTGATGTCAGTCTTTATCGATTTCGTGTGTACACAATAACTGTCATAAATATTAATGGTTTTTCATGAAACTTTATATCCGGTTTTGTTATATAAAGAAATCTAGAACTGGATATATTTTTTAAAATTCGGGCGGAATAGTGAATTTTGGCACTTTTAAATTACAGTATTGTATTTTAGTGCTTCTGAATGAAATTGCATATTTTGGAACTTTAAAATAATGTAATATTGGCACTTAAATAAAAAAAATCACGCATGTTAGCATTTTTTAATGAAATTGCAAATTTTAGCATTTTTTCTAAAAAGTTATGAGTTTTAGCGCTATTTAAAAATGCAATCATTTTTGAAAAATTGATGGCAGGCAGACACACATATGGACATCACTCCAAAAATAGTCTAAATGTGTTCGGGTCATTCCATTTTAATTCAGCAAATTTTCAAAAAAGTTGAAGCATCATCATTTTTGAGTTTGAGCGCTTTAAACATGTACATTTTTATGATAAGTATTTGCGCAAAATGCTATAACTTTCCTCTTAATTGAGCAAATTAAAAATTTTAAAAAACCTTTTATTCAGAATAAAGTGCTGATAATTTTCGTTCAACTTTGTTTCATCATTTGATATATTTTTGAAAGTTTCATGGTAGTCAAAATTTACCATTGAAATTTGCATTTTCTCATTTTCTGAGCCTGTTAACTAGGCAGGGGACAATACACTCAAACCAAATTTATTTTGCAAATGCTATAGTAACAGTAGATTTTACCTGAGAGGAGAAAACTGGAGTGTTTTGAACCTTTCCAAAATTTTTTCACTGGTGAAAGTGGGCATTTTTAAAAAATTCAGATTTTTCAAAAGCTGTATCTCCAGTTGGGTTCACAGCAAAAATCTAAAATTTATGTTACTGAGGCTTCTATTAGGTAGCAACTCAATAAAATTTGATCACTTTGTTTGGCATAGTAACAAAAATATAGTAATCAAACATATATTGAGTTCAAAGTTGTGAATAAAATCAATATTATTTCCGTTTGGTTTGATGGTAATTTTTATGTATATTGTATATGTACTTTAAAATTATCATTATAGTTATGAGAAATGAATTAAAGGTTACTTGCTTAACTGTTGGCAACAATTGAACAAACAAAAATTATATGTATATACAAAAAAATTATTATTATCGCTACAAGAAATGCATGTCAATTGCTGCTTAGGCCTACATGTTGTAAACAATTGAACAAACACAAAAAAATTATATCACTTAGCAAGTTTTTTTAGCTTGTTTCTTTTTATCTTATGTTGTAAAAGTTCCGTAAGCTTATTGCACAACTTGAGTTCAATATTCCATGTTCTTCCAGTAGCAGTTAACTTGGAAGGAGTAAGAACACGTAAAGCATTGTCATACGGCATCCAAACAGTATCTGGTTTAGATTTTTGAAATGATGTTGATGGTCCCACTGGATGGAAGAAATGGACTGTCCTCTAATCAGGCCCCCCACATTCAATTTTGGGCCCGGGTACTAAGTCGAGCTGTGGGCCCTAGGTAAAAACAAGGGGGGGGGGGCGATTACCTTTTTTTGTTTTATGTATTATTTAGGGGTAGAGTTGAATTTAATAAAATATATCAAGTACAAGGTTTAATACAATATAACACAGAAAAATAACACAGTTTATACAATCTAATAAAATGCATTAAGTACGAAATATAACACAATATAACACAGTTTATGAAAGATCATTCATATGATGGCAAGTGGTGTGTACATTTTATTTTAATTTATACTCAGTTGCACACTTACAGAGGGTGTTCACACATTTTTGTAACGATTTTGAAAAAAAATATATATATAAACAAAGATAAGAATTTTATTTTCTAATATGTTCAGTCTGATAGCCCTGTTGTTGAACTATCATATTACATCTTGATTTCCAAGATAAAAGAGCTTTTCTAAAAATATCAAGGTTGATTTTGTTCCACTCCTCCACCACAATCTTCCAGAGTCCATCCAATGTTTTGGGATGCCGCTTATAAAGAGCTTGTTCTAAAAATCCGAATGCACAGTAATCCATAGGACATAGGTCGGGGGACTTAGGTGGGATGCATTTAAATTGGATAGCCTCCATTCCGGTTTCATTTCTCATTTTTTCAAAAAATATAACAGTAGATTTACAGGTATAGCTGGTAGCCTTATCCTGATGGAACTTAACATAGTGAAGATTGTTTGGGTAAAGTGATGGAATGTCTTTTTTGAAAACAGGTGTTAATACATATTTCTGAGAGTAATCGGAGTTAATTTTGACATGTTTTTCTACTTTCCTTATTTTAAGTTTTCAGTTATAAGAGAATCCAGCAATAACCATAGCAAACTTTATAAACTATAAACCTATAAACCTTTAGCAGAACTTTAATTGTTTTCTCTGAACCAACCTTTGTTGTGCATGCATTTTTTTATCTTTTTCCCAGTCAAATGTAAACTTTGACGTTTCTTTCCTTTTGTATTAATTATGTCACTAAATTTACGTGTAGAAATATTAAAACCATTATTTTCACATCTTTTTTTAATAATCGAATAAGAGTATTATAATCTAATAACAGTATTTCTCTTCGGAAAGTGCAAAAATATAGCCTTCGGTCCATTCTTTATTTTCTAGCAACATTTTAAAGCAAAGAATATTTTTAATGATGCAGACGATAACTAAACCCTATTCCGACTTGATGTCAGTCAGGTTTTTATTTTTTTAAATTTAAATTCAATTCGTGGAGAAAGTCAAAATCGTTAAAAATGTGTGAACACCCTCTGTATTTCGCATAGTCATACGAATTTTTGTAAAAATCGGAAGTGACATCTCCAGAACCAGAAGTGTAAATCATTAGTGACCCACCCCTACGCCCTGCAAAATTCGTTTCTGAATCCATATCAGTTATTATCTAAGCTATTCCTACAGCCAATCCTGAGAAATAGGTATTGTAAAGAAAATTGTAATATTTTAATCGGAAATGACATCTGTAGAACCAGAAGTGGAAATCCTTAATGAATTCTTCTAACCCCTAAACAATTTTATACTGAATCCATATCAGTCATCATTTAGCTCTATCTATAGCCGATTTTGAGAAATAAATGTTTGAAAGAAAATTATTTTTTTTTATTCAGAATTGGGAAAAGAACTGGAAGTGAAAATCCTTAGTAAATCCTCAGCCGCCCTATCCTTACGGAAATTCGATGCTAAATTTTTATCAGTCATCTAAGCTCTATAGTCAATCAAAATATACGTTTCAAGGGAATGTTCTGAACCGTAAGATAAAAAACCGCAAGTAGAAATCCTTAGAAAACTAAATTCCAGAGGGGGCAGGAGGTTCCCTACTTCCTCTGGAATATGATGCTGCATCGATATCAGTCATCATCTAAGCTCATCTTTAAAAAAATAGATGTTGCAAGGAAAATGTAAATTTTTTAAATTGAAGTGACCCCCTTCACAACTAGAAGTTGAAATTCTTAGTGAATTCCTGTACCCCTTTCGAAATTCGATACTGCATAAATCATCGTCTAAGCTATATCCTTTGCCAATTCCAAGAAATAGATGACGCAAGGGAAATTTTTTAACCAGAAGTGGGAAAAAATAGGAAATAAAAATTAATTTTGAATCCTGAATTTGATGCTGAATCCCCTGAATATTCCTCGGCGAAAGGTAATAAATATATAACAGAGTAACAGAGAATGTGTGAATTTTCTCTTTCAACAAGCACAATTCCTAATAATTACAAAGTTTAACATAAATTCATACAATATAAAGTGAACGTTTAAAAAAGCATTATAAACACAAAAGCATCCATTTTCCTTTCATAATGCAATATTTTCTCTCAAGTTTTGTACATATTTATTTATAGTTATTTTAGAGGAATGAATTTGCAACTAACACTGATAACACATATGAGATTACCATATAATTGCATGAGAAATTAAAATAAACCTGCTTTTTGTGCTTTCTAATATCGGCTGTCTCTGAAATCAACGTGGGAAGCAAGTTCATGCCAGGAGGGAGAACCAAGAATTTTTTTTTTTATACATCCTTGCATTCAGTTCAACACCATGGATACCCCATCGTGTTAATTGGTTTACGACCTCGAAGAGCAGGGTCGACCCCTTTCCAAACTGATAATTTCACAAAAGAAATTTGTAGACGGGTAGTCTCAGCCACTGTGGTCTCTGTAGTTAGCTGGTTGTGATTGATATAAGCTGTAAACATGAATGAGCAAGAGCAACCCACTAGGGTCATAAACGTATCTATTTAGGTGTAATTCTAGAAAATTTCTTCCTGATCCGTTTTTATTGCCTCTGAACACAATGACACTGGAGCTATCTGTACCCAGACGGCTTGCATTGAACAAAGGCGCCCTTCTTTGAGGCTTTTTTGACTTTCAGAAATGAGACACAGAATCCGAACAGATGTTTACAAAATGTTTTGTACTTTTCTTTCATTCAAACTTACAGGTTGTGTTTAGGCTTTATATACAATTTATATTTGTAATTTTATAATTACACATAATACGTAAATTTCAAAACCTTCAATTAATTTAGAAAAAAAAATTATATATTCATAAACAAATGTATAAATATTTTATCCTCAGCAATATTCACGGGCCCCTAACAGTCGCCGGGCCCCAGTACTGTAGTACCAACTGACCCCCCCTTTGTGGGGGCCCTGCCTCTAATTGCTGCACCTCAATAACTTGTGCAAACCACTAATGAGAATCATAAATGCATGCAATGTAATTAACCCCTTTCTTTAATTAAGTTCAAGAGAAATATCTGTTGAAACTTTGGTGATGTTTATTTCTTCAAAATCTTGTGAATTGAGTCTTTGTTTTATTTCCTTTTAACCATCTGTATTCCTACTAGAAACACAGTCTTTTGCACCAGGACACATCCTACTGTTTTCATCATTTTCATAAAAATCTACAACTTTATCAATCACTTCCTCTGGAAAATTTCTGGACCCTTTGTTCTATTAGGGAGAATGCCATAGCTCTTAACTAATGCCTGTGTGTTTCTTACTAAGTACTGACTTGCACCAAATTCATGACATGTTTTTGCTACTTACCAGGACTCGGGCACCAAACTTAATGTTTTTACTTTCTCCGAAATTGTTAAACTTCCTTTAAATTTTAGCTTATTTAAGAAAAGAGTGTATTCATCTTCCTTCAGATCATCAGCTTTATTTCAAACTTATATCAAAACTTGCACTTAGTTTATTTTTCACTAGCTGCTTTCGGTGAATTATAGCAAATATTCAAAGGTTCATATTTGAAAATTAAGCTTTTTTAAACAAAAATTTTAATTATATTTATGGTGTCAAATCAATAATGGACATCATTCCCTATATGTACTTTACATCTTAATATAAATCACATAGCTTCTTAATTTTACAATTTAACATTCCATCATAGGCTTTTTTGTAAGACAGGATGCCATTAGGTGATGATCAATGCCAATAAGATGTTATAATTAGAAATTCAATGTCCCCTTGATTCAAAATTATGCAAATTATTTCATGTGTCTCTAAGAAATATCATATTTTGTTTTATCTACTGATATCCATATATTATATGTTTATTGGTGCAATTTCATAGGTAATAAAATTATTTTTATAGCTTAATAGAAAATATGCAACACAGATTAAATTTTAGAGGGTTGACTACTAATGGTACATAATAATCTCTGACTTGCGTTTGATGTTGATTTTTGTTTTTAATGTTAGAGTAATGAAATAGAAAAGAAAAATTAAGGAGTGTATAGATAATAAATCAGTGTCTGTATAATTAGATTTTTAAAGCTTTTGTATGAGAAGTTTTTACTATGATTTATTAAACTTAGAAAATTCTTAAGAGTGTGCACTACTGGCTCGACACTCAATGTTTTGTTTTGGTATTACAAATGAACTTAAACCCAGATTCAAAGTGGATTATTGACATCATCCCATGTTTAGTTTGTGATGTTCACACTGAATTTTTGGATTTTCTTAAAGTCAGGTAAATATAAAACGATGGAGATAAAAGTAAAGAGTTAAAACTTCATATTAAGGAAATGCCTATATCGTTTCAGTCAATAATTCTTGTGGCGCTGGGGTAAGTTAAGTAGTCCTGCATTGTATGCATTTTAATGGCGAAATATCTGAAATATTTATTTAAACTGCGAATTTTGTAAAAATAAATTATTGGCTCAATACAAAGTAAAACTGAAATTATAAAGAATATTTCTACGTATTCGAAATTATTTAACCTTCCAATTTATTTTTATCTCCAAATAGTCTGTAGTATATCCTACAACTATGAAAAAATACTGGTTAATTATACTCATAATTAGAGAACCCTTAATTTAAAAATAATCAGAAATAAATATACTAAATACTACGCCTTTCTTTTGTGCCATATAGCAATAGAGGCTACTTTCTTAACACTAATGACACCTAAATATAATTCTCAAAGCATTGTGGCATTTTCAAGCATTTCATCCATAGGAGTGTTATCGCCTACTTTTAAAAACTCCATGCACAAAACATTTTGTTCTGAAAAGATGTTTCATGCTTTGGAACAACTTGTTTATGAACTCATTTTCACCGAAGTGGTTGGGCTACCTGCAAGTGCGGTTGTGGAAACTATGTAATTTGGCTGCCGTCAAGTGCGGAGCTACCTGCCAGTGGGCTACCGTCAAATTAACCGGATGGTTGTTGTCTTACGGCGGAAGGTAACAAATTATATTTCGTTTACTAACGTTAGACGACAGTGTTATTTAAATTGTAATTCTTCAAAAATATATTTAAAAATGAATTACCGATAAAAGAGTCGAATTTTACGGTTTCTAGCTCTTATATACAAATGTATATATAGCATTAAAATAGAGCTTGAAGAATGGAGCGATTCCTCTTTTCCACTTCTATTTTTCTGAAAATAAAATATAATAATCTTTCCAAACTTTTTAAGGAACTTGACAAGAAGTATTTGATCATAAAATTGTTAATTAATAGACTTGAGCTGGAGCTCCCCCCCTCCCGGTGTGCAGGGGAACCCGGTCCGGACAGGAAAAATTAGGTACAAAAATGAGGGGACGGGGGCCCGGAGAGGCCCCTTTCCCCCTCGCTTTCCACGGGCCTGCATGTGTGTGCTTTATTTTGAAGAAAAAGATTAAGAGAAAGGTACAAGTGACTTTTTACTCCTTCTCAGAAAAACGCTGGTCAAGTTGTGAAGGAAGAATATAAAATATTTACGCAAGTACTTCTAGTGAAGGAATATGATTTAATAGCACTAAATTTATGCTTAACTTATCTTTCAGCAAATTTTCTCTTCCATTTCCAGGGGTTGAAGTCGTCCTATATTTCCTATAATTCCTATATTTTAAAAAATTTCATAAAAAACATCCTATTTTGTCCTATATTTTAGACATAAATCCTATATTTCCAAATTACAAGCAATAAAATCCTTATTTCTATCATTTTGTTTTCAGTCTATCTTATCTGCTAAATCTTCCCAGAATTTCAGAAACATGGAACTTCAAAAACATTCAAAACAAGAACTTTCAAAAACATGTTGAACGTCTGCAATAGGTTTCCAATTGCACGTGACGTAATACTACTCTAAACATGACGCCCGCCAGCTGGACGGAAAGCGTGGTAACTGTAGCGGTACTGTAGATTAGGGGCGGAGAAATATCGGTAATTGCAGCAATCAATAGTTTCCGGAGGAACTATCTATAGTTACTAATTTTCAGTGTTAATAGTAAAATTAAATACAAACGTGTAGAAGCAGTTTTGTTGTACTTAAAAGCAATTTAAATTAAAAACATTCCTGCTTTTTTTTTTCCAAAATTTAGAATTTTGTTTTGTTTCGAAAACGTAGGTTTTCAAAAAGGAGTGGGGATTTTGATTGTGTGCCATGCTGAATCGACAAACGAAATTTCGTGATGATTGGTTGAAAGTCGTCGATAAAAATGGAACTATTATCAGTGATTGGTGCACGAAAGGAAATGATGATTTTTCTGCATATTGTGTGTTATGCAAAAAGACTTTCGCAATCGGCAACAGTGGGAAAATTTAGCTTCTGCAACATGCGAGCACTGTAAAACATAAGACTTTGGATACTCAAAACAAAGATCATATGCAATGCCGGTTGAAAGAAAAAGTAAATAGCGATGGTCGTAAAAGTGTGTGTTTTGATGCAAACCAGAGCAGCCCATCCAACCAAGGCTTCTGTGGAGTATTAATGAAGAAAAAAGAATTTGTCGATCGGAAATTATTTGGGTTATCCATGGAGCACTGAATAATTATTCATACCTATCATGTGACAACATTAACAGTGTTTTCAAAGAAATGTTTCCAGATTCTTCTATCCCCAAAGGCATTAAGATGTGTTCTAGAAAAATATCTTATGCTGTGTCTCATGGACTTGGGCCATATTTTTTAAAACAGATTACAAATGCGTTTAAGACTAAACATCCCCATTTCACACTCATGTATGATGAGACACTAAATCAACAAAACTTAAAGCAATTAGACGTCCATGTCAGATATTGGAATACAAATGAGAAATGTATTTCTGAACGGTACATTGGAAGTGACTTACTAGGACATTCTACAGCCCTGGATATATCGTCCAGCATAAAATCTATTACAGAGTCATGTGAAATCGATTTATAGAACCTTATTATGTTAGGATCTGATGGTCCAAACGTTAATAAAGCAGTTTTTAAGTTGATTGACAGAGAAGTCAAATTGTTCAATGAATTTGGGTTAATTAATGTAGGGACATGCAACTTGCACATAATCCATAACACTTTTGGCAAAGGTCTAATGATAGACTCATTTGGAAATATTACAGATTTTATTGAAAATATACATTCATGGTTTTCGAAATGTCCTTCACGTCAAGAGGATTTACAAAAAGTTATGGAAAGGTTTGACAATAAATATTCCAAAATACTCAGATATGTAAGCAATCGGTGGTTGACTGTTGTGTGTGTATGTGAGAGAATTATAGCGTTGCTGCCGGGTATAAAATCATATTTCTTAGAAGAAATTCCGAAGGAATGCAAGAGATTGATGAAACTTGATCGATATAAGTGCATTGTAAAAATATTGAATTGACGCTAGTATATTTGAAATTTTTGATACGTGTTGGCTGAATTTTTGAAGAATTCTTGAAACTTCTTCAGGATAAAAAAACATTGATACACATCTTGTATGATGAGCTAAGTAAACTAATGAAAGAGATCATGAGCCGATTTATAAACGAAGAGGCTATTAAAGATAAAAATGGAGAGCAGCTGTATGACATTGATATTAGAAAGAATGCACTAAATGCAAAAAGAATTGATGTTGGGAATGGTGCCAGGAAAGTTTTGGTTTCATTATCTGTTGAGCACAAAGCTGAATTTCTTTCTGATGCTAAAGAATTTTATATTCTTGTTACGTTATATTTGAAAGAAAATCTTCCTTTAAAAAATAAACTGTTACAGAGTTTGCAAGTCTTGCATCCTATAATTCGTAAAGAACCACTGAAAGATATTTTACCATCAGTCTGGAGGTTGGCAAACTGTTTGCCACAGGTGATTTCAGAAGACTGCACTGACAAACTGACGGATGAATGGTGTCTATATTTGTGATTCGGATATTCTTGAAGAGTGGATTAGCCCTAATGAACATTCAATAGACTCTTTCTGGAGTAAAATTTTTAAATTGGTTAACTGCAGTACTGGAAATATTAGATATCCATATTTAACAACTTTAGTAAAAGCAGCTTTGACTTTTTCTCATGGTCAAGCTTAGGTGGAGAGAGGATTTTCAGTGAACAAAAGAATGTTGACATCAGAACGTTCTCGGATGAGTCTCTATACCATAAAAGGTTTAAGATTAATTAAAGATGCTGTTCATGGAAAAGCATCCGATGTATGTGCAACTCAAGAAATGATATCATTTTATAAAAATGCTCATCGGAAATATTATGAACAGAAACAAGTAGAGAGTGTGAAAATTATGAAAACAAAGTCATCACTTGAGGTCCCTAAGGAAAGAACAGCAGAAGACAAAATAAAAGGTTTGCAAGAGAATGTTACTTCTGCTCAAGCAATGATTGAAGAAGGTAATCTGAGACTGAAAATGGGATTAAAACGGCAATGTATGAGTGACATTGAAGCAGCACAAGCTCTTATAGATGCTGGTAACAAAAGGTTAAAAAGAGTTAGAGATGTAAGGTCAAAACAATAAGAGAAATACATGGTATTGAACTTTTCAGAACTTTTAAGGTAAGATGAGTAAACTTTTCTTAGTCATTTTGTTATCTGATAGAATACTTTTTCAAATATGAAAATAGCAAAATTTGTAAGATATTTATGATGATTTCTTTTGTCCTATATTTTTTATGAAAATGTCCTATATTTTTCCAAGTTACGACTTCTAACCCTGCATTTCATAATATTCAACCATTCAATTACAAGCAGCTATTCTTTTTAATATTATATATAATAATATATTCTTAAAGAAGATTTAATTATAAACCGGTTTTTCATTTTTTTAATTATTCAATAATGCATTTTTTATGTATATAATAAACTGAGTAAATTGTTTTTTTTTTGTTAATTTTATTTTTTTCATAAGTGGCAAAAAGGTTTTCCATCGGTAAGTATTTAAAACGAATTCTAATATAATATTTAATAATATATTTTTCAAAATCAGTTTTAAATTTGTTCTTATAATTTAATAATTTACTCTTATTTATTATATTTAATAATTTATGTTTTAGGAATTTTAAATTATTTTTTCCTGCTATTCCTTTTGTGTAATTTTTTAAATTTATCATTAAAAAAAATCCTGTTATAGATAAAAAATAATTATGTTATAACTTTTCTTTATCAAGAAAGAAAATATTTAAAAATAAACTACTTTAAAAAATTAAAAATATACTATTTTTATATATATATAGATCTCACCAATGCATATATAACATCAAAATAGATCTTGAAAAATGGAAAATTTTCCTCCTATATACATATAGATAGGAGGGGGTCTTTGATTTTATTGAAATTATTTTCATTATTACATGTTAGCTGGAATAATATGTCCAATGACGTTTTAAAGTATTTATTCTTATATTACAGCTACAGTTAAACATATATTACACAACATAGCTTTAAAAAGGGGTTTGAATTTAAAAATATATACAAATTTCTTATACTTGTATATTGCAGTCAGCATAATATCGGCCTAAACTGAATATAATGCTACTTTCCACCGGAAGACAATCGTCCGACTAATTTGATGGAAGTCCACTTGCAGGTTTCCTACTATAACTCCATCCGCGACCGCACATGTAGGCAGCCTAACCACAGCCCATTTTCACACTTACTGAATAGTAAACAATGTCTTGCACTGCCTTCATCAAAACTGAATATATAAATAAGTAAAGCTTAGTTGGTTATCATATTTCTAATGACCAATATGTCTTAGGCATTTAAAAATTAAATTAGGGCATTATTTTTCAACTCTTAATTTAAGAAATTTTGATTACATTTTTTAAATGAGAAATTTTTTTTTACTTGATATAAATATGTATTTTGAGCATGTAACATTTTCATATTGCGGCAGCAAAGACATCTGATCAAAAGATGCTTTTAACCTGTACCCGAATTATAAGAACACAGGAGGAGCTAGCTTTTGCTCAGTGATTATAATGTCGGTCTTGTAAGCAAAGGGTCCCTGGTTCGGGGCCCGGCGACGCACAATCGCTACAATATAATAATAGAGATTCGATGTGAACACCTTTTATACTGAACAGTTTACTGTACTAGTAAAAAATGTACCCAGTGTTGCCAAGGATTATTTTTTAAGTAGGTTTGTTTTTCTGGATCAAACAGGTTATATCTTTTTCAACTTGTACAACCTTGTTTAGTGTAAGTGTACAAGTAGAGACATTCCATGAACTCTGCTACTTTAGCAGTTATGAATTGTGCAGTATGTTTTTTTATATATTTTCTTGGTCTTTAACACTATGCATTTGGTTTTTATTATGACAAATAAAAAAGAAAATATATTCATGCTTCATTAGTTATAAAAAGGGTTATAATTGTCCAAAAAAAAAACCCAGCAGATTTTGTTCACAACTTCGAACTCAAATATTTTTGTTACTATGCTAAACAAAGTGATCAAATTTTATTATGGTGTTGCTACCTAATAAAAGCCTCAATAATATAAATATCAGATTTTTACTATGAACCCAACCCCACTGGAGATACAGCTTTTGAAAAATCCCACTTTCACCAGTGGAAAAATTTTGGAAGGGTTCAAAACACTGACAGTTTTCTCCCCTCAGGTAAAATCTACTGTTACTATAGTACTTGCAAAATGAATTTGGTTTGAGTGTATTGTCCCCTTCCTAGTGAAAAACAGGCTCGGAAAATGAGAAAATGCAAATTTCAATGGTAAATTTTGAGAGACATTCCATGAACTCTGCTGCTTTAGCAGTTATGAATTGTGCAGTATGTTTTTTTTATATATTTTCTTGGTCTTTTAACACTATGCATTTGGTTTTTATTATGACAAATAAAAAAGAAAATATATTCATGCTTCATTAGTTATAAAAAGGGTTATAATTGTCCAAAAAAAAAAAAAAAAAACCCAGCAGATTTTGTTCACAACTTCGAACTCATATATTTTTGTTACTATGCTAAACAAAGTGATCAAATTTTATTATGGTGTTGCTACCTAATAAAAGCCTCAATAATATAAATATCAGATTTTTACTATGAACCCAACCCCACTGGAGATACAGCTTTTGAAAAATCTGAATTTTTTGAAAACTCCCACTTTCACCAGTGGAAAAATTTTGGAAGGGTTCAAAACACTGACAGTTTTCTCCCCTCAGGTAAAATCTACTGTTACTATAGTACTTGCAAAATAAATTTGGTTTGAGTGTATTGTCCCCCTCCTAGTGAAAAACAGGCTCGGAAAATGAGAAAATGCAAATTTCAATGGTAAATTTTGATTACCATTAAATTTTCAAAAATATATCAAATGATGAAACAAAGTTGAACCAAAATTATCAGTACTTTATTTTGAGTATTTACTCAAAACCTTTTAAAAGGTTTTTAAATCTTTTAATTTACTCAATTAGGAGGAAAGTTATAGCATTTTGCTCAAATGTATATGTTTAAAGTGCCATCTGGGGGACCTCTCTGCTACACGGAAAGAAATTTTTCTTTTCTAAAAATGGTTTTGAACTCTCTAAACATGTATAAATACATGTGCATGTATAAATACATGTGCAAAATATAAAAAATATTAAAAATGGTGCAGCAACCAATTTAAAAGAAAAAATTGAAATAGCATGGAATAGCCATAGCATGGCCATAATGCTATTTTATATCTCTTTTCGAGGATCTTTTATGCTGCACTGACACCATCACAGAAAACATAGAAATATGTAACTCCATGAATATGGTCAGTACAATATTTAAAACCATCCAATGGGTTCAGGATTTGATCATTTACAGGCCTTTGCAAACTAGCTTCTTGACTGTTCCACCAATCCCATCACATGATGGGCCTTTTCGTGCGATGTGCAAAAAAATGCCACTCCACTTTTAGCCCAAAGTCCTGTTCATGGTGGCTTAAATTACTGAAATTTTTCCTATTTTTGTACTGTGCTGTCGAACCATCTGAGAAATAGATTAATTTTGAAATCGAAGGGTGGTTTGACTTCAGTTTTTTAACGAGGATCTTTTAAAAAGCATAGAGTGTGGTGGTGTTGTGATCAAGATAGTCACTTATAAAGCAATAACTTTGAGTTTGAATTTCCCAGTCCTTTTTCCAGTATATAACAAAAGGATGTAGTGCACACTGTAAACCTGACCAGTGATATATATGCCTCGACCTCTTCTTATGAAGGGGTCAGAGTAACAAGTCAATTTTTTTTATACAATAAGTAACCATAGACGTGTATTTAAGAGGAAAAAATTGTCTGGTTATTCCAAGCTCTTCATGGATTTTTAAATTTCCAAAAGTGGTAAAAAAATGAGTTTTGCTCTGTAAACTTTGACCTTGAGAAAATAGCATTTAGCTTCAAATCTGAAATTTGTTCATATTACATAAAAATAAGAGCTTTTTCTTAACTTTCCAATGAGCTATAGTTGAGCTCTGTAGCTTTGCTAGTAATAGCTTATAAGAGAAAACTCCAAAATACAACTTTTTTCCTTGTCGGCCATGAAAAAAATAGCCTATATGTCAAAGGGTATATTTTTTAAAAATAAAAAATATATATATTTGAAGTCTAGGAGGTAGGTAGGGGGAATGGACATGCATATTTTCATCAAAATCAAAAATAGTGGTGCACACTGCATTTGCTGAATTAAAATGGAATGACCCATTCAGGAGGTCTTGAAACATATATTGACATCAAAATCTCAAAATTTTTCACGAAAACAATATTTCTTTATACTACATTACATAGTATGAGAAAGTAAAAATTATGAATTTTAACTTTTTCTCAAACATCACTAATTTTTTTTTTTTTTGCTCTTGCATAAAAATTGCAATTTTAGCACTATTTTATATAAAGACTTCATCCGACTGATTTTTTTCATTTCGTTTCGTACATCGTATCATTAACTCCTCGAAAGTTTTTCCTGATATGCTTGCTATTGGTCACGCAAGTAAAAAACAGCTTCCAATTGTGGAAAAGTAGGAGAATAAAAAGAAAGTTGGAATCATTTTTAAAAAGAAGAAAAAGTATGAAAAGAAGGCACTGTGTGATCCCAAAGTAACAAAAATATAAAAAATCAACTAAATCGTCAGCCAATCATTTAATATAAAATTGGAATGATCCCACAGTAAAGCTTAAAATTCCCACTCGCCACATGGCGATTAAACTTGAAAAACTAGAGATTAACAAAATCCTTACTACCGGCCAAACTCTGTGATAGCTTAGAATGACCCTTCTCCCTAAACAATTCCACTTGTTGAGTAACAAAAATCTGTCAACAATTGCTACGATACTGCTACGGCTTTTCCATAGTTTTTCTCTCCTACAAGGCAATCGTAATTTATTGCATTTGCAACTGAAAATGAGTGTAATCCACATTCCTATCTTATCCCTCCCCTTACCCATCAATTTTTTTTGCGACATGCCGTGGCGTAGTGTCTTTGCAGCTCTCTATGCATTGACTTAGACACACCCCATTTTTACACGCTGTACGAATAAGTAACTACGCAGCTTCCAGGAGTAAATCTAGCTCTTTGGTACTAATAGGTCTTGCATCATTTGTACACCAACCTCAAATTTGAAAGGATTCCATAAAGCAGATGCACGAACGGAATTAAAATCACTCACTAAAAAAAATGCTGTGTGCAATTCGTTCTCACTATTTTTGGCATGTGAACTTATTTATTGGTTAAATATTTATTATAACATGTTTTTCATAATAAAAAATTAAGATTTAATCTATATGAAAGAGTTTGGGAATTCGCTGTGGCTTGGGACTGACACTAGCAAACTTAAATCTGGGCTTCCGGCTTGAATAAAAGACATCAACCTTGGGAAAGGGGAATTCTTTTCCTAGCTGAATTGCCGATATTGCCATGTATTATTGTTCTACTTTAATCTACAGATGCACAGTCTATAAACGTGAATCGCTCAATATAACGTTCAATCGAAATACGGCAAAGTTCATCAATATCAGGTCCTAAAAACATACGTCATCTTATAACGTTAGACAGTTTCTTTCAGAAAATTTCACTGTTTTCACAAATCCTCCATAAAAGTTACGTGGAACAACATTTTATAAGCTGAAGAACGTCAAAAACATTTTCTCACTGTATACATTTGGACCTGGGAACATTTGTCAAAACACACAAACGCAGAAAAACTTGATTCCGAAAACGTATCTTCAATCAATGCCCAAAATCATGCAATAAGACTTTAGGGTTTAGATAGCCAATGCAGAAAAAATCTAAACAAGTTAATGTTTGTGGCCATAACATATAAACAAACCAGTAGGGTAGTAAAGAACCAGAGTACAGGTCAAATTATCAAAAATTGGTATCGCATCTGAATTCAACAAATAAAATTAAGGACAAAATGTCTTTAAACAAAAAGTCATTTATTAAAACATCTTAAAAGACATACAAAGTATTTTGAAAACCACCAGAACGCTTTCAAGCATTAATACACTCTTTATCAGTGGCTATATTAATAGTAAACATAGAATGTTCATATATAGAGACCAGTTACAAAGCAAATTTGCATAAAAATATAAAATTGGTAAATGAAATAATTAATACAGAATAATCTAAGAAATATATGCAGAAAATACAAAAAAAAAATTATTTTAAACGTTTTCAAATTGTAAGAATATTACTAGAAAAGTACTATCAATATATTATTTAGTTACAGGAAAAGCATAATTTGAAAGAACAGTCAAGCCTAATTTTCATGAGAATGACGTCAAATAACTATGGAGAGACTTGAATTGCATAGAGTCGAGAATAGGATGGATACAACACTAAATATGAATTAAAAAGAACTTTAAAAACGATTTTAGCACAAAATGGATGCCATATTTTATTTTGAAGTGGATCACTTGATCTCTTCATATAAAGAGTGTAATTATTATTTTAATTTTTATTTAAAAAACTACTTAATATATTTTGCTGAATTTTTTTTTATATA
The DNA here is from genome assembly GCA_951213105.1 of Amaurobius ferox. Taxonomy (NCBI): domain Eukaryota; kingdom Metazoa; phylum Arthropoda; class Arachnida; order Araneae; family Amaurobiidae; genus Amaurobius; species Amaurobius ferox. The sequence continues at coordinate 64,960,254 of OX578146.1, forward strand.
TTTTATGGGATAATTTGAATATTTCCTAAAACTTACAAAGCAATTTGTCAATTTTATATTCGCTTAAAAAATATTTGAAAAATTAGATCTCATAGGGTTCAATGCAAAACTGATTGGGTGATATTATTCATTTATATTCCCATAGGTCTCACAGACCATCTGAACAACATACTAAAATTTCATTTTGATAAAGTCATTTTTACGGCAGTTATCATGCTAATGGACGGACAGACAGACAAAATGAACAAAGTCATAAACACTTTTCAACTATGTTGTAAAGTGTTTTATAATAGTTTCTAGATTTTAGATAGAGGGTAATTATGATTTTTGATGGTGATAATAATCATAACTAAGGAGATAATTGAGGTAGAAACAGGCCTTCTGAAACAAAACATGCTATTTCAAGTTAACTCGAGATAGTACTTTAGAGGATTAAATTTGATTTGGCTTTTTGCAGTTTTATTCTATGGAAGTTATCTTATACTCAAAAAATTAAATTTCAATGTTTTCTTTGCAGGGCCAACCAATGTCTTTCTCATATGGTTTGGATTACGATGAGTTTAGCCCCTCCTGCTGGAAGCAAAAAAAGGAAAAAAAAACGACTCAAAACCCCACTCCCAAGTGTAAATTTGAATAATTTGTATCAGATTTTGCATGCAATTAAAATATACATTCCATAATTTGTGTTCTAGTTATCTTATAACTAGTTTAAGTTCATGTTATTTTCTTTTAGAAACAAGTGCCTTAATGAAAAGCGTCGTAGAGAACAGGAAAATATACATATTGAAGAACTAGCAGAACTTCTTTCTGCTAGCCCATCTGACATGAGTTCGCTTTCTTGTAAACCAGACAAGTGTGCCATATTGAAGGAAACAGTGAATCAGATACGTTCCCAAAAGCAATCAAGTAAATATATTTTGATTAATATTCATGAGATTTGGTTAAAGCTTGAGAAATTTATGCTAATTACTGCTTTTTTCATATAATTGCATTTCTTTTGCATTTAATTACTGCTTTTGTCACTTTTTTATATTCGAAACATCTCATATATTAAATAAATTTTCTGGGGATCTATTCAAGGCTGAATATCTGATAATTGTCAATTTTCAGGTTCTAAAGGATGTTTTAAACTTTAGATTTCTAGAAACTTTTACTTGGAATAACTTATAACAGGGCTGGACAAATTTCTTCTCAATCTAGGAGCTAGGCGAAATAGCTAAAAGCCAGTAGTTTTAATTTACATTTTTTTGCATTTTGACGCTATTTGTAAGAAAGCACTTATGATAAATAATTACGACTAGTGATATCTGTGAGCATTCTGTCTGTAAGTAATTTAAAAAAGTCTTATTCATGGGATCTTTTACTACAATGAAAGATAACACTCAATCGTTGTCTGTGTAGCCACAAAAGGAGGTATTAAAATATCCATTGTTGTAAATAAATTAACAAGAAAGATCAGTCGAAAGCATTGACTATGAAACACTTTCTAACTTCAATGCAATTTTATTCAAACACCTAAAATGCGATACATTCCTCGGTAATATTTTAAAAATTATAATACTACAATAATTTATTATATTTGAAAACTTCATCGAAAAGAATTGAAATTTATTCAAATGATTTCATCGAAATATAACATGCCTGGCTCTCTCTATAAAAGCAGCATTTCATTAATAAACAATTTTCCATTCATTTCATTCATCACAAGACTGTAATAATTTATTTTATTTAAAAACTTAAGACCATAGAGCTACAAGTAATTAATCTCTATGCTTAAAATTTCATCAAATAAATTGTCCTTCTTTCTGTAAAATCAATGAATATTTCATTCATATTTGCTATATTGGAGACTCCATGAGCTAAATAATTTTGCATTAAAGAAATGCAGCAATTCTTATACAACTCATTCTACATATTTTGCTGCTTACATTTTCCATAACTGAAAACTAGGCTTCGTTGTAGAAATAATCAAAGTTGGATGATCATTTAAACTAAAATATATTGCAACTGCATTGTTTTAGTATGTAGATGCACAGAATTTAAGCAAAAATAAAACAGTTTTAGGATGGATACAACACTAAATATGAAAAGAACTTTAAAAATCTCGATTTTGACACAAGATGGATGCCATATTTTATTTTGAAGTGGGTCACAAGATCTCTTCATACAATGGTCACGTGATCGCTTCATATAAAAGGTGTAATTATTATTTTAATTTTTATTTTCATAAATATTGAATTGATTATTTTGATTAGGATAATTTGAATATTTCCTAAAACTTTTGAAGCAATTTGTGAATTTTAAATCCGCTTAAAAAATGTTTGAAAAATTAGGTTCCACAGGGTTCAGTGTATTTCATTTTTTCAACCCGGGTTCAATCCAAAACTAATTGGGTGATATTATTCATTTATATTCCCATAGGTTTCACATACCGTCTGAACCACATACTAAAATTTCATTTTGATAAAGTCATTTTTACATCTGTTATCGTGCTAACGAACAGACAGACAGAATGAACAAAGTCATAACACTTTTCAACTTTGTTGTAAAGTGTTAAAAATGATTCCAATGTCCGGTTTTGTATTCAGTATGGGATGTCATATGCAGTGGCAAAATGTGAAATAAATTTGCGGAGACTGTGACTACTTAAAAATTATCCACTACCAAACAACTCTCACTTTAATTGTGCATTAGAGAAAATATTTTGTGCACTTAACCTTGGTGGTTGAATAGAAAGTAACTTGATATCAAGTTTTAGTTTTTATAGACACTGTCTAACCGGATTCTCATCATGCGTCTGATCATAAAATAATCAAAAAATATTTTTTTCTTTTTCATAAAGATTGAGAATTTTGACATTCTTTCTTGTAGCTCAGTACAAGAATTAAAGTTTACATTGATTGACGATTTTTTTCTGCTGATATGCTAAAATTTCCAGTCGCCACCACTAATTTTTTAGGTGCGCGGGGTTTGTCCAGCCCTGACTTATAGGAAATGCTTAACATTTCTTATGGATGACAGAACTGTTTAATTGATTTAATAGAATTTTAAGGCATATTCATTAAGTTCACGAGTCAGAATTGACATATAGATTTGTTTTTATTCTGCATAGAAATTAAAACTAAAATGTTTCTAATTTTAAAATCTGTGAAAATGAGATTTTAAGCAGATAAATTTAAAAGAAATTAATTTGTTTATGTATATATGGTCACTGAATCTATTGGAATTGTTTTCATATATGTAGCTGTGTCTGATCCATCGGTTTTAATTCTACTGTTTAAAAAAATGTTTCATATGAGTATTTTGTTCTTTTATCATTATTTCCATTTGTTGTCACTGTAGCTTTTTTGTTTTTCAGCAGAAAGTGAGCTTAGTGATGATCTCCAGCAGAGTGAGGTATCATCTAGCAAACCTAACATAATCAATAATTATATATTCGGATCTATACTTCTAGAGGTAAAGTTAATAATCTGGAGTTCATTATTAAATATCTTTATACTATATTTTGTAATGTTAATAGAGTAAGCAGGGTCCGTGCGCTTGCACTAGTTGCGCCAAACTGTGCCAATTACATTTACCTGCTACAAAAACAGCATTTTTAACTTGATTTGTGCCATGTTGCGCCAATTTTACGATCAACCTAGAAAAAATCGCGAAAATTCTAAAAAGAAAAAAATATCTTCTAAATAATAATATTAAAAAATCTGAAACATTTAAAGATTTTGTAAGATTTTAACAACCTTTAGCAAACAAAATTAATTCCAATAGCTTCAAGCATGTTCCGGTGGTTCAACCGGATATTTACTAAAATCAGTGTGTTCAGTAGCTTTTTCTTCTCTATTTTATAATTTCTAGGTCTGCTATCGTTGGCAATGGAAATAATTTGTGAAATCAAACTGATTATATAATGTGCTGACTAGTTAGTTCATGTATGAAACTGACCCCCCCCTCCCTCCCTGCAGAAGTGTGTCTGAAAAAACACCATGTAGAATGTGATATAACAACGTAATGCTTCCTCAAAATCTCCCGCTCTCCATAATTAAAATAATTTCCTTAAATTAGGATTATTTTTTAATTATGACATGTTTGGTGTAAATATGAGGTAAAAGGTTCTAACAATTTGAAATCTGTAACTATTTTTGCATTAAAATCTATGTTTATAAATATAGCTTTCAGGACTAGGGTTATTTTATGAATGCTCCACTTGCAAGAACAGGTGTTTATTTCGACTCTGTCCGGATGAAAGCGGGAGGAAAAAATTCATTTAGATTAGCGATCTCTGTGGGTTTTAATGAGCTAGAACTTATTCCCCTCGTATTATTTATTTTAAAATCTTTTACAGCTAGACTTTGTTCTTGTAGTTCTACAATGTTTAAATACACATTTCTTCAAAATTTTATATAGTTTTATTTTATTTTTGGATTTTTGTGTAAGTTTATTTGGTTATCTGAAATTTGAACTTCTGTTGAAAATTTTTGCAGCGGTGCTGGCGTGACGGATTATGTCAGAATCCCTGAAAGTTGTCGATATTTTCTTCGCTGTTTGTGGCATGGAGTCTGTATGGAATCTTTGATTTTTTTTTTCATGTAAATGTGGAGTATTTTTGTGCATTCGAAGGATGTGTTTTTCAAAATTTTACATATCCGTTTTCATTTCTCCGGGTATTTCATGTGTTACAACACATTGGCGGTATCACATAATTTGATATCTCTTCCAAAATGCTAGTTTACTTTGTCAATTTTACGATTTCCATGCTCCAAAATTCTAGTTTACAGAGCCAATTTTGTGATTTCTCTGTGCCAAAATGCTACTTTATTGCACTAATTTAAGAATTTTCCTGTGCCAATTTAGTGATTTCCCTGTTGTTGTTGTTGAGACTCAGACCGTCCGACCTACCAGAAAGGTGTAAAGTAACTGTTTTGGACAGTCGGGAAGTGCCACCCAATTTAGACCGGAACCCAGTGGGGGAGGCATCCACAGGGACCGTACCCTCCTTCCCCTACCACCAACCTCTCGGAAGGACTTACGGACCCACATGTTTAACATGATCGTACTCCGCGTGAACATGGCGGCAGTTATGGCAGTGGCTGGAATCGAACCCGGGCCTACCGAGTGCAACTCCAGCGCGCTAACGAATGGGCTACCGCGCCCAGTGATTTCCCTGTGCCAAAGTTGATGCAAAACGCTATATTCGTTGCACGGTCCCTGAGTTAGGTACACGACTTTTTTAAGTTTATGTTAATATGTACTGACTCAGGTTATTCCTCATGTTTGTATATTTTTCATTCAATATAAGGTTTATTGCACTATTTAATATATATAATGTATATATATATATATATGTATATATATATCCTACTTTTAAAAAATTAGATATTTTTGTATATTGAAAGATACTCAAAATTGATTTTTGTTAAGCAAAATTTCACCACTTTTTGAATAATATGTAAAATTTAAAATTGAAGTTAATTATAAATATTTAGAAAAATAGTCCATTTTACATGGTAAACATTTACTTGAAACACCCTAATTTCTAAAAATTGTGCAGCGGCTAAACAATTAACCTTTTTAAGTATATATTAGAATCAGAATTGGGTTAATTTAATCTTGATTTTAAGGTTTAATGTTTTGCTGAACTCCCTTCAATGAAAACAGCTTACAAGAATGAAGCTTAAGTAATTTAAAATAGAACCACCAAAGGGTGCAGTGCACTACGAGCTTTGGTCACTATGAGCTTGGCTGGGCATAGTGCACTATGCTCATCTAAGTACACCACAGCTATGCAGGAACCGGCAGATATCAACTTTCGACGACCCTCCCATCTGTTCCTAATATCCACAGACACATGTGAGCCATGCACCCCTCCCATTCAATATTACTATTTCTTAACCCATAACACAACACAATTAATTTACACTCCCCTAGACTCTCTAACAAATGAATTTATCAAATTTAATGCCTCAAATTTTTTATTTCCAATTTTCAAATACTGGTCATGTCATGTCATGGAGGTAAGGGGTGATCTCATCTCTAACTCAATGAGCTGAATACAGTTTTTCTTTTAGTTTTTTCAAGCATTGAAGTCTCATGACCATACAATTGCGTTATGTGACAATGCCTTTAGCCTGAGATTATAAACACAAAAATAACAAAATAAGCCAAACTTTGAGAAGTTATTTCTCCAGATATCCAAGGGGTAATTTGAAAATTGGATTTCAGGTTTTGATTCAGCATGGTCAAATTAGTATATATGAGTGCTTTCAGCCTTTGAGATTGCAGTCAGTACTCTCACGTATTGATATTGCACTTTTATAATAGTGACTACTTTGAGCAATTTAATATAGAATTAGGACATAAAAAATATACGCTTTTTTATAACTTGCATCTCAAAATTGGCCACACACACATACAGCATTTCTTTTCTAAAAAATGTGCCATGCATTCATAGATTTTATTTTCAAAAATTCTGATTTTGAAAACTGATTTCAAAAATTTTTTATATATAACATTGCCTGTAAAGTGGAGCATATTTTTTGAAAGATTTGCACCATTTTCCAAATTGTACACCATTTTTGTTTTAAATTGTTACATGTATTTCAAATACTGTTTGTTTGAATTGATTACTCAAGCAGGAATATTGCCCATTCTATATTCTCCAAGTTATTCTTTGAGAATATAGAAATAGGCTTTAAACTGTTGCATGAATGTTCAAAGTCTATTTCTCTATTATAGGCATTAGAGGGTTTTCTGTTTGTAGTTAATATTGATGGAAAAGTGGAATTTGTGTCAGAAAATATCACTTCTTTTTTGAAATATCATCAAGTATGTAGCTTTTATGTTTATTATTCAAGTATGTAGCTTTTATGTTTATTATTCATAAAATATATTTAAATGCTTTGTTGTGATTTTAAACAGATTATAAATTACTGAATTTTGAGTTACAAAATTACGACAGTAAGCAATACATTCAACTAATATTTAAAAAAATATATATATGGTATCATTTACTACCCATAAATTTTTGGCATGTTCTCTCTTGTTGGATGTTTTAATTATTTTTTAATGCACACATGTGCTTCTACTGGTAAGTACACATCTTTCACTTAAAGCAGGAAGTTGAAATTCCCCCCCCCCCCCCCCCCCAAAAAAAAAATTGCAGATGACGACATTTCAATTTTCATTCCTGGCACGGGAAAGGGCAGCTTTTTTTAAAATTTTACGGAATCTCTAATCTCAAGGCCGTCCGAGAGATTGGCTGTCCTCGCCAAATTTTAACCCGGAGAGGACTGGCGATTTCCGGAAGCCTGTTTTGAACACTCCTAAAAGTTGGTAAGTTTAACTGGATCACTTAGCCGTATCTCAAAATTTTCAGTGTGACCCTCGTATGCTATTTTTTATAAGATTGTAAATTTAAATATAACATTAAATTTGATTATTTTGTTTAGAAAATGTGCAGTAATCGCATATATATATAAAAATATCTTTCACCAGATTAATCAAATTTCTTTTAGGAAATTGTGTTAAATTCAGCATTTGAGATGTTAGATATACAATATCTTGCACTTAATTCAAAGTGCTAACTTAAATAAGCTGATTAGCATATTAAGTGCAGATATATAATTCACAAGCATTTAATCCATTTTTATAATAAAATGCGAGGGCTGTACATGGAAAAATGCACCACAAATTAACTTTTTGTTTTTCTCAACGTTTTTGAGAAATTATTCACTCATCTATAAATATTACACCTAAGTGTAATATTTTGCTTACTGTGCAGCAGTTGATTATTCTATCTGTATATTATTTATAACAATCATTAGTATTTGCAAAGATGTAGGGGTTGAAGACCTAGACTACTCGACTGACCCAAGGGTTTTCAGTAGCCATTTGAGTGGCCGGAAATATCAATGCTGCCATACCATAACCTGGGTCCCTTGGACTCTCATCTCAAAACATGGCCATACAAATGTCCCCCACATCCTCCTGTATTGTATAACTAAACTATAAAAAAAACCTGTTACATGTTCTCAATTTATGTCAGTTTAGGAATTTATTTCATTATATTTCAGCTAATCATATTTTCTGCACAATTGTTTGCTATTCAGCTATATTATTATTTTTTTTTATTGTTAAAGTTTTGCATTTTAAAATGTATCTTAATTTTGTAATTTTTCTGTGTAGGAAGAAGTTTTTGAAAAGAATATATATGACTTTATTCATCCAGATGACAGAGCTAGATTTAATAGCAATCTCCTGCTTATGATGCCAATAGGCAAGTGTAAATGTATTTCATTTATGTAATATATAAAGGCTATTCTCGGTTTTCCCCAGGGTCTCATTTTTATCTAAAATTTAAACTTCTAGAAAATTCAGTTGATCTCCTTTGTATATTTTGGAGTGATATTTCTATAAGTAAATTTTTGCGTAAAGTTTATTTTTAGTAAAAGTTTTTTTTAATTTAATTTATCTTGCATAATAAATAAAGGAAGATGCCTGTGTATCTTTCTGTCAGTGCAGTTTGTAGCAGGAAATCTAAGCATTGTGCGAGAGATGAGTTTGGGCTTAATTTAGAGAGCCCAAGCGCCCTTAAGCCCCTTTTCTTTCTCTGGTGTTCTTATTTTGTTTTAATTTCTTCAGATGTGACAAACAAGTGTTTTGCCTCAATAATTTTTTATTTCAATCATCTTTTCATGGACTTTTGTTAATTTAAATGTATATTTTTAGTTTAGTTTTCATATTTTTATTGTTGTGCATATAATGATTAGAATGGCAAATATTGTTTCTGATAGTCCAAAATTACATGATATTGATCATCTAGAACAGTGTTTTTTAAAAAAAAATTTGGTCGCAGAGCAGTATTCGAATTGTTTGTTGGTAGAATTCCAAAATGAGAAAATGTCCATTGTAGTCCAAATTCTGCACACACACACACACACACAAAAAAAGCATTGCGGAACCCTGGGGTTTCGCGGAACATACTTTAAAAACCATAGATCTAGAAAAAATTAATTTAGTGGTTAACAGAATTTATAAAATTGAAACTTGATGATAAACAAACTGATGTGTTGGTTGGTGACTGCTTAGAAAAGTAGATGTGATTACAAAAGTTAAGAATTTACTTTTAATTCAGATTTAATGTTTTATTCAAGAATTTTGTCCATTGATATTTAATGTAGTGTTCAAGAATTTTTTATATTGATATTTCAGGGGTCGTACTTGTCCTAAAATTACTGAAAAGAAAAATATATATATATTTGTGTCCTGGAATGTCCTTATTTTTTATGTGCCATCCGGAAATTCCTGAAACTTTAGGTATTTCAAAAGCAAAAATGCCGATTACAATGGATTCTCCGTAGTTTCTACGTGACACATCCTCCTCTCATACTATGGATTATGGAATTTGCATAGTTTTCTACAGAAAATTGCCTTCTGTCTAGATCATAGGTTCTCAACGTGGGCGATAATTAGGAAAAAAAATATTCTCAAAGCGGGTGGTGGGCAAAAAAGGTTGAGAACCTATGGTCTAGTCTAGACAAATATAAATTTACGGCCACATGTAATGTAAATTAAGATCGTGATGGATTGCTTGTTTTATGAAGTAATAAATAGGTTTCTTCAAAGATTGTCTAATTCAGCATGAATCAATAAAATGTTATTTTGTTCATTAATTTCGCGTAAACGGTGCAATTGTGCAAATGTTTGTATGTGTTTGTTTGTGTAAATGTTTGTTTTCATTAATTTTCACCGGTTAAAAACTTTGTTTTATAATTTTTTTTCATGGAATTGTCCTGAAATTTTGTAAAAGTGTGTCCTGAATTTTCATATTCTGCCAGTACTACCCCTGATATTTAATGCAGTCCCCCCCATTGAGATTTAATAAATTAATCAAGAATTAATAATAAGTTATTTTTTTGTTTTGTTATTAACACTATTTTAAACAGATAAATTTGAAATCAAAAGATAGTTCATGAAATGTTTTTCAGATAAGTTTAAAGCATAATGTGTGTGTGCACTTCAATGGTACAGTATTTTAATATTTTATTTATAAGAAATATATAGTATTAAACAAATATTAAGCGCCATAAGTAAACATTTGTGACAAAATAGTCTCATGCTTTTTCTGTTTGGAAAGTTGGCATGTTTGCTAACATCTCCAACGTGCTCTCAAATAAGAGTGCTATTACTGCCTTCTGACCTGACCTCATTGAGCACTTAATCGATGGCATGAATCGTCATTATCAAGTCTGCATTAATGTAAGAGGAGGTCATATTCCTTATTGAAAAACATTTCACATTCAAAACTATGACCTGCCGTTTTCTCCATTTTTTTTAAATTCCTTTTTAATGCGTAAGTATACATTCGAAACTTTTTTTTTGTATGCAAATAATAGGCAGAGTCCTATTCTATGTTACTGTAAAATTTCGAATAAATTGTTAGTTTTTTCTGATTTGTGCCTGATTTTCACTTTCGTGCTTATTTTTTGGAGGGGAGTTTATATGCATCTATAATTTAAAAATGTTTAAGGGAACTAGTTTTTAATTATTCAAAATAATTTTAATGTTAACTTACTGAAGATTAGAAATATTAAAATTATGAGTTTCTAAGAGATTATGGTTTTTGAATTTTCCTAAATTTAATGAAATACTCATGAAATTTCTTATAAATTCTTGAAAATTCTTAGCATTTATTGCTGGTGGCCTATACAAAATTTTAGCAACCATGTACTAATAAAAGATAAGTGATAATATTTTCTAAATCGTCTTTTCAAAATGTTAACAGTTTAAAATCAAATATTTTAAACTGTCTATTACATGCTTGTTTGTGTTGTTGTTGAAACCCAGACCGTCCGACCTACCAGAAAGGTGTAAGGTAACTGTTTGGACGGTCGGGAAATGCTTGTTTGTGTATAACTTTTTAAAGTAAGAATGCAATGACTCCCACTGGAAAAGAAATTATTATTATCAGTATATTGCTTTTTTTTTTAATTATTGCAAGTTGATGGTATTTCATTAGTCACCAAGGTGTCAAATGGGGGGAAATATTAGTTAACTGAAAGTCACATGTAATTTTATATTGCTATGCATCAGTTTGATAAAAGGAATACTTATTTCAATAATTTAGTCATTGAATAAGTGCATTATTGAAAAGGCCTTTATCAAAACACTTGATCTCCATCTATAAATTTCAAATGGTAGAAAATCTACTCTACATATATTTGTAACTGACAAATTTGTTTTTGTATGTAAATTCATGCTGCCTCCATCATATTTTTTAAATTTGAGAAAAATCCAAAGTTTGGGATTTGTTGCAAAATCAAACATGACCCTAAACAGACTCACATGAAGTAGTTTGAAGGCTGGCAGTTAATTTAACTGTTTGTTAAACCCATCTAACATTAAATAAGTTTTAATTACAATTCACTTTATTTTACGGGACTCGACCTTTGACCAGTTCAATTGAAAACTGTTAGAATAATCATAAAGCTGATAAAAATTAATTTAAAATGTTACATGAAAATCTCAAAATGAACTTAGAAGAAAATTAAGAATTTTTTAAATTATCTTATTTAATTTGCATTTGAATTACAAAACAATGTTATTTACCACCTGCATTGTTGAGGAAAATGAGATCAGTTAAGCATAATACTGGATAACTGTGTTTTTATGTAGTAGTTGTTATATTAATTCCAATTTAGATAAGCAAAATGTTTCACTCCTTGCATCTAATATTCAGTATTACATTTTATTTATTTTTAATTTAATGGTACTCAATTTTTATAGGTAATGGGCATAATTGGTCTGAAGAAAATAGCTTCAATTCTTCTGGGAAACCTACTAAGCATTTCAATTGTCGATTTCTTGTACGACCTGACGAACCAGAGATTAAAATGGAAAATAAACAACCAGCAGTTCCTCAATATGACAATTTGAATATTACTGCTAATTATATACCTTTGGGAAATGACGAAAGTGGTAAGTCAATAAATTTTGAATAATTGATATTTTCATATTTCCATTTGCTTGAAGTTTTTAGTTTAATTTTGTTAATTTATAATTCTAGAAAATGAATGAAATTTATTCTAAATATTAAAGAAAAGGCATGACAGGTTGAGCATACATAAATGGTGTTATGTAAGCCATTAAAATTTTGTATTAATTTGGCACCATCAAATGGGTCTACTTTGAACACAACTCAAGAAAATGTTAATTTTTAAATTAAACAAAAATTATGAAGTTTTTTTTTTTGTGTTAAGAAGTTATGTTAGTACTGTCTGTTATACACAGAATTAAAGATTAAAAATACTTTTTATGTATTAAGTTTAATATTGCTAGTGGATACTGATTTTTGATGAAGTATACCTCATAAAATTGTATCATGCATATATTTTTTGTTCAAAAATTCAAGTTTTCACTGCCAATCTTATTTTAGGAAAATATACTGAATTTAAAAAATACTAATAAACCCTAGGATGTTTTAAAATATTTTTTTTTCTGTAAGTATTGTTGCCCTAAAATTAGTATTTATAAATGCTGCTTTCAGGACTGGTTCTTTTTAGGCGTGTGCCATCTGCAGACACATATTTTCACTCACTCGAAAGACAGGATAGGGAGTGATGGGGAAGGCAGAAGTTGTTTCAATTATCACTATCCCCCAGCTTTGATGAGATACTAGAGAACTTATTTCTCTCATATTATTTATTTAAACAACTTCTTTTACCAGCTAGACTTTTGTTTTTTGAGCTCTAATATGTTTTAATCTACTGTTTTATAAAATTTTATATGGTATTTTATTTTTCATATTTTGTTATGAGTTTTATGGAATTTTATTTGGTTGTTTAAAATTTGAAGATTTGATCTTTATTGTTGAAATTTTTCTACAGAGCTTCTAGTGATGTGGATTTGGTCAAAATCTGAAAAATGCCGGCATTTTTGGTGTGTTTGTGACTCGACGCGTGTCCTTTGTGTGTCTGACTCCATAGTAATCACTGAAATCTTTTCACAAAAACCAGGAGTATTTTTACGTGTTCATGTGTTCTTTAAAATTTTATGCATCTGTTTTCCTTTCTTTGGGTATTTGCAGACACATGATTCTTCCGCAAGTTAGCGGAAAGCCATGAATTTCATTTCATTGATTGTACGAATATATTTTTATTATCCGCAAAAATCAAAGAAATTTTCTTACAAAGTTCCAAGGATCAATTGACGATTCATTCTCTTTAAGAAAGATTTTTTTCTGATTTTCTTGCATTGCATTATATATCTTATCTATAATCAAACATCAACAATGTAAACAGAGGAAAAATGTAACTATCGCAGAAATGCACAGCCTCACTTATTAGTTAGTGTGCACGGAAATTCAATGTCATCTCATTTCTGTTTTCAACGGACTTACGTCCACAGATATCTATATCTAATTGCAGTGTATAACAATATCTCATTTGTCCCCCAACCCCCCTCCTCACTCATTCTTTATTGGAATAATAAGAAATAATCTGTAATCCCAGATAACCCATAAATTTCTGATTTTATTACGATAATTCGACAAAACAAGAAAAGTTATAAATACTAGGAAAAGAAAAAGGGAGATCTGTAAATCACTAGTAAAGTTAAATGTAATAACACATTTCATGATAATATTTACTCAGAAATTTAACGATTACTGAATTTGTCATGTCAGATAAAAAAATCAAAATGCTACGATCAGAAGGATTAATAACATTTGCATAAAAAGGCAAGATTGGGAGGAAGGAATTAGATCAAAATTGAATCCAAAATATTCAGAAAAAAATTGCGTAATAACATTTTAGCTTGACAGAAAAACTGCTGAGAAAATGAGTGGCCAATACTAAAAATTTTTTAATAAATATTTAAAAAATTAAATATTACTAAATTTATATTGATCCCCATTTTCAAATATAAAAAAAATTGCCATAATAATGCATTTTCTTCTATGAATATTATTTAATAGAATACTATTGCTAAATTAATTTATTTGATAATTTTATGTATACAGTTGAACTTTTTAAAGTCCAAAGTAAATGTAAAATAATTGGAGCTATAGAAACATGCGGTGCATGCAAACTTTCATTAGGAAAATTAATTTTAATTCGAATTATTGAAACTTTGAGTTATGGAAGTTCGAGTTAAAAAAAAGTTCGACTGTACATGAATACATACCTGCCAACTTTTACGCATTATGCGTAAAATTTACGCATTTTAACTGCTCTTTACGCTTTTACGCATTTATTGCTGTATTTTACGCATTTCCGCATTTATTTGAATTTTTTAACATTAATAGGAAATCAATCCCCGGCGAAATTCTCCGGCTTTTTATGTTTGAAATTTATCAATTAACCAGACATAGTATAATTCCTCGGAAACACCGCGTTTCCTCTTTTTTAACACTAATATCTACCATTTCCGGGATCGTAGCAAATCCATAATAAAATGCAGGGTAATGCCAATCAAATTAACGGAGATTTACGGCCGCGTGTAACGTAAATTAAGATCTCGATCGCTTATTTTATAAAAGTAATAAATATACTTCTTCAAAGGTTGTCTAATTCAGCATAAATCGCTAAAATGTTATTTTGTTCATTAATTTCGCATAAACACTGCGATTGCGCAATTCAGTTTGTTCTCATGAATCGCCGAGAGTACAATAGTATCTTTTTCCATCCATCTCAATCTTCTAAATATTGCATTTTTGATTGACTAAACTAGCTTATTTTCATATTCTAATTAATTATTACTGTTAATTTCTTAATTATTTTCGCATAAACAGTGCGATTACGCAATTCAGTTACTTCGTGTGAATTACTGAGCGTACGTTAGTATCTTTTTCCATCCATCTCCATCATTTAAATGTTGCATATTGGATCGACTAAACTAGCTTATTTTCATATTCTGATTAATTATTACGGTTAATTTCTTAATTATTTTCACATAAACAGTGCGTCCCGGCCGTCCATACAGTTACCTTACACCTTTCTGGTAGGTCGGACGGTCTGGGTCTCAACAACAACAACATAAACAGTGCGATTGCGCAATTCAGTTACTTCACGTGAATTGCCGAGAGTACGTTAGTATCTTTTTTCATCCATCTCCATCATTTAAATGTTGCATATTAGATAGACTAAACTAGCTTATTTTCATATTATGGCTAATTATTAAGTTAATTTTTTAATTATATTTGCATAATATAAATTTTTCTATTTAAAAAATGGGTATAAACTCTGTGAAGGGATATTTTCCAAAAAGTGGTATTAAAGCAATGATTTAGGCAAATAAAAGGGAAACCATTTTGGCAGGAATATAATTCAGTGCTATATATATATTTTTTTTTATTAAAGATCAATATTTGTTACTCTCTTTAGTGAAAAACTGTGTTTTGCCAAACATAAATATTTGTCTTCATTATAAAGTAATTCTCACCGGATAAAACCTTTATATATTTTTTGCTTTATAATTTATTATCCTGAAATTTTATAAAATTGGTGTCCTGAATTTTCATATTCTACCAGTAAACCTGATATTTAATGCAATATTTTTTAATGCAGGTACGTGTATATAGTTGAATTTATTAGAAATGTCGTTTGCCCGTGTAGTTTAAAAAAGAAATCATTATAAATGTCATTCACGCAAAATTTTACACATTCCAATTTTCCCAGGTTGGCAGGTATGTGAATATAATTTCTTACACTATGAGATGAAAAGAAATTTCAGCTAATTTCTTGCTTGGCCAATTACGTCTGTATTTGACACGTTACAATGTGATATTATCTTCACGTAATATGATATCTACGTTCTAAATTGCTAGTTTACTGTGGAAATTTAATGATTTTCTGCTCTAAAACACTAGTGTAATGTGTTAATTTTATGATTTACCTGTGCCAAAACACTAGTTTACTGCACAAATTTAGTGCACCCAAAGTTCAGTGCACCCAAACTGATAAAAAATGACAAATTTGGTGCATGGTCCCTGTTAATGAAATGAAGGACCGTTCTGCAGCAGTATCACGGAAAACTACACTTATATATGATCCTTCTCTTATTTTGCTTAATTTTGAAAATATTTTCTACTCTTACAATCTTTTTGCATTGTCTAAAATTTTTATTTTATTTTGTACAGAAAAACTTTTCCAAACATTAATGAAATGAAGGATGATTTTTTAAATAATGGTTATAAAATTATTTGGTTACTTCAAAAACAAGAACTAGAATTTGATGTATTTGCATCTAAATTTACATCTTTAGAATTTTAATTAAAAATTCACATTTGTTTTATCTTCAACTTAGTAGTGTTGTAGACCGAGGGTACAGGTAAAACAGTAGATATTTACAAAATTATGTACATTATATTTACAAATGTGTAGTTTTAAAAATTATAGTAGTTTTTAAGTATTGGCTCTTGGCCGAATTTTGGTTTGTGAGCTGTGGTAGGATGGTGATTAATACCTACGGATTCTCAAATCTATCTTTTCAAAGGTTCTCTCCTTGTGTCGTTGGTAGATCATAAGTTCGTTGGTAGATCATAAGATAAATGCATAAGTTCACAGCTCTTCTGAGACAGTTCCATATGTATGAAACATTTAAATGCAATCTTGAGATTCCTTTTTTCATTGTTAGATATAGAAATCTCAAGCAGCTCATTTTTTGTGCTTAAAGATGTGGAAATCCAACCATTTCCTTCCTACATAAAATAGGCCGACACTTCTGTGTATGGGACTCAAAGATTAGTTTTTTCCTTGTTACAAGAACAAAATTTATAGATGTGAGTGAGAAATATATATCTCCATTTCTCATGACAGTTTTATTTACACCAGCGGAATCTACTGAATTTCTGGAAACTATGAAATCTGCCATCTTCAGCACAGTTTATCACTTTTAGTGTTTGAATTTGTAAACACTTAAAAGATTTGGGTAACGGTACACTACAATAGTAACCCTAATAACTTTAAATTAACACTAGAACGACGGATATTTTGAACTACCTAGAATGACGGGCAGCGGTCAATTTGACTGCCATAGAAAAAATACAACATATCTTTAATTCAAAACCAAACATCATAGTTACAGCATTTAGGATGTTTCTTCGACACATTTTTTGCAATAAGCGTTCTTGAGAGCGTAAGAAAAGTCATAAAATTTCAATGGGCTGGGATTAACCGTTTTGGAAGAGTTGTTTTTCAAGGTAGTTATGCGGTCAGAATGACCACTTCCGCATTCTAGTGTTAAATAAGTTCAAAGAATAATAAAAATGTAGCAGATTTAACAATAAAATTTACAAAACCTTATAGACTGTCAGACATGTAAATGTATTTAGTTTTTTCTAGACAAGCACAAATAAAGAGTAGTTTTTAAATCTTAATGTATTAATATAGTAAAGTCAGAAAATTTTCTTTTGTTGGTTGACAATACTGGAATTGCTTTTATATAAAATACAGTACATTTAATAAATTTTTGGAAATTTGAGGTAATTGCTCATTTAAAAAAAAATTCCTTTAAAAAGCAAAATATGCCTTCAAAAAAAGGAGTCTCTTCTAGAAAAATTATAGGGTGATTCTTGGTTACCTTACTATTTACCACAGCTGATTACAAACCAGCTGACATGTCTTAGTTTTTGTTTCTTTATATTTTTTTATTTACTTTTTGTCATTATTAATGGTTTATTTGATGTTTTTATGTGATTTATTAGGAATAGACTTTATTATTAAAAAAAAACACTAATTAAATGTCATTGTAGCACTGCAGTGTCCTGCGAAGAAATTACCGCTAACATTCTGTAATTGGGTCAACCAGTGCATAAACCCTTGACGTCATGGATTCGATTAATTTTTGGGAATTTTTTCATTATCATCTGAAATATAAGAAAAATTATTTTTTACATTTTTCCTGTTGCTGTTTTTTTAGTTTTTGAATTTTCAAAATTGCCAAAATGTCCTAAAATCAGCTCTCCGCCAAAACTTCAAATGCAATTTGCAAACGACCTGTTTCAGTTACAAAGCTGGTTATGGTATCATTTTAAAGCTTATGAAGAGGGCTTTCACACATTTGATATATGACATGCATGGTTTTTGAGTTAAAATTTTTTTTGGCAGTTTTTCAAAATTTTTATTTTGCAATTTTAAAAAATTGAAATTTTTTAAAATTTTGAAAAAAATCACACATGTTGATACACATTTACTGAAGGCACAGTCAAAATTTCAGGATGGTATCTTTATGGTATCAAATAAAAATTGAATTTCTTTACAGGTCATGTAACGAGATTTCAGTTAATACTTACATATTTAGCTACGTTAGGAAACAGATGCATATACATACTGCTTACTGATATAGAAATTATTTCTTCTTTGATAAAATGTATGATGCTTGTGTCATCTCCTCTTGCTTCAGTGAATACATTCTACCAGTGGCTGTTACTGGGTTTACTTTACAAAGGATAAAGTTTTCTGGCATTGTAAGAATATCCAGTCTTCTTGGATAACTAAATGAGGGTGCTGGCCCACATGGATGTAAGAAAGAAATTTCCACTTCACGTTCAACATCCTCTTTCGAAAGTACACATCCCACCCACTCCGGCCACACAATAAACTGCCGTAAACCTTAGGGTTGGCTGTGTGGTCTGGGCCTTCAACATCCCACCCACTAATTGGCATCATACATACAGGCTACAAAACCTATGTTGTATTTAAAGACCATATCTTCACCCTCTGAACTAACTTTGATGCAGTGTACTAAAGTTTCTTCAGATTCAGTAAACACTTTATTTACCAATTTTTTTGTACTTATTGGAATGAATGCATGAAACTTCTGGGTCCCTGTTACAGTAACAGCTTCATCAAATCGTGTCTCTAAAAGTTTCTCTTCTTCAGAGTATTCATCATTTGTCACATAAAAGAAAGTTATTGATGGAATATTCTCGTTTCCCCATTGAAACAGCTGAAGAGGCATCATGATTTGGTTTGAAAGAGGGTTCTGGAGACTAGCTTTGGCTGCCAGCCTCTTTACTGTCCCTCCAATACCATCTCACACTCCTTTGCCATGTGCTGTTGCATAAAAATGCCACTCTGCATCAATGGCATCGAAATCTCCAGGATGATTACACAAATTTGCGAAGTTCTTGCAGTTCTTATATTGCACTGCTGAACCATCAGAGAAGTAATATATTTTCTTTAAGTTGGGCAGACAATTATTTTTCAAGAAAGCTAGAAGCTTTTTTTGGAAAATATGGAAAAGAACTGTGTTATGCTTCAAACAGTCTGAAATGAAGACATAACTTTTATGTTTTAGAACATCTTTGTCTTTGTAGTGAACTACAAATGGATGAACCGCCATTGAATTGTTCCAATGGAACCCTTGTGCTTCGTCTTAGAAAAATCGTATGTTACCACATGGAACCCTTGTGCTTCGTCTCAGAAAAATCGTATGTTACCACAGCTTCATCAGGCACTAGTGTACTTTTCTTTTCAGAAAAAAAATGCAGATTGGTGTTTGGCAATGAAATCGTGTCTCTTTAGGTTCATCAGTTGTGTTGAAAAATCTTCAACAAATTCCTCTGTGGTTTTATTAATTGTCTCAAAAGAACAACGATGTACTGAAATCCACTGCTTGTATATAATATTTTCAATCAACTCATCTTCAAGGCTGGTTAGCAAGGCTTCCTTGAATTCGATGATGCTGGAACAGGAATCACACTCATTTAAAAAGCATTTCTGTTGTGGTGGATTGCATATTATTTTCGAAAAGTTATCTTGGTAGGTTCTTAAAGGATTTTCATATCCTGGAAGTGTCACATTATTTAAGTTAGCCCCAGTTATCATTAGCTTAACATTTTGATGAGTGGTACAAACACATACAGTATGAGTACCACTGGCTCCTGCTATTATGCAGTTCTTAGGTCGCAATTCTGCAAATTTTGAAAATCCGATCTTCAAATATGAATATTTAGATTTTAAAAGTCTGTACATCTCTCTCAGATTTCCCAGAATCCATCTTTTTTTAATGTGGATGCATTTACCATCTGTGTCCTTCATCGAAACATAGTCTTTCTTTCCCGGCATTTGCCTGCTAACTTCATCACTGCAGTAAAAAATTTTAACTACAGAGATAGTTTCTTCTGATAAAGTTTTTCCTGGTTTGGGGTTGGGTGAAGTCAAAACTCCTTTCTCTTCTACTAGTTTTTTTGCTTTCCTAGCAATGTAATTACTCACACCAAACTATTTCAATTCTTCCACATGACCAGCTTTTTGGCAAAATAGTCAAAATCATTACTCTTTCACTTTTATTTGCAGTTTTAAATTTCTCTAAGCTGCTCAAGTATTTCTGATTCTGAATTATTACACTTTTCATTTTCATCGCCCTCTGCATTAAAAAAGGAATTTGCGATATGTACTTTTTATTTTTTCTGCCTTTTCTCTGCAATATTTCTTAGAACTCTTAATTTTCTTTCTACTCACTGGAGACTCACCAAGAGATGTCAATAATGCATTCAAGTAACTTAAACCTGCATCTGTGTCCATAAATTCTAAATCATTAGTACTGCAACTACAGGGTTGGAACAGCTGCGCCTAACTGCGCCGAAATGACATTGCTGCGCATATCTGCGCCAAATATAACGATTTCTTTAAAATTGCGCCGAACTGCGCTGAAATATTAAATTTCCCGAGCGCCGAACTGCGCCAAATATTAATTTTACCGAGAGCCGAAATCCGCCGAATTTAATTTTTTTCTTTACGCCTTGTAGAGCCGAAATTTCCCGCGAAATCCAGGTACGAAGTTTTCCCGCAAATAGCTACATTTCCAGTTTTCTTGGCGCCCAAAGTAAGTTGCTATCTATGTGACTGAACAGTAGAATCGCCGGACAGGGAAGCTAAAGAATGATGTCACCGCGCTGACCGTTGATTTTATGATGGGTCAGTAGGGAGAAGTAAACAGGGTTCGTGCGCACTCTGGAAATCGGGAATTTGAAAGTGAACTAAAATGTCAGGGAAATTACAGGAAAAATCAATTTTTTATTCAAAATTCTGAAAGAATCAATGCTGACGATCAAATCCAACTTGCCGATCTACTTGCTCACAGAGATACCGATTACTACGGATTCTCCGTAGTTTTTACGAGAAACTTCCTCATACTGCGGATTACGGAATTTGCATAGTTTCCTATGGAAAATTGTCTTCTGTGAAGGCCAATGTAAATTTACGGTCGCGTGCACGGTAATGCCAACCAAATCAACGTAACAACGGGGATTTACGGCCGCATGGGCATTAATAATGCCAATCAAATTAGCATGACAACGGGGATTTATGGGCGTGTGCGCTTTAATACCAATCAAATTAACGCGACAACGGGGATTTACGGCCGCTTGCACGGTAATACAAATCAAATCACCGTAACAAATAATACAAATCAATGATGAATTACCGCTGCGTGGAATGTAAAAGATATATATATATTTTTTCTCCCATGGAAGTAATAAATCAAATGTACTTCTTAAAATTGGTAAATTTCGTATAAATCGTTGAAAGGTTAATTTTATAATTATTTCGGCATAAACAGCATACCTGCCAACTTTTACGCATTATGCGTAAAAGTTGGCAGGTATGCGCATTACGCTTTTACGCATATATTGCTATATTTTACGCATTTCCGCATTTATTTGAATTTTTTTACATTACTAGGAAATCAATCTCCTGCGAAATTCTTCGGCTTTTTTTGTTTGAAATTTATCAATTAACCAAACATGGTATAATTCCTCGGAAACACCGATTTTCCGCTTTTTTAGCACTGATTTCTACCAAACCCGGGATCGTAGCAAATCCATAATAAAATGCAGGGTAATGCCAATCAAATTAACGGAGATTTACGGCCGCATGTAATGTAAATTAAGATCTCGATCGCTTATTTTATGAAAGTAATAAATATACTTCTTCAAGGTTGTCTAATTCAGCATAAATCGCTAAAATGTTATTTTGTTCATTAATTTCGTATAAACACTACGATTGCGCAATTTAGTTTATTTTCATGAATCGCCGAGAGTACAATAGTATCTTTTTCCATCCATCTCAATCTTCTAAATATTGCATTTTTGATTGATCAAACTAGCTTATTTTCATATTCATAATTAATTATTACGGTTAATTTCTTAATTATTTTCGCATAAACAGTGCGATTACGCAATTCAGTTACTTCGTATGAATTGCCGAGAGTACGTTAGTATCTTTTTCCATCCATCTCCATCATTTAAATGTTGCATATTAGATCGACTAAACTAGCTTATTTTCATCCTCTGATTAATTATTACGGTTAATTTCTTAATTATTTTCGCATAAACAGTGGGATTTCGCAATTCAGTTACTTCGCGGGAATTGCCGAGAGTACGTTAGTATCTTTTTCCATCCATCTCCATCATTTAAATGTTGCGTATTAGATAGGCTAAACTAGCTTATTTTCATATTATGGCTAATTATTAAGGTTAATTTTTTAATTATATTTGCATAATATAAATTTTTCTATTTAAAAATGGGTATGAACTCTGTGAAGGGATATTTTCCAAAAAGTAGTATTAAAGCAATGATTTAGGCAAATAAAAAGGAAACCATTTTGGCAGGAATATAATTCAGTGCTATATTCTTTTTTATTAAAGATCAATATTTGTTACTATCTTTAGTGAAAACCTGTGTTTTACCAAACATAAATATTTGTTTTCATTATAAAGTAATTCTCACCGAATAAAACCTTTATATATTTTTTGTTTTATAATTTATTGTCCTGAAATTTTCTAAAATTGGTGTTTTGAATTTTCATATTCTACCAGTACTAGCTTGATATTTAAAGCAGGCACTTGTACATAGTTAAATTCATTAGAAATGTCGTTTGCGCGTGTAGTTTAAAAAAAATCATTATAAATTAATGTCATTCACGCAAAATTTTATACATTCCAATTTTCCCAGGTTAGCACGTATAAAACAGTAAGTACAATTGCGCAATTCAGTTCTTGTGAATCGCCGAGAGTCGATTAGTATCTTTTTCCATCTATCTCCATCTTCTAAATATTGCATATTTAGAAGATGGAGATTGACAAAACTAGCTTATTTTTATATTCTGAGTAATTATTAAGGTCAATTTTTTAATTATTTTCGCATAAACTGCGCAATTACATAATTCACTTTATGTTCCCATGAATAGCTGTGAGCCCATTAGTATATTTTCCATCCATCCCCATCTTCTAAATGTTGCATATTAGATTGACTAAACTAGTTTTTTTTATATTTTGGCTATTATTAAGGGTTGATTTTTTGATTATTTTGGCATAAGTTCACGTGAATTGCCGAGTCCATTATATAGTATCTTCTCCATCCATCCCCATCTTCTACATATTGCATATTAGATTGACTAAACTAGCTGTTTTTCATATTTTGGCTATTATTACAGATTGATTTTTTTAATTATTTTCGCATATGTCCACGTGAATCGCCGAGAGACAATTAGTATTTTTCTCCATCCATCATCAAAATGTTGCATATTGGATTGACTAGACTAGCTTATTTTTATATTCTGGTTACTTATTAAGGCTAATTTTTTAATTATTTTTGCATAATACATATTTTCCTATTTTGAAAAATGGGTATGAACCTTTTGAAGGGATAGTTTAAAAAAAATGGTACTAAAATAATGATTTAGACAAAAAAAGAAACCATTTTAGCAAGGATATATTAAAATTGATATATTTACATCTATAAATATAATGCTATATTTTATTTTTTGTTAAAGATTAATATTTGTTATTATCATTAGTGAAAACTTGTGCTTTATCAAACGGAAATGTTTGTTTTCAATATAAAGTATTTTTAACTGGATAAAATTTATAATATAAATATATATATTAATGCATAATTACATATATATGCTTAAATAATTTTTTGTACATGCGTTTTTGTGTTATGTGGGCATATATATTTCATTTCTTAACCTGACTACTGAAAAAGTCATCTTAAAACTACTGATATTTTCTTTTTTTACTACTGAAATCTTCATCAGCTAAGTGGCATCACTACAGTGCTTGAAGCTGTTAAGTTTCATAATCACTGAGTCATAAATAATCCCTTTTATGCATGATTATACAAACTTTTGTCTCATACTGCCATAGAAATTATGAAATGTCGCTCGAATTTAAAAAAATTCTATCTAGTTCTAGATTTTTCGATAATAACGCCGGATATAAAATTTCGTGAAAATCCATCAGTGTTTATGGAAGCTATCATGTACACTAGCTGCTCCCAACTGCTCCAAATTGGCAATTTTATTGCTCCGAACTGCTCCAAATTGATAATTTTGCTGCTCCCAAAGCTGCTCCAAATTGCTTCTTCAGCCGTTCCAACCCTGCAACTATGAATATCATTATTATCCAGCCCTGAAAGTTTTTCTTTTTCAGCAACACTCACCTCATGTGTTTTCTTTCCTAGCTGCAGTCTGCAGGAAGTGCAAATTTTCATGTTTTCTTCAATTCCATTATTTAAAGAGATCATCCAAGCTGTCACATTTCTCAGGTCTTTACTAACCCAGTTCTCCTTTTTTTTAAATGGATTACAACAGAAAATAGACCACTTCTTGTTATCCATATATAATATTAATAGAGTAAAATTTATAAAACTAGTCCGATAAAAAAAAAATTGATAATACTTAATAAATCAAGTTTAAAAGATAAACAATTCACTGTAAAAAAGTTAATTGAGATCTACACACTAGTGATGGGATTCATTCGAATGAAATAATCGAACATCTCGATAGTTTCAAATCAGTCGATAGTCTCGATAGTTGCAAAAACTATTCGAATGCTTTTTGGCCAATCACAGCGAAGAGCTTTTAGCAATACGATAGTTTTAAAAGTATTCGAATGAATTTACACGATTGTACTATTTTTTGTAGTAATGCATGCTATCGGCCGTGGCGATAGTTTTAAAAGTATTCGAATGATTTTGGACGATTGTACTATTTATTGTAGTAATGCTATCGGCTATGCTATCGGCAATGGCGATAGTATTCGTTCGGAACTAGTTACTGTTTTTCATAGTAGTGTTTAAAAAGTATTCGAATGAATTTAGACGATTGTAATTGTAATATAGTAATGATATCGGCCATGGCAATAGGATTCATTCGGATTAAGCGGTAGTTTTACTAATTTCTATTCAAATGATAGTAGTTATTACTCATTAGATGGTTTTGGAATATAGTTCGATTGACGATGGATAGTTTTATTTGCAGAATTATTAAAGCTATACAAGCGTTTTTTGTATTTCAAAATAAAATCATGTTTGGTGCAGTGAAATCACTGAAATTGTTTTGTTATTTTGAAGAAGTTTTTTCAACAAGTGAAACAATCCTTTTATGAGGAAATAGCGAATGATTTTTAAAACTGACAATTAAATTGATTTAAAGCAAACATTTTGATTTAATTACGTCAAAAATAATTTTGGCGTTTTTGTTAAGGAAATATTAGCATTTTTGTGAAACATTATTATTTAATTTTAATACATAGTGTAGTTAATAATGTTTAATACATTTTTGTTTGAAGTAATAGATATTTATGTAAAAAAATCGAATGAGCAAATAAATGGATAAGGAAGGGTAAATGTTTTACTTGTATTATTTAGTATTAATTTAATTTTATCTTAAAGTCATCTTTTTAAAGAAATAATAAAGTTGTTAAGATACTGGTATTTATAATTCAATGTGATATTGTTCGTCTAGTATAGGGAGTATTCTAGTATAGAATATTTTTTTTTAAATAAAAGGTTTCCACAATGAAATAAGAACTTGTAATGTTGGCAGGGTGATAATAATAATCCTAAAATGTGTTAAATAAGAAAACTTGCGGCTATTAAGAGAAAAACCGTTTTACATTATGCAATTTTAGTAGTGGTGGTGTAAAGAGAAGCCGTTAAATTAAGGTATATCTTTCTTACCTTAATTTGAATGTTATATTTATCACTTCATAAAAACAACACTTTCTCTATACTATATTCTTTAGTATGAGCAAGTAAAAATTTATAGAAGAAATCCTGCTTTGTTTTTTATTATTAAAATATTTTATGGTACTTCTCTGCCATCAAGGAAAGGGGACAGATTTAATTGTACACCTATAATAACAATTTATTAAGTTATTACTTTCTCATACATAGTATTGAAAAAGTATTATTTTCACAAAAATAGTATCACAAATATTATTGGATTTTAACGAAACTTTATTTTCGACTTTGTTGACATAAAATCTAGAACTAGATAGAATTTCTTAAAATTCAAGTGAAAACTTGACTTTAAAGAAAATTTTATATTTTTTTAACATGCCAGCATATGACAAAACATAATTATGTATATGAGCCTTAATGATCAGAAAACTTAAGAATTTAAAGCATTGAAGTGAAAAATAGTGTTGATTCAATTTTTGTGTTTATGATGTCATTTTGACCTTCAGTGAAGCAAATTGCACCCCCCGAGTTGGTACATTGTCAATTTTGGTATCAATCAGAAGATTTTTTTAAGTCCTTTAAAATGAAGGGTAACTTGCGATGGATATTATGTTTGGCAATTTACCCCTCCCCAAAAGGGAGGCTAATGATGTTATGAACACAAAAATTTCATTCCGCCTATTTTTTACTACAATGATTGAAACTGTTAGGTTTCTTGATCATTGAGCCATAAATAGCTTCTTATGCATACTTTTATTTTGTGATGATTTTTTTACCAGAAAAAATTTGAAAAATCTGTATTGTTGGTCTAAATGATCACAATTATAGCATATATATCCTTTATTTTAACGGGCTTGAAAAAGTTTTCAGATTGATTGATTTTTTTATTTAGATAATGAAAATTTAAGAATTTTTACAAAATGCTTGAGCTGTGTTTGCTGGATTCACAATAAGAGTGATATGGTATGGAAGTCACACTTATTAAGTTCTAAACAATTGAAAATGTTCATAAAAATATTTCATGAACAATTCATACATGAACAATATGAGAATTCATACATGAACAATTCAATATTTTCATGTTCAATTCGGTTACAAATATTGTACTATAATTGTATGGCAAAGTTTAAAGCAATGGAAAGTATTTTTATAATATAAATACGATTTGAAATAGCACTCTGATATGCCATATAAACCCGAATGAAACAGTAGGTAGACAAAGTAATTGAAACATAGATTTTAGTAACATGTATAAATGTATTACTATATTTACATGTAATTTAAAATATTTATGTATCAACATATAAAACAATATAAAGAACTTGTATGCATACATGTGCTTAAAGTTAAATCTATTATTTATCTATCATAAGGGAGTATAAAATGTTCAAAATGTATCTTCCATCGGGGCTATCCATTTTTATTATATAATATTACAATAATTATACGTATGACTTTGCCCAAGCTTAATTTAATTTAACTTATTACTAGTGTTGCAGAGTCTGTATCAATTTCGAAGTTTAAGTAAATGAAAATGTATAGACAGAGCAGATTTATTTTAACTACATATTATTTAGTATTAATTTTATTTTGTCTTAAAGTTATCTTTTTAAAGAAATAATAAAGTCGTTATGACATTGGTATTTGTAGCTTGATGCGATAGTGTTCGTCTAGTATACATTAATCCCAGGTTCGATTCCCTTCGTATCGGAATCATTGTTTTCTTTTAATTGACACTTTTTATAGCGCCTTTCGTATAATGTATTACATTTATGCAAATGTCTGGAGTTCCCCAAAACAAGAAATTATGCGTTTTTTTTTTATTGGGATGAACAGTTTTTAGAATGTTAATTTTGAAAATTCTAAAAATAAGCTTTTTGTCTTGGGGTGTCTGTATTATTAAAACTGGCTCTAGAAGTGTCTGTACGTACCCTCAATATCATTTTTGAAAGAAAACATGAAATATTCATAAAAAGGGGAGATTAAATAAGGAGGAAGGCAATAACAGATGTTTGTATGGGCAGCCTGGTACTATATAGAGTAAATAAGGTAGATGATGTGTGATAGAGGCAAAAAAGAATATTTAAATTGCAATTTTTATTTTACGAATAATAGAAAAAATTTATCAATAGGGAAAACTTTATTTGTGAATTCTTACAAATGAAGAATCTTAATTGAAAAATGAATTCGTTTAAAGTGAGTACCTTATATCAGATTAAAACTAGGAAGTATACTCATTCTGTTAAAAACTTGAAGCAATATAAAATGTTAAAGTGTATGAAATTATTCTTCCCATCAATGTTTCCCAATTCCCATTTCTTAAAATTCACAGTTTTTCAATAACTCATTTATTAAATTTATTATTAATAGTAAAAGGATTAATGCATAAAACTTTTAAATTCTTGAAATAACCTTATGAATTAAGTCACATGGCGCCATCTATTAACGGAAATACAATGTTTTTATATTATTAAATACAGTTTTTAATTAATCCAACATTCTGCAGTTTGTAATGATCTGAGCTTTAAATTACGGTGAGTATTAATTTTAAGAATAAATTATCTATTATTAAATCCATTAAATATGTTGTTTAACATAGACAATAAAATACAGGAATATATTTTCAATCTCATTTTATTTGCAAAATTTTTTATTTGCAAATCTTGATGTCTCATATTTCTGGGATATTAGCATATTTCTATTTGCATTATAATTATGCATTCCTTGCACTCGCACAAATACATTTTCATAAAGTATAGATAAATGAAAAAATAAGATAAATGTTACAAATTGATTAATTTTATATTACAAATTACTATTTAAAAATATTATCTAATCCAAATTTTTCGATAATAAACGACTTCCATGATTATTTATTACTTGTCCAGTTTTCGAAAAAAAACACGTTCGAATGGTACAGAAGTAGCAGTACGGTGCAAATATCGTATAAAAATAAAAAATAAATAAATAAATAAAACGAGAAAAACTAATAATTTACGCAGTTAAAAGAATGACTGAGAATGAATAATTAAAATTTGTTGTTTACAAGATTTTATCATCCGCCTTTAGCTCCACCCCCTTTGTCCATGCTCGAAAATGATGTCATAGAAAACTATCGATAGTTCCGATAGTATTCGATAGTTTGTAAACTACTATTACTATTTATTCGATAGTTGAAATTGTTCGATAGCGCCCATCACTACTACACACTCTGACAACTGCACCACAACTGAACTACTAGGGAAAGGAGGTGGGAGAGAGCATGAATGAACATGTTACTTCAGGAAAGGGATGACTCATTCTTGAAAAATCATGTGAATTACTGTCTTCAATTGTGTCTCACTCATGATACCATGGAGATACCATCCTAAAATTTTGACTGTGCCTTCAGTAAATGTGTATCAACATGTGTGAATTTTTTCCAAATTTAAAAAATTTTGATTTTAGAAAATTGTAAAATAAAAATTTTGGAAAACTGCCAAAAAAATTTTAACTCAAAAACAGTACATGTCATATATCAAATGAAAGCCCTCTCCATAAGTTTAAAAATGATAGCATAACCAGCTTTGTAGCTGAAACAGGCTGCTTGCAAATTGCATTTGTTGAAGTTTTGGTGGAGAGCAGTTTTTAAAGGACATTTTGGCAATTTTGAAAATTCGAAAACTAAAAAAATGGCAACAGGAAGAATAAAAAAATGAAGATTACTTATATTTCAGATGATAAGGAACAAATATTCCAAAAATTAGCCAAATCCGTGACATCAAATTCCAAAACTTATTTTTTATTGGTTGATTTGACATGGAATGACCCAATTGGGAAAAATTCCAGTAAATATGGTTAGAACATGCAATAGTGTCACAGGATTCAAAATTAGACAGGGTAATATGTTAATGAAAGGGCAACCTATTCCTAAAAAGGGCACTTTAGTATCAAATAAACATGCTTTTTTTTTATATTTGTAGTGTTTTAAACGGAACAATTTGCAATGATTGCACAATATTTTATTTACACTCGTATATGCAGAATTGTAAATTTTGAAGTCAAATGCTGCAGGCATGTACACCCTATCGTCTAAATAATTTGATAAAATTGTTTTAATTACCATGGTTTTACATGCGATTAATACACCCTATCGTCTAAGGGCGCGGTAGCCCATTGGTTAGCGCGCTGGAGTTGCACTCGGTAGGCCCGGGTTCGATTCCAGCCACTGCCAAAACTGCCGCCGTGTTCATGCGGAGTACGATCAC
The DNA here is from genome assembly GCA_951213105.1 of Amaurobius ferox. NCBI lineage: Eukaryota > Metazoa > Arthropoda > Arachnida > Araneae > Amaurobiidae > Amaurobius > Amaurobius ferox. The sequence goes on from OX578146.1 coordinate 64,990,468, forward strand.
GTTAAACATGTGGGTCCGAAAGTCCTTCCGAGAGGTTGGTGGTAGGGGAAGGAGGGTACGGTCCCTGTGGATGCCTCCCCCACTGGGTTCCGGTCTAAATTGGGTGGCACTTCCCGACCGTCCAAACAGTTACCTTACACCTTTCTGGTAGGTCGGACGGTCTGGGTTTCATCAACAACAACCCTATCGTCTAAATAGTTGGTGGTAGGGGAAGGAGGGTACGGTCCCTGTGGATGCCTCCCCCCACTGGGTTTCGGTCTAAATTGGGTGGCACTTCCCGACCGTCCTAACAGTTACCTTACACCTTTCTGGTAGGTCGGACGGTCTGGGTTTCAACAACAACCCTATCGTCTAAATAATTTGATAAAATTGTTTTAATTACCATGGTTTTATATGCAATTAAATCCCCCCCCCTCCACTGAAAAACTTACGGATACTACCAGTCATGTATTGTACAATGTGAGAAAGCATTATTCAGGAAGTAAGGTTATTGATAATGATAATATTTACATGTTAAATGCCATAGGCAAAACTATGGGGTTACATAAGGACCCGATGAATCTAACTTTCTAAATTTAGAAATAACTTTGGTAATATAGAAAGTAAATTTGGATTCTTCAGAAATTTTAATGAATGAAAGAGGATGCTTCATTAGTATTACTGAAAGGGAATGCGATCTGTATGCAACAAATCTTGCTTAAAAAAAATTCATATTTCACTAAAATATTTATTAATTATGAAACATACTATGGAAAAATGAAAATTCTGCTTTTTATAAATAAAATAATTTGATACAAAACATGAATGGAAATTAATGCTTTTGGATTCATAAAAATTGAGTCTAAATCGCTTGGCAATTATTTTTATCAGTACTGCTGTAAATATTGCCAAAGTAAAGTGATATTTTTCTGTTTTAACGATGCTTGAATCAGTAATAAATTCCTGACATAATGTTGACAAATTTCACATTATTGCGGCAGAAATTTTACACAGTATAGCACATTTTATTCAGAAAATCAAACTTTTATAGCAATATGCATCAGCTGTAAGTTAAAATGGTGCAACTGTACGTGAAATAAGAATTTTTGCCCACGGTGAACCGGAATTTCTGGCGAATTTGATGCTACCCAGGGTCCGCTCTAGCCATTCGCCTATGTGCCAAATGCGAAAAGATCGCAAAACTGGCTACTTTGGCGATAGAAATGGCAAATGATTTTTTGGAAACTGAAAATTTCATAAATATTTTTTTGGGAAGTAATATGGAATAAAAGTTCGATTTAATTTGGAATTAAAAGTTCGATTCCAGACAAGTAGGCCTATGACATATGAGCTTTGTCTACCGTCTGTTTTGGGGGCGCTCGTTCTCGTGTGACAAGCTCCAGATATTCTTTAATTCCCAGCACGCTGCTCCTCAAAACGGACGGCTGACAGCGCATTCCTGTCTCTCAAGCGTCCTTGACCCACCACGGCAATCAAAACATTATCTGGATTCCGTCCGTTATGTGAGCCGATTTTTTTCGTTAACCTTGAATCGCACAACCGTTAACCCCCAACACAGTTATTAGATACTCTTCAATAAACAAAACAGAAAAACACTTTCAACTTAAAATCCTGCATTATAGTTTTAAACAATCCGTGTTACAGAATTATTTCTGAAAAGAGCCATTTTTTGTCGAAAACGATCGGCCGTAATCAGAGAAACAAGTGATAAACATCGAACAAAAATGTATGTATATTTTTTGATGACGCGTATACAATGGTAGTCCAGAGCATCTGGAGGGCAGAGAAATTAGGAGTGTGCGATTGCGTAATTACTACCGCATCATTTTAGGATTGATTGTCTTACAGGAAAAAATAACTTTTAGACTTACGATGTTTTTTTTTTAGAATCCGCATATAAATCGACCCCCCACTTTGAAGCATTTTCTTTTCCCCCCATCACAAATTTCTCGACTTACGCGAGTATATACGGTAAATAAAAAAGCATTTAATTTTAGTTAAAACCAACTGAAAAGAGGTCACTCATGATTATTATCACAGATGCCAACTTGCGGTTTGTTGTTTTTGTCATAAGTTGAATCGTAGTTTATCATTTTGTTATGAATTTAATTTTAAGCCTGCCTGGCTTGTTTTCGTTTCATCTTCATCATCTTTGTGGTTTTTATACGATTCTTACGCCTGCCTGAATTTTAAAACCGACATAAAAATTTATCCCTTAGCTAGTTTTGGTGCCTAATTTTAAAGAAATATAATGATGATACTGCATATAAAAATATTATGGATGTAGCAAGAATTGGTTTCATATGTCTTATGACAACAACCATCGTTGAAAGAGGCTTTAGTAAACAGAACATAAATTTCATTAAGTAGTAACATCAGAGTAAAAAATCTCAGTGACTTGATTCTTATAAATAGTGAAGGGCCAGATATGAAAGATTTTAACTTTAAGGCAGCTTTTGAATATTGGTCTATAGTACAAAAATTCGACGCTTGCCTGGCTTATATGATAATGAAACTATGTGAATTATAAAATAAATTTGTCATTTTTGTAACTCATTGTGATCTTCATTGGTAAATACAAGTTTAGTTTACTAATAGCTTATTTAATGATTAAAAAAATGAAATCTACCTATCTTTATATCTTGTTTAGAATGAAATTAATATTATTAGCTGCATTATGGCTTAAAAGTAGAAATTTTTTCACCGATGGCGACGATAACTTTGACTAATTATCATGTAATTTGGCTAATTTGTTGACTAACAGTTTGAAATTCCCAGCGCGGGCCCTGCTACTGATTGTTCGCAATTGAAAATCGGCACAATATGGCGCAGTTTGCCAACTTTTGTAGCAGTGTGTAATCTTTTCACACTGCTACCGCAATCAAAACACACTGATATACACTGTGTATAGGCTGTTAATTTAAAATTATGTAACTTTATGTTTTAATGGTGTAACTAAGAATTTTACACTGTGATGTAACGATAATTTTAACAGATTCAGGGATCGCATTCGTCCTAAAATTCCTAAAAGTTTGATGTTTCCCTTGAATACCTAAAGTTAACCTAAAATTTTTAAATCATCCTAAAATTTTGTAATGTTTTGCTGCGGCGTCAAATTTACTCTACTATCGCCCGAATACATTCCATTCATACGGCAATTTATGTTAAAAAAGACTTCCAGAAATTAAAACTTTGTTCAAAATAGCACTCATCTTTTACAAAGTCAAAGACGACAAAAGTGCCAATCATGACAAAATCGGCGATTCTTAATGATTAAATCCTCTTCGTCCTCGAACGGTTTTAGTGAAATACGATCGCAAGACGAATGGCGACCCACGTGATCATTTATGACGGGAGTTTGGGGGAGATTCTTTTGCTTGTGGGAGTGGGAATCTCCAGCGCAAGCTAACAAACTTAGAAGCTTTTAACCTCTCAAAGAAATAAAATAGAAAAAGACTGGTTCGATTCTTGAATAGTGTGCTTCCTCATATTTACTAGATAAATCACGAAGTTTCTCTTTCTTTGCAAAGTTAAAATTTTGCTCAACTATTCTTTGTTGGGAGTTAATTGTGTGCAAAAATTTTGAAGAATTTTAGGTCTAAATCCAATAATACAAATATAGTTAGTCGGATTATGATTCTCTTATGCCCCTCATTATGTAATATTTTATCAACATCATGTCAAAACAGGAGAGTAGAGAAGGAATTTTTGTCTTCTGTTAGCAACCTCTCTAGGCATTGATGATATTAAAGGATATCTCTTCAAAAGGATGCATTGCGTATGGGCCAGGGTTAGAAAAATCAAAAAATTTCTACATGCCCTCCGGGCATGTTGTCTAAATAAATAGATGCCCAAGATAAAATTTTACATGCCCAACATTTTTCTGATGACATTTTTCATTATTGATAGCTCTGGCGCCCATGAAAATAAATATATTAAATATCATTATATACGTAGCCTATAATTAAATATCAAAATTAGAAAATTAGTTACTTTTAATGAAATAAATACATACCTGCCAACCTGGGAAAATTGGAATGTGTAAAATTTTGCGTGAATGACATTTATAATGATTTTTTTTTAACTACATGCGCAAGCGACATTTCTAATGAATTTAACTATGTACAAGTACCTGCATTAAAAAAATATTGCATTAAATATCAGGCTTACTGGTAAAATATGAGCATTCAGGACACCAATTTTATAAAATTTCAGAACAATAAATTATAAAGCAAAAAATATATAAAGGTTTTATCGGGTGAGAATTACTTTATAATGAAGACAAATATTTATGTTTGGCAAAACACAGGTTTTCACTAAAAAGAGTAACAAATATTGATCTTTAATAAATATATATATATATATAGCACTGAATTATATTCCTGCCAAAATAGTTTATCTTTTATTTGCCTAAATCATTGCATTAATATCACTTTTTGGAAATATCCCTTCACAAAGTTCATACCCATTTTTTAAATACAAAAAATTTATATTATGCAAATATAATTAAAAAATTAACCTTAATAATTAACCATAATATGAAAATAAGCTAGTTTAGTCGATCTAATATGCAACATTTAAATGATGGAGATGGATGGGAAAAGATACTAACGTACTCTCGGCAATTCACGCGAAGTAACTGAATTGCGCAATCGCACTGTTTATGCGAAAATAATTAAGAAATTAACCATAATAATTAATTAGAACATGAAAATAAGCTAGTTTAGTCAATTAAAAATGCAATATTTAGAAGATTGAGATGGATGGAAAAAGATACTATTGTACTCTCGGCGATTTATGAGAACAAATTGAATTGCGCAATCGCAGTGTTTATGCGAAATTAATGAACAAAATAGCATTTTAGCGATTTATGCTGAATTAGACAACCTTTGAAGAAGTATATTTATTACTTTCACAAAATAAGCGATCGAGATCTTAATTTATGTTACACGCGGCCGTAAATCTCCGTTAATTTGATTGGCATGACCCTGTATTTTTTTATGGATTTGCTACGATCCCAGAGTGATAGATATCAGTGCTAAAAAAGCGGTGTTTCCGAGGAATTATACTATGTCTGGTTTATTGATAAATTTCAAACAAAAAAAGCCGGAGAATTTCACCGGAGATTGATTTCCTAGTAATGTTAAAAAATTCAAATAAATGCGGAAATGCGTAAAATATAGCAATATATGCATAAAAGCGTAAAGAGTAGTTAAAATGCGTAAAAGTTGGCAGGTATGTAAATATATCAAAAATGGGAATTGAATACTATTTATGCTAAAACAATTTTTTAAAAATAACCGTTTTGCGATGTATGCCAAATTAGACTAGACAGCTTTTGAAGAAGCATACTTATTGCTTCTATAAAAAAGTGATCGCGATCTTAATATACATTATATGCGACCGTAAATCCCCATTGTCATGATTGACATTACCGTGCCTGTGGCCATAAATTTACATTGGCCTAGATAGAAGGGAATTTTTGTAAGAAACTATGCAAATTTTGTAATTAGTATGAGGATGTTTCCGATAGAAATTACAGAGATTCCATAGTAATCGGCATCTCTGCTTATCAACACCTGTGCACGTCCACAAATCTACCAAAGTTACACCAGAAACCAAGCGCAAATGAATGAGAGAAAGAGAGAGAGACCAGAACGAGGAGCTGCTTTGGCACTGTGCCAGAGGCTCTGCTTGTTTCTTTTAGTGACATCACTGTCGCCCGTGAAACTTTGTTTTCTCCCCACAGTTATCAACTATTGCGCGGTGAAAGCCATTCATAGTCCATCGCTGAATAATTAAGACTTTTCTGTTTCATCCTTTTCTCTTATACGGCTTTAAATGTTGAACATAAAATATTTACAGTGGAGTGCTGGTTACTTGATTTCGGCTACCAATTGACCTAATCAGGTTAATGTCGAATAAATTTTTATTACATGCCCGGTCGGGCATGTAATAAAAATTAATACATGCCCGGTTGGAATTTTTACATGCCCCGGGCATGTCGGGCAATAGATTTTTCGAACCCTGGTATGGGCCTAGACCACATAGCAGTTTATGAAGAAAAGCAATGGATAAAATAAAATACGTCATAGTAGGGAGGTCCCACAATTGGATCTCCACGCTCCCCATAAAAAATAAATTAAAAGCAGTGAAAGAGCAGAAATGTAAAGAATGTTAAATAAACACATTTCCGCTTCCAACAGATAAAACTTTTAAACAGTTTTCATTTCTTTTTAAACCTAAAATTTTGTCAAATTATTCCATGTTTAGTATGTATCTGGGATGAAAAGTACCAAAGATTTGAACCCTGTAAGAATTTTTGCTCAAAAACCAATATTTAAAAATATAGTTTTCTGGACTAGAGTTCTTTTGAGCCGCAGGAACTTGTGTATGTGTTTTTGTTGATTCTATCAAAACAGAGGATGATTGAAGGGAAAATAGCTGTGTCTAGATTAACGCGTTGCAGTAGCTTTGATGAAATATAGTGTCCGGTAGAAAAGTTGTATTTAATTGTTCGGTAGAAAAAGTGCATTTATGATACACTAAAAGCATTTCTAAATATTCCAAATTCTCAAAGTTTTTAAACCTAAACATCATCAAAATTATATATGAAAATGCACTATTTGACCAGTTTCTCCCTAAATTTACAAATATGTAACTCTACATGTAATTAAATGGAACTTTCCTAAAAATAAAAACATGCATTAAAGTAAAATAAAAGAGAGAACACAGAATTTAGGTTTTCAAAATCTAACGTTTATTAAAATTTTAAACTTCACTTTTAAAATAATTTTCAAAATATTTTACATCTCATTAACTAACAAATCCAATAAACAACTTAAATAAATAAATAGAATGGCCGGTCGTATAGTGGTAGGAAAAAACGTTAGAATATTAAATTTTAAAGTTAACAATATTAAACTTATACAACTATTTATCAAAACTAAAATTTTAGATAAAAAAAACATCAGTTAGCCAAAAAGGGAATTTAGAACAAAATTTAAAAAGATAACCACAGGATTCGCAACTTAAAATATATAAGTCTAAAGGGGTCTTATTTCTGTGCTAACTCAAAACAATTGGAATAAAGACATATTTTAACTATTGAGAAATATTAGAATTTGGAGGAAAAGGAATAATATCACCAAGGCTCCAAGAAAAACGGCGGAAATCGGCGGGAGGCAGAATCACCAAACGTGCAGCAGATCCAGAGAACACCAGAAGAGGAAAATCCATGGCACAGGGTCACAATATGTCCAGCAGAAAATCCGGAAAAGGCCGTTCCACGGGATTCAACTCCAAAGAGATTCTCCACACCAGCTGGACGTCGAGTAATAAAAAAATCATTTCTCTCAACAGCCGCACCGGACTACTGACATCAAAATGGAGAACTTAACATGTGTCCGTCAATTGGGCTCGGAAATGCGAACTCCATTCATCATAAAATAGAACTGGCAGCTTGTCAAGATAAACATATTTCTAATTGGCCGGTAAGACTTCCTCGGCCGACATCACATAAATCGTGAAACATCTTGGATCATTATTTAAATGATATGAAACTAATTAGCATGACTCTTCATTCCGTCGCAGCTTCCAGACATAAACAACATCAGAGAGCACAGCGGCAAAGGACTGCTGATTGATTATAAACTAAACAAATCAATCCACATCTTGAAAAACAAAACACACATCACAGCCGGGAATAATGAGACATTTCAAGCCGAATTCGAACTACGGCTCGCGCCGAAGCGCTGAAAACAACAACTTTAACAGATTACATCTGGTTCTAATCAATTGCAAAAAGCAAAAGCAAAGAGCAAAGAGCAAAAAGATCGAAAAAGTGCGCGATTTGCTTATATACTGCGAAACATCGCTGCCACAGATTGTAAACAAAATTATCGATGAACGATAAAATAATTAATGACAGACGATTTTAATATTACGGTCAACCAATTAAAAACTCGAAACTTTAAAGAAGAGAAATGGAATTTTAAAGCAGACGAAAATTAAAAAGAAATGAAGTGAAACGATTTGGAAATATACGAATTCGGCAATAATTTAAATATGGACGATTCTGAAATATTTAAAAAGCTGAAAATAGAATAAAACCGAAAATTGCGATGAATTAACCAATTTTTAACCGAGAGCAATAAATTTGGAATCAAATTAAAGGGAATAAAAAGGGCAATAAATGGAATCACAAATTAACCAATTTAAATAAATTTAAATTGCTAAAACCTAAAAAGAACGAACTTTTGCCGTTTTTAAAACAAAACCTATGGAATACAATATATTTGGAACAGAAGAATATCAAAACCTAAACAATTGGAAAATGGATAACTAAAAGAGAATGGCTATGTAAATAAGACCCCTGAACACGTTTAAACAAAATACAAAATTTCTAAAATTATTAAATATCTAAAAGTATAACCCAACAACTCCTTCGAACGTCCCAAAAAAATTTTTCATTTGAAAAATGAAAAATTTTAGCTAACACATGACAAAATTCCGCGAAACGAAGGAGGGAAAAAAAAATAAAAATTTCAACTACAGCTGTAACATGAGCCATAAAATCACATAAAAAAAATCAAATTCCTTATAAATAAATCAAAAATCAAACAATAACTTCACTAAACACTCTCATAATATCAGATCATAAATTTTTCAACTCTAAAATAAACATGTAGATTCACCATTAAATCCTTCAACTTCATTATAACTCTATACTATGAAAATTCATCAATTCATTTTAAAATGCTCCAACAAATACGTCATCAAAGAGAAACAGTAGAAAAATAATAAACAGATCTCCATATCATTAGCTGTCATGAATAAACATAAATTTTAACGAAAACTTTGGACCAGCCAAAGAATTCCAATAATCTAAACAATAAATTTTGAAATGGTACCTTCAACATAACAACCAATAAATACAATCATCAAATTCATCACCATCTCCTCCTCTACAAAGAAAACAAATATTCGAAGCATAATTTTCAATTTAAATAATAATATCAAAGTTGGCTCAAGTTACAAACAAAAAAAATTGTGGAATATTTACCCCAAAATAACAAACTCAATTCCCTAACAATTTGGAACTGAACACAAATTTAACCGATTTGTTTACAAGTTATACTATAAACTGATTACTTGGCAAATTAGGTCGTTTAAACGACAAATATACACTAAAATGACCTTATGCATCATTTTACATCAATAGCAATAAACGCAATTCCACTAAATTTTGTGCAACATCTTGCACTCTCAACAACAATAAACTCAAATATCATATCTGTATATCTCTGGTAATCTCAAACAATTCTCATAAAAATCAAAAAAAATTAAGACAAGGGGCCGAGGGTTGTGAGTCCTCTCAAAGGTTGTGAATCTTTTTTGAACCCAAAAAAATAGCACAAAAATATCCATCAAGTAGTACATTTAAATTCACTAACTGCCAAGTGTATCACAAACATCTTTAACCAAAATACCAAAGAAAAAATCAAATTACAAATCCCCATTTAAATTTTTAAAACCAAAAGAACTCAAATTGCATTGCACAATTTTAAATATTCCACTTAAAAAAAAATTTAATTCTCCTATAATAAAATAAATTTATCCACTTTAACGACCAAAAAATTTTTTAAAGACAGTATTAAAATATCAATATCAGATTCAGAATTAAGAACAAACAAACTGATTTTATCACCACTCTATTTGAGTGTGAAAACCAAACAAATGATCAATGTGAAGAACAAGATAACTCAAGATGACATTTATGTCACACTCATATTGGAGTGTAAAAAACACCTGCATTACCCAATTTTTCAATAAATCACCAGTATTTCATCATCTACATTCACATATCAGTGAGCATTTAAATCTCAATTCCAAATCAGAACATAAAAAATTCTAAGTCGAAAAACTACTGCTTTAATTCTATATAATTTAACTTAATAAAAAAAAATATTCTCATTAAATTTACTCAATTAATTTTACTCTATTTCATCAAAACAATTCTAAGTGCTGCTGGGAGCGTGGGTTACAAGAACAACAAAATAAAAAAAAATTTGTTAATGAGATGGGATTAGAACAAAAATGTAAATTCTACAAAGTGCGTTCTCGCATGCCTATAATCTCTTAAATTTATGAATTAAATGAAATTTTACACTACTTCAAATAATAAAATTCAAATCAAATTAACTTAAATTAAGGAATGCTTAAATAAAAATTCTAAATGAAAAAGTCATATTCAAAAATTCCAAAGTTTCCTAAAAAAATTCTAAATGAAAATATTTAAATTAATCCTAAAATTTCAATTTTAATCAAAATATTAAAGTAAATTACTCTAATTTAGTTTAAGAACATTCTAAAATATCCAGCCTTAGTTTAAAATCTTATCAAAATCTCAACTGTAATCACTTTTAGAATAAACAAGCATGGAATCATTTTACTGAAATTTCATTTTTAAGAACAAAAATTATTAAGAACATATATTACAGTTAGCATGAATAAGCCCCTAGACTGGTCAAACGGCGCCAATTGTCCGGTAGAAAAGTTGTATTTAATTGTTCGGTAGAAAAAGTGCATTTATGATACACTAAAAGCATTTCTAAATATTCCAAATTCTCAAAGTTTTTAAACCTAAACATCATCAAAATTATATATGAAAATGCACTATTTGACCAGTTTCTCCCTAAATTTACAAATATGTAACTCTACATGTAATTAAATGGAACTTTCCTAAAAATAAAAACATGCATTAAAGTAAAATAAAAGAGAGAACACAGAATTTAGGTTTTCAAAATCTAACGTTTATTAAAATTTTAAACTTCACTTTTAAAATAATTTTCAAAATATTTTACATCTCATTAACTAACAAATCCAATAAACAACTTAAATAAATAAATAGAATGGCCGGTCGTATAGTGGTAGGAAAAAACGTTAGAATATTAAATTTTAAAGTTAACAATATTAAACTTATACAACTATTTATCAAAACTAAAATTTTAGATAAAAAAAACATCAGTTAGCCAAAAAGGGAATTTAGAACAAAATTTAAAAAGATAACCACAGGATTCGCAACTTAAAATATATAAGTCTAAAGGGGTCTTATTTCTGTGCTAACTCAAAACAATTGGAATAAAGACATATTTTAACTATTGAGAAATATTAGAATTTGGAGGAAAAGGAATAATATCACCAAGGCTCCAAGAAAAACGGCGGAAATCGGCGGGAGGCAGAATCACCAAACGTGCAGCAGATCCAGAGAACACCAGAAGAGGAAAATCCATGGCACAGGGTCACAATATGTCCAGCAGAAAATCCGGAAAAGGCCGTTCCACGGGATTCAACTCCAAAGAGATTCTCCACACCAGCTGGACGTCGAGTAATAAAAAAATCATTTCTCTCAACAGCCGCACCGGACTACTGACATCAAAATGGAGAACTTAACATGTGTCCGTCAATTGGACTCGGAAATGCGAACTCCATTCATCATAAAATAGAACTGGCAGCTTGTCAAGATAAACATATTTCTAATTGGCCGGTAAGACTTCCTCGGCCGACATCACATAAATCGTGAAACATCTTGGATCATTATTTAAATGATATGAAACTAATTAGCATGACTCTTCATTCCGTCGCAGCTTCCAGACATAAACAACATCAGAGAGCACAGCGGCAAAGGACTGCTGATTGATTATAAACTAAACAAATCAATCCACATCTTGAAAAACAAAACACACATCACAGCCGGGAATAATGAGACATTTCAAGCCGAATTCGAACTACGGCTCGCGCCGAAGCGCTGAAAACAACAACTTTAACAGATTACATCTGGTTCTAATCAATTGCAAAAAGCAAAAGCAAAGAGCAAAGAGCAAAAAGATCGAAAAAGTGCGCGATTTGCTTATATACTGCGAAACATCGCTGCCACAGATTGTAAACAAAATTATCGATGAACGATAAAATAATTAATGACAGACGATTTTAATATTACGGTCAACCAATTAAAAACTCGAAACTTTAAAGAAGAGAAATGGAATTTTAAAGCAGACGAAAATTAAAAAGAAATGAAGTGAAACGATTTGGAAATATACGAATTCGGCAATAATTTAAATATGGACGATTCTGAAATATTTAAAAAGCTGAAAATAGAATAAAACCGAAAATTGCGATGAATTAACCAATTTTTAACCGAGAGCAATAAATTTGGAATCAAATTAAAGGGAATAAAAAGGGCAATAAATGGAATCACAAATTAACCAATTTAAATAAATTTAAATTGCTAAAACCTAAAAAGAACGAACTTTTGCCGTTTTTAAAACAAAACCTATGGAATACAATATATTTGGAACAGAAGAATATCAAAACCTAAACAATTGGAAAATGGATAACTAAAAGAGAATGGCTATGTAAATAAGACCCCTGAACACGTTTAAACAAAATACAAAATTTCTAAAATTATTAAATATCTAAAAGTATAACCCAACATCTTGTGCCAAAGATTTGAACCCTGTAAGAATTTTTGCTCAAAAACCAATATTTAAAAATATAGTTTTCTGGACTAGAGTTCTTTTGAGCCGCAGGAACTTGTGTATGTGTTTTTGTTGATTCTATCAAAACAGAGGATGATTGAAGGGAAAATAGCTGTGTCTAGATTAACGCGTTGCAGTAGCTTTGATGAAATATAGGATAACTTATTTCCCTCATATTATTTAATTACTGCCTTCGACGACCAGCCCTATTGTTTTTGAAAAAGTTTTTAAACTTGCAATACCTTTCTTGCAGTAGCTGTCGCTCGTGCACCTCTGCGATGCAAGCCATAAATAACGGGGCAGTTCATAAAGTAACTGTCGATCGCACACCTACGTTATGCGCGCAAGTCACGGCTAAGTGTGCAGTTTATGAAGTGTTGATCTTGTACCTCAGCTACGCGCGCAAGTTAAGGCTAACGATGTAGTTCATGAAGTAGCTGTCTATCGCACACCTCAGCTACACGCATAAATCGTGACTAGCGGTGCATTTCATGGAATAGGTGTCGATCGCACGCCTTCGTTACTCACGCAAGTCATGGCTGTTGGAATTTTACTTCTTATTGCATTGATGAAAATTCAAAAATCAGTTGAATAGCAGAGCGTCACAGTGGAGAAAATGAAAGTAGTCGGCATAAACAAAAAATCACTTTATTTCTGCAAACTTAAAACATCATAACGAACAGAACATATCCATTTCCGTAGCTTCGGAAAATGGTAATATCGGAAAGTTTAGTCAAACAAAGTCTTGTCAATTTAATCATAAGACTTCAGTTAGGCCTAACAGCATCGGCCAAAAACATCGCCATAACTGGCGTATATGAAGATAATGATCATACGTGATCATGAATACATATCACAAAGACAAAGTTAGATCAAGATATATCAAGAAGCATCAAGATAATCAAGAGATACAAGCACTAGCTTAAATAGCCCAGTATCATTGAAGCTGTAATTAATGTTTTCCGTCCGGAGTATATTAATCTCTAATCGGTTGAAGTAGAAATTAGCATAAACCGGAAGTTGGCATCTCAATTTGCAGTACCACAGACCATGGGGGTAAAACTTCTAAACAAGCGATCCGAAAGCGATTAGCCAATTAGAACGAAGTATCTTTTGGATTTTAGACCGTACATCGAGCGATTCACGTACGTGCTTGTTTACAACTGAAGTTTTTCTAACAATGTCTAACGGTGCAGTTGATGAAGTAGCTGTCATTCGCACATCTCAGCTATTCGGGCAAGTCACGGCTAACGATACATTTTAATGAAGTAGCTGTCTATCTCAGCTACACGCGCAAATTACGGCTAACGATGCAGTTCATGAAGTAGCTGTCGATCGTACGTCTCCGTTATGCGCTCAAGTCATAACTAATGGTTCAGTTCATTAAGTAGCTGTCTATCGCATACCTCAGCTACATGCATAAATCGTGGTTACCGGTGCAGTTCATGAAGTAGATGTCAATTGTACGCCTTCGTTACGTGTGCAAGTCATGGCTAACGGTGTAGTTAATATAGCAGTTGTCAATTGCACACCTCAGCTACGCGGCCAAGTCACGGCTAACGGTACAGTTGATGAAGTAGCTATCTATCTCAGCTATGCGTGCAAGTTACGGCTAACGATGTAGCAACATGTGCAATTCACGGCTAATGATGCAGTTTATAAAGTTACTGTCGATCACACACCTCAGCTACGCGCGGAAGTTACGGCTAACTCATTAAGTAGCTGTCAATCACTTTTCCGACCGCAATGCGGGTGCACGGGTAATGATACAGCTGCTGCGTATAAAATTAATCTTTATACGCAGTCTTTTATTAGCGGGTGCATGCAATCCAGGTATGATATATGCAATAACGACAATTCTACTGCATGTAATAACGATATACACAGGCACATGCAATCTGCATAGATTTGAAATAGCTGTCAATCGCGTTCCAGCCCACAACGAGGGTTCAAGACTAACAGATAAACACTTTTCCCAAAATAAATTGGCTTTTATTAGCATTATTTGCTTTAAGCCCGCAAGCTGCGCAGGTGCATGCAATCCTTGTACGTTACATGCAATAACTATTAACTTACCAGCTAGATTTTTGCACTTATGGCCGTATTTTATTTTACAATTCTTTAAGAATTTTAAATGTGATTTTGAGGTTTTTGGATTCTTTTTTTTTGTTAATTATATTAAGATTTTCTTTTTCTGTTTATATAAAGTTGTTTGAAAACTAAACTAACATTTTTCTAACATACATATATATATATATAGTGTGTATGTATGTATATATTTACACAAAAAATACCTGTGATAAAGTGGCCACTGGATACTGAGTGATAATTTGAATTTTCAAGTCTACAGAGTCTACAGAGAGTCTACATTAAAATGAAATAGGAAAAATATTCAAAAGATTACCTTTTTCTTTCAATGATGTTTGTTTTTTGTATCAATTCTCCTTTAATTAATGAAAAGAACGATAATTAAACAGTACTAATAATAGAAATAATAAATATTAGCTCCTAAAATTTTCCTAAAATTTTGAAAAAAATTCCTTAAATTCCTACCTAAGATTTTTTGAAAATCTGCTATGATCCCTGCAGATTGTAATTAAATTTATGCCAATGATCGTGACTGAAAATTGGCAACTTTGCATCTTAAGAATTTTTTTCGAAACAAATAGGAATTTCTATTTAGACTGCGGCCTTACTTGATGAGCTTAGATAAGAGTGATAATTTCACCCTCTTTGGCTAAAAAAGAGAGTTGAAACTAACAAAAGATAATTTATAAGACACTTTAAGTAAATTGTGAAAAAGTCTTTGTTTCCATCACTCAACAAACTTGTGCCATGACTCGTCAGTACTTTGTAAAGCATAGAATGGCATTTGGAAGATGCTATTACGGAAATTTACGTAAAAGCTATGCTGCATAAAAAAGTTCAGAAAAAGTGGAATCTCTAGGGAAATGTTTGGTGGAAAAACATAGAAAGCAAATTTGTGTAACATTTTCATCCCTAAAAAGCTATATTACTGAAAAATTCGCTAGGGTGTGGCAAAAATGGACATGGTGCTGCACTCTTGTAAAAATGCCTAGGGGAAACGCTATTCAAGAAAAATGTTGGGTGTTAGATATCTCTCACATTCAACTTATCCTATTCAGAACCACTGTAAAACATTTTTTTTTTTTTTTTATCCTACGCCGGACCTTGGTTTTTCAACCATCAGTCTCTGTCGGGCAGCCCAGTAAAGTCTTGAACGAAACAAAAAGTCATCCTCCGCAGAATTTCTGTCTGCAATGTCACTAAGCCCAGGACAAGTGTAGAGGTGGTCACCAGTCATGTCAGCAAGGTCACAAAGTTGGCATGTCGGAGAATCCGACAGGTCAAAATGATGAAAATGTTTCTGTAGAAAGTTATGGCCAGTCTTGAGCCAGAAGTTAGCCACTCCCCACAGCTCTATGGAGGGAGAACAGGACAGGAATTTCTCAATAAAATAATTAATGACAGACTATTTTAATATTACGGTCAACCAATTAAAAACTCGAAATTTTAAAGAAGAGAAATGGAATTTCAAAACAGACGAAAATTAAAAAGAAATGAAGTGAAACGATTTGGAATATACGAATTCGGCAACAATTTAAATATGAACGATTCTGAAATATTTAAAAAGCTGAAAATAGAATAAAACTGAAAAATTGCAATGAATTAACGAATTTTTAGCCGAGAGCAATAAATTTGGAATCAAATTAAAGGGAACAAAAAGGGCAATAAATGTAATTGCAAATTAGCCAATTTAAATAAATTTAAATTGCTAAAACCTAAAAGAACGAACTTTCGCCGTTTTTAACACAAAACCTATGGAAAAGAACCTATTTGGAACAGAAGAATATCAAAAACCTAAACAATTGGAAAATGGAGAGTGACTATGTAAATAAGACCCCTGAACACGTTTAAACAAAAAACAAAACTCCTAAAATTATTAAATATCCAAAAGTATAACCCAACATCTGTGATAAGTGGAAGGACCAAGCAAAGGCTCCCTTTCAACATCCGGAATATCAAATTTATCTAACAATTCGTTGGCCATACCACAGCCGGTCTACACACAGGCCGTGGCGCCATTGAGGAGAAATTGTCGTGACGTCACGGTAAGAGGGGAGCATTCGGAAAGAAGATAACAAAAATCCAAGCGCGGTCAGCGTCCCTCGTGGAGTGGTTGATGATTGCAAAACGTTTTTGAGGTTTTCGGAATGTTCTATTAGTTTTATAGCATCGTGTTTTGTGCATAATAAGTTGTTCTTATGTTTTATTATCATTTAACCAACATTCATGGGTGCTTTAGAGCCATTTTTTAAATAGTTTATATCTGCATAATTATCTATGCCTCGCACGTGTTCCGTTCCCGGCTGCCGGTCGAACTATACGGCAATTTCTAAAAGTATAATGACTTTTCAACAAGAGCAGCAAAACAACAGCCTGCCAACTTTAGAAGATATCAAGGTTTATTTTTATACTATTCAAGGAGAAAATTGGACCCACCTTACAACCGATGACAAGCTGCATCTTTTTAAAGTTTGCATTAATGCATCATCTGTGCCATGTGTTATTGCAAGTATCAGCATATGCCAAGAAAAAACGTTCGATGTGTCTTTTGAAAATCTCCAGTGCAGTGAGAAGCAGCTACAAAAATGTGGAATACAATTTAACCTAATTACAAATAAACGTGATCTGGATTTATTAATAAGTGCATGTGAAACTGTGCATTCTACTCCATCACAACTTAATTATATCGAAGCCGCAGTGAAGCTGTTGGAGAAACAGAAGCTGGTATGTTTAGAAATTTGCACCGCCAAATTAGACTTTTTAATTGAACAAGTAAAACTGCTAGAAAAACCAAAAAATCAGCTTCGATTTTCACAAGAACTGTTTATTCTATGCTTTAAAATATACTTATCTAGTTCTTCGTGCTATAAGGCATTTAGAAATTCAAAGATGTTGACATTGCCTCATGTGAGAACATTAAGTAGAATTTCAAAAAAGTTAAATGTGGATTCAGATTTTTTTAATCCGTGTAATAGTTATTTAAAACATAGGGTACAATGTTTAAACGAAGACCAAAAATTTGTCTCTCTCTTAATTGATGAGATTTATGTTGATCCTAGGTATACGTTTAAATGTGGTAACGTTAAGGTGATTGTTTTGATAGTAATGAAAAAGCAAAAACTGCACAAGTGTTTTTGATTACATCTATGTTTTCGAATTATAAAGACGTAATAGCAATTGCCCCAGTTTCAACATTTACGGGACAAAAGCTCTATAATTTGGCATCTATGTTAATTTGCAAGTTATAAGAACTTGATCTTAATGTATTGTCTGTTATTACTGATAACAACAATATTAATAGAAGCATGTTTGCTTTTTTTAAGAAACACGATAAATTTAATGATGCTGTTTATAATCCAAGTAATCCTGATATATTGGTCGTCATGTGATTGAACCCTGGGAGCTGAACGACATTTCTGTCAAGTGCCTGCTTATGTTTGCATCGGCTACTGGTCTCTTCTCTTAGGGACCTTCACTTTTTGGGGTAGTACAATAGACCTCTGGTCGATGTGCTAGGCTCTTCTGGAGCCACCCACCTTCATATCATTCATTCATTCAATCCTGATATACCTCTGTATTTGATGTATGATCCTGTTCATTTATTAAAATCAATAAGAAATAATTGGTTAAATGTAAAAGACACTAAATTGCAGTACCCTGATTTCCAAAATAATGAAAACCTTAAAGAGGCAAATTTTTCTGATTTACGGAATTTATACAACTTTGAAAGAGATAAACTCCTTAAATTTTCTCACGTGTTAACATTAAAGTCATTATATCCATCTAACATTGAGAGTCAAAAAGTATCCCTTGCATTAAAAGTATTCAATATTCAAAACTCTAATATTTATTAGAAATCAATTGAAGTGATTTTTCTCATCAACAATGTGAAAATATTTCAAATTATATGTAAAAATAGAATTGTCACACAATATTTTTTAGCTATTATACATATGGTTGTAGAAATTTTGATGTCATATTAATTGCATTGTTTACAGTAGTAGAAAAAAAATGAAAGCTACTTAATATTCATTAACACTGGGTTTGTAACTGTAAAAGGATCTAGATTATATATAATTTTGTAATCATTTAGACAGAGTAGTTCTTGCTTTGTGGGAGCTCCAGTAAAAAAATATAACCCCCCCCCCCCCCCCAATCTAAGTTTAGAAAATCTTTATGAAATTAACTAAAATTTAGGCATAGAAATGAGTAAAAGTGTAATTATTTTGAAATATATTTTAACTCTCAATATGCAAGTTTTCCCGAGTTAGCGAGAGTTCCCCTTCTAGCGTCACGTCATGATTAAGGCACCACGGCCTGAGTGTAGACCGGCTGTGGCCATACTCAAAAAGGTTCTCTGAGTTTTTAACCTAGTCTGGGCAGGTGTATATGCCTTCCAAAAACTACCAGTTCTCAAAAGTTTTTCAGAAAGTTTCAAGGCAGCTCTTTATCTCCGATTCACCAATGGTTCCAGACCAGCCTGAATTTCCTTGGCCTCGATAGGGGTGGAAAAAGCCCCACCAGTAATAAGTCTAAGGATATTATTTAGTATAATCTCCAATTTCTTCTGGATAGTTTCAGATGCAGTTATCAGTAGCTCAGCTCCATATTCGACTGCAGGTCTGATGTAGGACTTATAGGTGGTGCAGAGTAAGTCCTGTGAGTCCCCACCTTACTCTCTCAAGTCTTTTTAAGAGCCTGATTCTGGAGTTGCCAATGTCAATCATTCGATTGGCTTGACTATTCCAACTTAGCCTGGGATCTAAAGTGATCCCCAGGTATAAAGCATTTGCCATTTTAATTAATTTATTGGGTCCATAAAACAGACTAACATCAGAAGGTTTTGTACTCAAGGTAAAAACCTGGTAATTGGTCTTTTTAATATTTACAATCATTTCGTTTTCTTCAGTCCATAATAAAAGATTTTCAAGAGCTTTGTTCAAGGAAAGTTGGATATGTTGCATGTCTCTGCCTGAGGACCATAGGACTAAATCGTCTGCAAAAAGGAGGGCCTCAACTTCCCTGTCAGCATCCATAACTCTATATTACATCGTTGATCATGATGTTAAACAAGATCGGGCCCAACACCGAGCTCCGAGGGAGTCCCTGTCGAGTCTGTTTATATGAAGAGACTGAATCTCCAAACCTGGTTCTAATGAATCTCTGGACCAAAAAGGACTTGATCCATCTAAACATATTCCCACAAATTCCCATGACCATAATTTTCTTCAATAATCCCTTTCTCCACACTCTATCAAAGGCAGTTTGGAAATCAATAAAAATTGCCACGGAACTCTGTTTGCTTTGAAACCCGTCCTTAATCATTTGTGTCAGTCTTGCTATCTGTTCGACAGTATTCCTGTTTTTCCTAAAGCCTGCCTGTCTAGATGAGAGGCAATCATAATTTTCCAGATAGAATTTGAGCCTGCTAGCAATCAAGCGTTCCGTCAATTTACAAACAGCACTGGTGAGGGAGATAGGTCGGTAGCTAGATATTGCACTAGGATCTTTAGCGTTCTTAAGAATTGGGATAACTTCAGCCTTCTGCCACTCACTTGGAAGGCCATTCGTCCATGTCATATTAATTATCTTGAGCAGAACATTTAAGGAACTTTCACTAAGATTCATCAGAAAATCTGGCAAAATCGTATCCGGTCCGGGACTCTTACCCCGAGTCAAGGTCTTTAGTCCACACCTGAGTTCCCAAAAGGAAAAACAGGAGTTGAATATACCATCCAACTCAGGGTACAATTGTGGAGAATCCAGATCCCTATTATTAATCCTTCCAGAAGGATGAAAATTGATTATACTTGCATAATGCTTATTAAAAGCCCTAGCAATTTCTCTGTCAGAAGTAAGCAATTTATTAGTCAATTTAGTTGGCTCTCTACTTTTTTCCACCTGGTTTTTGATTCTAGAAAGAAAACTGTGGGCCTTTAGAGCATCCCTTCGATAATCCAATACCCCTAGGAAGTTTTGGAAAGTGAGGCGTTTTGACTCT
The DNA here is from genome assembly GCA_951213105.1 of Amaurobius ferox. Lineage (NCBI taxonomy): Eukaryota > Metazoa > Arthropoda > Arachnida > Araneae > Amaurobiidae > Amaurobius > Amaurobius ferox. The sequence continues at coordinate 65,011,096 of OX578146.1, forward strand.
TTGATTGCACGTCTAATGATGGCTTGTCTTTTACGAAGTTCAATACAATCAGCCATTTGACCAGTAGCTTCCGTTCTAAAAATGACAGCATCACAGTTTTCTTTGAGGGTCTGTAAGTTGTCATTCCAGAAGGGAGAATATCTCTTCACCTGACCTCTAGGGATGCAATTTTCTGCACAGGTCAAAATAATTTCGGTAAAGTTACCAACAACCCTGTCTATTACCAGGTATAAAGGATTCTGTCATAAGAGAGTCTGTCAAATGTTGGAATTTAGTCCAATTAGCCTTTCTGAAGTTCCAATGAGGGAATCTGAGTTCTCTAAAAGTATATCGCTCAATATCAAGAATAGTTAAAAGTAGTCTGTGACCAGCTCCACCAGGGGCTGGCAGCAGGGTATGAGTAGTATACCTTGTAAGGCCTGTGTGCACAATCAGTAAATCAGGATGAGAGGTTGCTCCCCCGTAAGATAGAAAAATCTGGAGTCTTTCAGAGTTTTCAATGTAATCTGTCTGAGAAGAGTCTATAAAATTTTCAAGTATACGACCTGCTGTATTTGTACTATCATACCCCCATCTCCTGGAATGGGCATTAAAATCTCCCAAGTAAAACATACTGCGGAGAGGTTCACCCTTTCCTGATATACTGATGTTTATGCCCAATATGATGCAAACAACCGCTAGAGCCCACGGCTATTTACACATAACCTAAGATTGGGACATTTTGTTTATTGAAAAAACATAAACGATCGTGATTCATGATTCTCCTGAGCGAAGTTCTACCTGTACTAATAAATTTATTGGGAACGGTTCTCTGGAGTGAATCGCAGCATTTTCCCGACATGCTTATCATGCAAATAGAGTTCTCTCCACGTATGCAGGTATACATATCCAGGGGGGGGGGGGTGTTCCCAGTTACTATAGCATTCTGGATTGTTTCAATCTTTGGATATAGGGATCAACCTGATGTAATCGGTAGGCTGTCAGTGATCTGTTAGATTGCAGGGGTAGACGATCAGTCGATTAGACAGTCTGTTGTCTTAGTCAGTAATTTGGCATTCAATGCCATGATGTTAGACTATGATACACTTGGTATAGTAAAAAGATACCAAAATGCAGTAGACTGGATAGGCTGACATGCTTTGTTAAGTTTAGTGTTAACTAAAAACTTGTGTTTTTGACTTGACGTAGTTGTTTATTCGTTAGTGGGCACGATGTTGCATTCATATCTAGTTATTTACCCTTTTACAAATAAGTCAAGAGTCTACATATTTGAGTTATGCATCATGTTAGCGTAACGTATAAAACCATTCTTGACACCAACCAAGCAATGGTGCATTTACAGAAGTGCACACCGTTTAGTTAGGTAAGAGTTCTGTACCTAATAAAGTTAAGGTATTGCATCAGGGTGATGGGGTGATGTCCTATAGATAATTTTTACAACTTCAACTAAAGCTTTTAGCTCAAATGTTTGTGTATATAGACATTTATGTTTTTAGTAGAAGTTTTTACTAGTGAATAATATTCTAATGTCTTGATTTACTGTGCAGAAATAAAGTTCAGTTCATTTGCAATAACGCTTCTTTATTGAAAGAGATATATTTCACAGTGTTACACTCTGCAAATAATGTTATTTTGTGATTTTATTGAAAATGGTCTTGGGTGGAACGTTTAGAAGGGTGTTAGGAATGGAAATTATTTTCAGAGGGAGTGCATATGAGCTAGTAAGAATTTAGTCAGAAGAATTGTAATAATCATGGTGAAAAAAGTGAAATATTTTTCCGAAAGTGAAATTTTACAATTGATAGTCTCATAGCAAAAACATATTTTCTTGGCAAGTAGAAATTTCATGCCTTTTATAAATTATGTACATGCCATTCGAATGAGCAAATTGCTGTGTGCAACTGCACATGTATGTAAACTTTTTTTTTTTTAGCCTAGTTTTTTTTTTTTTCATAAGATTGCTATCTATTGTGATTACTTTTATTACAGATACCAGAAATGGTTTAACTTGTATTGCCCGCCGTGTTGTTCCTGAAGAAAAGCGCGATGGAGGGAATAAAGTAGAACAATTTACAACTAGAATTGATAAGGAAGGGAAAGTAGTCGATTTAGATGTTAGGTAAGTAGTATCTTTTGTTTTTAATAATTTGTATGTTTATTTTATTAAAGATTGAAGTTTCATATATCAAATATTTTTTAGATTTTATTTTTCTGATATGATTGTTTAATAATCTTTGAGTCACATTATGAAAATTATTCCATACCATATTGCAATATACCATACCTGCTGAACATGATAATATTAAATTTCAATTTGACGACTAATATTTGAATGGGGATGAATAGATAATATATTGGCATTTTACTTGAAATACATGTTCTATATCTTGTTTGAAAAATCAGAGTAAAAAGTAGCGTAGTAATTACTAGCAGCTATTTAGCATTGCTCATGTGTTCAAAAATCAGGGTTGCCACTCAACCTGGAAACCGGGCGAACTGGGAAAAGTCAGGGAATTCTTTAGATAATGCAAGTAAAATTTAAAATGTTTGCCAAGTGGGCAATATTCGCCAATTTTGGATGCTTTTTTACATGGAAGTTAATACATTTACAACCCTAAAGCACTGGTTAGCACCTCTTTATTTTTAATTTGTTGCGCTGTGGTCAGAGTTCTTGCTGAGGATTGCCATTGTGCCAAATTAAGATAAAATGTTTCTTTTGGTGAATAAACAAATTTGCAAAATTATGAGTGGCTGGTCTAATTAGGGATAGTTATTTTTCTTTCCCAAACCTCTCTTTAAGTGTTTTTGCTATCATTTTTATATGCCTGAAATAAGCTAATAAAAATAGCTTTAAAAATAAACTAATAAATATAGATAAAATCAAGGACAAAGCTTTTTTAAAGAAACGAAAGGTCTTTTATTTAACACATCCTAAAAGACGGATAAAATATGTTAAAAACTGCCAGAGCGCTTTTGGACGTATATACACCCTTCATCAGTGGCTACATGAATAATAGAAACATGGAATGTTTATATATATAGAGAGAGAGAGACCAGTTTAAAGCAAATTTGCATAAAATATAAAATGGTAAATGAACTTACTAAAAATAATACAAGAAATATACACGGAAATTACAAAATAAGTTTAAATGCTTATGAATTTTAAAATATTACAAGAAAAGAACTAATACAAATTTTAGAAAAACGTCAAGCATGATATTCCTGAGAATGACGTCACAAATAATTTTTAAGAGGTTTGAATTGCATAGAGTTATGAGTCGCCAAGCATAACTTAAAATTTGAACAGGATCAAAATTACAAATTGATTCACGGTAAATATAAATAAACAGGGATTCATAAAGAATACTACGTGGCTTGTTACAACGAATGATTGTTACAACAAAAGGAAAGTTTTTCAAAAACTGGAAGAAATTTATCATTAACCACATATTGAGCAAGAACCGTAGAAAGTTTACCAGATTTGACATTGCGAGTATATTCTGCTAAATGGATGCCATCAGTATGTTTTGTACTACCAATGTAAAATTTATAGTTACCAGCAGGGGATAACAGGGGAACGACATACACCCCAGCAAAGCTTTTAAAGTCATCAAAATTCCCAAATTTATCGGATCGAATACGATTAAATAAAGTGGTAATATTAGAGTGAGTGGGTTTGAAACCAAATTCATGACAGAAATTAATAAAAGGACGGAAAATCCTAGGGTGGTAAGGAACACTAGATTTATGGACTAAACGATCTTATCAAATTGAGTAAATTTAATGGATTTTAGGCGAACGTGGGTGAAGATCTTATAAATCAATTCAAAAGAATAAGCAGCCTCATGGCCAAGTTTAAAATAAAATTAATTTCATCAGTTAAAGCGGGGACAGAAGAGCAAACATTAAATGTACGATTAAAATGCGCGTTAAAAGAAGCTTTTTTAGAGGATACAGGATGGAAAGAATTAGCGGGGATACAGGAGTTAGAAAAAGTGGATTTACGGGAAAACAGAAGTATGAAAACCAAAATCAGAATGGGTGACCAGAACATCAAGGAAAGGCAAAGAACAGTTAGATTCATGCTGAACAGTAAAATTAATCGAAGGGTAAAAATCATTAACTTATCCAAAAGGTGAAGGAGATCATTTAAATCACGGTCCCAGATAATAAAAACATCATCCACATAACGGCACCAAAGAATAGGTTTAATTGTTAACCCCTTGCCTTTGCCACCCGAATCCAGTTCGGGCAACCCTTCTGCGCCAAATTTGGAATGCCCGAACTGACTTCGGGCAAGCGAAAAATCAGTGTTTCTATTCCGTTGATTCCGAATTGAGTTCATTTTGTCTTACCAAATGCTTTACAATATACTTCATTGTTTTTCCAACAGATGGCGATACTTGTCCACATTTTTTTGGAAGTATACAGGATCAGCTAGCTTAATTAGGCGGGATATAAACCGAGTTTATTGTAAAGAGTGTGATGTCGGCTTGTGTGCCAGGTCATATTTTTCGTATATATCATACTATAAAAGATTTGTGAAATTCTGAAAAATGATTCTGTGAAATGATTTGTGAAATTCAAAAGATTATTTGATTTATTTTGCTATAATTAAACAATTTTGAGTAAAATATGAATGTAATCCATTAATTTTCCACATGTATATCAAAATATTAAATATAGTAGTTATTTCATATAAAAATTTATATTTTTACAAAATAAAATTTTTCTAACCTTTTTAAATGTTATAATAGACAAAACTGAAGCATAAAAAATTTTTTCCATTTTTGACCCACTTTCCTTAAATATACTCCACAGGCAAGGGGTTAAAGAAGGCAAAATCCCATTCTCGAGCTCCTGCAAAATGGCCTCAGCCAAAATACCAGATAAAGGGCTACCCATAAGGGCTCCAAAAGTTTGCAAGAAAACAGCGTCACGGAAAGCAAAGTAATTTGTCTCCGAAATAATATTCAAAGCAGAAGAGATTGTGTCGATAGTGGGGGTTTTACATTGGTGACTATGAAGTTTTTTGGCAATAATATCAATAGCAATGTTAACGGGCATACTAGAGAAAATGGAAACGACATCAAAACTATGGAGAGTACTATTTGGATTAAATTTAGTTTTAAAAAAAGTAAATTGATGAAATTTTCAGTAGAGCTGATGGAAAAACTATGATTACTAAAATGCAGTTTTAAGAAATGGGCAAAGGATATCTCTAAAAAATAAGTAGGTCCTGTACATTTAGAAACAATAGGGCGCATGGGATGATTTAATTTGTGAAGTTTTATTTGACCAAAAATTTTAGGGAGTTGATGCGAAGTGTGAAAAACTGCAGATTTAATATTGGGAGGAAGATCTGTGCATTTTTTAAGTTTTGCGATCCTAGTATTAATCAACATAATCGGGAATTTTTTGACCTGATTGCAGTCCATATCGTCAATACACTTCTGCATTGAATTAACATAATCAGTTTTACTGCAAAGAACAAGTTGCTTGGTCTTGTCAGCAGATAAAATAACAAGGTCGGGGTTGGATTTAAGTTTCTTAATTTCCGCTATTTCAGTGTTCAAAGCAATATCAAAACTAGAATGCCTATTTTTACTTTTAAGTTTATTACATACCTGCCAACTTTTACGAATTTTTCGTAATTTTTACGAAAATTGTCTTGTTTTACGATTTTACGCACGTAATCTATTTCTTTATGATTTTTAATATTTTTTACTAATTACGCCTAAAAATCGCGCCAATTTGCCGATTTATCGCCAAATTTATATTTTTACACCAAAATGTCACCAAGCATTTGGATTAATTGTCACACGAGAACGTTCGCGTTCTGGTGTGACAAGCAATCCAAATAAACGCAGACAATGAACGCGGCAATGAACGCAGCCGTTCTCATGTGACAAGCTCTATTTATTCTGGTACTTCCAGCACGCAGCGTTCAAGAAACGGACGGCAGACAATGCTCGTCTTTCTAACCCGGAAGTGTAGGCATAAAATCCCCCACAGAAAGGAATCAAAAATAAGTTGTAAATTTTTGTCTCCGTAATCACCGTGATGTATGCCATCATATGTCATTAATACATATGTTGTCATTGGACTCAAAGGGGAAACAGAAGAAAAAACTTCGCGCAGCATTTGAAAATATTTGTTTTACTTTTACCCCTTTTTGTTGAGAGTCCAAAATTACCAGTTTGCATCCATTTTCTTCTTCTAATGATTTCATATCAGAACAATAGACCTAATTTATTTTTATAGTGCGAATAAAAATAAAGAATTATTTTACTAAACAAATTATATTTCGCTTAAATTATAAGATGAGCAATTCAGTCTTTTCTTTTCAGGCTTTGCTGAGAGTACATAATTGCCTTTTTCCATCCATCTCCATCCCCTGATTATTACACATTAACTTTACTGAACTAGCTAATTTTTATATTTCAGTTGATTATAAATGTCACCTTTTTAATTATTTTCATATAAATAGTAATTTTTTTTTTTTCATCTTTGCAGCGGTTGCCGAGAGAACGCTGTTATCCTTTTCCATCGATCTCCATCTCCCTATTGTTGCACATTAACTTGACTAAATTAACTTATTTTCATATTTTGGTTGATTATAAAGGCAAATTTTTTTAATTATTTTCACATAAATAGTACGATCGTGAAATTCAGTTTTTTTTCGCGGGCGTTTCCGAGATTACGCATTTTCCCTTTTCCATCGATCTCCTTCTCCTTATTGCTGCACATTAACTGGACTAAACTAGCTTATTTTCATAGTTTGGTTGATTATAAAAGTTAATTTTTTAATTATTTTCATATAAATAGTACGATCATGAAATTCAATCTTTTTCTATCTAAAGCCTTTTCTGCCACATTTTTATGAAAAGATATTTTTGAACAAAATAAACATTTTCTTTAAAATATACTGCCACCAATTTTTATTTATGTGTAGACACTAGACAATGCACATTTTAATAATACATGATAATTTTATGAATGTGTTTAAAAATATACTGCAGTTTAAGAACAAAAAATTTGTGTCTTTCCAATTGTAAAAAAAATTTTTTTTGTGAAATTAAGTTCATAAATCCTGACTATTGTAATGATTTAATTTCAACAAAACTGACAAAATAAAAGCATGAGTTATTATAGATAACAAAATCATAGTTTAGGATTAATATAAAGGAATGTGTTAAAATTAAATTTGCCCATGTATTTAAACAACCCTGTTCTTAAACGCAATTGTCAAACTTGCATTTTCTAAATATAATAGAATTATATCATTTTTCATCATTACATAACGAATTATATCATCATTACATAACGTAACTTTCTGTCAAAATATTTTGAGAGATGAAGGATACAATGTAAATAATGTACAAATGAACATGCATACAACTGTTTCCAAAGAGATCCCAAAACAGTTGTGTGTTTCACATATTTGTGCATTATTTACATTGTGTCCTTTGAAAATCAGATTTATGTCGATTTGTTCTGTAAAACTCATTTTACGCGCTATTCTGATTTTTTTCAAAAATCTTCTGATTTTTACTCCAAATAAGTTGGCAGCTATGTTATTATCTTTTTGAAAGGCAGAGATAGACCGATATAAGACAAACTGGCCATGATCTTTATGGCCTTGAACCACATTAAGAAGAGCATCTTCCACAGGGGGAATTAAATTAATAAAACTGGGATTAGCACAAGGATATGCAAATTTTAGGCCTCTCTCAAGAGCTTTACGCTGAGTAGAGGAAATATCAAAGGAGGTACAATTTGCGAATAGAACAGGTAAAGGCTTTTTTAACATGCGAAACATTTTAGGTTTTAAAGTGAGAATTTCTAAACGGTAATATTTAAACACAGGGTGAAGAGAGGAAGGAGCATCACTCACAGGAACAGCTTGATCGAAAGCAGAATCAGAAGATGGTAAGGGCGAAGGAATTTTACGGGGATACCTTTTTAAATGGTTCGTCCAACTAGAACATTTTCTAGCATGCTGTATTTCTAAATCATTACGGACATGGATAAGGCGAGTATAAATATACTGGCAAAAGAAATGCACAAGCGTAGGATGTGTACTAGCAACAAATTCACTATACCAGAAATAACAGGATCGTTCACAAAAGCTAATATCAATGCAGATTTTACGAATAGAGTTACAAAGTAATTTAAATTCAGCATACCTGATAATATGCGCTTCAGAGGAACTAAAAACAGATTTTTTAATACTGCAAGAAGAGGAAATAATATGAAACTTTTTACAATGCAGTTTATAATATGAAACTTTTTACAACTGCATTGTAAAAAGTTAGCGATATCCCGCCAAATTTGTAACTCTGAATTTTCAGATCTGAATAAAATATCCTGATCCCGTTTGTATATACTAAATGAAAACACTAAAATTGTATTAGAAGATATACTCGCTGTACTCTTTTTCTGTTTCAACAATCGACTAAATGAATTTATTGGCTAAACACAATATATGAGTTTATTAGTTAAACACAATATATGAGTTTATTAGCTAAACACAATAAGCTTGAAAACTCTTTGCCAAAATAAATGAAAGTGATGCATGCAGTCTGCAATTAATATAATTAAAAGAAAAATCAAACCATTCATTTATAAGATATATTTTTATATCCATTTCTTTATTATTCAAATCGTAAAAATTATAATAAACATTAACAAACACATTTAATTTAATTGCATTGCCAAGCAACATGATATAAGATAGAATCTTCCTCATAAAATGCTAATAATTAAATAACCATTTTGATTTCTTAATACTTTTCATTATTGAGTAAAAGTTTGTGAAAAATAAACCATGGTGATAGATTTTCCATTTAAATTCATGCTTCAAACAATTCATGTTTTTAGGTGACTAATTCGTGCAAAAATCTCCCACCAAACTCAGATATAAAGTTTTAATTCATTTTAATGTTTTAAACAAACGATTTCCAACCTTTTCATCTGGAAGAACCAGGGAGTTAGAGAGTAGAACTCCTAGGGAAAAGTTTTGTTTTTCATTAATATCTTGACAACTCCTGGTCTTGGAAACTTAAAACTTGGACTAATTTTAAGTGGGGCTATTTCAAGGCTACCCACAATTCATTAAATTCAGTTCAACCTTTCTCTCGTGATGATGAGACAAACGAAAGTTTCATTTTTCACTAATAGCTCGAGAACCATTGGTCGTAGAAACTCAAATATGGACTAAATTTTAAGTCTACAAAATTTCATCAAATTTGGCTCAGCCATTTTCCTGTGATGATAGGACAAACAGATAGACAGAATTTCAATTTTATTTATATAGATTATTCACTGTCATAATGAGGTTGAAATATTTAAATATTTACAGAGATGCTAACCATTATGCAGGCCTCGCAAATGATCCCATTTTTTGTAATTAGTCTCTTAAAGTCCCTTTTCTCCCTTTTATCTGGAAAAATATGTATTTTCTTTTAAACAGCTGAAATTCTTGGAAATTTCCGGTGTCATTGAAATGCCCCGATGAATGGCTATTTTGGGAATGCACGTGTTTACTTTTCTGTGATGCAGATGTTTTCCGAACTTCTAGAATTGCAGATGAGTGCTGTCTCCTGTCCATCTTTGGACGCTGCGTGCTGAGGGTAATAGAATAAATAGAGCTTGTCACACGAAAACGTCCGCGTTCTCTTGTGACAAGCTCTATTCATTCTTTTACTCCCAGCACGCAGCTTCCAAAACATGGACTAGAGACAACAGGGGTTTTTGTTTATCAAACACTAGTTCTAATACAAAGTTCTAGATACATGAATGAAGTATGTTGTTTACATTTACAATTGACTTGAATGCACGTTTCGATGTTCAGGGGTCGTGATTGTCCTAAATTTTCCAAAATAAATAATTGTGTCCTGAAACAGCCTTATTTTTTATGTACCATACCGAAATTCCTGAAATTTTAAACTCAAAACAGGGTTCGTACGCCTCCTGGAAATCCTTGAAATCTCCTGGATTTAAGATTTTTCTTATAAGGGCCCTTGAAAACTCCTTATTTTATTCATTTTAGCGCTAAACTCCTTGAAAATCGGAAAATATTCCTGGAAAATCAGCATCGCGATCTTTTATCTCATACTATGATCGATAGGTGGTGCCACCAAACTAATGATATGCACAAATACTGATATTGGAAGTACATAGATGCTAATCGTTACGGATTTTTAATAATTATTATGGATTTCGGTACAAAATTGCGGACTATGGAAAAGACCCGTAAAATTACGGAAAATATCTATTTTTTCTTTCCATTCATCCTGTAATTATTGCACATTAAATTGACAAAACTTGCATATTTCTCTATGTTGGTTTATTATTCATGTAAATATTTCAATTATTTTGACACATTTAGTATGAATGCACAATTCGGGAAATTCTCCCTTAGTCCTGGGCGTCCACAAGTATCCTTTTCCATCCATCCCCATCCTCTAAATATTAGTCATTAAATGAACTGAGTTAGCTTATTTTCACATTTTGGTTAATTATAAAGACTAATTTTTTAATTATTTTCTTATAAATAGAGGGATTGCATAATTCAGATAGTATCGCGTACATTGCCGAGCATTGACTAGTATCTTTTTCCATCCATCTCCATCCTGTAATTATTACACATTAAATTAACAAAACTTGTTTATCTTTATGTTTTGGTTTATTATTCATGTTAATTTTATAATTATTTTGACATATTCAATACGATTACGCAATTCAGGGAGTCCTGTGAGCCCTCAAGTATCTTTTTCTATCCATCTCCATCCTCTATATATGAATCATTAGATTGACAAAACTAGCTTATTTTCACATTTTGGTTATTTATTAAGGTTAATTTTTTAATTATTTTTATATAAATAGTGCGATTGCGCAATTCAATTTACCCAGAGAAATTTAACACTTTATCTAGAAGAATTTAATATTATCTGGTGATGAAAGCAATATTATTTGTTCCCCATAATAATGTTGTGTCAAAATGTATATTCTGTATTGTTAGAAAATATGGTGCTGATTTTAGGTTAAATTTAAGTGCAGACACATTACATTTTTTTATTATTTAAAAAAGTAAGGACCATGTCAAATGTTCTTTATTTTTTATGTTAGGAAGAAATTATTGAAGTCTGAGCTAGAGTAGGCTAAAAATAAATAAATAAATAAACAACTACATTTAGTTTAAGCTAAGTATATTCTGTTTTCTATTTATTTTTTAGTTTAAGCTAAGCATTATACTACAATTAAGGATTTTGAAATTTCTTTTTTGTTTAGTAATGAAGACTAATATATATTCATATTTAGTTTGTTTAGTTTATTTGAACATTTCATATAAAAATATATATAAAAAATTTGAAATGTTTGATCAAATATTTTTCTGATTATCTTTGCAAACAAATTTTTTATCGTAAATTTAACCACTCTAGTCATTATTGAAAATTTCCTGCCTAGATTAGAAACTATAAGCAGCAATTATTCATATAAATATTGCGAAAATACAAACCAACAATATACAGCAATATAAAGCAAATGTGAGCAGCGACATTGCTGAGGGAGGAGGATTTAGAGGTCATATCCCTCTCCCCAAGAACCACTGAGTTTCAAAGAAATTATATATGCAAAAATGGAAAACAAAATATTTGGTTACCAATCATGCCGGCCAAGTTGATGTTGGATTCATTTAAAAAATTATAAAAGACTTGGTTAAGAAGAGATTTGCTAATGAACCCTGTTTCATTACTGATATTTAATAAATTATGGAGTGTAAATTGGCAAACTTTTCCTTTATTGGTGCATTATAATGTAATTCAAGACAAATTTTGGTATGGCCGGAATGGTGTAGTTGGTATAAACCCAAGTGATGTAGCTGAAAGAGAAACATCTATAGAATCTTGGTTTTGCTTCTACATTTAATGTTTAGAAAAACTCCTGGAAAAATGCTCGAACCCTCCTGGAAAACTCCTTAAAAACTCCTGGAAATGGGTTCTTGCAAAAGAGTATGAACCCTGTCAAAAGTAGAGATGCCGATTACTACGGATTCCCCGTAGTTTCTATGGGAAACATCCTCATCTCATACTATGGGTTACAGAATTTGCATAGTTTTCTACAGAAAATTGCCTTCTGACTAGACTAATGTAAATTTATGGCCGCATGCATGGTAATTAACAGGGATTTATCACCGCATGTAATGTAAATTAGGATTGTGATCACTTGTTTTATGAAAGTAATGAATATGCTTTTTCAAATTCAACATAAATCGCTAAAATGTTATGTCTTTCATTAAAATATTTGTGTCTTAAAATATCCTTATTTTTTATTACCTTTTCGAAATTCCTGATATTTTACTATCAAAAGAAGTTGATTACTATGGATTTTCCGAATTTTCTACGGAAAACATCCTCATCTCATACTATAGATTATGGAAATTTAATAAATTTTAAATAAAATTTAATAAATTCTAGTAAATTTAATGAATTCTAAAATTATATTAATTCAATAACTGTAATTGTTAATGAACACAACTGCTCAAGACTATAAAAATTTTTAATGTACAGTTAGCTCTTTTCATTGATAAATTTTTTACTGCAAAAAATTCAATTTAACAGTGCTCAGTAATTTCATGCCTTCAATTTTTTTTTAAGTACCCTTTCTTGGGTAGCAGTACCTTGCCCTTTTTTAATTCTTGGAAACTTTTAGGATGCAATCATCCGTATTAGGTATCAATTATTTTTCTTTTTCTTGGATGGTCTCATTTTTGTCCTTTTAATTTAAAACTGTCACGTTTTAGTCCTTTTTTAAATTGAAAATGGTCCCTTTCTGATCCCTTTTTTGAAGAAAATGGTCCCCTTTTTTCCCCAGGAACATAATAAAAATTTGTTGTGAACCCTGATTATGGGTTCCATAATTCTTACAGATTTCTGAACAAAATTACGGACAACGGAAAGACCTGTAAAATTTTGGAAAATGCCAATTTTTTCCATCTTTTACCATCCATCTCCAACCTGTAATTATTGCACATTAAATTGCCAAAATTCGCTTATTTTCATATTTTGGTTTATTATTCATGTTAATTTTTCAATTATTTTGACACATTTAGTATGATTGCACAATTCGGGAATTCTCTGCAGTCCTGGGAATCCAAGTAGCGTTTCCTTCCATTCCCATCATCTAAATATTATAAATAATATTTAGATAATGGGATACTCATTAGATAGACTAAATTAGCTTATTTTTACATTTTGGTTAATTATTAAGGCTATAAAGTTATTTTCTCATAAATGTGGGATTGTGTAATTTAGCTGGTATCGCGTACATTACCGAGCTTTGCCTTAGCCATAATAAAACATAATAGGGTCGGGTCATTCCATGTCAAATCAACAAAAGAGGGTTGCATTATAGTAATGGATTTTGATCAAAAATTAAATTTAGCTTATATGTCTGAGAATAAGGCGAAAGCATGAATTTCAGTTTTTTTTTTTAAGTAGAAGGGGAGATTTTGCACCTTGAAACATCGTTCAAGGTCATGTTTATGTGAAAAGTGATGTTCATTCTTTCCAAAGTAAAATCACTTGTATTTGTCACAAGCCAATATTTCAGGTGCCATTTTAAAGCTAAGACTTCAAGCTTTCATATGATATAAACTAATTGTAATATTTTTTTTTAATGAAACCCTTTTTAAGCACTTAAATTTGAAAATTTTAAACTTTTTTTTTCATGTTTAAGATTTTTTCAATTTAGCTGGTGAAATTAAAACATGAATAAAATATAGTTGATTTAAAGAGTTGGAAGTGATAAGCACAAAAAATTTTAAGCTTCTAATCCACTTTTTACTTGGATTTTAGGGTTACCAAACTTCCAAAATTTCAAAAATGATCACTTTTAACACCCCTAAAACCCCATATCTGGCATAATTTAAAAATCTAAAACCTGGTTTAATAAAACAACAAATCTATGTAGATAATCAAGTGAAAGGGGCTTTTTTGTATATTTTATCCTTTCTATTTTTAAAATTGAAAAAGAAAAAAGTGTCATTTTCAGCATATGAAATTTTTTTAAAACAAGAAGTTATTTATTCGTATTTAAATGTCTAATCAAAAATATGTGGTTTTATCTGTGTATTTGTTCCTTTCTCATTATTAACAATTTAAATGTGATTTCATCAATTTTCATTGTAAATATCATTGCTGAGTGTTTTGCATCTGATAGCATTTAATTAAAAATGAAAATTCCTGAGCATTTAGAACATTCACCAAGTATGCAACTTTTATCTTCTGTTGAGTAAACTATCATTTTTAGCAATAAAGTAATATCTCAGCCTTTATATTTATTGCTGAAACCATTTTATATTGGATGATAGCTGCATACGTATACACTAGTAGAGTACCACTAGCACCAGTTAAGATGCACCATTTGGGTCATAGATCTGCAAATTGCAGAAAGCCTCTCTTGTAATTTAGATAGTTTAAATTCAGTATTCAATTCTTTTAAGATTTCCTAAAAGCAAACATTTTTGCTTTATTTCTAGTATTCCTGTAGTAGATTCTACAGATAAATACTCTTTCCATACCTGAACACAACAGCTGATTTCATTACATGTAAAGAATGTGCAAACTGTTTCCTTCACTTTCAAATCAAGTGTCCTCCTTTTTTTTAATTGAGGAAAGAACCATGTTTTTGAGGTCTTTAGTTCTGTGAACTAGATACTGGCTAGCTCCAAACTCTTTCATACTTGTTTTAGTAGCCCAACTTTAAGGCATAAGACTTAAATTTTTAATTTCTTCTGGTATTGAACTGCTTTTGTTATATTTTCCCTTTAGTTTTGTGATTAAATTAGTGCAATCTTCACACTGTAAGCTAGATGTGAAGAGTTCTCATAACTGTTCGGAAGGTAGTTCAACATCTAAACTATTTGCCAACTAAGTTTAACAGCATTTTGAGTCAAGTTAACATATCTTTTTGAATTTTGTCTTTTCACGTGATTTTTCTTGCGTTAACTTAGTTTTTTTTTAATTGGTGAGACACCTAATACATTACAAGCTATGTTGACTGTTTCAAAGGCTATTTCACTATGATATTCATCGGAACTACTCTTTTTGAAATTCTCAGTGATTGACCTTTACTTGAGCATAAAGATTTACCAGGTATAAGATCATGCAAGTTTGTTGCATTTTGTTGTTCTATAAAGTAATTGTTCTTGGGCCTTTACTTACTCGAGCTTTATGAGATGAAAATGCATCACAGCAAGAACAATCTATTTAAGAATCAAAATTTAAAAATTTATCTGATAAAATATGAAGCAGCATTTCCAATGGTAGACATCATTTCCAATAGAAATGCAACTAGACTGCTGTTCAGCTTAATGTTTCACAACAAACTGATCAAACTCTCACACCTACAAAACTAAGCCAATGCCCAGTGATTCCAAAGTCAGATGTGACCTCTGACCTATTCCTCCCTCATTTGCAACCCAGTAGGGTACCTTGTCCAGAACGAAGGCTGCTGGGGAAGAATCGGGGCATATCTTAGAAAGATGTTTTCCAAAGCAATTAAGAGAAAAAATAATTGTTTTATTAAATTTCACATTTTTTCAACATAATAGGTGTTTTAAATTTATTTTCATAATATATAATTAGGTAGGAAACACGAACATTTATTTATTATTTTATTGGATTTTTTTTTCAAAGATAATATGATGAAATCTAATGAATAATTCATTTGAATAATTGAACATATATTCAAATGTACAAGCAAAATGGCATTGATTTTTTGTACAAACATTAATATGAATAACTAATTCCCTATCATTTAAAATTTTTAAAACAGAGAATGTCACTTTTCTTTTGAATTTTATAAATAGAAAGGAAGAAATATACAAAATTTGATAATACATATGACCATCAGTATGTATTTGTGGCTTCTTTGAAAGTTTTTATATTTTTAACTTCTTAACTGTCCTTTCCTCTTGGGGGGGGGGGGGGTAAAATTGGTAATTTTCATATCAGTTGAAGATAATGCAAAGTTAGAACATTGAAAAAACTTTTTGTTTGAGGTAACATGGTACAAATAATATTTTGATGTGCCTTTTTCTTTAACACAGACAACTTCTGCCCCCCCCCCCCCCCCATGCCCAATCATAAGGAATAATATATAAAATCACCTTTAAATTAATGTTAATGATAATATAGAAAGAAATGCATAAGCAAAACAACATGTTTTTAAACAGACATTTAAGTATTAATAAGTAACGTCCTGTTTTGAAAATTCTCCATGTGTTGAAATTGTCACTTTCTTTTCAATTTTAAAAATAGAAAGGATAAAATATACAAAAAAACCCCTTTCACCTGACTATCTGTATGAAGTTGTTTTATTGAACCAATTTTTAAATTGTGTCCCATATGGAGTTTTGGGGCTGTTAAAAGTGATTATTTTTGAAATTTTAGAAGTTTGGCAACCCTAAAACCCAAGTAAAAAGTGGAGTAGAGACTAAATTTTTTTCAGGCTAGAACTATGGGAGTAGGGTAAGATGTGGTGAAAATTTGAAGATTCAGATTAATTTCTTTTATTTATTTTAAGAGTCCTAAAAGCTGCAATTTTAGCGATATTGATGCTGAATTTCAGCCCTTCAGATTGCAGTTAGCTAAACATTACAATGGCATGAAATGTAGTCCACTTTAAGACCAGCAAAATAGTATTTATCCTAATCTTAAGTCTCTATCATTTTTGAGTTCCAAGTTATGTAAATTTACGTTAGCATCAAAATTGGCCAAATTTATAGTCGGCCATGTTGGAAAAATGACCGCACCTGAAAAACAAACAATAAGAAAGAAATTTAAAAATTGATTTTTATCTATTGGAATATATAGGAATATATGTGCAAAATATAAAAAATTTTAAAAATGGTCCTGCAACCAAATATTCTTTTGTTTTTTTGTTGATTTCACATGGAATGGTCCAATAGTTGTAAATGTCAATTCCTGTAATTTTTTTTTTATTCTATTGCAACAAATACTAAAACACAATCCAAAAATTATTATGAATTTCTTCAATTCGTATTTAATATTTTCTATATTTAAATTGGGGGGAAAAAAATCACCTGACAGATTATAACTATTATAACTAACCTAGCTGATCAGCCATTGATCTTAGCAGTTGACATTCGTTTGAACAAGTTTTACGGTGAATGGGACATTTTTATTGCTGAGCAACACAATCTATTTTTTCAAATAATTTTTTTAGGTGAGGAAATCAACTGACTAATATTAATTCCATTTTTTTAATAATTCAGCAATCCCTGAGTTAGTAAAACTTGAAATACGGATATAGTTATCCACAGTTAAAATGATAATGGTACAAAATTTAGGTTTATAAGGGTTATTCTATTTAAAAGGAAAAATTGTAATATTCTAAATATACATTATTTTAGCCCTTTCATAAGCTCATTAAACTCATGGAGATACATTAAAAAATAATTTTTTCATTTAAAAAATATGGCCGCTTTGTATCAAGTAATAGACCTTTTATATGATTGCCAGAGAAATACACTTTATGACCTGAGATAATTCAATACATGCAGTTTTCATTGTACAGGTTTTGCAGAATTTTGAAAAATAAGAAAATACTTTTCCTGTTCATATTAGTTCTTCCCTTTCTGACTGATTATGTAATAATTATGTATATGAAATGTGATTTTATTTATGAAATTATATCAGTGATTCTTTTTCCTTCTAATTAACTGTTGTATAAGTTTAGTGATTTTTGTTTTTCAGTATGTTATCACCAGTTAGTGGTCAATATCTCAAAAAGGAACTACTGGGTTCTGCTATGCTAGACTTCTGTCATCCTAGTGGTTTGCCCACATTTAAACAACACCTTAAAGAAAGTAATTGCTTTATTTACTTATTTTATACTAGGAAATATACCAGACATTGTCCAGGATTTAAGATACAAACCTCTGATTAAAATTATATCAGAATATGTCAGGGTTGGAACAACTGTGCCGAAATGACATTGCTGCACATACCTGTGCCAAATATGATTTCTTTAAAATTGCACCAAAATATTAAATTTCCCAAGCGTCGAACTGCACCAAAATATTAATTTTCCCGAGAGCCGAACTGTGCCAAATTTAAGTTTTTTCTTTACGCCCTGTATGGCTGAAACTCCCCGCGAAATCCAGGTATGAAATTTTTCGTAAAATTGCTACATTTCCAGTTTTTTTGGTGCCTAAAGTGAGTTGCTATCTGTGTGACTGAATAGTAGAATCGCCGGGCAGGGAAGCTAAAGAAGGATGTCACCGCGCTGACCGTTGATTTGATGATGGGTCAGTGGGGAAAAGTAAACAGGATTCATGCGCACTTTGGAAAACTGGGAATTTGAAAGTGGACTAAAATGTCAGGGAAATTACAGGGAATATCGATTTTTTATTCAGAATTCTGGAAAAATCAATGGATTTCCAACTTGCTGACCTGCTTGCTCACAGAGATGCCGATTACTACGGATTCTCTATAGTTTCTAAGAGAAACTTCCTCATACTAAGGATTATGATATTTGCATACTTTCCTATGAAAAATTGTCTTCTGTGAAGGCCAATGTAAATTTACCGTCACATGCACGGTAATGTTAACGTAACAACGGGGGTTTACAGCCACATGGGCATTAATGCCAATCAAAGCATGACAATGGAGATATACGGGCGTATGCACTTTAATACCAATCAAATTAACACGACAATGGGGATTTTCCGCCACTTGCATGGTAATACAAATCAAATCACAGCGATGATGAATTACCACTGTATCGAATGTGAGATCGTTTTTTTTTCCTTCATGGAAGTAATAAATGTACTTCTTAAAATTGGTAAATTTCGTAAGTCGTTGAATGGTTAATTTTATAATTATTTTGGAATAAACAGTGCAAATTGTTAATTCAGTTCTTGTGAATCGTCGAGAGTCGATTAGTATCTTTTTCCATCTATCTCTATCTTCTAAATATTACATATTATATTGACTAAACTAGCATATTTTTATATTCTGAGTAATTATTAAAGTTAATTTGTTAATTATTTTCGCATAAACTGTGCAATTACGTAATTCAGTTTATGTTCCTGTGCATCTCAATGAGTCAATTAGTATATTTTCCATCCATCCCCATCTTCTAAATGTTGCATATTAGATTGACTAAACTAGCTTTTTTATATTTTGGTTATTATTAAGGGTTAATTTTTTTGATTATTTTCGCATATGGTTACGTGAATTGCCTCGAGTGTATTATATAGTATCTTCTCCATCCATCCCCATCTTCTAAATATTGCATATTAGATTGACTAAACTAGCTTTTTTTCATATTTTGGCTATTATTAAGAGTTGATTTAAAAAAAAATTTCTGATATGTTCACGTGAATCACCGAGAGACAATTAGTATTTTTTCCCATCCATCATCTAAATGTTGCATATTAGATTGACGAGACTAGCTTATTTTTATATTCTGGTTACTTATTAAGGTTAATTTTTTAATTATTTTTGCATAATACATATTTTCCTATCTTGAAAAATGGGTATGAACCTCTTGAAGGAATATATATATTTCATTTCTTAATCTGACTACTTAAAAAGTCGTCTTAAAACTACTGATATTTTCTTTTTTCATTACTGAAATCTTCATCAGCTGAGTGACATCACTGAAGTGATCTAAGCTGTTAAGTTTCATGATCACTGAGTCATAAATAATCCCTTTTATGCATGATTATGCAAACTTTTGTGTCTCATACTGCCATAGAAATTATGAAATTTCACTCGAATTTCAAAAAATTCTATCTAGTTCAAAGTTTTTTCGGTAATAAAGCCAGATATAAAATTTCGTGAAAATCCATCAGTGTTTATGGCAGCTATCATGTACACTAGAATCGACAACAGATGGACATTACTTTAAAATAGTCAAAATGTGTTCAGCGGGTCCTAAACCATGTATTGGCATCAAAATCTCGAAATAGAAAATACTCATGAAAACAATACTTTCTCTATTCTATTGTATAAGTAAAAATATGGAAACATTTCACCAGTGAATTGAGATCGACAGAAAAAATACCTATTGATAATCATGTACAAACAGTTGATCATGAGTCTTCTTTGTTCATGTCTTGAACAAAGAAGCTTCGTAACCAAACAAGAAATAATGCCTATTTACCTACAGGATAAAAGAAAAACTGCTTTCCTACAAGCCAAAATTAATGAAACAACAAACATTAGTTCATATGTTTATACAAAATGCTAAAATGTAATTTTTCTTTTTCTTTTTATGCTCCAAACAAATTCAATGTTCCAAAAAAAATTTTACGTTCTAAACTGCTCCAATTTGGTTATTTTGCTACTCTGTACTGCTCCAAGTGAATAATCTTGCTGCTTCTAACTGCTCTAAATTAATTATCTTGCTACTCCAAATTGGCAATTTTACTTCTCCAAACTGCTCCAAATTGATAATTTTGCTGCTCCCAAAGCTGCTCCAAATTGTTTCTTTAGCCATTCCAACCGTGATATATAGCAAACTCTCAAAAACAGCAACACTTTTGCGATTTGCCTGTTTTATTCCAAATTATAGAATTATGTTAATCTTTCGCTTTTGGGTGCAATTAAATGAAAATCGGATAACATAAAACATGCATGTTTTGATGTACTTAAAAATAAATAAAGAAATTGTCCTACTGATTTGGTTCAAAAATCATAGGAAAGAATATTCTTCGATTTTTCTTGATGGTGTCATGATGGAAACTGATAATATTTTTGATCGCTAAAGAGCAGATTTATTTGAAAAATTGCTCAAAATTTTGCTTCACCGTAAAATAACTAAAAAGCTGATTTGAATTTAAAAAAAAAAAAAAAATGACAAGGTCTGGATCTTGGAAATTCAGCTAACCCTGTATATCAAATTTAGCAGCTGCCGAAAGCTTAGCTTTTCTGCTATAGACAAACACATAAAGATAGACAATTTTCTTTTATTGTGTAAGATATTTTATTTTCCTCCTGAAAAAAAAATTTCTGTGATTTTTCTTTTTATATTTATGCTATATGATAAATGCATCGTGTGCTTTCATATTTTACTATAACCCCAGAATAGTATAAATATATGTTCATTAGTTATGCTCATTTTTTCACTTAGACATTGAAGAAAAAAAGTTCAACTACCCATTTCAAAAATATGGATTATTTATATTTAACACATAATTACTATGACTTTTCGCTCTGAAAACTAAGTTTATGTTCATATGGTGTTACTCCATACTGTTAACTGCATTGTAATTTTAAAATTTTATACTAGACAATAGCATTGAATTTAGTAAACTTACTTTTGTTTGACATATGATAGTAAGATTCATCTATGCAAACATAAAAGCTATTATGTCATGTTAGTTTCAGTTATTTTATAATGTCTAAGCTGTATACATTTAAATACTTAGAAATGAGAAACATTCATTGTTTGTTGTTCTAGATAGTGAGCATAAAGAAGTTGGAAGGAACCATTTGGAATTGTATAGTATAGTAAAGGGAATATACACATGTGATCTTAACAAAACATTTAACTTGTTATCTTAAAAAACATTTTATTAACTTGTTAATTTTGTAGAGAGACATTACCAGGGTTTGACTGGCCAATAGGACACTGGGTTTGAATTCTGCTTTGTTTTGAAAGCATTCCAATCAACATAAAAAACATTCCAATAAATATAATCATGCTATCACAATCATGGACTGAGAATATCCATGAGTTTCTGACTGGTCCAGTCCATGGATTGAATAGGGGCCGGCACCTTAGCATGTAGTAACTGGATGTTCCGATCCATGGAACATTAAAAGTTTTCAATGCTGACACATTGTTAACAGTAAATATGTACTTGGGCTGGCCATCTAACACTAGATGTTTTCAATGGCTGTGTAGGTCAGTTCTTGGGCCAGTCTGACCTTCAAGCCAGTGGTTAGAGCACAGGAATTGCACTCACATGACCCGAATTCGACTCATGGTTTTGCTCAAACTGTCCCTGGGTCTACACAGAGTACAGTCACATTAAATCTGACCACTTTAATTAGAAACATGCATTTCAAGTTTTATAGAAACATAAGTTTTTAATGATGCTATGCTACATCAAATGTTTTGTTTACGAAGATATTTTTCACTTTTTGACCATCGGTGGCAAAGTGTGATAAAATAATTTGGAGAGACATAAAACCAGGAACAAAAATTTAGTAAATAAAATGTTTTTAATTTTTTCCCCTACTTTTTAAAAATAAATGTTAATGTGGATCTTTAAAATTTGTTTTTCACTCTCATAAATTTCTCCCAAAACAAGTACTTTCCTATGGCGGGCCCTGGATGGACTAGACTGGTACGGTTTAAAATCCAATGCAAATATATCACAAAAGACATAGAGTAGTAAATTTGAGCTTTCTAGTTGCTTTGGTTCTTAAGTTATTCCCCAAAACATGTAACTTCCTATTATGGGTCCAGAATGGAATGGACTGGTAAGATAATCCAAAGAATCAAAATATACAACGAAAGGCAAGATATGATTAATTTCAGCTATCTAGTTGCTCTAGTTCTCTAGTCATTCCTAAAAAACATGAACCATACTATTGTAGGTTCAGAAAGGGCTGGACGTTAATGTTCAAAATCCGAAGAATTAAAATATTACCACACAAGGCAACAACATATTAAATTTGGACTTTCTTGCTGCTCCAATTCTTGAGTTATTCCCCCAAAATGAGTACATTCTTATGGTGGCCAGTTAAAGTTCATTATCCAAAGATTCAGAATGTACCCCAAAAGATGACATGCCAAATTTAAAGTTACAGTGAATAGTGGAACCTGGTTAATTAGGACTTCGAAGATGTGAAGCACGGCAAATGTGCATAATGAAAAGAACAGATAGACACATTTATATCTGATATCTGTTATAGCTGGGGTAGAATCAATGAACTCATAATCTTTCATCTCTCAATAGTGTTTGAAAAATAAATCCTTGTTGGCAATCGTGAGTGGTGGTTGGGGCCGACCAGTGTAGGCACATCTTTCTGTCGATTTTTAACTTTAATAAGGTTTTTAGTTTTAAGTGATAATAAATTTTTCGAATTGAAAGCTCCGAATGATTATTAAATAGTTGATTCAACTGCGATAAGGTGCCTGTTTTCATCTTTTCTACATATGATGTACATACTAACGAAGTAAGAATGTGTAGTTTTCACCTAATAATGTATGCCTTTTCTGCAATCTTCAAAATGTTTGTTTATACATGCACTACAGTTTTAATTCAGTGATTCTGAGAAATAGAACATTGACAGAGAGAAACACTTTGAAAGATGTATCTCTTGAACAATTGGCATGTGTGCCCTACCCCTCTCTCTTTCCAGAAAATCAGGGGCTTTTTGAGTTGTTTTTTATGTTGACTCCCATCATCACTTATCTAGGGCCTCTACCTTAAAATTGCCTAGACCGAGAAACATACCCAGTTCAACCCTGTACACTACAGTAGTAGAATTTAGAGAAAGAAGTTGCTGGTTTTGCGGACTAGTGACAACTGAGATTTAGCGGTCTACACTAATTACATACCTGCCAACTTTTACACATTATGCGTAAAATTTACGCATTTTAACTGCTCTTTACGCTTTTACGCATATATTGCTATATTTTACGCATTTCCGCATTTATTTGAATTTTTTTAAAATTACTAGGAAATCAATCTCCGGCGAAATTCTTCGGCTTTTTTTTTTTAATTTATCAATTAACCAGATATGGTATAATTCCTCGAAAACACCGATTTTCCGCTTTTTTAGCACTGATATCTACCATTCCCGGGATCGCAGCAAATCCATAATAAAATCCAGTGTAATGCCAATCAAATTAACGGAGATTTACGGCCGCGTGTAATGTAAATTAAGATCTCGATCGCTTATGTTATAAAAGTAATAAATATACTTCTTTAAAGGTTGTCTTGTCTAATTCAGCATAAATCGCTAAAATGTTATTTTGTTCATTAATTTCGCATAAACGCTGCGATTGCGCAATTAAGTTTGTTATCATGAATCGCCGAGAGTTCAATAGTATCTTTCTCCATCCATCTCAATCTTCTAAATATTGCAATTTTGATTAATTATTATGGTTAATTTTTTAATTATTTTCGCATAAACAGTGTGATTGCGCAATTCAGTTACATCGTGTGAATTTACAAGTGTACGTTAGTATCTTTTTCCATCCATCTCCATCATTTAAATGTTGCATATTAGATCGACTAAACTAGCTTTTTTCATATTTTGATTAATTACTACGGTTAATTTCTTAATTATTTTCGCATAAACCGTGCGATTGCACAATTCAGTTACTTTGCGTGAAGTGCCGAGAGTACGTTAGTATCTTTTTTCATCCATCTCCATCATTTAAATGTTGCATATTAAATCGACTAAACTAGCTTATTTTCATATTATGGCTAATTATTAAGGTTATTTTTTAATTATATTTGCGTAATTTAAGTTTTTCTATTTAAAAACTGGGTATGAACTCTGTGAAGGGCTATTTTCCAAAAAGTGGTATCAAAGCAATGATTTAGGCAAATAGAAAGGAAACCATTTTGGCAGGAATATAATTCAGTGCTATATTTTGTTTTTGTCTTTTTTAATTAGAGATCAATATTTATTACTCTCTTTAGTGAAAACCTGTGTTTTGCCAAACATAAATATTTGTTTTCTTTATAAAGTAATTCTCACCGGATAAAACCTTTATATATTTTTTGTTTTATAATTTATTGTTCTGAAATTTTATAAAATTGGTGTCCTAAATTTTCATATTCTAACAGTACTATGCCTGATATTTAATGTAGTATTTTTTTTAATGCAGGTACTTGTACATAGTTAAATTCATTAGAAATGTCGTTTGCGCGTGTAGTTTAAAAAAAATCATTATAAATGTTATTCACGAAAAATTTTACACATTCCAATTTTCGCAGGTTGGCAGGTATGTAATTAGTACTGGTTCCAAAAATATTTTATACCATGTTATATTATTTCTAAGGTTGCCAACCCAACTGTATGGCAAAATTTCCCAATTTATCAAGATATGTTTTAGAAAATTTTTAATTTAAAAAAAACCCAGATAACTAAGTGAAACCTGTATATTGCAATCACTTACAGAGCATTGTAAAAATGGTATTTTACTCATGGTTGCTGAATACAAATATTAATGCTATGAAAAAACTATGAAACAATCAGCTTAATATTACTACATCTAATTTGAATATTAACAGCTCATTTAAATTCATAAAGAATATCTATCTAATCTTATTTAACAATTCTTTAGCATACTGGCACTTGTTAAAATCTGTTTTTCTTTCCCCCTTGAGTATATCCATTAGCAAAATGATTCACTGCTCGATTATGTTGATAATATTGATTTTCTTTTAATACTGCTGCTTGCTACTTATTAATTTCTATGTAAATTTCACTGTAATACCTAAATACAATAAATATAAGGGTTGTTTAATAAAGAGGGCATAGATTTTCCTTAACAGTTACTAATTTTTCCTGTTTGTTATAGAGTTACGAAAATGCCATGAAAAATGCTCTGGAAAATGGTGCCACTTTGGTTTCTAGCAATACTGGCAAAAATCAGTCATATTTCAAATCTCTAGTGCGTAGCAGTCGCTTACACTTCTATAGGTGCATAGTTGATTGAACTGGTTTTCATGCCCTGCTATCATTTATGAATAGGGAAAAATTAGCCAATCCTAAGTATCAAAAGTGTTTTGTCCATTCCAATGTCACAGCTCAATGTGACAAAATGTTTCTAGATAAGTTGAATACGAAACTATAGTGTTTATTTTTTTTACCGCACCAATTGTTATAAAAGTGGTCATTTTATGCTTCATTGAAAGTTTCTAAATAAGTCTTGTTCAAAATAATTAAGCATATATCTCGATTTTTTATGGTAAATATTTAAGTAACTAATTGCCATATTTTCTTGCAGCTTTAGAAAATGGTGCTTCTGCTTGTAGTCCATTTAAATTTCGTGTGAGTCGAGATAAGTATGCTAAAATTAAATCTAAAAGTAAGCTGTTTCATTGTATGAAACCTGTTGGTGAATTCATCATATCTACTCATTCAATTATAAGGTAAGTTGACACATTGTTTTTAGTTACTTTTATGCAAATTTATAGCATTAAAAATTTCATCTGCACAAATTTATTTTTGCACAAAATTGATATAAAAAATTTGATCTCATTTAAATTTGTACTTTTTTAAATATTTATTAAAAGATAAATACCGTTATAGTTTTGCAGAGCCTACATATTTTGAAATTTATGAATATTTTTTTCCATATTTAGATAGTTCAAATGAAATTGTCTGCTGAATGCCTCTCACATGGAAAATACTGGGTATTTGTATTTTTGAAACTTAAACACAATGGCAATTAATACATGGATATAAAAGAAAAATGCCCACATTTTATTTACAAGTGTTCAATATCGGTTCTTTTAGTTACACATACAGTGTCAAGGCGATATGCAAGTTTTTGCTAAGCATGTTTCCTGATATGCTTGGTAACTGCCTCTAATGCAGCAGAAATGCATAATCTTAGTTCATGTAAGCTTGTGGACAAAGGTGGCACAATGATGTATGATCTTTTATATATTCCCCAAGGAAGAAATCGCATGATATAAGATCTGGAGACCTAGGAGCCCATCTGTATTATACAAATCCATCAGGTCCACTGCAACCAATTCGATGCAGGGGTAGCTCTACATTAAGAAAATGGCGAACCTTCGTATGCCAGTGAGGCGCTGCCCTGTGTTACTGAAAAATGAAGTTGCTGGAATCTTTCTTCGACAGGGGAATTAGCCAGATTTGTGACATATCCAAATAGGAGAATCCAGTAAAAGAGAATGGCCCATAAGTCTTTACTAGCAAAATGGCACAAAAACATTCATTTTTGGTGAGTTTCATTCATGTGTCATGGTTGCATATGCATAGCTGGCAACTCTCCCGGTTTTACCGGGAGACTCCCGGTTTTTTGCTATGTCTCCCGGGTAAGTCGCTCAATCTCCCGGTTTTCACTCAGCTGCCCTTATTTTCCCCCTTTCTAGGCAGAAATCACGCGAATGCAAATCGTGACTTTCAATTGTTTTCCGCGGTGCAGTTTTCTGCTACCGCTGTGTAGGTATTGTATTTGTATCTACAGGTTACAAAAGTAAAAAAATCGGAAATAGATCACGAATATTCCGAAAATATCACAAAGTGAGAAACGAAGTCACAAATTTTGAAATCGAAATTTTCCCGTTCTTTCATCTAAAAATCCATTTCCCAGCTATCCCGTAATCGGCGTTCGCAAACGGCGATTACTCCCACAGTGTCACGAGAGAGATGACTAATGATTATCTAATTAATGTGGGAAAAACGCATTAGCATCGACTAAAATGTTATCAAATTATTTTGTTTTATATACAAAACTATTGTTCAAACGTAATATTAATGAAATGAAAGGCTATTTTGCAGCAGTATCGCGAAAAACTGCATTTTTGCACGATCCTCCTAATATTCCGTTTAATTGTGAAAATAATTTCCACTTTCGCAATCTGTCAACATCGTCAAATTTTTTTCGTCAAATTTTGTATTTGTATCTACAGGTTACAAAAGTAAAAAAAATCGGAAATAGATCACGAATATTCCGAAAATATCACAAAGTGAGAAACGAAGTCACAAATTTTGAAATCAAAATTTTCTCATTCTTTCGTCTAAAAATCCATTTCTCAGCTATCCCGTAATCGGCGCTCGCAAACGGCAATTACTCCCACAGTGTCATGACAGAGATGACCAATGATTATCTAATTAATGTGGGAAAAATGCATTTGCATCGACTAAAATGTTATTAAATTATTTTGTTGTATATACAAAACTATTGTTCAAACGTAATATTAATGAAATGAAAGGCTATTTTGCAGCAGTATCGGGAAAAACGGCATTTTGCGCGATCCTCCTAATATTTCGTTTAATTGTGAAAATAATTTCCACTTTTGCAATCTGTCAACATCGTCAAATTTTTTTATAATTATTTCGTATTTCATACAGAAAAACTATTGTATAAATGTCTTATTAATGAAATGAAAGGCTATTTTGCAGCAGTATCGCGAAAAACGGCATTTGTATGCGATCCTCCTAATATTTCGTTTCATTGTGAAAATAATTTCCACTTTTGCAATCTGTCAACATCGTCAATTTTTTGTATAATTATTTTGTATTTCATACAGAAAAACTATTGTATAAACTTATTATTAATGAAATGAAAGGCTATTTTGCAGCAGTATCGCGAAAAACTGCATTTGTGCGAGATCCTCCTTATATTTCGTTTAATTGTGAAAATAATTTCCACATTTGCAATCTGTCTGTATCGTCTGAAATTGGGCTGATCAAAATCTCCCGTTTTTTTAATATTTTCGTACAAAAATCTCCCGGTTTTTCATATTTGGAGGTTGGCAGCTATGCATATGGGTTTTCAGAGACTCATATGCGAATGTTATTCCGATTTACCGTGCCATTTAAATGAAAGCTGGCCTCATTACTTGATTATAAAAATTGTCTGTCTCCATAGCCTCTAGCATGAAATGACAGAAGTTTAATCATTGTAGCTCATCACTAGGAATTAGTGCTTACAATTACTGTGGCTTGAAACACAAATTTTTCCTCAACACACTCCAAACAGTAAACTGACAAATTCCAATTTCTTGACTAGCACGATGAATTTATTTACTCAGGCTGTGTGAGAAAGTCTCTCTGACTCTTTCAACATCCTTGGCAGACACACTCACTCATCCTGAACTATTCCTTTTAGAAAGGCATCCTTTCTCGTGAAACTACTGATACCAGCTGCGAATGCTCTGAGCCATCGGTGGCTCCATTGTTGTTGTTGTTGTTGAGACCCAGACCATCCGATCTACCAGAAAGGTGTAAGGTAACCGTTTGGACGGCCGGGAAGTGCCACCCAATTTAGGTCGGAACCCAGTGAGGGAGGGGTGGATCCATTGTGTAACATCTGTAAAATTCACATTGAATGGTGATTACCGATTCACATTGAATAAAAGATAGCATGTAGAAAGCTTTCTGCTAAACAGACACCATTTCCTTTGTCTCATACATGGTTTCCCATCATCACACTAGTGCAACCTATTATTTCCATTATAAATATTGGAACATTTTCCCTTCAAATTCATGCAGTCATTGTCATTCAGTGTGTTTAAGTTTTAAAAATGCAATATTTTGAAATCAGATGATTCTTTTTTAACCACCCTGTGTATTTGTTCTCATTAATCAAACATTTACCCAAATCCAGGTTTAAATTTTTGGATATCACTTACACGGTTAGCAGGGTTATTGCACCTCAGAGAATTTATGGGAAAACTCAAGAACATTGCATTTTATTAAAAATGTGGAATTTTTTTTATGTAATATCAGCTGTTTTGAGGTCTGAATTCAGTTAAACTTTTTACCAGTTATTAGATTTAAATTTATATCTTAAAATAAAATTTAAAACATCTTAATTATGTCCCAAGTTGGGTAGTTGCGGGGTAGTTGCTCATCCATATTGGCAGATATCTATTTGAATAGCTATGAATCTGGAACACACATCTTAAATGAAATTATATTCATAAGATACGTCAACGATGTGTGGACTGCTTGCGAGGAGGAGGATTATGCGGTGAATTTTAGTTTTTATCCAAATGGTTTAAATCTAATCGAAAACACCAAAAAAGATGACGGAATAGTTAATTTTTTGGATCTTAGTATTGTTAACAATAAACGTGACGGAAAACATCATAAAACATTTTTTCGTATCTATGATAAACACAACGATTTTAAATTTGAAACTAATTATCTTGTTCCTTGGACATCTAATCTCAATAAACGAGTGTTTCGAAACGTCATTAGGAATTATCTGATCAGAAGTAGAAGATTGAACACAAAGACAGAAGACCAATATTCGTGTTTGAAAAGATATTTGGGGGAAGCCTGTAGGGTTGGATATCCCAGGGGATTCCTTTATGGTATCGCATCGTATTTTTACAATATCGATATACAAGAGTGCAAATTAAGAATGCGGATTTTTAGTTGAATCTGTGGCAACGGTATACAGTATATAATCGGAGGTTCCTCAGTTCTCGGAGTTATTCTGTTGATGAAAGGAATGGGGTAGAGCGTTTGTGTGTTGAGTTTGATGGATTTATTGGTGGTGTTGGCGTGAGGTAGATTCCATTGGTTTCACATAAGGTATTTCTTTTGGATTTTGTTTAATATCACTGTCTTTATTTTCGGCAATTCCGTTAGTCGCAAGGACTTTCTGTGAATGGTGCCGGTTTTCCAGGAGTGTTTGCCGCGGCACTTAAAGCATGCTTTTAGCCGGGGAGTGGGGGACACAACTCCCCTACAACCACTTTTTGGTACTGTTCATTCTTTCATTGTATTTTATATAGTGCATAAAATTGTTATTGCTGCTTTGCACATACTCTTATTGTTTAACTGGTATACATTGCCTTATTGGTAATATTATTCCAAACATTAGTTTAAAAGTTTTAAAGTTTATATTTATATATATATATATATATATATATATATATATATATATATATATATATATATATATATATAAATAATAATAATAAAATTTAATTTGCATAACAAAAACTTCATTAGAACCCTTTGAAGTCAAATTTGCCAAACATTGAAAAAAAATTTCTTTCTCTGTTATTGGCGCAGCATGTAAATATTGCTGGATAAATATGTTAATTTGGCAATTTATCTTACAGAATAGAGCATGGATTTTTCCTTTACTCATGGAGTGAAGTCAAATAATAAAAGTTTTAATTGCCTTTATTGCATTAAATATTGATTACCAGTTTTACAGCACTTGGTAAAACAATTTAGAAATGCATAAGTAATATGTACAGGTTGTGAGCTTAAAAACTCAACACTTGTCTGGGTCATTTAAAGCAGTTATATAAACATGGACATTAGGTAAAAATAACTACTATACCTAAAAACATGGCGTGCACTTTTTTGAAACCACCTTATCTGGTAACACCCTTGGAGAAGAAGTTTCGAAGAATTATTCACAAGCGAAACAAGTTCTTAACTGAACTTATACAATTTACATGTGACTTAACATTTTGATCCGTTACTGCACTTTGCCATCCGCAGAATTAAATATCTGCCATACTTTAAAAAGAAAAAACCGATATATATATATATATTCTAAGGTAGGACTTTTCTGGAACGTAATTGTAACCGGAAACACCCCCCGATATGCCATGATTCACTCCCGAGAACAAAGCGAGTCATTCAAAGGGAAATTCATTAGTTGAACAACTTTCAGGGAATCGTGAATCGGAATTATTTGTTTGCATTTTTTCCAACAAATATGAACAATCCTATCTATGCCAATGTCATAAGAATCACTGTCATCATCCCTTATAAAAACTCCATCTGTGTTATCAAGTTCATTACTAATGCAACATTTCTTGAATGATTTCCTGACCATTTCCTGAAGATATCACATTACTATCCTAAGTGTCCTTGACCTCAAATCAAAACAATATCTGGTTTATTAAGGTTCTGTCCCTTTTTTCCTTCAGATTTTTTCGTTAACTCCGAATTGACCTAAAGCAGCACATTTGTTGGTATTCTCTGCAAAAGAAACCACTTTCAACTTAAAATCTTACATCATAGTTTTACACAATCCATGTTAAGGAGTGTATGGCTCTGAAGAGAGCCATTTTTTTGTCAAAGACTATCGACCATAATCAGAAGCAAGACACATACAATAAAAAACAAGCAAGATGCAACAGTGGCTGGGGCGTGGCTGCATTTGGTCCAGTCATGATGCAATGCACTGGTAGTCGGGAGGGCAATGACTGTGTTGTGAGTACACAAAGTTAGGAGACTTTTGAAGTTCAAAGAAATTCAGAGGGTTACGATTGCATAATTACTACCACATCATTTAAGGAAGAATTACCTCACAAGAAATTTTGTTTAGGTTTCTTGTATAAGTTGATCCCCCACTTTGAAGCTTTTTTTTTTGTCTGGAATATCTTAACTTATTCACAAGTATATATGGTATTTCTTTAGTAAAGTGAACAATTAAGTGGGCTATAATACAATGTAAATAACTACTTATCATTTATGCTTATACTTTTATCATATTCTAACCTTATAGAATTTCTATTTTCTATGATTTGCTATTTTTTCACTTTTCATGTGTTTTTCTATATTTCATCCTTTAATTTTCCACCATTTTCTTATTTTTACCTACATTTTAACATTTTTGCATTCGTTTTTAATATCTGTTTTTGGGAAGAAAAGTCCATAATATTCTAAAATCCTAAAAATTTGTGAAGTACTTAAAAATCTGAAAATTTCTAAAAGGACCTGAAACATTCTAAACATTCCAAGTTCTTAAAATATCTCTGAAAACTTTTTAAAACCTAAAATTCAGCTGAAATTATTTGAAATGTGCAAGTAAAGATGCCAACTGACCAGTTACCCTAAGTGCATAAAAATATGCTAACCTGTTAAATTGAAATGACACTTTCCTAAAATAAAACAATCATTAAAAGAAAAGGGACAGACACAGAATTATTTTCCTAATCTAACGTTTATTTAAAAATTACTTCCACTTTTTAACATCTCATAACATTTAAATTAAACATCATAAATGAATAAAATAAATTGAGGATTTAAAAATCCAGGATTTTTATTAGTAAAATGTAAAATATGGATATTTTTTTATTGCAAGACAAGAGGCATACAAAATTGATATTTAGTATCTTCAGCCTTGTTGAAAATGATCAACTTTATTTTTTAAATAAATTTAAAAACAGCTTTTTAGGAATTAAAATGCAAAGCCTTAACAAAAGAGAGAAATATATGCAGTTATTTTGCGAATCACATAATTTTAGGATATAGCACATTTCAAATTATTCTAGTCTATTTTTCAATCTTGCCATACTAATTTTATTCAAAATATTTTCAATAACAAAATATTTTTTGTACATTATATTTTATATACAAGTCTTTAAAACCTGCTTAATTCCTGATTTTAAAGGACTTTAAAACTACTTAAATTTGTACCAAAATGCTTAATTTTCTTACAGATATCACAGTTCAAAAATTACAATAAAAGTAGGAAAAATTATCTCTCCTTCAAGAATGACTAAATTGACCATGACACATATTTATGGGGTACCTGTGTCATCGACACTCATCCCCACAACGAATATAGCATTGTCAGACCTTATGGTGTAAAATAGTAAATATGGATAATCACTTGTTTTGCTCCACTCCTGTGGGCATGATTTGCAGATGTTGGTTGTTGCATGGTCAATAATTGTCTTGGTATGGCAAATACCTGCTTCGGCTGTAAAGGCAGGGGCGGGAAGAACAAGAAAAACATGAGAGCGAGTCACAAGAAAATTAAAGTTAAGTACAGAAATCAATAAATTGCAAGAATTAAGACAAAGTTAAAGCCAGCAATTGGGCATTACATACTGGGCTGGCGTTGGAGGAACTCGCGCTGCCTGTAAGGCTATTAGTCTGACAAGGATCAATAAGTAAAGCCACTTTCTTTCACGGAAGGGAACTCAGTGATGCCATCTATCGTAAATTTTGTTGTCACTCTTGGAGTTTTCCCCATTGCCATACGGAAAAGGGGTCAAGATTTCGAATTTTTCAGTTCCTGTTCCAGTTTCTTTCACTGAACTGGTAGAAAACCAACCCTGATTTTCCGAGTCTAATGCAGGTTTCATAGATACCAGGGAGAACTGATCAAATCTGGAAATGTTAGAGGATTAAAAAAAAATAGCTAAACAGATCTGGGAGGAAAAATTTCTATTTTCATCAAAAATCTAGAAAAAATTATCTCAAAGTTTTTGTCTCTTGCCCTGATATTTGAAATACTGAACTAGGAAAAAAGTTGCAATGAAGACCTTATTAGGTTATTTTTTTACTGAAAACATAATGATTTAGCTTTTTATTATAAGGTAATGAGTAAGATATTAAGTAACAAGTAAGTAATATTTTAATTCATAAGTATAAAAAGTAGTGATCCAAATGTTTTTGTCTTTATTAGGTAGAATTTTAATTATTTATTGTAATAGATGACACAAAATTATTTGTTTAATTATTTGTCGCTATAATTGGATGCTAAATAATAATTGTTCTTGTTTATATATTGTTTGTGGTAAACCTGGAAATTTATGAAAATCAAAATTTGGAATGTCAGGGAATTTAGTTTCAGAAATTGAATATGAACCCTTTAATAATAGATTACTGCAGTAACCAAAATCAGGGTGTACCTGAAAATAGCACGTCCTTTTTGTGTACAATTATATCCTTAACTGCCTGATCTTTCCATCAGAAATTTTTTTATTTTTTATGATTCATTTGTAAAAGTCTTTACGTGAAAAGCTCACTTTTCTTATGATCATTCACATAAAATGTCATCAACAGCCTGCCAGATATTTTCATTTTAACAAGATATTTAAAGAAATTTTTATCTGATGGCAGAAACTTTTTTAATCATTCCTGGAGATTTCTAATATAATGTTGAAAGGAAATATTATATGAAGTTTGATAAAACTTCATAATGCATTAAACTTACTTTATTCACAGTAATTTTTTTTCCCCCGCACTTCAGTTTTTTACAGTAGTCTCCTTAAAAGGTGCTTATAAAATGCTTAATTTTTTTAATGAAAAATGTGCAAGTACCCTGCAATATGCCATTCTTTGTTGTTTCCACCCTGATCATTTGTTTCATCTGTTACCTTACAGTTGTACTTAATCTTTTAAACTATTGGTTATTGCACTCTGGCTTTATATATATATATATGTATATAACCTGATGAAAGAGCCTCCTAAAGCCTGTGAAATAATCTCCCAATTTTTATACCTGCTTCTATTAAAGTAAAAGGAATTTGTTAAATGGGCATTCGCTTAATACTTTTATTTTCTTAAAATATGAAAAATGTAAGCTTGATTAAAATTGATCACATCACTGCAATACAAAATATATTTTAAGTACATTAAATCAAAGACAACAAATCATAGATTGAAAGGTCATTTAATAAAAACCATCCTTTATGATGTACAAATATTAAAAAAGACCAAAGTACTTTGGGGTATCACCATGCCGTTCATCAGTGGCTATATAAAAATTACCAGGCAAACAAGCTTATATACAGACCAAATCGGCAGACAAAATTTGCCTAAATTAACTATGGAATAATAATTAAATTGTATTATAAACAGAATATTTAGGATTACACGATTACAAAAATACATTAAATAGTATCATAAACAGGAAAATTAAGATTAAACTGGTATTAAATACAAATACAAAAAAGGAACTGAAACATGCCCAAATTTCAGCAAAGCATATATTACATCAAAATTAAACGTCATAGATAATTGTGTATAGGTTTGATACACATAGAGTTGAGAACGAACGAGTTGCCAAGCTTAACTTAAAATCTGTACATGATCAAAATTACAAATGGAATCATGGTACATATAAGTAAGCAGGGATTCATAAAGAAGAATATTACGAGGGTTATTGCAACTAATTAAAAGGAAAGTTTCTTCAAAAGAGGGTTGAAAGTTATCATTAGCAACACATTGGGCAAGAGCTGTAAATTTTACCATTTTTAACATCACAAGCATGTTCAGCTAAATGGATACCAATAGTACATTTAGTACTACAAATATAGTACTTGTATTCATTATCAGACATTAAAAAGGGTACAATGTGCACTCCATCATGGATTTTAATGTTATCTCTATCCCTAAACTTATCCATATGAACACGATTAAATAATGTAGTAATATTTGTGTAAGCAGGTTTAAACTTAAATTCATGGCAAAATTGAATGAGAGGATGAAAAATCATTGGGTCTGCAGGGATGTATCTAGAGAAATGTGAGTGGTGGTTGATTTTTCAACGTTAATTCGCACACACAAACAGTATTAGTATTATATACTTTTATATTAAAGAGAAACATTTGATAAAATTGAATATAACTTTTTTTAATTGCAATTATAATAATAAAATACACACAGTAATTTCATTTCAATCTGATCCTCCTATTCTTTACAGTCATCCAGTGATGAACTGCTTTGTCAAACTGAAAGCTGCGAAGCTCTGGACAGTTCACAACGATACGTAAAAGTGCGTCCAGAGTGGAAGCTTTCAATCTATTCCGGAGTTCTGTTTTTATTAACTTAACTTGAGAAAAGTCTCTTTCACAGTCTGCTGAGTGTATTGGTATTGTCTTGTAACACTGAGCGATATGTGAAATACCGGGAAATAATTCAAGCATGGTCTTGTTGGTGATAATAGCTTTAACCATTTCTTCCTGAGTTTTCAAATCTATGGTGATCCGAGATCAGCTGTTTTAAATACCAAAATTAGAAATGTAGTTACTTTTAATGAAGTAAATATATTAAAAATGGGAATTGAATACTATTTATGCTAAAATAATTTTAAAAATAACCGTTTAGCGATTTATTCCGAATTAGACTAGGCAACTTTTGGAAGAAGCATATTTATTACTTCAATAAAAAAGTGATTGCGATCTTAATTCATTGTCCATCGCTGAATAACTAAGACTTTTCTTTTTCACCCTCTTCTCTTACACGGCTTTAAATGTTGAACATAAAATATTTACAGTAGAGTACTGGTTACTCGATTTCGGCTACCGATTGACCTAATCGGGTTAATGTCGAATAAATTTTTATTACATGCCCGGCGGTCATGTAATAAAAATTAATACATGCCCGGTTGGAATTTTTATATGCCCCGGACATGTCGGGCAATAGATTTTTCGAACTCTGGTCTATATACCTTATAAAGTACGGGTGTTGTTCCTTTTCTTCTCTTTTGTTGCATAAAGATGAAGACAAATATTCTAAATACGTGGCAACCTCAAAATATAGGAGAAAGAAAGCAATGGTGGAAAGAAGGGGAAGAAACAATGTCAAGATACATTCCAATTCCCCTCCCCGTTTTCACAGGAGTCCGTAGGGAGTCAAAATAGCCAGATGTCTTGCGGGTGGGCACGGGAGGGGGCTGACAAAATTACAAACACGGAAGCAGTATTGTTTACTCTGCCCAGACTGTTGAATATCGTCTGTCTTTGAGTGCTGGGGGGAAAAGGGGAAAATTTAATTTCTGAGAGGGAAATGAGAATAAAGGTTTACTAGTCCGACGGACCAATATAATTTATATTCTGCTGGTCCGTTGGGTGTTTTTGTGGTCTCGGACCAACGGACCACCGTTAATTTCGAGCCCTGGCTTCAGCCATATGGCAGGCAGTTGGTGATGATTCCAACTTCACTTGTTGCTTTAGAAAGTTTTTTTTTTTTTTTTTTTTTTTTTTTATTATTATTATTATTTATTATTATTTATTTATGAGTGGTGGTCGGAAATTCTGAGTGGTTGAAACCCCCAACCACCGCCGACCACTGTAGATACATCCCTGGGTGTGTGATACGGAATACTAGATTTATACGGCATTAGGTCAACAACAGCAACAAGTTTAGTATTAGGTTGAATAAATTTACAGTGAATATGAGACAGCGAAAGTTTTATGACTGCAAAAATTTTATAAACAAACTCAAAGGAATAAGCGGCTTCATGACCAAGATTAAAGATACAGTTAATTTCATCAGATAAAGCCGAAATAGAAGAGCAAACATTAAAGGCACGATTAAAATAAACATTAAAGGAAGCTTTTCTAGAGGATATAGGATAAGATGAGTTTTTAGGGATACAAGAGTTAGTAAAAGTGGGTTTACGAAAAATAGAGGTATGAAAATCAAGAGTTAGGGGAAACGAGAACATTCAAAAACAGTAAAGAAAAATTAGACTCATGCTCAATGGTAAAATTGATAGAGGGGTAAAAATCATTTACTTTATCCAAAAGATTAAGGAGATCATTTAAATCATGATCCCAAATTATAAAAACATCATTAACATAGCGGCACCAAAGAATATGTTTAAGAGTTTTAAAAAAGGCAAAATCTCGTTCTCAAGCTCCTGTAAAATAGCTTCAGCAAAAGTGCCAGATAAAGGGCTACCCATAGGAGCACCAAACGATTACAAGTAAATACTGTCTCGGAAACCAAACACTCTCCACAACAGTGTTCAATGCAGAAGTTATTGCATCGATAGAAGGAATTTTATAATTTTGACTATGTTTTTTGGCTATAATTTCAATAGCATTATTAACAGGAACACTAGAAAATAAAGAAACAACTTTAAAACTATGGAAAGTGCTATTTGGAACAAAATTAGTATTAAACAGAATTTTAATGACATTTTCAGTAATATTTTAAGTATCCTGTTATTCATGCCAAACTTTCTACAGTTTTGAGATATTAGGAAGCAATTTCTACAAATCGTACACCTACATTTTACATATATTAGACAAATTAAATTAATCTGTATATAATGATGATCATACGTTATATTTTAATTATCTATTTATATTTTAGGGATTGTGATAGTTCTTCTTCTCTTGAAAGTCAGAGAAGTGTTTCATCTCCCTCAAGTGTAGCTAGTACTTCAAGTGGACCTGGAAGTGTTTCTGACTCATCCACATCCACTAGTATTAATGGTAGTGTTGCCCTATCACCACTTGCTACGTCTAATAATTCATATGGAAGTTACCCAGCTTCTACACCTCAGAATAATGCAGAATATGGACTTGGTGATCTTGTGTTAGATATGTTTCCCAGCTCGAACTGGACTATGGATCAAAATTCCTCTCAAATAAAAGATAACGAGCTAACTAATGCTACAAATTTTGTTTCTAGCCCCCAAGCAGCTCCCTCATCCAACCGCTCATCAGAAACTAGTGCCACTGCATCGCCGACAAACAGTGCCTTTGTTTCCGGCCTGGCATCCAGTAGAAGTGGATCATCTGTTCCTTCCCCTGCTATGCAGAGTCGAACCCCAACACCTTTTGGTGGTAGTTGCTACAGTCCCTCTGCATCTCAGTCAAGCAGTGGAAGGAGCTCACCTCCCCGTGCCTTGCCTGCCAAAGCAGACTCTTTAAATTGCAACTCAACAGAAACGTCGGGTATTAACAATTTAAGCCAAGGCATTAGGCAAGAAAGACAGTTTGATTTGAAGTCCAATCAAAAACTCAGAAACTTATTAACTCAAACAGATGATTGTGTGCCACGACAAGTTTCTCGGCAGACTTCTCAGGAAGAAGTAACTGTTATAGGTGAATCTCGTGCTTATGAGGACCCACCCCATTTGTCAGTTGTTAATGCTCGGGGAGCAGCAAATGCTTCTCGGTCAAAACATGTGATTTTACGTGATTTGCTCAATCAGGACGATGATGACAGTGATGTTCCTGTTGAACCTATTTATAGGCCAGATGTGTCATCAGTACCTAATCCTCTTCTCAATGCTGGATCATGTAAGGGGGCCGAGAGTGGTGCACAGCATAGTCTTGGAAATAATAATATGTTACGTAAGGTAAATAATTACTTTTTTGTTGTTGATTTCTCTTGCTATGTATCTTAAGTACTTGCAAATTTTATTGTTAAACTCATCAAATAAGTAGCTTGAAGCTACAGTGTGTGTGTGTGTGGTGGTCTTTGCTCTAGATATAAAACTGCATTGTGTAAAAGAAAATGTTCAACCCTTCACCACATATTAGACCATTGTTTTGTTCTTACCACTTGTCAGCAAAGGGGAGACAATGAGCATAAAACTTCTTTTAAAAAGCAGGAATTTTTCTGGTAGATGAATCCAGAAAAATTCTAATTTTAAAAAAGTTTTATACTCTGTCAATATAGTGTGATCGAAAGTCTGCACCCATTTTATCATCCTGCTACAAATTAAGAATAATTACAACTTTAACTCCAAAACATCCTGTATTTACAAATATGCTAGATTGCATGAATTTTGGGAGTCTTAGTACAGGGTTCGTGCACACTTTGAAAACCGGGAATTTGAAAGTGGACTAAAATGTCAGGGAAATTGCAGGGAAAATCGATTTTTTGTTCAAAATTTTAGAAAAATCAACTTACCAACCTGCTCACGGAGATGCCGATTGCTACGGATTCTCCGTAGTGTCTATGGGAAACTTCCTCATACTGCAGATTACGGAATTTGCAAAGTTTCTTATGGAAAATTGTCTTTTGTTAAGGGCAATGTAAATTTACGGCTGCCTTCACGGTAATGTTAACCAAATCAATGTAACAACAGGGATTTACTGCACATGGGCTTTTACGCCAATTAAATTAATGTGACAATGAGGATATATGGGCGTTAATGCCAATCAAGTTAACGTGACAATTGGGTTTTGTGGCCGTGCGCTATAATGCCAATCAAATTAACATGACAACGGGGATTTATAACTGCGTGCACGGTAAGGCCAATCAAATCACCATGACTATGATGGTTTACCGCTTTGTGGAATGTAAATGATCAAGGTTTTTTTTCATGAAAGTAATAAATGTATGTTGACTTTCGCATAAATCGCTGAATAGTTAATTTTATAATTATTTACGCATAAACAATGTAATTGCGCAATTTGGTTTATATTCTTGTGAATCACTAAGAGTCGATTAGTATCTTTTTCCATCTATCTCCATCTTATAAATATTGCATATTATATTGACTAAACTAGCTTATTTTTATATTCTGATTCATTATTAAAGTTCATTTTTTTTTTATTATTTTTGCATAATACGCATTTTCCTATTTTGAAAAATGGGTATAAACCTTTAGAAGGAATATTTTCCAAAAAGTGGTATTAAAGTAATGATTTAGGCAAATTACATACACAGCAACCATTTTGGCAAGGATATATTAAAATCGATATATTCATATCTATAAATACATTGCTAATCCAGATTTTCGAGGTTGTACTGTATATGCAGATACATTGTTTACAAATATAGAAAATTTTGAATGTTTTTTTTTCTCATTGTCATGTATTCACGGTTAAATGTCAGTTAAATCTAAAATTATTTTTTGAAATTGGCATTAAAACAGTAGTATGCAGTACCTGGGATTTTGTTGAAAACAACAGGCAAAACCTGGAAATCTCAGGGAATTTCATTTTGAAAAATGGGCATGAACCCTGTTGGTAGCAGTGTTCATGCTTGAGAATCTTACAATAAATATATGTAAATGTATTCTTGGGTATTGCCGACTCTGAAAACTTTCAGATGGTATTCTTAGTTTAGTCACTTTCATATTTTCTAAATAAACCCTAGTATCGCATGTTTCCTAAAATGCCAACTAAAAATTCTCATGATCAATTTGTTACAATACTAAATGTATGTCTACTAATTTGTGTGAATTGTCTGTACAATGTATGAAACTTAAAGGAATTGCTTTAAGAAAGAAATCTATCTGAGAAATGGCAGAGAAGAAATTCCAATGATGTTGCATGAAAACCCTAGGGGAAACAGCAATGCTGCTTTTTCCATTCTCATACTTGCCAACTTGTACAGCATCATTTAGTGTAATCAAATCCCATTATGTTACCAGGTAATTCTGGGCATTTGCAGAAAATACACATTTGTTGTAAAGATAATATAACTTTTGATGCAAGTTATGCAATGTTAAATTTTACCTGTATTCTCATGCTTAATCCTTAAATACCAGTTAAGTATGGTCAAGAAAGTTTTTGAGCATCAAAATTTCTCTTGTGTACATAATGTAAATATTCTTCAAAAATGCTCCACAAATGCCAATTATAAGTCAGCGATAATGCTTTTTGAAGATATTTGGCGAGATTCCTTTAATGTGCTTTTAAAGTAAAAGGATTTATTTATTTTAAGTACCTGTATTTGTTTTCTTTATTGCTGCTCAAATTACTGCTTTATTTACTGGAACCCGTTATCCCTTATAGAACTGAAAATTTAAAAAAAGAATCTAAAAATATGATGAGGTGGTACATGATCATGATGAAGTGATACAGAGCAGAATAAAATAGGCTTAGGCATACCCCCAATATACACTAAACTGGTATGTAGAAGAGTGACTTGTGCTCTCGAGCCACTGACTTTTAGGTTTGTTACCAATTCTTGGTAATTCTTGAAATACTATACATACTGTTAAAAAAGCTTTATTTTTAGCATAAATTGTGCCATACTGTGTCAGTTTGCAGTTGCGATCATTTTCGTAAAATTCATCAAATCTGCTAGAAATTCTTTTGCAACCAAAATAATCATTCAGTATGTTTGTATTATTTATAAGTTATTGATATGTGAAAGTCTCTCTGCAATATCATGAAAACAAACTTGAATTCACACTTAATCGTTAGGTATTCTGTTTTATTGGAATATTTTCTTTTTAGATTTTTGTAATCTGTTTGCATCAATTAAGATTTTTATAATTTTGCATTTCATACCATGAAATTATTTGTTGGACATTTTATTGAGATGAAGGATCATTTTTCATAATTATTAAGCCACATAAGCAACCATTTCGTGTGTTTACTTTCCGTCACTGCATATTTTTTAGATATTTTATTGAGATGAAGGGTAATTTTTTTTAATAATTTAGGCACATAAGCAGCCATTTCAGGTGTTTACTTTCCATCACTGCATCTCTTACCTTTTTATCATGAGCAGAAAAAACTGCAAAACAATGGTTCAATGGTAAGGGATCCTTGAAAAAATGCCCTTTATGCCTCCAAATCCTGCTTTAAAATTAGTGCATAAATTGCTGTATGTTGTTATTCAGAATTAGTCTTAAAATGTGCTATGTAGTTTTTTGATTTAAAGGATTCTATTTTTGATTAAAATTATATTAGTCATACCAGAGTTCCCATTTCAGCGCGAACCCGCGAGATTCTCGCGAAATCCATGAAAAATCTCGCGTAAAAATTTAGACTGCGCGAGAATTTCTCTCTCTCCAGTTCCGGCCTAAAACTATTTTTTCCTTCAAATTGGATACCGAGAAATCCAATGTCCGATCCCGATTGCTTCGCGACCGCAAATCGCGATCAGTTGCCTCGTTGTTGCGAATCGTGGGCCGATTGCCGAGCGGTCGTGGACTGCGATTTCAAAGCTACGTCTGAATCGCAGTCAATCGCGATTTGGGTACACTAAAGTACTACGTGTTTCTAATTAGAGAGATATTTTATAGAAAACTATAAGTGTCCCCTCAGCTTGCGCGGGTGGCAAATTCGATCAAATAAAATTTTGCTTTTTTTTTTTTTATAGGATCCTTTCACGGATTTGAATTATGCTCTTTCTGCGTACTTCCCGCATTTTTTGTGTTTTGCTCAAGAAATTTTCTTCTTTCCGCGGACGAAAATCCTTTCCCCCGTACACAGTATGTCTACAGGTTACAAAAATCCCGAAAATGTCGTGGAAATTGGCCATATATGCCCAAAAAATGTTACAAAATTTGAACAAAGCAACAAATTTTTTATCGGAGACATTCCTTTCTTACATGATCTGAAAATCTGTTTCTCCGCGATTGCGAAAACTACGTTCACATACGGCGATTCCCACATTTTCTGAGGAGAGATGACCAATGAATATCTTTTTGCCATTTTCACAATATATTTGCATCGACTGAATTTTTTTATAATTATGTCGTTTAATATACAAATAATAAAAACCAAACCATTTTTCTACCGTATTATTAATAAAATGAAAGGTTATTTTGCAGCAGCATCACGAAAATCTGCATTTGTACGCTATCCTCGGCATACCTCGTTTAATTTGAAAAATATTTCCCACTTTTCCAATCTGTTTGCATCGACTACAGTGTTTGTAATTGTTTCGCGTTTTATATAGAAAAATTATTTTACAAACGTATTATTTATGAAATAAAGGGCTATTTTGAAAACAAAAAGAAAAAAGTCGAGTCAAACAAAATGGCTAAAATCACATGACTGGCTTGAGATTCAACAAAAGGACGATGCAATTCTTATGTTCTGCAAGTTTTGTAAAAAATACAAAAAAGAAAAAAAAAAAAAATCCATCTTCAAACATAAAGTCAAATTTATTACCTAATTCTATTTGCCTAGTGAAATAGTTTTCGTCGATATTCGCCTTCGGCGATCAAAAATCGTTAAAGTTTTTAATTGCTATTGCTGCATGAAAATTGATCATAAAATGATTTTAAAAATCAAAATATAAAGTAAATACAGTCGGCCCTCGACTTTTGCAGTTTACAGACAAAAAAATCATAAATTCGCATGCGAGTCATTTTACATAAAATAACCCATGTAGACGTTTTTATGTCAGCAAATAATATCATAACGTAAGCATGGGGGAAGTCAGGAATTTGAGTATTTTTGCTAACAAGTGGTGGGGGGGGGGGGAGCTATAAAATTACCAAAAATGTGCTTACTTAATACTTAAACGACTCCTAATTAATTTTTAAAAAGAATGTTAGTAAGA
Organism: Amaurobius ferox; assembly: GCA_951213105.1. Taxonomy (NCBI): domain Eukaryota; kingdom Metazoa; phylum Arthropoda; class Arachnida; order Araneae; family Amaurobiidae; genus Amaurobius; species Amaurobius ferox. The sequence goes on from OX578146.1 coordinate 65,055,576, forward strand.
ATGTTAGTTTTAAGAATAAAAAAATTAAATGTCGAAGAATATAAGTTATAGTTAATGCTTTCTTTTTTATTACTTTCTAAATTAGCATGGTAAAAAAAAAATGAAATTTTAAGTGTCTCTCCTTATAACAGAAAATCTCTCCCAAAATTTTTTGGAAGGAGAGAAATTCTCCCCCTCTTTTCCTGACTTAGTGCGAACCCTGAGTCATACATTTTTTCATTACAGCTCTTGAACAATGATGATGGAGATCGAAGCTATCGTAAATCACAAGACTTAATTCATCAGTTGTTAATTGAAGGTTCGGGAAATAGAACTTCCTCCTCCTTCCAGGTATGTATTATTATTATTAATTTTCATTTTAGAGTTCTCATTATAAGTAGTGTTTCCCTGTAGACATACATATACACACAATGAGAATACATATACACACAATGAGTAGACAACATATACACACAAAAAGGTGAGGGTGCTTCTAAAAAAGGACAATTTTTAAAGATATAAGGGTGCATGCTTTCAGTTTAAAAAGGCATTTTATAATAAGGATTTCTTGGTTTTTTATGTGAAAATTATGCACATTTTGAAAATTGGGCCTTTTTCATACGTAAAAAACTATTTTATTAAATATATTAATAAAATTGCAAATATTTTGTATATTTCAAGGGTTTGTCTTTTTAATATTTAGAACTTCACATTTCTGTTTCTGGGTGGGAGCAGACAATGAAATAATTGAAGAAAATGCCCTTAAAGAATAAAAACACTAAGCTCTAAAGAGAATAAGTATACATAATTTTAAATTAAACAATTCTAGCCCTTACAGTTAGCTATTATTCTAGCCCTTATCAATGTTTTACAGTTTTCTCATATGGCATTTTTTCATTGGGTTCACTAAATTTTCACTAAAGGTATATTAGTAGTATCCTTTTAAATTTTCAAGGAGGATGGGCAGACCCCCCGAACCTTCAGCCGCCCCCTAGATATGCATTTAATTGATAGCATGTTTAATTTTTTCTGCATATTAAGAAGGTTCCCCCCTCCCTTGTGTGTGGCTTGAGAATAATATTTTGCCTATGGGGTCATTCCATGTCAACTCAACCAATGCATGTCACCCACCACCTCTGATTTTTCTGAAATTTTATACAAAGTTACATACAACAAACATATACTGCTATACAAAATTTTAGTTTATTCCATGCATTAGTTTTTTAGCAATAAATTTTTAAAAAAATGTAGAATTCACTAGGTGCTGCTTTGTGGATGCATGAAATGAGAACTCTGTGTTTGATAAAATCCTTTCTTGTTCTGTGCCTAATTGTCAGAAACACATATTTTTACCTTTAGATATTCTAGAATATATATGATTATTATCAAACAATATACATTTTGATAACATTTTAATTAAAATCCTATTTTATGCCTGAAAGTTGAAAAATGTCAAAATAAAATTTTAGCAAAAGGATTTTTTTTTTAAGGTGACCTCCGTATTTAAATTTCGTGATAATGTTTTTACATGTTTTTATACAGTAACCTGTTTACCATAAAAAATTTAGAGGTGTTGTTCAAAAAAATGTGTGTGTGTGTGTGTTTAAAAGTCAAGAGTAAAAATAATGTTTCTATTTAATAAATTTATGTGTAATTAACTGAATTTATTAATTTATTTATTAAAAATTAACAAGTTTTATATATTGATTGTTATCAGTTTTATAGAAAGAATTGAAATACAAAGAAATATTTTAAATATTCCTCTTGTGAACTACATTGATAACTAAATAGCATTATTTAAAACCATATAAAATATTAATAATTAGATGTTTTAATTACCATCATTCCTTTTGAAGAAACAAATCCCTTTTTCTTTTATTTCCAAAATGTGATATTATCCTCCCCCCCCCCCCCCCCCCCTCCCCAAAGTATAGGAAAAGTTCATGACAAAGAATAGCAATGTGATGCCCTCCCAGAAATTGAGATATTCCCCTGCAGCAATAAACTATATCAACTTAATTTTCAAGGTCATGACTACAGTCTAATTAGAAAAGGATTTTCCTCTAGGGTGCACCACTAGGACTTTTTTTTGTAGAATCCAGGGCTATCAATGAATGCAGTTCCCTTTTTTAATATATTCTTCTTGCTAGTTAAAAGTATTAGTGCATATTTTTATCTCATTGTTTTTTAAATAATGACTCCATGCACAGTGATGCGATTGCTGCGCCATTCAAAGTAGGCTGTGGCATTCTGATACAAAAAGCAAATTTTAACTGATTTTGCGCCAACACTGCGCCATTTCATGAAAATGCCGGAAAACGTAATCCTTCTCCGTAATTCTCGGAACGGAAAGAAAGGTTTGAATCAGAAATTTCTCAGAAGAGTGCAATCTACCAGCAAAGTCAGAGGATTAGACTTCTTTCTTTTCAGACAGCTCAAGTTTTTATCTACTGTGGGGTTGCGTTGTTCGGACTAAGGCACTGCTCCCTACAGCCCGTTCTCCCAGTGTCTGGAATCGGCGAGTACTTGACCATTTTACGTACGTGAACATGATAGGGACCGTTGTCTTAAATAGAAAAAAGAAAACAACTCCCCTTCGATTATCTATTTTGAAAGATCTATGTAGGAAGAAAGGAGCAAGCGATTGAAAATAGATTTTTTTAAATAAAAAATAAGCATTTTTTATTAATGTAATTTATATGCTATTTTAGTTTATTAAAAGTTAATTGAAAATTCAAAATGTTTATACTTAAATTCTGTTAATTAGATTTTTAAAACTTCATTGTCTTGAATTTACTTGTTATATATACGACAAACTGTTAAAATAAAATATAAAAAAAAAATGCCTTGCACCGAACTGTTACAATGTTGAAAAATCTCTTGGTACAAACTGCTACAATTTCGAGTAATTGCCTGCTACAAACTGCTACATTTTCGAAATATTGCCTGCTACAAACTGCTAAAATTCCAGAAATTTGCTGCTCCAAAAATTGCTCCAAAAGAGTTTTTTGTAATCACATCACTGCATGCAGTTTTCAGTGTAATAAGTGTATTTCAAAATTATGTAATTAAAATCTAAAGGATATTTTTGAATTGTCTTGTAATGATCAGCAGTTTCTTCTGTAGGATCATATGATAGTATACACCGAGCTATAACTGTGTGCCTTCCTCATAAACAGAAATTTAAAAAAAGGGTTTCCTATTCAACCAGAAAAAGAGCTGTAATCTTTTAATTGCCACAAGAATATGAAATCAAAACTAAAATGTAATACATTAGAACTTGCAAAAAAGTTAGAAGAATACTTTATTTATTTTCGTTAATCTGTATCACATGCCAAAGAAAGATTAAAAGAAAAAAGGAAGAAAGTTAAGAAATAAATAAAGATAAGTTTGTTGATGATTCTTTTAAATCTACTACTGAAGAGTATAAAGAAAGCCCCATTTATATACCGGAAGTGTGTAAAGAAGAGAAGCGAGGTGCTGAAACACAAAATTGTGTTGAACTACAGCTTTAAAATGTAAACTAGTTCTTGTTTATGTAGAACAATAGAAATGTGAAAGTTTAAGTACAATGTTCAAAGTTCAGTCCAAGGATAAAAAGATTAAGAGAACAGAAATATATATTAATTAGTTCGAGATTTTAATGAATTAATCACCAAAATTCAAAAGAAAGCAAACCAGGCATGTTATCGTGAAAAAATTCAATTATTAACCGTAGCTCCATTATCTTGGATGCGCAACAAAAGCAGTGAAACTGTTGAAATGACTGACTGCAAAGTTCGCCAGTCCAGTAAATTATTAAAAGGAAAATTTTATAGATATTTATATCCTAGAAATAGAAAACAAATTTTCCAAGTGATTATACAATGCTGATAAATTTTTAAAAATAATACCATAGCAGAAGAGTAAAGTTAGTGTTAAAAAATTTGTGTTAATATATAAAAACCAACAATATTAAAAAATGTTAGTGATGAATAGTTTGTGATTTCAAATGATCATTTTTGTGTATACGATTTCTGTTATTTATGATCATTAATGACTTTCATAATCCTTAGTTAAAAAAAATATATTTATTCTTTATTTTTTCTGGGCAACCAAAGTTAGCCATTCACAGTTTCTATTTTTCTCATGGAAAAATCTCTTAACAATTTTGAAATCTTAGCCAGTAATTGTGGAAATTATTTTGTATAAAATTTAAATACTTGTTTTCTATTATTAGGCTGACTTTTCTATTTTCTATTTATTCTTATTAAAAAAAAATTCCCACATAATATAAAACACTCACTAGAATTTTTAATTCCAGAAAAATTTCTTAGAATTCAATTTTTTAATATATTTATGATTATAAACAAATTTCTTGGCTTTGCAGAAAATTATTTAGTAATTCTGGCTAATCCAAAATGAATTTTTAATAGCTCAGTTAATGGGATAATTGTTCAATGCAACTGAATCTGATTTTGAATTGCATGTTTACCTATATAAAAGATCAGAATTCAAACCACCACCTGTGAAATAGTGAGCATAAAAGCCTACTAATGTAATGCTGGTAAAAAAATAACTTAAGGCAATTTGAAAATTATCAGTGGGAATATTGAAATTAACATTATTTTTTTTTTCCTGAAATACAATAAAATATTTTTTTTAAATCAAGAATATCATTCTTTCTGACATTTACAGATAAATAAAATGTTCTTATCAATTTTATATTTACCCCGTCTTAAACATATGATATTTAGTTATCAGTTTTGTAGGAGGAATGAATACTAAAAAATATTAATCTTTCAACCTACTGTATTGATAATTAAACTGCCTTATTTTGATCATATATCTTATATATGAATTTTATAGTTATTTAAACCAATAATAAAAAATGATTAACTGTTATTGGTTTAAATAGCTATAAAATTAGTAGGTAATTTTGTTAGCAAGTTAGCAACGAAGCTAAATTGGGACTGGTGAAGTGACAAATATAATCCGTTAATGTTCTAAAGTGTAGATGGAGTGTTCCTATCCTTTCACACTAGAAATCCAGGAGTAACATCTCAGTTTGATATTGCAATTTTCGCAAGAACGTGTCAAAAATCTTCTTTGGCTACTTTATCTTGACATTCTGCTTATCAACTGTTATGTCTCACTTCATGTCCACACTTTCTGTTCCTACAATGATGGGATTAGAATGTCGACCATCCGTGCAAATTATAAGTATTGTTACTCTTTTTTAATTACTTCGTAGAAGTTGGGACATCTAAAAAAAAATTCTATTGCTTGCAACCCACCTAAGAAACATATTTGGGCCTTTTTTTTTTTTTCAGGCCTCCATTGTCCATCTATTTTACTAGGTTATCTACAGTTTAATCATTCCCCTAATGGCGATCCTCAACCTCCCCAAGTAAGTACGGTTGACGTAGTAGCACCACGAAAGAATTCCAGGGAAAAGGGGTGTGTGAGTAGAGGGGTAGTCAGTATAGCACAAGAGGATCAGTTTAATTCCCCCTCAAGAAGAGAAAAATCAGAATTCAGAACTTTAAACATTGGTGAAGGGAAGGATGTATTCATTTTGTTATGAGGCATGCTTGTTTATTCCTTCCTTTCTTCCAATCTGGTTTGGGCATTTTGGAAAAATTAGTAAAAATCTGTTTTGATTTCGTGCCTGTGTTTTGCTCTAGCGTTCTTATTTCGTTTTAATTTTTTCAGATGTGACAAGCAAGTCTTTTGTTTCAACAATTTTTTATTTCAACCATCTTTTTATGACTTTTGTTTATTAAACTATATATTTTTAGTTTAGCTTTAGGATTTTTATTTAAGTCCTTTATGTCACAAATTAGAATGGCGAATATTGTTTCTGAAACTATGTCTATATAATATTATCTGAAACTTTGCAACATTGATCATCTAGAAAAAAAAATTTAGATAAGAGATAATTAATAATTTAGATTAATAATTTAGATGCGAGTAGAAAAGTTCTATTCAATCTTTCTTGTGACTTAATTTACTATGGTAAAAGAGGATATTTGGCAATACTACCTGAAAACAAAAACACATGTAAAGAATGTGTTTATGAAAAATGCAAACTATACTTTGCCAAGCAATTTCTTTACAAACTATCTTCAGCAGTTTCTACATCATCACAAAATGTTGCCCCACCACAAGTTAATGTCCCCCTTTGTGATAGAGTATCTAATTGTGAGGCACTAAATTTGGGTATTCTTGCAGAACACAGCTTACCATTTTCCATGGCTCCAGTAGTAATACGTGCGAGTAAGAATTCGGCAGAAGACAAGAAAGCTCTAAATCATTAGTCAATCAATGAATAGAAATTGTGCTTCATACAAAATGAAATATGGAATTTTTAAAAACTTTTCACTAAATTTGCAAACTATGAAGTTCTCTTTGAATCTGGATGATGCCACAACCTGTTATGCATGTGCTATCCCTCTTAGTCAGCTATTTTTCTCCTTATATGATAGAGTGGTGGTTGAACACCTTGTTTCTTTGAGTGTCACCTCAGTAAATTCTGTAAATACAGAAGTACCAAACTTTTTTGTTAAAAATAACATTCCATGGGAAAATTTAATGTGCATATTAATAAAGGTAATGTGCATATTAGACTTCTGTAATGTAATGAGGGGAACAAAAAGTAGTGTGGAAACAAGAATAAGGAAAGAGAAAGCACCTCACTTATTGGAGATGGTGATCATGCTATCATATTCACAATTTAGGCAAGAAATTTTGTTCGTTGTTTGACGGCTGGTTTGAAAACTTGATGGAAGATATTTTCAAATAGTCAGTTGACATTAAATAGATATTTAAAATAGTCAGTTGACATTAAAGAATGGCTATCTGAAATCTGTATTGTATTAACATGTTAAGTGTTGAGCCTACTTTATTTTCCTTTCCGTTCACGCCACAGTATGCAGGCTAACCTTTGAGCTCCTACTAAATATCTCAGTTCTAAATGCTCACATTTTATTTTAAAATATAACCAAAAAGAAAATGAGCATCAGAGTTTCGAAAGAAATTAGCTGTCTATCTTTGAAATTGTTGGTATGAAGAAATTCTAAGCAGCAATGTTATAAATACCTCAAATATCTCAACACAAATTACAACAAAAACTGAAAGAGCATCAAAAGTTTGCAGACATTGTGAGAAATGCTACTAAGATAATGCAGCACGATTCGGACCAGATATTGCCAGGAAGTTGACAAAACAAGTAACATTCTGTGAAACCTGCACAGGACAACCATTTATGTGTATCCAGTGTTTCAACAATACCCATTAAAATAATTTTTCTGGTAAGAAGTAATATTTAGATACATAATCTGCAGACTATTTAATTTTTAATATAAGAATATAATTTTTTAAATTATCGTAAATCACCTGTGACTGGCATGGCCTGAATTGAAAATATATTGTCTGTTACCGGTGACTGATGCTGCGCTTAATGTGTTAAACATGAAATATGTTGCTCCTGTAAACACGATTCCTATCAAAACTCTCATGATCCTTCATTTTTATGCTACTGCTCTACCATTGTTGAGCTTGTTTCAGACCGAAGAACTTCTTGGGTCATAAAGTACATGAACAGAAACAGCTATTTTTGGATTTTCTGTCTTGCTTTATGAAACAATAACTGTTGCAAGTTATGCAAGTATGAAAGAGCTTCTTGATATTGGCATCATCAACAAGGCAAATCATTTACCTTTTGAGTAATTTGTTTATTAGGGCTGGAACTCAATATATTATTTCTAATGGCCCTAATGGCAATGTAAAGAAAGAAATTCTATTGAAAATTAGGAAGCATATGTTAAATAGAGAATATCTACAAAAGAAGTTATCTTTGGCCAGCCCTCTACAATGCATTTCCTCCTTCGATCCAACTGGAAAATAACATGAAGTAAAATATCAAAGACTGCACAGACTACCTTCTTTGATCATGAATGTTTTAACAGAAGAGGATAAAGTAAGTATGCTTTTGAAATTTACTATTATTAAGTTAATACGAAACTGCCTTCTCCTGTTGTTGATTCAGGTAAACTTGTTCCTGTAGATACTTGGTGGGTTATTTAATATGCCAAAATATTCAAGCCTAAGTAAGATGATAAAAGCAATACTAAGTTTCTTTCATGGCCCACAAGTGGAGGATTCCTTTAGGAAAATGGACATTGAAACATACTCAGCAATCCTGATTGAAGTACAAGATATTGGGCAAGAAACAATCTGCTGTAAAGTACTTTGCATGAAGTGGTTGATGGAGAGTTATATAGAAATTTAAGGTCTTCCAGATTGTCTTATCAACCAGAACTAGACGAGAAGAACAATGAAATAGACACAAAGAGGAGCAAAAGTCTCCAGAAAAGCGTACCAACTAAGAAAGCAAGTAATCGTAACACATCTGCAACAGAGTATGCAATTAGACTTAAACACAAAAGAAAACTTGGTATATTAGTGCAACAAATTAAAAATAGGATGATCAGAACAATGTAAAATATGATTAAAAAAGTAATTATATGGAATATACATACATGAATTAAGAATAGAACAATTTAACAAGTAGAATAATTGAAGAGAAATAGTGAAGCATCCGTAACAAAAGACTTCAAATACCAACCAGAAAAAAAACATAAGATAATGCCAATTATAAACATGAAAAATCGGGTAACTACTCCTTTAATATAAAACAAAAAATTTAAAGACAAATGGAATGACTAACAATGAAATGAAAGTTATGTAATTCAATAGTTGTTATTGTCTGTCACCTACGGAAACCCATTTTTCGTTTCAGAAGACACATTGTTGAAGAGTTACCGAAGTCCATTTCAGCATTTGGATGATTATGCAAGAGGATTCATTTTAAGCCTACATACGGCTGCATGGTCGTACTGGTGTATCACTGCTGAAACATGCGTAGATTCATCCACTGTGCAAAGGATTTGGAGAAGATGGATCGCAGAAGGGCATGTGAATTGTCACAGTGGTACAGGTCCATCTAGACATACATTAGCACGTGCTACGTGACACATTCAAATGCATTTTATGACTGTCCTACAAATGACTACTGTCGACATTCTGCAGAATTTGCAAGGTACATTGGATGTTCCAATATCAGCGAAAATGTTTTTTCGATGATTGGCCAAAAGCGGCTTGCACACAAACTGTCCTTCACGAAGACTGCCATCGATAAGGCACCAGCGTGAGAGATTGCATTGGTGTCATACCCTAGCCTCTTGGATAACTGAATGAGATTGGGTAGTGTTCAGCAATGAGTCTGAGTTCTGTTTGTTGAATAACAGTCACAGTGTGTTAGTATAGAGGCATTGTGGAATAAGATCCAATCCTACTGTGACTGTTGAATGCTATACTGCTTTAACGCCATAATTTTTTAATTATTTTCACATAAATAGTACGATCGTGAAATTCAGTTTTTTTTTTCTTGCAGGCGTTGCCGAGAGTACATAATTATCCTTTTCCAACCATCTCCTTCCTTATTGTTGCATATTAACTTGACTAAACAAAGTTATTTTCATATTTTGGGTGATGATAAAGGTTAATTTTTTAATTATTTTCACATAAATAGTACGATCGTGAAATTATTATTTTTTTTTATGCGGGTATTTCCGAGAGTATGCAATTATCATTTTCCATCGATCTCCATATTATTGCACATTACGTGATTTAGAAAAAGAATTGAGTAAAAAATTAGATGTAGCTAACAATACTAAGTAATATAATAATATTTTATGGTTTATTATCGATTCATTTTTCTATCTAATTCAGAGGTGAGGTATGGGATATGTGTGACATAAATATTTAATTTAATGTTTTTTGTTTTCATAAATTTTTGAAGATGCTGATATCAAATTTTGTTGCAGCTGTTCAATATGTTTTGTGATAAAATTTGATAATTATATCTTTAATTTGAATTTCAACTTTTACAATAATTTCTAACTATAGGTTAAAAATATATTACATTGTCCTCACTAGAATCTATTTTGCTTGTGTTTTGAAATTTTTTTTCAAATATTTTGTGTTAAAATAATAGTTTCGAAGAATTCCAAAATTAAGGTTTTTAAAGTGTACTATAAATACAAACTTAAGATAATTTTTTATATTTATTACCCCATTTATATAATATATATACATATTTTTAAACTGTAAGAGGCATAATAAGGATTGTTTTTTTGGATCATTAATACATTAAGATTTTTATTTCGGTGATAACAGATAATTCATGCATTATGTCAATAATTACATATGGTTACATCTTTTCTGTTTAGCAATATATTTTTTAAATTAAAAACTTCTTACAAATTCATTAATTTTAAAAAAAAAACTTAAAAGTGCAATTTTTGTACCGACTCAATTTTGTACAATGGTAAAATAGGTCCTTGATTTTTTTTTGTAATATCTTTAGAAAGTCCTTAAATTTCACTTTCGAAAAAGTGTACACACCCTGTGTATGATAATGTTTATATCTAGTCTAGTCAATAGTTATGCCTACAGTTTCCAGAAGTGTGACCTCTAAAACGCGGAATCTGAAAAACATGATGATTAGGTCATATATCTCAGTCATTCAACGTGGACTTCCTATGTGACGTTAACTCAAATCCTGTAAATATGTTATCACTGCAATATTCAAACAGCAGCCGCCATGTTCTCCTGACAAGATACCAAAGTGGTTAAGTAAACTTGGTTTTTATACAAACTTGATTTTTCTTCATTTCTCGAGTCAATGCTAAACTCTACTAGAAATAAATTTACAACTATACTAATCACAACAGTATTCAGGTGCCTCCTTGGCCTCAGCTGTCTCTAGATTTCTTACCCATCGAGCATGTATGGGACTTGATAGGCCATCGTTTGACTACCCTGCCCCTGCCTCAAACAGAGGGTGACCTGTAGAGAATGGTTGAAGGCATATGGTCATCCATCCCTCAGGAAGCTATCCGCACGCTCATTGTATATATTATTCTTGCTTGTATCTCAGCAAGAAGTGGTCCTATTGCCTACTGATCACTATGTGTGTGTGTATATATATATGTGATTGTGTGTGTTTAGTATGTCTGAGCTATGGATGGTCCTTGAAAATGTCCATAGTCTACTTGAAGTTGTACAGCTCTTTACATTCTCTTGACTATTCACGTTTGACTATTTACAATGTAAGTTATACCAGGTAAATGGGGTTTAGTACCTGTATTTTGTCTAACACCGTCTTTTTCTCATGCTTATCACTCTATTACACAATTTTTAATGTGTTCTTCCTACACCATCATAAATTTGATATGGGTTGAGTTACAGGTATTTGGTAATATTACAAGCAAATAAAACTCTTACTATATGTATATATATATAAACTTTGCTTGGTACCTTTCATTTTTACAATTTAAAAAGAAAACATTACTAAAGGGTGGAATATTAGATAAAATAACTGATAACTCTGAAGAAATATCAGATTATTGAATTTTGTGTAATTTTACATGTATTAAATTAAATAATTAATAAATCGGTATCAGGACTTGAGAAGATTTGTACTGAATATTTATTAAAAGGCTTTTGAAAAAGTAAGTCTTGCATTATTTTCAATCTTATTTTGTTTTTTAATATACGTACATTTTGAATCACCCTGTAGTTTAGTTTACTAATATATATATAATATATTCTCTACTGTAATTAGCATTACTTTATCTTTTAGCGTGACAAAATGAATATTCCAAATGCAGTAAATCAAAGAATTTTGGGAAACTCTGTGCCAAATTCAGTATCAGGTGATTCCTCCCATGGAACTTCTGATGTTACATTTATATCTGAAACTTCAGCTATGAAGAGAAAAATTGTTGAAAAGAACCCACCCGCAGCTGTCAAAAGACAAAATTCAGGTCCACCACATGTAAGTTTTTTTAGCATTTATTTGTTGAATAAACATGTTAATACTGTGTTATAAAATCTTGAATTTATAAGATCTTGATCTGTAAATGCTGACTCATGGCCTACTGACTAAAATGTGAACCAGTAAGTCACAGGGTTTTAAATTCAAATCTACAGGCAGTGTGAAATGTGTAGAAAACATTTCCTGGATTTAAATGTTTGAATTGACCCATCCAATAAGATAACTAATTTATAGAATACAAAAGATAATTTTAATATTAATAAATTATGACCATTTACTTTATGTAATTCTATTCAATTATTTTAAAATATCATAATTAATCAGTTGTTTAGAATTTATAGATGATCTCAGTATAGATCTCAGTGGCATTAGTATTCGCTACCTGTAACTTTTAGTACTTATCTATCATTATCTATTTAATTTCCATTAGTTGTTTTATCAGCTTTTTGCATTACATGCCTAATCCAAGGTCCGTGTGCCTGCACCAGGTACACTTAATTTGCTACAAAAAACTGCAATTTCAGCATCACTTGTGCCACATTGTGCTAATTTAAAATCAGCCTAGAAAAAATCGTGAAAATTCTTTAAAAAATCTTCTAAATATAATTAAAAAATTCAGAAATATTTAAATATTTTATAAAATTTTGACGACCTTTGGTTAACCCATTAAATGATTTGTTTTCCCATTATATGAAATAAAATGTTAAGAGTTAGATAATTAAATTCCCCATTCAACAATAAATACTTTTAACACTTTTTTTCTTGTAAATTATTTGTTTATGCCATATTTAGTGTTAATGTGGGGTAAAAAGTTCTAAAAATGTTAAATTTGTAACTATTTTCACTTTAAAATCAATTTTTATGAAAAATTACTCAATTTTTCAAACTTCAAATTTTTTATACATAAAAAATATTAATGTTATTTATGAGTGGACAAAAAAATAGCCACGTTTTAAAATTTTCTGTGTCGGTTGGGGTGGGGACTGTGTTGATTTGGCATAAAATATCCCTTATATAACACTCTTGAAAAGTATAACCTTTGTTTCCACCATGTATGCCCTTACTGATCATGATAAATGGTTTTTCTATACTTAACAGATTTAGCTATCATCTGGATTTAAAGAGCAAATTAGCGGTTTCATAGATGCTCTTTATAACAGAGTCCTACTATATATTTTATGTTAGCTATAGAATTAACTTTTATTCAGTATGTATATTTGAAGGCAAATAAGTTAATAATAGTTACATTTTAAAGAGCCCAATACTAAAAGCTTTCTTTTGTAGGCTCATTTGGCTGGTCAGAATCCAATGTTAGCTTCTATGCTAGCTCAAACACCTAGAACTCCACCTACTCCTGTTCCAACAAGTGTTGCCAGTTCAATAATGACTCAATTGCCTCAAGAAAGACTTCCTAAAAATCTGGAAAAGAAACTTGTTCACACTCCTTATACTGCTGCATCTTTAAGTGGTATTGCAGCTTCACAAGCATTTCAGAACCTTATTGTTGCATCAAACTTGCAAAAAGATACTGTGACTTCAGATTCCAGAGGTCACATATTGCAATTACCTCTGATGGGACTTCAGGGGGTAAAAAATAATTATTTTCAGCAGATTGATAAAATTCTGTCACTTGAAGAAGAAAACCTGTTAGCACAGCAATTAGATCTTCGTTGTTCTGGTGTTAACACATCTATACCGAACTCTCCAGCTTTTATACAATTAGCTCAGTCATCTGCCCAGAGTTCTGCATCTGTAGCAAGTTCTGAGCTCTTAAACGAAGCAGTTGTTGATGCTGATATGTCAGATACAGCACAGTCAAGTCAAGATCCTGTATTAAGTGAAATTCTGGATCAGGTATGTACTTGTAATGTTTTACTTTTTCTTAGGGTTAGAAAGTAGGAGCAGAAAGTCAGACGTCAATGGAGGCTTTTTTTTTTTTTTTTTTTTTTTTTTTTTTTTTTTGTTGTTGTTCTGAAGTCAAATTGGGACTAGAAAAACGACACGTTTAAACTCTACTGACGCCGACAGCCAGAAGGGTGGGAGACAGTAGCACCTCGGGAGTTTTTCGGAGGCAAGAAAAGAATCAGTTTGTTCCTCGATAGTAAAGGAGAAATATATGAACTTCAGTGTGCAAGATGAGGCAAGGCGCATGGTGTGTTTTCTTCCAGGAGCAATTATAGCTTTATGTGTTTCGTTATGAGTCAGTGTTGTTTATTTTCTTTCTTCTAATCTGGCCCAGTGTTTTGGAAAAAGGGAGTTCACAGCTGTTTTGATTTCATGCCTGTTTTTCGTTCTCTGTTGTTTCTATTTTGTTTTAATTTCTTCAGATGTGATAAGTAAGTGTTTTGTTTCAACAGTTATTTATTTTAACCATCTTTTTCATAAACTTTTGTTTATTGAAATCTATATTTTTAGTTCAGTTTTCTGATTTTTATTTAAGTAGTTTGTGACAATTTGATTGGCGAATATTGTTTCTGATGGTTCGAAATTACTTGACATTGATCATCTAGAACAGTGTTTTTCAAATTTTTGGGGGTGGCGGAACCGTATTGAAATTCAGTTTGTTAGCAGAAGTTTAAAACTTGAAAAAGTCCATTGTGGTCCAAATTATGCATTCAAAAGAAACTATCACATCGCTGAACCTCGGAACGCACTTTATAAAATACTGATCTACACTGAAAAAAATTAATTTAGTGGTTAACAGTCTCTAAAATTGAAACTTGATAAATTAACTGATGTGTTGGTTGGTGACTGCATAGAAAAGTAGATGTGATTTGAAAAGTTAAGAATTTCAGGGATCGCATTCGTCCTAAAATTCCTAAAAGTTTGAAGCTTCCCTTGAATTCCTAAAATTAACCTAAAATTTTGTGATGTTTAGCTGCGGCGTCAAATTTACTCTACTCTCTCCCGAATACATTCCATTCATACGGCAATCGATGTTAAAAAAGACTTCAGAAATTAAAACGTTGTTCAAAATAGCACTCATCTTTTACAAAGTCAAAGACGACAAAAGTGTCAATCACCACAAAATCGCCGATTCTCAATGGTTAAATCCTCACCGTCCGCGGGCGATTTTAGTGAAATACGATCGCAAGACGAATGGCGATCCACGTGATCATTTACAACCCGAGTTTGAGGGAGATTCTTTTGTTTGTGGGAGTGTGAATCTCCACAGGATATCTCTGCAAGCTAACAAACCTAGAAGCCTTTAACCTCTCAAAGAAATAAAATACAAAAAGACGGTTTCGATTGTTGAATAGTATGTTTCCTCATGTTTACTAGATAAATCACGAAGTTTCTCTTTTTTTGCAAATTTAAAATTTTGCTCAACTATTCTTTGTTGGGAATCAATTGTGTGTAAAAATTTTGAAGAATTTCAGGTCTAAATCCAATAATACAAATATAGTTAGTCGGATTCTCTTACGCCCCTCATTACGTAATATTCGATCAACATCATGTCAAAACTGGAGAGCAGAGAAGGAATTTTTGTCTTCTGTTAGCAACCTCTCTAGGTATTGATCATATTAAAGGATATCTCTTCAAAAGGATGCATTGCGTAGGGGCCTGGACCACATAGCAGTTTATGAAGAAAAGCAATGAATAAAATAAAATACGGCATAGTAGGGAAATTCCGCAATTAGATCGCCACGTTCCCAATAAAAAATAAATTAAAAACAATGAAAGAGCAGAAATGTGAAGAATGTTAAATAAACACATTCCCGCTTCCAACAGATAAAACTTTTAAACAGTTTTCATTTTAAACTTAAAATTTTGTCAAATTATTGCATGTTTAGTATGCATCTGAGATGAAAAGTACCAAAGATTTGAACTCTGTAAGAATTTTTGCTCAAAAACCAATATTTAAAAATATAGTTTTCTGGACTAGAGTTCTTTTGAGCCGCTGGAACTTGTGTATGTGTTTTTGTTGATTCTATCAAAACAGAGGATGATTGAAGGGAAATAGCTGTGTCTAGATTAACGCGTTGCAGTAGCTTTGATGAAATATAGGATAACTTATTTCCCTCATATTATTTAATTACTGCCTTCGGCGACCAGCCCTATTTTTTTTTGAAAAAGTTTTTAAACTTGCAATACCTTTCTTGCACTAGCTGTCGATCGTGCACCGGCCGGATGTCGAAGAACTCGTCTAGTAGGCGCACGAGATTAGCTCGGGAAGGCGCTTGAAAATGTTCTTTCAAAGTATTCCATACTTGAGTAGGTTCGTCAGTGATGTTTATCAACTCCTTGTATTCCTAGGATAAGCTTTGGTAGATAATAGCAAGCGCTCGGTCTTTCCATCGATAAAAATCATCGTAGTCTCGGCGACTTGCGTCTTTTTCTAAAGGCTTAATACTTCCATCTACATGTCCGAAACATCCTTCTCCCTTGAGGACGAATGAGATGTCGGTGCACCAGGTGACGTAATTGTCTCGCGTCAGCAACTCCGTTCTACTTGCCTCCATGGCCACTCGTAGATTTGAAGAAGCAGAAGTAAAAGTCTTTTGTACACTATTTACGTTTCATTTTTGTTATTCACACGTACTTCAAAATGGTGCCAGGCACGGCCCCCATCTGAACACTGGAACAATGATTCTTTAAAATACTTGCACTTATGATTCTATTGGGTGTTGAACTGGCCCCGTAACCGTTTCTGTTGGAAAATTTAAAATTTGAAGAAGCAAGATAAATAGCAAAGTACGCACTGGCATAGAGTCAATAAGTGTTGGCTGGGTCATGAAAGTATGCAGATCCAGTTTTAAAGAAAAACATCGTTCACTTTATTTCCGTGAGAAAACATAACTAGGCAAGTTACACATTCCAGGTTTCCATGCCACAAAACATAAAAAAAAATACTATGTACAAAAAGGTTTGCAGTTGTAAATGACTAGACAGAAATTCCTTGAAGCATGGATAGTAAGTAACTATACTACCTCTATCACTTGCGTATATTTGCAGCCACCATCGAAGGTATCACACTTGGCAAAGGAAAACCAAAGGATAAGACATCACACAGTGCTTCTGTCTAAAGCATTTCTGTCTGCCCGCATCAGACCATCAGTGTCTATGTCTTATAAAGCCCTTCTCGGCTCCGTTCTGGATCAGACTGAGTGGGAATAATTGCTTCAAGAAATCTCTGCCTTATATATCTGAGAATGGACAGTTCCGGAAATGCCCCGGATATGCAAATTAGATGCATACGCATTGAGAACTGATTTGTATGAAATCTCATGTTGGAAAACGTCACAGTTCACGCCGGTGAACGGGAAGAGTCGTTCATATTAAATTTGCATAAACGCCCCTTCACGGGAACGTGAATCGCGATGTATTGATTTTTTCCAACAAAGTGGCTGTTGATCGCGCGTTTCCGTTACGCACGCAAGTTATGACTAACGGTGCAGTTCATGAAGTAGCTGTCAATCGCACACCTCAGCTACGCGCGCAAGTTATGACTAACGATGTAGTGTTGGAAAATTTAAAATTTGAAGAAGCAAGATGAACAGCAAAGTACGCACTGGCATAGAGTCAATAAGTGTTGGCTGGGTCATAAAAGTATGCAGATCCAGTTTCAAAGAAAAACATCGTTCACTTTATTTCGTGAGAAACATAACTAGGCAAGTTGCACATTCCAGGTTTCCATGCCACAAAACATCAAAAAATACTATGTACAAAAAGTTTGCAGTTGTAAATAACCAGACAGAAATTCCTTGAAGCATGGGTAGTAAGTAACTATACTACCTCTATCACTTGCGTGTATTTGCAGCCATCATTGAAGGTATCACACTTGGCAAAGGAAAACCAAAGGATAAGACATCAGAATAATATTTAACGTAATTTCCAGACATATGTAAGTAAATTTAATGTTCAATACATACTGGTCTAAACTGACCATCTCTGCATCCGTCTCGACTAAAAACCGTCGTCAAACGATATCCCGCAGTGCTTCTGTCTAAAGCATTTCTGTCTGCCTGCATCAGACCATCAGTGTCTATGTCTTACAAATCCTTCTCCGCTCCGTTCTGGATCAGACTGAGTGGGAATTCTCTCTGATGATTGCTTCAAGAAATTAATGTCTTATATATCCGAGAATGGACTGTTCCGGAAACGCCCCCGGATATGCAAATCAGATGCGTACGCATTGAGAACTGATTTGCATGAAACCTCATGTTGAAAAACGTTACGGTTCACGCCCGTGAACGGGAAGAGTCGTTCATATTAAATTTGCATAAACGCCCGTTCATGGGAATATGAATCGCGATGTATTGATTTTTTCCAACATGTAGCAACATGCGCAATTCACGGCTAACGATGTAGCAACATGTGCAATTCACGGCTAATGATGCAGTTTATGAGTTACTGTCCATCACACACCTCAGCTACGTGCGGAAGTTACGGCTAACTCAATAAGTAGCTGTCGATCGCATTTCCGACCGCAATGCGGGCACACGGGTAATGATACAGCTGCTGCGTATGAAATGAATCGTCTTTTATTAGCAGGTGTATGCAATCCACGTACGATATGCAATAACGACCATTCTACTGCATGTAATAACGATATACACGCTGCGCGGGCACATTTGAAATAATTTTTCAGATTTGAAATAGCTGTCAATCGCGTTCCAGCCCCCTACAAGGATTCAAGGCTAACAGATAAACACTTTTCCCAAAATAAATTGGATTTTATTAGCATTATTTGCTTTAAGCCCGCCCGCTGCGCGGGTGCATGTAATCCTTGTACGTTACATGCAATAACTACTAACTTACCAGTTAGATTTTTGCTCTTATGGCTGTATTTTATTTTACAATTCTTTAAAAATTTTAAATGTGATTTTGAGCTTTTTGGATTCTTTTTTGTTAATTATATTAAGATTTTCTTTTTCTGTTTATATAAAGTTGTTTGAAAACTAAACTAACATTTTTCTAACATACATATATATAGTGTGTATGTATGTATATATTTACATAAAAAATACCTGTGATAAAGTGGCCACTGGATACTGAGTGATAATTTGAATTTTCAAGTCTACAGAGCATTAAAATGAAAAATGAAATAGGAAAAATATTCAAAAGATTACCTTTTTCTTTCAATGATGTTTGTTTTTTGTATCAATTCTCCTTTAATTAATGAAAAGAATGGTAATTAAAGAGTACTAATAATAGAAATAAAAATTAACACCTAAAATTTTCCTAAAATTTTGAAAAAAAATCCTTAAATTCCTACCTAAAATTTTTAGAAAATCTGCTATGATCCCTGGAATTTACTTTGAGATTCAATGTTTTATTCAAGAATTTTGTACATTAATATTTAATGTATTCAAGAATTATTTATATTAATATTTCAGGGGTTGTACTTGTCCTGAAATGAACTTAGTTTTTACGTGCCATCCAAAAATTTTGCTATTTCAAAAGTAGATATGCCGATCACTATGGATTCTTCGTAGTTCCTACGGGAAACATCCTCATCTCATACTACAGATTACGGAATTTGCATAGTTTTCTATGGAAAATTGCCTTCTGTCTAGGCCAGGGGTCGGCAACCTGCGGCTCTTTTGATGTAAAGTTGCGGCTCTCCAGTTCCATACGAAAAAATTAATAATTTATTATCAAAGCCCTTAAAAAATAAGAAAATATATTTTTAAGTACCTAATTTCCCAATAGCTTCTGTTTTCATAATCGTTAATTACAAATCACTACGCTTAACATGACCGTAATGATATAAATTTCAACTATTGTTTTGTTCTTAGAGATGACCATGACCATGTTTATCCTTCAGCCAATTGCATTCCATTTCCGTCTCACCCAAACAGCCACCGTCTGGACTCTAGACGTGTTGTCAGTCAGTCATCCTCAGATAGCGCGGTCGACGTTACGTTGCATGTGTGTTAATTTAATCGCTTGCGGTTTTGCGTGTCTATTCGCTTGTTGTTTCAAGAAGAATACGATTTAGAAACGAATTACCTTCTCAAAGGTATGTACGCGTATAATAAAATAAAATCAGTAACAGAATTGGATTACATATCTGAGGATCGTGTTGACGAAGTAATAATGGTAAATAAATTGTTCGCCGTTTTAGATAGCTAAGTAAAAATTTAAAAAATCATTTTTCCAGCTCTGCCGCCAGCATGGCATCTGGTAAAAGAAAAGAGAAGAACTGAAGAAGAAAACCGAGAATTCAATCAGGATTAGACGGGGTCGTGTGCATTCATATGCAACACAGATGGCCTTCCGACTTGTCTCATTTGCCATGAAAAACTCGCACGCACTAAGAATTCAAATTTGGAGAGACACTTTACTACAAAACATACCCAGTTTGCTGGTAAATATCCAACCGGTGACGCACGAAAAAAAGCTGTTGAAGAGCTCCAAAAAAAAAAAAAAAACAGTCAAGTTCCATGCTAAGTAACTGAGCGCAATCTTCTAATAATGTAAATCTGACAAGCTTTGCAGTATCATTAGAAATTGCAAAAAGAGAGAGAGAGGGGAACACCATTCACAGATGGTGAGTACGTCAAAGATTCTTTTATACGTGCATCTGAAGAACTGTTTTTCGATTTTAAAAACAAAGCAGAAATCATGAAAAAAATCAAAGATTTGCCATTATCTGCTAAAACAGTACAAGATAGAACTGCTAAAATGTCTTCAAATGTAACACATATGCAAGTGGAAGACATTCAACTGGCTTCTGCCTTATCACTTGCTATAGATGAGTCTTGCGACATAAAAGACACGGCACAAGTTACCCTTTTCGTCAAGTATATGTCGTCTCAAGGTCCAAAAGAAGAACTGCTAGGATTGCTACCGCTCTCAGGGCAAACTCGTGGAGAAGATATAGCAAATGCTGTGCAAAAAATGCCTGGAAGACAATGGAATCGATATAAATAAAATCGTTTCTATAGCAACTGATGGAGCCAGAAGAATGACAGGAATATATAGAGGGGTAACATCAATTCCTCAGAAAAAAATAAACCACGAAATTCTAACGTTTCACTGCATAATTCATCAAGAAGTGCCCAAACATTTCCGGCCGAAATAGTTGAGGTCATGAACTTGGTAATTAAGATTATTAACAGCATCTTGGCAAAAGCACTCTACCATCGCCAGTTTAAAGATTTCCTTGAAGAAATAGATAGCCAGTTTTCTGACCTACTTCTGCACAAGAAAGTGTGATGGCTTTCCAGAGGTAACGTATTGCAACGTTTTGCTTTGTGCTTGAGTGAAATAAAAACATTCCTCAATGAAAAAAGCATTGACCATCCCGAATTGGAAGAAGACAAATGGCTGCAAAAATTCAACTTCATGGTAGATACCACAATGAAACTAAATGAACTAAATCTGAAACTGCAAGGAAAGGGCAACCCAGCCTACGCTTTGCTTGAAGAAGTAGTTTGTTTCGAAAAAAAATACTTCTTTTTGTTGAAGACATGGAGAGCGGTAAATAACTTCATTTTAAAAATCTGAAACAATATCGCGATGAGACCAATGCAACTATTGACACGAATTACTTCAGCATAGCTTTAAAAAACATGAAGGATGGATTCGCGGAGAGATTTGAGCAAATCAAAACAAACAAAAGTACTTTCGCGTTCATAGTAAATCCTCTCAACACAAATACAAATGAGATCAACATTGAGCCATTTGGAATTGATGCTGGATCGCTCCAAATGCAATTGCTAGATTTAAAAAGCAAAGACTTTTGGAGTGGCAAGTTCACAGAACTCAAGAGCAAGTTGGAAGAGTTGGAGATCCAGAAATGCATGCACATCGCGCAGCACAAGTGGACAGCTCTAAAAGAAATTCCGCAAGTTGAGGCCCTCATATTCGGCGCATGGAATAGTCTTCCAGAATGCTACAGTGAGATGAAGAAGTTGGCATATGGAGTGCTGACGATCTTCGGGTCGACATATTCGTGCGAGCAAGCGTTCTCTTGCATGAATATAATAAAAAGTAAAGTTAGAAGTCAACTAACAAATAAAAATCGACAGTCGTGCTTGAAACTTAAAACAACAAGTTATAAGCCAGATTTAATCAAACTTTCAAAAGGCATGCAAGGCCAATGCTCCCAATTGATGTAACTATCTATATTTGTGTTTTTATATGAATAAATATTATTCCGTATTTAAAGCCGTTTATTTTAAATCAAAAATCAAATATATATAAGCAAATACTATAATATTGAAACAAAAATTTTCAGTGGCTCTTTAAAAACTGGGAAATTTTGTAAATTGTAACTTTTGGCTCTTCCGTTTCAATAGGTTGCCGACCCCTGGTCTAGGACAATGTAAATTTATGGCCACATGCACATTAATGCCAATCAAATTAACGGAGATTTATGGTCGCGTGTAATGTAAATTAAGATCGTGATCACTTGTTTTATCAAAGTAATAAATATACTTCTTCAAAGGTTCTAAAATTCTATTTTCTTCATTAATTTCGCATAAACAATGCGATTGCGCAATTCAGTTTGTTCTCATGAATCACCGAAAGTACAATAGTATCTGTTTTCATTCATCTCAATCTTCTAAATATTGCATTTTTGATTGACTAAACTAACTTATTTTCATATTCTAATTAATTATCATAGTTAATTTCTTAATTATTTTTGCATAAACAGTGTGATTGTGCAATTCAATTAGTTCTCGTAAATTGACGAGAGTATATTAGTATCATTTTCCATCCATCTCCATCTTTTAAATGTTGCATATTAGATTGATTGAAACTAGCTTATTTTCATTATTATGTCTAATTATTAAGGTTAATTTTTTAATTATATTTTCTTAATACAAATTTTTCTATTTTGATAAATTGGTATAAATTCTGAAGGGATATTTAAAAAAAAGTTATATTAAGCAATGATTTAAGCAAATAAAAATGAAACTATTTTGATAGGAATATTATTCATTGCTATAATTTTTTATTATTATTAAAGATCAATATTTGTTATTCTCTTTAGTGAAAACCTCTGTTTTACCAAAAATACATATTTGTTTTCATTATAAAGTAATTTTCACTCAATAAAACCTTTATATATTTTTTGTTTTATAATTTGTCCTGAAATTTTGTAAAATTAGTGTCCTGAATTTTCATATTCTATCCTTGATATTTAGTGCAATATATACAGGGTCCACGCTAACCATTCGCCTATGTGACAAATACGAAAAAATCACAAAACTGCTGACGAAAAAAAATGGTGAACAGTTTTTTGGAAACTTGTGAAAATTTCTTAAATATTTTTTTGAAGCGTAAAAATTTCTTAAATACCGTATATAATCGCATATAAGTTGACCGCCCTACTGTCAGAGTAAAAAATCGGAAAAAATCAAGAACTCTTACAAGTCGACCCCAAAAAGTAAAAAAAAAAATTTCCATAAATTATTCAAAAACACTTGAAAACGAAAAAAATAAATATATATAATAATAAAATTTAATTTCAATAATAAAAACTTCATCAGAACCCTTTAAAGTCCCGATTCCAAACAAGTAGGCCTATGACATATGAACGTTGTCTCCCGTCTATTTTGGGGAAGCTCGTTCTTATGTGACAAGCTCCTGGCATTCTTTTACTCACAGCACGCAGCTCCTCAAAACGGACAGAAGACTTCACATTCTTATCTCTCAAGCGTCCTTGACCCACCGCAGCAATCAAAACAATATATGGCTTCCGCCCCTTATTTGAGCCGATTTTTTCGTTAATCCCGAATCACACACAACCGTTAACCCCCAACACAGTTAATAGATACTCTTCAATAAACAAAACAAAAAAACACTTTCAACTTAAAATCCTACATTATAATTTTAAACAATCCGTGTTACAGAATTTTTTGTCGAAAATATCGGCCGTAATCCGAGAAGCAAGTGGTAAACAGATAACGAAATTGATAACTCGATACAATGGTAGTCCAAAGCATATGGAGGGCAGAGAAGTTTGGAGTGCTCGATTGCGTAATTACTACCACATCATTTTAGGATTGATTGTCTCGCGGGAAGAAATAACTTCTAAATTTGCAACTTTTTTTTCTAGACTCAGCATATAAGTCGACCACCACCACCCACCCACACTTTGTTGCAGTTTTTATATATATATATATATATATTATTTTTTTATTTATTTATTTATTTTATTTTTTTTGTCACAAATTTCTCAATTTATACGCGAGTATATACGGTAAATAAAAAAGGATTTACACTTATCCCCCGATTTACACGGCACGATTTCACTTTTACACGGTTTATAAATTAACAGATTTCAAAAAATTGATAAAAATGTATATTCCACTCCATATACGCCTATACAAAGATTTGATGACATTTTTGAATTTTATTCCTTTGGTAACACTGATGAAAACAACAGGGGATTCCCGGTGTTGTAAAATATATACATTTAGGGGAATCCCCGGATAGGGAAATCCCCGTAATAGGGTAATCCCCGTAAGTATTTCACAACAGTAAAGCTCCGAAGTCAAGCAGCATCGGGCGCGGTTAGTACTTGGTGGGTGACCACCTCGGAACACCGCGTGCTGTTGGCCATCTCGGGTGCGGTATCCCCGTGGTTTGCGCGCTAGATTTGCACGCTATCACAAATGCCGCCGTGTTCATGCGGAGTACGATCACGTTAAACATGTGGGTCCGTAAGTCCTTCCGAGAGGTTGGTGGTAGGGGAAGGAGGGTACGGTCCCTGTGGATGCCTCCCCCACTGGGTTCCGGTCTAAATTGGGTGGCACTTCCCGGCCGTCCATACAGTTACCTTACACCTTTCTGGTAGGTCGGACGGTCTGGGTCTCAACAACAACAACAACAGTAAAGCTATTTGGTTCATGCAAGTACATAGTGCAGAGACATTTTAGCTGCAAAGCTTATATTATTGTGCATTTATCTTTTGAACTGGTAAGTTTTCAACATTTATAGTTTTTCTTGCATCTTTATAATTTGTTACAGTTCTATAATGTCAAAGGATTTGAAGAAAAATCAAATGAAAAGGAAAGTTATTTCTTTAGAAACTAAAATTCAAATATTAGACCGTCTACGTAATAGAGAAAGAGTAACGGATGTTGCTAAATTTTACTCCATGAATGAAGCCACAATAAGGACAATAAGAAAAAATGAAGACTCCGTTAGAAAAAGTGTGGCAGCTGGAACCTGCAGCAGTATGAGTACGACTTCATATGTTAGAGATGTTACAATGGAAAATATGGAAAAAGCCTTAGTGATATGGATAGAAGACCAAACTCAAAAGCGAATCCCGATTGATACCAATGCTGTTACAAGAGCTACAATGCTGCTTTGAAGATTTATCAATCACTTAAGAATCAGTCGCCGTCGACTTCGTCCGATGAAAAGAAGGTATCTTTTTTCGCAAGCCATGGGTGGTTCGAGAGATTCAAACAAAAACATTCTTTACATAATCTGAGAATGAAAGGTGAAAGTGCATCTGCTGATTCGGATGCGGCACAACAATATCCGGCAAAACTTGCTGAAATCATTGCCACTAACTCCTACACTTCTGATCAGGTTTTCAATGCTGACGAGTCCAGATTATTCTGGAAAAAAATGCCGGAAAAAACCTTTATAGCCAAAGCTCACAAATCAGCTAGTGGTCATAAAGTACCGAAAAGTCGTATAACAGTTCTTTTCTGTTGCAATGCTTCTGGGGATTATATGATGGAACCATTGGTGATTAACGAATCAAAATCACCACGATCATTCAAAGGAATAAATATCAAAAACCTTCCCGTCTATTGGATGGCTAATAAAAAAGCATGGGTCACTGCCATAGCTTTCAATGAATGGTAACTTCTTTGTTCCAAATGTCAAAAATTATTTAACTAAAAAGGGATTGCCTTTTAAGGCTCTTCTATTAATTGATAATGCACCAGGTCATCCTCCAGATTTACAACAAGAAAATGTAAAAGTTGTTTTTTTACCAAAGAATACAACTTCCTTATTACAGCCGTTAGATCAAGGGATAATTTCGACTTTTAAAGCATTGTAGATCAAGCAAACTTTCAGGTATATCTTAGAACAAATGGAGAATGATGAATCTCTTACTCTGATGGATGCTTGGAAGAAATTTACAATTTTAGATTGTGTTAAGCATGTTGGACTGTCATACACTCAGATCAAACAATCAACGATCAATGCCTGCTGGAAAGCAATATGGCCGGATGTTGTTGAAAGTGGAAATGATAAATCACCAATAGAGCATGAATATTCTCAGATCACTGAGTTGACCCATACTATAGGAGGAGAAGATTTTGAAGATTTAGCTCAGGCAGATATTGAAGAAATAATGGCTGATGAAGATGATTTAATTAACATGATGAAGACACTGATTCTGATGAAGAACAATCTGAACCAGTTGCGTTCACAGCAAGAATCATAACCATAGGATTTGGGAAGAAAATTGGGCAACCGTTTCTTACAATATGACACAAATGTTGATCAAGCTCTCCGATTCCAGCGAGACCTTCGTAAATGCTTAAATCAATATGAAGAGTTCTATAAAGATTTAGCAAAAAACCTATGCAATTGTTAATTACCGATTTCATGACAAGGTCTTGTCAACCCGAAATCTTGCCTAATTTGTCAACCATTGAGCCAGAATCACATCAAGAAAGCTCAAGTGATGAAAGTGACATCATACCTATCAGAAAGAAAAGACTGATAGTACATGAAAGTGATGACAGTGATTAAACTTATAATTAATTTTTAAGGGTCTTTTTGTTTTTTTTGTTCTTTGTTCCTAATGTAAAATAAATGTTATATTACTACATTCATATGTTTGTTATTTTATAAACTAACTATAATTTTAAGTTTTCTAAGATGTCTTACTTTTGTTTTACTTAAATAAATGACTGAATCGTGCACATTTTGGGGTTATTTTCGTTTTACACTATTTTACTTAGCAAAATCCAAGATTTCAATTTTCACGGTTTTGTGCAGAACCTATCTTCTGTGTAAATCGGGGGACAGGTGTACTTTTAGTTAAAACCAACTGAAAAAAGGTCACTGCTGATGATTATCACCGATGCCAAAATGCAGTTTTCTGTTTTTGTCGTAAGTTGAATTGTAGTTTATCTTTTTGATTTTTTAAGCTCGTACCTTCTTGTTTTCGTTTCTTCTGCTACTTCATCATCTTTGTGGATTTTATGCGATCATTACACCTGCCCAAATTTCTTTAGTCTATTTAATTTTTAAAACTATTATGTTTAAGCATAAAAATGTATCCCTTAGAGAGTTTTGGTGCCTAATTTTAAAGAAATATAATGATGATACTGCATATAAAAATATTATCGATATAGCAAAAATTGGTTTCACATGTCCTGTGACACCAACCAACGTTGAAATGGGCTTTAATAAATAGAACATTATAAAAACTGCATTACTTGGTAACATCAGAGGAAAAAAATCTCAGTGACTTGATTCTTATAAATAGTAAAGGGCCAGATATAAAAGATTTTAATTTTTAGGCAGCTTTTGAAAATTGTTTAATGGTACAAAAATTCAACGCTTGCCTGGTTTATATGATAATGAAACTATATGAATTATGAAATAAATTCGTCATTTTTGTGACTCATTGCGATCTTTCATTGGTAAATACAAGTTTAATTTACTAATAGTCGGTTGGATTGAAAATATTAAAGAACATACAGAATAACTAAGGGGTGTATATTTCTACAAAACGTTTAAATGTTATCTAGGGTAATTTAGAAAATATGGCCAATGCGAGTCATGAATTCATTTGGGATCCTCTCATTTATTCACATAAGTATTTGAATTAGTTACAGTGAATCATGACACAAATTATGTTCTCAATAATATATAATTTGTAAAATTCTTACTAGCTATGTGACACTTTTAATGTGATCCTTTAATTTTTTTTTATGGAAATACAGTGGAACCCCGATTTTACGTTTTTTACGGGACCAGCAACAAAAAACGTACGACACGGGAAAACGTAAAATCGGGGTATGAAAAAAAGCAAAAAAATAAATACCGTAGTACGTATAATTAAAACAATTTAAATGTTCATTTAATATAATCAAAAATTTCATTTACAGCTATCTTGATCTATAAAAAAATCCGTGATTTTTGCTTGCTTGGTTTTTTTTTGTTTTAAGTTCATAAAGAGCATTCTCAATTACTCACAAGCTTTTCAATTGTGATTCTTGCGAATTGTAACCCAAGAAAAAGGTTTTTGGCTAATTTCAGTCCATTTAACGCTTCGTTTAAAGAAGGCATAGGTTCTGCAATTTCAGTATTGTCATTATTGCTGTCGTCTGACAAAGATTCCATTAATTCAGAGATGGTTTGTACCTCTGTGGTAATCGCATTTTCATCGCATTCAATGTAATCATCAAAAGCAATTTCAGGTCCTTTGAAATAACTGCCCTTCAAAAAATCATCATTCTCTGCTAAACAGAAACTTCTTCGTATGATGTAGGACATCCGCCATTCATAAAGCAATAAGATATGCAACTTTTTGTAACATTATTCCATGAAGAAGAAATGAAATGTAATGCTTCCAATACATTGATTTTGTGTTTACATGCATTTTCAATGTTTCCAGATTCTAGTTCAACCACTGCCTTTCGTACCAATTGTTTCTTATAACACTTTAAAAGAGCGGATTATGCCTAAATCACACGGCTGAAGTTTACTCATGCAGTTTGGAGGAAAAAACTACATGCCCATTTTTCAGTTTTAAATCCAAATGAGATGTATATTGATCAATAAACAGGATGATCTTTTGCCCTTGCAATCTCATTTTTTTTTATCTACTTCCCGCAGAAAGTTTTCAAAAATAGTTTGCATCATCCAGGCTTTCTTGTTTAACTCATAGCTCGTTGGGAGACTCTTAACATTTTTGAAACAACATGGTTTATGAGAATGACCTATAACTAGGGGAGTTAATTTTTCGCTACCATCGGTATTGCAGCATAATAAGACGATCAAGTGCATTTTAGACATCTTTCCACCATGGCATGATTCCCCTTTAAACGTGTATGTTTTATTTGGCAGTAGATTAAAGAAAACGCCGGTCTCATTGGCATTAAAAATATCTTTCTTGGCATAATTTGCCACTAAAGATGGTAAAGTTTTCTCTTTCCACACATCAACTGTAACTGGATCGACAATGGCAGATTCACCGCAGATTGATTTATATGTTAGATCATGGCGTTTTTTTAATCTAACTATCCATCCATTAGAAGCAGTAAACCCCTTCCAGCCAAGCCGAGCAGAAATGTCTAAAGCCTTTTCTCTTAAAATTGATCCATTTATTGGGACATTTGCAGAACGAACTTGCCTGAACCAGTCAATAAAATATTTTCTAATTCATCATATAGTGAAGTTTTTCTCTTCTTTGCAATAGTGTCCAATTTTTCAGAATTAGCTTAATTGTTTTTCTGATTCAAAATCGTTTGCAATGTCGAAGCTGCTATTCCAAGAGACTTTGCCAACTCAACTTTCGTTCCATGATATTCGTTTGCTTTTTTTTATAATGGAGGTTTTTTCAGAAACAGAATAACATTTACTCTTACTGGCCATCGTAAATCTAGTGTTTAGTCGCTATAAAGGACTCAAAAGAAGTACTGAATGTAGTAAGGTACGTGTACGTAGTTGTGTGCGCGACAAGTGACGAACACGACACCTGTTCGTCACGTGGCTCTCCATAGCAATTTTTCAAGAAATCCTGTGCTAAAGGAAAGGGAAGGGGTGGGAACCGGTTCAAACCTCTTGTACCTGAATGAAACTAAAAGAATGTGCACCAAATGCATAAAATAACTGAAAAATTTGGGAAAATCTTATTTTGGCACCTCAAAATAAAAACGTTCGATGCGAGAAAACACAGAATTGAAAAATGTATAATGCGGGAAAGAAACACCTTATCGATATAAGAGATTTATAGGGACTGAAGAAAAATAACGTATGAAGTGGGAATGCGCACAATGCAGGAAACATAAAATCGGGGTTCCACTGTATATATTAAAAAAATATATATAATAAAATCAATATAAAAAATAACATAGAATTAAGCAATGATTAATTAATAACCAAATTCAATAACCTAAAATTTGTTTTAAAATACACATATTTTTCAGACTTGTAATTCAAAAGCTACTTTTTGTGTTCGCTATTTTCAAATATTAGTTTTTGCCATCTCACTAAACAATTTTGACCAATTTTGCATAGATGTATGTCATGCTTCGGGAAATCGGTAAAATCTAGCCTGTCCACAAGGATGGCTATTGAAATTTTTTTACCTGTCCTCGAAAGTTTTTGCCCTTCCTAAGAATTTTTTTTCACATTTTATTCATTATTATATGTGCTTAAGTACATCGCACAACAATGATAAATTAAAACCAACTGCCTCTCAATAACTGCATATTCATACACCACCCCCATAGCGCTTAACAGTTAAAGATCAGACTTCTCGGTTTTGGGAAATGACTATATAACTATCTAAGATTACTAGACAAACTTTTTCTCCCTTAAAATTAGACATTTTGAGCTTTTGGAATAGATATTTATGTTGCATTTAGTTTTTAACACAATTAAAATGGATTTAAATTTAGCAAATTTGAATTTCAAAATCTCCCATTTTCAGACACCTATAACTTTAGAAAGGCTAAATACCAAGAACTAGTATTTTTCCTCATAGGGAAAACAGGTTTTACCTTATCAAGAAAAAAAAAATCCATTTTCAAAATCCCTTTCTATCTTTTTTAACACTAAACTTGTCCAAAACTCAAAAATTGCATATTTCAAAGTCAAATATTTTGAAAGGGGGACTTGATAAAGATTTGAAATTTTTTGTATTAACTACTCTATTGTTACCCTATATGTGGCATGAATTTCATTTTGTGGTTCAGTATGGTTTTAGAATTATGAGGTCCCAAATTGTGGTAGAAAAGCACTGTCAAGATAAATAAAAAGTTATGCATTTAGGCTATTATTATGGGCAAATGTAATTTTATATATGGAACATGCTTTACTGGTCAATGCATGCAAGATTTCACCCCTGCCTTAAAAGGAAAACTTTATTTCTGATGTTTTCTAGCTGTTAATTAAATTGTATTTTATGTACATTTGCACTCTTTCTATTTAATAATCAAATTTATTTGCCCTACATTATTATAAATTTTATTATTTACTAGTAGTATACCCGTTCTTCATCTGGAATAAGTAAAGAAACTTAAAATTTACAATTATGTGAAAATTCCTGTAGTATTCTAAATGACATTTTTATTCAAGACATTCTATTAAAATATTTAATTTAATTTCCTTAAAAAGAATCATTGTTCTCGCTATACAAAATTACCTTCATAGACAGATCTGAAGAGTGAAACATCCTGATCCATTTGTAAACTAATTTACAAGAAATATAAAACTTGATCAATATATGCCAAAATGAAATCGCTATGAAATTGGATTAGCATATGTCAAAATGAAAGTACTAAAATAGTGTTAGAAAATATATACCCAGGTTCCGCGCTAGCCATTCGCCTACGCGCCAAATGCGAAAAGATCGCAAAACTGGCGATAAAAAAAATACTTTGGCGAAAAAAATGGCGAATGATTTTTTGGAAACTGTGAATATTTCATAAATATTTTTTTGGGAAGTAATATGGAATAAAAGTCAGATTTAATTTGGAATAAAAGTCAGATTCCAGACAAGTAGGCCTATGACATACGAGCGTTGTCTCCCGTCTGTTTTGGGGACGCTCGTTCTCGTGTGACAAGCTCTAGGTATTCTTTAATTTCCAGCACGCTGCTCCTCAAAACGGACGGCAGACAGCGCATTCCTGTCTCTCAAGCGTCCTTGACCCACCGCGGCAATCAAAACATTATCTGGATTCCGTCCGTTATGTGAGCCGATTTTTTTTCGTTAACCCTGAATCGCACAACCGTTAACCCCCAACACAGTTATTAGATACTCTCCAATAAACAAAACAAAAAAACTCTTTCAACTTAAAATCCTGCATTATAGTTTTAAACAATCCGTGTTACAGAATTATTTTTGAAAAGAGACATTTTTTTTCAAACGATCAGCCGTAATCAGAGAAATAAGTGATAAACATCGAACGAAAATGTATATATATTTTTTGATGATGCGTATACAATGGTAGTCCGGAGCATCTGGAGGGCAGAGAAATTAGGAGTGTGCGATTGTGTAATTACTACCGCATCGTTTTAGGATCGTCTTGCGGGAAAAAATAACTTTTAGACTTACGATGGTTTTTTTTTTTTTTTTTTTTTTTTTTTTTTTTTTTTTTTTTTTTTTTTTAGACTCCGCATATAAATCGACCCCCCCCCCCCCCACACACACACACACACACTTTGAAGCGTTTTTTTTTTTTTTTTTTTTTTGTCACAAATTTCTAGACTACGTGAGTATATACGGTAAATAAAAAAGCATTTAATTTTAGTTAAAACCAACTGAAAAAAGGTCAATGCTGATTGTTATCACAGACGCCAACTTGCGGTTTGCTGTTTTTGTCATAAGTTGAATCGTAGTTTATCTTTTTGTTACAAATTTTTAAGCCTGCCTGGCTTGTTTTCGTTTCATCTTCATTATCATCTTTGTGGTTTTTATACGATCCTTATGCCTACCTGAATTTTAAAACTGACATAAAAATTTATCCCTTAGATAGTTTTGGTGCCTAATTTTAAAGAAATATAATGATGATACTGCATATAAAAATATGTTGGATGCAGCAAGAATTGGTTTCACATGTCCTATGACAACAACCATCGTTGAAAGAGGCTTTAGTAAACAGACCATAAATTTCATTAAGTAGTAACATCAGAGTAAAAAATCTCAGTCACTTGATTCTTATAAATAGTGAAGGGCCAGATATGAAAGATTTTAACTTTAAGGCAGCTTTTGAATATTGGTCTATAGTACAAAAATTCGACGCTTGCCTGGCTTATATGATAATGAAACTATGTGAATTATAAAATAAATTTGTCATTTTTGTAACTCATTGTGATCTTTCATTGGTAAATACAAGTTTAATTTACTAATAGCCTGTTTAATAATTTAAAAAATGAAATCTACCTATCTTTATATCCTGTTTAGAATGAAATTAATATTATTAGCTGCATTATGGCTTAAAAGTAGAAATTTTTTCACCGATGGTGATGATAACTTTGACTAATAATCATGTAATTTGGCCAATGATTTTTCAATTTGGCTAATTTGTTGGCTAACGGTTTGAAATTCCTTGCGCGGGTCATGTATACCCATACTATTTTTATTTCATTTCAACAATTGGTTAAACTTGATGAGTTTGAAAAATATTTACCATTATATCAATTATAGCTTTCTGGTTGAAACTTTATGGGGATTATTGATTGATATTTTCAATTTCTTAAATCTGTTTGACAAATATTTTTCAAACTTTTATGCTAAGTTTAGCCAATTGTTGAAACGGAATAAAAATGCTATAAGTATATCTTCTACTACCATTTTAGCACTTTCATTTTGGCATATGTTGATCAAATTCCACAGCACTTTCATTTTGGAATATGTTGATTAATAAAATTATTTAGATACACAGATAATATACAAAAATAAATCAGTTTTATGATGGATGCTACACTAAATATAAATTTAAATTATCTTTAAACCGCTACGGAAAAGCCAAACAGTTAAAAAAAAAAAAAAATGGAAACTATATTTTATTTTGCAATGAGTCTCATAATCTCTTCATATAATATTGGTGTAATTATTATTTCAATTTTTAACTACCCAACATTTTTTTTTTTTTAACATTTTGTTAAATATTTCCTAATATTTTTAAAGCAATTTGTGAATTTTAAATCCATGTACAAAATGTTTGAAAAATTAAGTCCCATAGGTTTCAATATATTTCATTTTTTCAACCCGGATTAAATCCAAAACTAATTGGGTGATATTATCCATTTTCATTTCCAAAAATCCCACAGACCGTCTCAACAACATACTAAAATGCCATTTCAATAAAGTCATTTTTACAAAATTTATTGTGTGAACAGACAGACAGAATGACAAGTATACACTTTTCAAAAATGTGTACAAAGTATACACTTTTCAACTATGTTGGAAGGTGTTAAAAGTGAAAGGGGGATTTTCATTTCATCAATTTTGCATTGCTTTTGTTTGTTAATCAGAATCCAGCATTAACTACGTGAACAAAGAAAAATCTATAGAAAATTAGATTAAATGTGTAATCACATATTAGTGTTAACAAAGGTACTAATCGCTAAAATATTTTATTTAATCCAAAGTCAAAATGATTTCATTTTCAACTTACCCACTGCCGTAAATGTAGTTACTTACTGACTGAATAGAAATTATAAATAATCAGCAAATTCATGTAAATTATAGTTAATTATCAAAGTTTAAATCATTTCCATATTTTATAGCAAAGCGTAATAATTTTTTATATCAATTGAAAATCAAAGTATTAATCATAAACAGCATATCGCTAGAATTTTGTTTAAAAAGTACAATATGAAAATGAAATCGAATAAGTCGAAAATGAACAAAAAAATATTCAAAGTAAAAACAGGAAAAATTATTATATAAAAAATATTCTTTGCACACACACATTTGAGCACGTTAGTATATGTAGAACTAGCAACAACATTAATAGAACATACATTGAATGTAAATATCAGAATTTAAAATAACAAATACATTTATTTTAAAATTTAACATTTTATAATGTAGAATGCTTACCCAAAAAGAGCACTTAATGGAAGGCACTAAGTTGCAGAGCAGGATTGCATGTGCCCTCACAACAGCCGCATCATTAGCGATGAGCCTGCGTAGCTTCTGGGTATACAGTCGACAGCTACTTTATCAACTGCATCATTAATGATGCAGTTGAACTCATGGAACTGAACTGAACAACCATTTTTTTTTGGCAGAGCAGTCATTTTAGAGGTGTTTTTGTTATTGTTTTTGTTTTGTGTTTTTATCTCTATATATATGTACATATTAACATTGGAATTTTTCTTTAGATATATAGTTTGCAAGAGGACCATAAATTAAAAAACTGTGATACTGAAAATGGTTCAACTATTATAAAACTTGTGGGTGAAAGCTTTGAGATGGAGTCTTCACAAGCAAATACTGCACCTCAACCTCTCTTTCCAACAACTCAAGACCTAAATGAGAAAATAGCCATTAGTGCCATTCAAAGAGAACTAATGGAAGGTGCTGCTATAGCTATTTCTAGTCGAGCTGTTAATCTTCAGAATGCGGGTCTAATTACCACACATTCTCAAGCAGGCCGATCTGGAACACGAGTGTCTGGGACTTCAATTCTTCAAGCTCCACTCACTACCGAACAAATTCTGTTGCTTCAACAGCAGCAGCAACTTATAGCTGGAGCATTGCCTCCAAATTATAATTTAGTTGCTAACAGAGTCAGATTGCCCACAACTACACAGTCTCAGTTAATAAATAATCCAGAATTGCTTGCCCAAGCTCAGCGCCAAAGCTTGCAGATTATGAAAAATACCTATGTGAATATTGGAAATGCAACAAATGTAACTCAGGTAATGATGCAGTTTTATTAGCTTTATTAAAAGTTTGAAAAAAGAAAATGTCTCCCTTAACAGTTTTTTTTTTTTTTTTTTTTTTTTTTTTTTTTTTTGTGGCGGATCTTTAATCTTTGGTAGATCTATATTTTGTGTAATATTTAGTGTTTAATGCAGATTTTTTTTTTTTTTGTGTGCGTGTGTTCCATTATAATGCAGTATTATACTGTACATATCAATTAGTTTGTGTAATTTAGTTGCGACTGGTTACTAAAAACTACAGTAGTATTTTAATAGCCATTACCAGACTCAACATGAATGTTACTCACATAATGCACAAAATAATTAATTTACATTATGGTATTTAGAATAATAGCCTTCTTGTAACTGGTATCAAACATCAGTGAGTGTAAAACACGTTTTAATCGAGTGCATTAATTTTAGACATCATGGTTTTAAGCACTTCATAACTTATATTACTTTAATGGGTTTGATATTAGAAAATCTTGTGTGTGTGTGTGTATGTTCCATTGTAATGCAGTATTATACTGTACATATCAATTAGTTTGTGTAATTTAGTTGCGACTGGTTACTAAAAACTACAGTAGTATTTTAATAGCCATTACCAGACTCAACATGAATGTTACTCACATATATGCACAAAATAATTAATTTACATTATGGTATTTAGAATAATAGCCTTCTTGTAACTGGTATCAAACATAAGTGAGTGTAAAACATGTTTTAATAGATTGCATTAATTTTAGACATCATGGTTTTAAGCACTTCATAACTTAAATTACTTTAATGGGTTTGATATTAGAAAATCCCCATCCAAGCTTTTTTTCATTTTTGTTGAATATATATATATTTTTTTTATCATATATAGCATTTTACCTCTCACATTGTATCATTCTTTTACCATATATCATCTGATTTTGTATATTTTGCATCTTGTTATTATGTATGCTCTTTCATTTTTATATTATACACCTGTTATTGTTTTTGACAGTAAATTAGTTGTTTGTATTACCATGTGTTTGGCGCAGTATAGCCTTTTTAGATTTTGGGCCACAAAACCCTAATTAATCAACCAACCATCCATTTTTTGTACAGTAGGGCTAAATTGAAATCTCTGGGGTTTTTTTTTTTTTTTTTTTTTACCGTCCAACAAAACCAGTGGTGCATATGGCGGAAGTGCTCTGGCTCTGTGTTTGAGATGAGCATCTAAAGTCATGTGACTTACCTTGCAACATTAATCATCACTGCTGGGAGTATTTTATACTTTGCCAATTTACTTAGGGAATGTGTGAAATTCTAAGCTTTTTATACGTCCCATTTTCGGCATTGTATAGAATGCCTGATTTCACACTTTGCCAGTAACATATATACAGTAGACTCACTCTAATCCGCACAGCTTGGGACCAGATGCTGTGCGAATTATAGAATTTTGCAGATTATAGGTCATTGCTGCATAAACTAATGTGTAAAAATGAGATACTGATGGGTCATTCCATATGGGGACACCCGATGGGTGTTGCTCTGTAGTCATAGATTTTTTTTTAATTTTTACCATGGATACACATGGTAATAGAACCCCCAAATCTGAATTTATTATGTATATATCCCAATAATGACCCAGATACAGGCATTTGAAAAATGGTCATTTTTGCAAAATGGCGGCTATCTTGGATTTTGCACTAATGTTTAAAAATGTAATAGCGTGAGAACTAATGACTCAAATTAAATAATTTTGGTACCAATTTAAGGCTATTTATATCAGGAATATAAGTGCCATATCAAAACAATTAAAAAGATATATTTTAACATCGTTATTACATGAAAATTGCAAAAATCACCTTCAGATTGATGGACAACTTAAATGGGCTATAAAAAAAAATGGTCCCTAATATTTTTTTCTGAAACTTGGTACAAATACTAACTAATATGTGGGCTTTAAGTAAAAAAAAAAATTAGAAAGGTAATATTTCTTATTGCAGAGAAAAATAGCTTTAAAACATATATACATTTAGTTAACATTTGACATGCAGTGCTTTAATCATTTAAAAAAATATATTTTTTAAAAACAAATAATGAGCAAAAATAAAACATAGGCATTTTTTACACACTAACTAGTATGTGTGCTTTAAGTAAAAAAATAGAATGGTAATATTTAATTTAAATAATGACTAAAACAATACTGTTATATGTATGGGAAATAAGTGTAAAATTTCTGGAGTGCTGAAAAATTCTAATAAATATCTTCCTAGAAACCACACAGTTATCTCTCTTGTATTTTATTTTCTTATTTCAAATTTTAAGAAGGTATTTTCTATATTCAGTAGAGCTAAAGGTGCACATTTTTTCCTAGTGGCCACTGGCTTCTAAACCAATTTCACCTTAGAGGCAGTAAGTACAATAATCTTTGGCATATTGGTTATAAATGACAACTATCACTTAATGCTGAAGCTTTACAGCATACATATAGTTAATTCCTTAAAAAATAATTTGTAATTAGATAATATAAAATACTCATTTTCATGAAAAGCATTAAAATTAAAAAAATAAATAAATAAACAGAACTACAGCATGTTGATCACCAAAACATATCTTTAGCCTTCTGCCAACTCCAAAGGAAACACTAGGCAATATCCCCTATCCAATTGAAGTAGGAGCAACAAACTAAACATAAACAAACAAGGTATTGGAGAAGAAAATTATCCTACAGCACCAATATTGTTTCCAGAACATTTAAAAAAACACCTGCTTCTGGTCTTTGTGTACATAAGACATCAGCTGCCTATAGCCTCCAAATTTTCAACTTTAATACTCACATAGTTCTGTCATATAAGTAATAGCAATTAACACATACCAGTTGTCAGTTCCTGAAATGATTACTTGTACTGCATCATCTGTTTTCTCTTAGGTTGAATTTAAAGTAAACTACAATATTACATTTCTGGGTGACTTATTCCTTTCAGAGCTCATTTTTGCTCAAGTGTTCAGAGCTGAGTATGTTCAACAAATAAATCAGTGAATTGTGCTTCAATGATTATTTCTTTTATTTATGTTCCATGATTAGTTCTTGTTTTATGCTATAAAAATTGAATGTTTTGTATGCAAGAAAATCAATGTGTCA
This sequence comes from Amaurobius ferox, assembly GCA_951213105.1. NCBI lineage: Eukaryota > Metazoa > Arthropoda > Arachnida > Araneae > Amaurobiidae > Amaurobius > Amaurobius ferox. The sequence goes on from OX578146.1 coordinate 65,094,104, forward strand.
TTAAGCCTTCCTGTTTATTCCTGTACTTGTGTTCTGAGTGGTAGTATATGCAAGGTTCACAAGGATGAATATCTGAAATGGTGCAGTTTAAGATAAAAAACTTGTGATCTATTTAATAAACCACCAAAATCAGAACTAAGTCCCTAAAACTAATTTCTCTCAGACTGTCAATGATAAATCAAGAATTACTCATTCCAGGGGGGGGGGGGGGGAATTCTGCATGTCTTGTTTTTCTTCCTCGCATTCATCAATTAGTGAGTCAGAAGTTTCTACTGCTGACATGGAAGTGACCAATGATGCAGATTATAGTGAAGTCACAATAGTAATGGAACAATTGAATAAAAGCTGTGAACTTTTGGATTTATCACTAATAAAGTTCAATAGATTTAGCTCTAAGAGGAAACTTAGTTATATGCAAGTTAAGAAATTAAGTAGCCACTTTGCTACTAAAACTGCTACAGTATTAGGTATTGAAAGTATTAATAAACTACAAAATTAAAGACATTATTTGCCAAAATTGCACGTTTATGATGGAAAATTATTGAATAAGTTTTCTTTAGATGCATCATTTAAAGAAAACGTGCAAATTTTAAAATTAGTCCAAGATTCATGGATAGTCCAACAAACAAAGACATGTTATATTACTACAGAGAATTTAGTTAAAAAAAAACAAGAACAATTAAAAGAAACAGAAGGGATATCAATGCCTAGTGAGATATAAGTATTAAATTAAATTTGATACTATAAAAAAGTTACTAGTTTTTATTATAACAGTTGTATGTGTCCAGGAAGAAAATATTGCATATCTATACCAAGTGAAAATGGGAAAATATTAAAACAAAAGAGATTACTTTTGCATAATTTAAATTTTTGCAATATTTAATGCTTAAGAATTATATGCTAAATTTAAAGAAAATCATAATGAAATAAAAATACTATGTAAATTTTGCACACTACATCCAACAGAATATATAACTGTTGGAAACAAAGTTATTCATTCTGTACGTGTTTGTATATACCATCAAAATATTAAACTCATGTTCCATGCCATCCATATCAGTGAATATATTACATCATTGTTAAAAGAAACAAGTTTATTGCACTGAGTCAGAAAAGTGTGGTGAGCTAGTGTGATAACTGTTCATCTCCAGAAATTCTTAAAGTACAAATGCATCCCAATGAATTAGAAATTAGTGTGTGTTTTGTTTGTATATGTTATGTTTATGCATTCTTATGGCCCAAGTGCATTATATATATGGCCAAGACCTCTAGATGTGTGCCAAAGATTATGATACTTGCTATTAGATGAAATTGGTTTAGGAGCCAGTGGCCACTAGGAAAAACTGGGTATCTTCAACTCTACTGAATATAGAAAATACCTTTTCATAATTTGAAATAAGAAAATAAAATATAAAATGTATAACTGTATGGTTTAGGAAGATTTTTATTAGAATGTTTCAGCACACCAGAAATTTTACATTGATTTCCTATACATATAACAGTATTTCTTTAGTCATTAAATTAAATATTACCATCCTATTTTTTTTTTTCACATACTAGTTAGTGTGTAGAAAAATTCCTATGTTTTGTTTTTGCTCATTATTTATTTTTAAAAAATATATATTTTTAAATGATTAAAGCATCGCATGTAAAATGTATATATGTTTTATAGCTATTTTTCTCTGTAATAAGAAATATTACCTTTCTAATTTTTTTTGTACTTAAAGTGCACATATTAGTTAATATTTGTACCAAGTTTCAGAAAAAAATATTAGGAGCCATTTTCTTTATAGCCCATTAAAATTGAATATCCATCCGAAGGTGATTTTTGCAATTTTCATGTAATAACGATATTAAAATATATATATTTTTATTTTTTGATATAGCACTTATATTCCTGATATTAATAGCTTCAAATTAGTACCAGAATTATTTAATTTATAAACATTGGTGCAAAATCCAAGATGGCTGCTATTCGGCAAAAATGACCATTTTTCAAATGCCTGTATCTTGGCAATTATTGTGATATATACATTATAAATTCAGATTTGGGGGTTTTATTACCATGTGTATCCATGGTAAAAATTTAAAAAAAAATCTGTGACTATGGAGCAACAAGTTTTTCTTAAAATGGGTGTTTTCACGTGGAATGACTCTGATACACCCCGAGTTATTTAATTTAAAATCACTCTTCAATATGTAATCCAGACTGCAAATTTTCAACAAATTTGAAAATTGTGAACAAGTGGCTGTAGTCTCATTTAAAATGAGTGAATTTCACTGAAAGATTAATTTTTATGCTCTTCTTCTGAAAATTCAACCTGAAATTAGCCCCTCCCTCCTCCAGAGTGAAAAAAATAATTGTGTTTATGTTCATCTCCGTTGCAAATAAGACAGTGCTGATAGAGTGAAAATTGCTACTTTTGGCATTACATTCAACTTTTTTAAGTGTGAAGACTAATTCATAAAGAATGGAAACTGCTCCCTTGGGAGTTACTTCTAGCTCTATTGAGAGCGAAAAGAGTGAAATATAATATTTATGAATTAGAAAAAAAAAACTATTCTAGTACAGTAACTAACATTACAGCAACCTTAAAGGGGCCCTCACTGCAGGAACATTATATTAAATGGTCATTATATTGATCATACCTTTTGCAATTTCAAAAAGAAACAAGAAAGATCAATCATGCTTAAAGCATTGATTATGAAACACTTTCCAACTTCAATGCAATTTTATTTAAACAAGTCTAAAATGCAATACATTCCTCGGTAATATTTTAAAACTTATCACAATACTACATTAATTTATTATATTTGAAAACTTAAACCTTCATCGAAAAAAATGAACTTCATTCAAATGACGGCATTGAAATATAAATTGCCTGGTTTAAACATCTCTAAAATGTGATACATTCCTCGATAATAATTTTAGAATTATCATAATACTACGATAATTTATTATATTTGAAAACTTCATCGAAAACAACTGAAATTAATTCAAATGGCATCATAGAAAAAATAACACGCCTGGATCTCTCTATAAAAACAGGATTTCATTCATAACTTTCTCCCACTCATTTCATTCTTCACAATACTATGATAATTTATTTTATTTAAACATTTTATTTAAGACCATGGAGCTACAAAAAATTAAACTCTATGCTTGAAACTTCATCGAAAAAAATCGTCCTTCTCTTTATGAAATCGGTTAATATTTCATTCATATCAGCCATGCAGACTCCATGGACTAAATTATTTTGTGTTAAAAAAATACAGGAATTCTAATACAACTCATTCTATATATTTTGCTGTTTACATTTTACATAGGTGAAAAATAGGCTTAGTTGTAGAAATAATCAAATTTAGATGAGCATTTAAACTCAAATATATTGTCATTGCGTTGTTGCAGTATGTAGATGCACAGAATTTAAGCAAAAATAAAGTAGTTTTAGGATGGATACAACACTCAATATGAATTAAAAAGAACTTAAAAAAATCACGATTTTGAAACAAGATGGATGCCATATATCATTTTGAAGTGGGTCATGTGATCGTTTCATATCATGGTCACGTGATCGTTTCATATAAGAGGTGTAATTATTATTTTAATTTTTATTTAAAAAACTACTGAATATATTTCGCTGAATTTTTTTTTATATATTTTATGGAAAAATTTGACTATTACCTAAAATTTATATATTTTATGGAAAAATTTGACTATTACCTAAAATTTTCGAAGCAATTTGTGAATTTTAAATCCGCTTAAAAAATGTTTGAAAAATTAGGTCCCATAGGGCTCAATATATTTCATTTTTTCGACTCGGGTTCAATCCAAAACTAATTGGGTAATATTGTTCATTTATATTCCCATAGGTTCTACAGACCGTCTGAACAACGTACTAAATACTAAAATTTCATTTTGATTAAGTCATTTTTACGGCAGTTATCGTGCTAATGGACAGACAGACAGACAGAATGAACAAAGTCATAAACACTTTTCAACTTTGTTGTAAAGTGTTAAAAAGTGCCCCTTCACTTAAGAAACCTTTCTTAATTAATGACAATACTAAATGCAGTATATATATTGATAAATTTGATAAATCTAACAATAGATAATTTCATATATATAAGATCAAGAATATTTAATATTTTTGAATCATCATTTCACATCCATCGAGGATTCAAATGCAATTAAAAATTATGTATTTTCTCTTACCTGAGGTACCTGATTTTCCATTAATTACCCTTTATCTAAATTATCGTCACCTGATGGTGAGTTTGTTGGCATGAGCCAGCCATGGTGAGATCTGTAATTAATCTTTAATCAAATCAAATAGTAAAATTAACTTTTAAGGTGAGCTAAGAGGCAGGGTTTTGTCGACAAATTACATAGCAATTAGTAATTAGTATTTTTAACTTCTATGGACATGGGTGTTTTAATTGGAATCTATTTCATTTCATTTTTGTATTTGTATTAACCTCGTAAATAAATAAAATTCAATTACTGTATATACTCGCATATAAGTCGACCCCCCCCCTCCCCCCTACTTTCAGAGAAAAAAAATCCAAAACTTGCGTATAAGTCGATCCCCCAAAGAGAGAGAAAAAAAATTCAATAAATTACTCAAAAACACTTGAAAATGAAATATATATATATATAAATAATAAAATTTAATTTCCATAATAAAAACTTCATATCGGAACCCTTTAAAGTCAGATTCCAAACAAGTAGGCCTATGACATATGAGTGTTGTCTCCCGTCCATTTTGGAGCCGCTCGTTCTCATGTGACAAGCTCCAGGCATTCTTTTACTCCCAGCAGGCAGCTCCTCAAAACGGACGAAAAACCGCTCATCCCTCTCTCTCTCAAACGTCCCTGACCCACCGCGCAATCAAAACAATATCTGGCTTCTGCCCGTTATTTGAGTGGATTTTTTCCTTTGCCCTCCAACACAGTTGCTATTGGATACTCTCTACAATAAAAAAAAAAAACTTTCAACATAAATTTCTGCATTATAGTTTTAAACTATCCGTGTTACAGAATTATTTCTGAAAAGAACCATTTTTTGTAAAAAACGATCGGCCGTAATCCAAGAAGCGAGATATGAACATCAAATGAAAATGTATGCATATTTTTTGATAACGCGATACATTTGGTAGTCGGGAACATCGAAAAGGCAACGACTCATAGAATTTTGAAGTGCAGAGAAATTCGGAATGCGCGATTGCGTAATTACTACCACATTGTTTGAAGAGGGATTGTCTCGCAAGAAAAAAGAACTTTCAGACTTAAAAAAAAAAAAAAAAAAAAAAAAAAATCTTAAGTCCTTATATAAGGCGGCCCCCCGCCACCACCACACACTTCTCGATTTATACTCAAGTATATATGGTATACATTATTTAATATCTTTAGTAAAATAAATAATTACTAGAATTTGCAATTTTACTAAATTACATTATTATTAATAATGGAAAATTAAATAAAATTGATAAGAGTAAAATTAGGATTTGCATTAAACCAGCCCAGTCTGAGTATGCCATTGCACCTTCGAGTTAAATTTTTTACAAAGTTTTCTGCTTGTAATTCATCACTGTGAGTTCAAGCCCTTAAATTCTTGACAATCTGCTTTTAAATCACCAGTAGTCAAAGTTTTGAGACTGAAATTCCTTTGGGTTGACATAGTATAAGAACCACTAATCAAGAATTCTGCTTTCTGAGCAAACTCAGGCTATCAAGTATATATATTAAGAAACAACTGCACGAATTAGCACTCATGTTTGGCACACTCACATTTTGTCTGTCAAGTGTAACTTAACATGCTATCCATAGCTTGCATTCCTTCCATAATTTTATTTTGTAATCTACAACAATCATCTTTAACATACTTGTGAAGCTCGTCTAATTGCTAAGATGTCCATGTAAAGCATGCTTTGCTTGCATTGAGTTGATCAGTCATCGTCAGGTTCACGTTGTCCAATTTCCTTTAGTTTAGGAAAATTTATCGAACTTGCATCTTCACATACATTTGTATGGGATTTATGTTCAAAGTTTATGCCCATATGAAAATACCATAGCTTGGCAAAGTGACTGAAGGTTAAAGCTGGCTCCCCCTCCCCCTCCTTTTTTTTAAAAAAGCTTTCACAAAAGACTTTCTTGCATGTTGCTTTACTATATATTTGATTCAAAGCTGAGCCTAATTGTGCCCACTCAGTTTGCTGACAAACACCCTTCTAGCAAAAATAGCGATGCACCTGAAAAATCAGGAGCCCGTTAACATCTGTCCTAACTATATCAAAATCTTTCTCGAACTGACTAACCAACCACCTGCAGCCAGCTCACCAGCCAAGGTCACCTAATTAGCTATATTGATAACATAGTACACTTCGCAGAGCTGTATCTTTAAGTGGGTTTGTTCTAAAATGTGAGAGTGATAGAATGCTCTATTTATTTATTTATTTGTAATTCCTATGCACATGATGTATGCTAAATAAATGGTGAATGTTCAATTTAGCTTTCATACAAAAAGGGATAGTTTACCTCAAAACGATAAATTCCCTATTTATCGTTTTAACATTAATGTTTGCGAGAGCCATATATTTACGATGGTGATCTCAAAAGTACTGGTATTCAGATATGAGCTCTTTTATTGCTTCTTTTGTGTGGTCACTGATTTAACGAAAGTTCACATTGAAGGGTCTCTCTGGGTTCAAATTTTCCCGAGCGAGAATAACTTTGCTGGGAATGAAATCTTTTGTCGTATTTGCATCTGCACATTTAAAGAAATTACAGATGGTCAGATCCCCAGGAAAAGTTATATTCAGCATACCCATAAAATAATACATTGCTGTGTTCTCTTGTCAAAGGAGTAAGATTTTAAAAATAGATCTCGCTTCGCAATAACTGAATAGTGCCAATTTTTTTTTAATTCCTTGAATTTTCAATTTAAGTTAAAAAAAAAAAATGCTAAGTATGTCTGACAAGCTATATTGTCACAAGTCATTTGCCATGGAAAACTTACCATGGTTATTCTACCGAATCTGGCATTCATTCTCGCATGGTTCTAACATTCATTCATACTTTTCTGTGCTATGTGATTTGCCTGATTTATTTTTCTTTGTGCAAGGGAAAAAATTGACCTTGGTAAAAAATTATCTTCTAAATTTCACACTTTGGGAAAATACTAGATTATACACTATCCCAAAAAAATAATCGGAAAAAAATCTTTGTACTAATTTATATCATCTTAATGTTTACATATATATATATATATTCAATTTCTGTTAGATTATTTAAAAAATAATAGTCTTTTTAAACCTGATTTACATTCCATCAATAGTATTAAATTGAAAATTATCAATATGTATAATGATTTAAATATTAAATATAAATATCTTAAATTTCCTTATATAGTGCTTATTCCAAAATTTCATAAAAATCCTATTAAATTTAGAACAGTTACTAGTGGCCATAATACTTACTCTACTACTGCGAGTAAATTATTACTAAATTCTTTAAATCTAATAAATAATAGTTTAAGCCAGACTAGCAATAACTACCATATTCTAAATAATAGTAAAGAATTAAAGAATAAATTAACATCTCTTAGAAAAATAATAGGATTTCAAACTTTTGATTTTAAAGATCTTTTTAATAATATTAAGATATCTGATCTATATGATGTAATTTTAGCTCTATATAATGCTTATATTACACCTCTTTCAAATCAAATTAAATTTAAAAATTTTCCTAAACTTCTTCACTTTGTTATTTTCAATAATTATATTTTTCAAGGAAATAAATTATACTTACAAGTCTCAGGAGTTCCACAGGGTGGCTGTAGTAGCAGTATGCTAGCTAATTTATACCTTTATCATTATGAAATGTCATTTACTTCAATAGATTATACTTTTTACAGATATGTTGATGATCTGATTTGCTTAGTACATACAGAAAATTATCTCATAGATATAGATTACTATCCAGACAATTTGGAATTAATACCTAATGAAGCTACTATTAATAAAAATGTTAATTTTTTGGATTTAAATCTTTTTATTGATCCTTCTAATAGAATTGTTACAAATTTATATGATAAAAAAGACTTTTATAATTTTAATATTAATAAAATATTACCTTTTAATTCCTGTAACTCGATTCAATTGTTTAGAAATATTATACTCAATCAGCTTTTTAGAATTTATAGATTATCTGATAAAAAATTTCATGCTATGCATATCAATAATCTCAAAATTACTAGTAATTTATATAAATATCCCACTTATTTAGTAAATAGTATTGTTAAAAAATTTAAAATAGCTGGATTTTTATAATTCTTTCCATAGTATCATATAATTCTATTCATAGTATCTTATATTAGCCAGTCATCTCCATTTTTTTTTTTTTTTTTCCATTCACTTCCCACTTCAGCATTACCTTTATTTGCCCCTCTTTTTAGTAGCTCTTTTTGTATATTAATACTTTTTCTTTACATTTCGCTTCACAGTTTTTCAATTCTTATGAATGGCAACAGTAAATGGTTTTTTATTTTTTCTTTACGAATGGCAACACTGGTCTCTTCTATCAGTGTTCCCTCGATCCCTGTAATGAATCGTCTGTACACACGCTGTGCTTTTTCCAGGTATTCATTTTTTCTTTTTTATTCCATCTTTATGTATGTCGTCCAAGTAGAAATAGTTCATAGATTTAATCTATCTATTTCTTCAGAAACATACATTTTTGTGTTTGCTTCTACAAAAAACTTGGACATGATTAGATTTTTGTAGAGGTTAACAATTCATGATTTAGGCTTAGAGCCTTGTCCACGTGTAAGGCGTTTGTGCTTGATTTCGTTTGTTATACTTATTTCGATTCCTTACCTTTGTATTATATTTTTCATTGACTTGTTGATTCGATATTAATTTTTTTATTTTTTCCATATGCTTGAGGATTAATTGATTTTTACATTTGTTTTGTACGCCAGTTAGATAGTTGAATTTAGTTTAAGTTTTTCTTTTTCTGTTTCCATACCTTTTAATTTGGTTGATTTTCTGTAACTTGATAGCTAGTGTTTTGTATTTTTAATCCATTTGATTGATGATTTGCTGTATTATATTTTATTCTGTGGGTGTTTTTAAAAAGTTAGGTTTATCGTGTTACATCTTCTTACTTTTCGTTCATTGGATTTTCAAACTTCTATTATTATATATATATATATATATATATATATATATATATATATATATTGATCAGATTTTTGTCTTTGCTACATGCACGTTCATAAAATCATCCTCTTGGCATTTATATGATTTGGTTATAAAGAACCCTTTCCGGTGGCAGGGAAGGATGATTGGTCGCTCTATATCTATTGAACTGTTTAGTAGCCACATCCAAAATTACTTTAATGCCACAATTTTTCTTATGAATAGCAACTAAAAATATTTTTTTATTTGAAAACAGATGTTTTTTTTTTCTTTGGGGTTTATATTTTGTTACATGCACTTTCACAAAATCATCATCTTGGTATTTATATTCATTTTATTTTCTGAACTAGTTAAAAATGTGATATAAATTTATTTTTTTTTTTTATTTCTCATATTTAGAATTCTCATTTTAATTTGAAAAATTAAATATATCACCTATTTATAAATGAATTTTTTTCATCTAAATATGTCCTGAAAATCTGATATTTCTATTTCAGCAATTTTTAGCAATATCAGTAGCAAAGACATGATTTTTCTTTCAATTACAGATACAAAAATCCATGAAACAAAAAGCGTACCTTGAGCAGCAACAGAAGCGCCTTCTGGAACAACAGCAGAAGCAGCAGTTAACAATGCAGACACAGCAGTCATTGGATATCATAAACAATGCTGGGAGTAATTCCTTTGCAGAAAATATGAATGATCTTTTGAACAACACTGTTGCTCCTAATGTCGCTTTATTGGTATATAATTTTACAGACACACATATATATATATATATTATATATATATATATATATATATACATACATATATATATATATATATATATATATATATATATATATATATAAATGAAACTATTCTTAAATATCAAATTCACCTCTATATTGATAATATATTGATGTTATATTAGTCTTATAAAAAGTAAATATTATTCTCACTAATTACCCTTCTACCTTGAACTTTTACCTAATGATAAATTCCCATTCAACTATGTACACTTCTTAGATCTTACTATATTACTTGACAATGATAATAGATTAGTACTTTATATTTATAATGAAACTAAACAATTTCATTGGGAAACTAATAATATGCAGTACTTCTCGTCTAATCTGGTGAGAGGAATATTCAGATATATAGTCACAAGAGAGTTTTGATTGAAGTGCAGAGAAATTCGGAGTGCCTGATTGCGTAATTACTACCGCATCGATTTAAGACAGATTGCCTCAAGGGAAAAAATAACTTGTAGACATACGATTTATATGTATATATATAATCAGTAGCGTGATATTCTTGACTGGGGAGTCTGGGCGATTGTCATTTTAACTTGGAAAAGGTTTTTGTATAAGTGAATTTATATTGGAATTCACACTTTCAATAAGTTTTATTTCCTTGGTGAGTAAAATAAAATAATTTAACATAAATATGCTAAAAGTTAATGAAATGCACAATATTTTAAATATATTACCTATGTAAGATACATATACAAAGCATAACATTTTAAATGTTTCCTTATTTCTAAATTAGTTGAATGACACTCTCTCCCTTAGATATTCAAGGTAACAAAGGCAAGCATCAATCTAGACTAGACTATGTTATACATTTTATTTTGAGTTTACACTCCACCCCCACCCCCTCACCCCCCTTTCCAGAAAACGTTCTACATGCACCCATGTATGAAAAAGTGCACTGAAAATTTGTGAGAAATCTGGAACATAAACTTAGTTGAAAATCACTGTAGTCAACAATGTCCCTAAACAATATTACTTATTAATTATTTACAAATACTGTACTATGAAAACTTAAAAATATCTTATTACAATATGCTAAGAATCCGCTAAAATATTATATATCAACCACTTTTATTTAATTGAGATTCTCGTGTAACAGGATTTAAATGAAACTTATTCTTCCTAAAACTCCCAATTACGCAAACAGATGCTTCCCCATATTGATGCCTATTTAAAGAGCTAAGTCTACTTTGCAAACTACTTAAGTTTAATGTAGTAATTATTAGTATATTTCTTTGTCTTCAGATTGTTTAAAGTTAGGTAAATCCTAGGTTATTTGTGGAAAATGACTCATATGCTTTAGTTTTACAAATAAAAATTATTTTCTACGAATAGTCTATATAATAAAAGACAGTGTCTGTTTGTGTGTCTTATACACTATAGGCTCAGTGACTGTGCATCACAGAGCTACGAAATATGGCAATCTGAGACCTGGGGGGTGGGAAGGTGACACGTGGAAACCGATTTTTAAAATTTGAATTATTTTTTTTTATTTAATGTTTTATGCGATTTCAACCGTTTTTTCCCCTTTTTTCTCCACCATCAAGATGTCATAGAAAAAAACAAATCACAAGACTGGAAAGAGCAGACAATTGCGAGTAAAAATATATCAATTTCAAATCTCAAGGACAATTTCAAGGATTTTAAAACAAAAGTCATTTTTGGCTCAAAAAAACAAACTTTTGTTTTCAAATCCTCGTGTTGGGAAAAGTACCGACATTTTCGACTAATAATTTACATTTTTAGAAAGCTCAAAGATAAGGCTTTCTTACAAAACCCAATCTGGTCGAGAAATAAGAAAAAGTAGCCGCACGGTCCGGATTTTAAGGAAGTAATGATTTTCAATTTCTTGGCCAAACCACGAAAAAAGGGCTTGATTTTTCACCCACATGCTCACACAGACACACTGTGTTTTTATGGTGTAGGGGAGGTGGGCTAGTTTATGACGTCACGGTTCTTACACATTGCAAAATCAAATTTAACATTCGATATTTGTGCCAGCCAAATAATGAATGTACATCATTAAACTAAAACAAACCATCCATTTTATTTGAATAAATTATTATTTTCGAAATAAATCACTTTTCATTTTAAATTTCCATTTGCTTGAAATGTATTTATTAATTTTTTAAAAACATCATTTTTTTCTTGCAACTTAATCCAAACCTTTCACTTTGTTGTGTTAGCAGTTTCTTTGTAGCGGTTTATCGGTATCAAGATAAGAATTTATTTTTTACTTCATTATTGTTCTTTTAAGAACATGAACTTCTCTTTGTCTTTTTATAACATTACGTATTAAGTGCATTTGCACGTTTATAGTGTATTTTATTTATGTTGTTTTAAAATTGTTCTGATTTAAACAGGGGCTATATATTGTTCTGATTTAACAGGTTTTCGACTTTTATTCTAGAATTGTATTTAGATTTTTGTTTAATTTGTAAACATTCTATTCAGTTTAGAGTTTATTTAACAGTGGACTATTGATATTAAGGGTGTTTTTAATATTGTGTCGTGTGTTTATTAAAAACAAAAAAGCTTTTAACCCTTTCGCGACGGTGGCATTCCGGAGCTGTCGCGCCCCAAAAGACAGAGCGCTTCGCTTCCGAACTGGTCCCAAAGGACGGCACATTTTTTGCGCTAAGCCTAACTCTCGAAAAAAATTCACTAAAAATCACCTATTCAACACAGAAATCTACTTTTTTCAGGAATAAAAGAAATATTTTTCTATTTGATGTATATTTTTCATACAAATCTGAATACAAAATACTCATTAGTTGCTCCCATTCTTTTATCCGAAATAAACTAATAATTTCACTGCCTCTAAAACCCAAACAAAAAAAAATACTTTCTTATATTCCTATGATTCACCAATGAAATCATAACGCTGAAATAAAAATAAAAACCGAAACTCAATTATAAAATTGTTGATGCTACGAGAATTGCTCTGTCTGTTTATATTACAAAATGATGTTTCACCGCTCCAAATGGAGAAATAATTCATTCGATCCTCTTCTGCCAAAGTCATGCCTCTGCAAAATACATTGAAGTTAGTTCCACGGACATGTAACGCCATCTAGTAGACAAATTAAAACATTCCACGTGGAAGCACGAATGCGTGCCACTCTCAGCTTACGGGAAAGTTTCCTCCGTCACGAGTGCGTGCCATCAGTCCTTGAATCCAAGTTCGCAGCCGGCACGTGGGCGTGCCGGCTGCGAACTTGGATTCAAGGGTTAATATATACAAACTTAAATAATGAATGTTTTTGTTTTTGGAATGCATTATTTTTCACCTTAAAATTTAATTATTAGTGTTAACGCCATTAAACTAAAACATACCATCCATTTTATTGGAATAAATTATTCATCCATTTTATTGGAATAAAAAATTGTTTTCGAAATAAATTACTTTTCATAAAGGGATTAACCACTTATGATGATAAACGTCATATTTTAGATGACGGAATTAACAGCTTAGCATATGGTCATTATAAAATTTAAATGATTGAATTATGGTCGATTGTATTGTGGTGATGTATTGTATACATCAGATGGTGGTTGAGACCACAATTAAAAAACTTCAAACACTGAAGAAATAAAAAAATAAATAAAAAGAAAGTTATGGAGATTGTCGCAGTGCATTTATGCATCGGATGGTGGTGGAGACAATCTTTTAAAAAAAAAACTTTTTTTTTCTGAGCAGCATCGTTATTTCTTAAATACTAAATTCACATTCAACATGATCAGTCTCAAAAATACTTTGTCATTTGCGATGCAATACTAAAAATGCAGACAAACAGATACAATTTCATTTGTGTACTAAAACAAAAATTCATTTGTGTAAAAAACAAAAAATAGAGGAGCATACCTCTATAAAAACATAGGAACAGCTGATCCCGGCTGTGAGTACACATCAAAGGGATCTCTTTCCTAAGATTATAGGTACAGAAATCCTCAGAATCTCACATTTCACAAACATTAGAATAAATTGACTTTACAAATCAATTTTCAAGAACCCCCAATAGAACACTATTTTTCATCTTAAAATTTCATTATTAGTTTTAACGTCATTAAACTAAACCAAACTTTGTTAACTGCACAGGGTTGAGGGCGTGGTAGCCCAGTGGTTCTCGCACAGGAATTGCACTCGACCCGGGTTCCATTCCGACCACTGCCAAAACTGTTCACACCGAGTGCAATCACGTTAAACATGTGGGTCCATAAGTCCTTCCGAGAGATTGATGGTAGGGGAAGAAGGGTACGGTTCCTGTGCATGCCTCCCCCACTGGGTTCCGGTCTAAATTAGGTGGCACTTCCTGACTGTCCAATTAGCTACCTTATCTTTATGGTTCCGACCGTCCAATTTGTTGCTCAAATCCTTTGGATGAGTCGGATGGTCTGGGTCTTCAACACCTTTCTGGTAGGTCGGATGGTCTGGGTCTTCAACACCTTTCTGGTAGGTCGGATGGTCTGGGTCTCAACAACTCCACGGGGAGTTGTCACGAGTTTGCCATGGTCAGAATTTTCAAGAGTAGCGAACAGGCTGGTAGCTGAAGGCGGCTAGTTGTTTATAAAGGATTGAAAGTGAGAAAGCAATAGCCAAGCCTTTCTATAAGCTAGCTTCCAATGTTAGTTAATCAGCTAGGGAAGAGTTTAACGAATAGGTGGTCTTAAGAGTACCCAGCAAGGGGAATCGACAAAAAATGTGGTTTTATGCTTCCATGGAAATCAATGCACAAAAGTACACAAAAGGATTATTTTAAATATTTTTTACCTAATTATGATCAAGATATGTTTCTTGAGAAAATAATAGGTAAAATAATTTCATTACTATGTGTACATTTTATATTATCATAGATTTTATGAAAGGAAAATATTTATGAAAAAATTCCTATCTGTACATTTTACAAAAAAACTTGCCACTACAATGTCATGAAACTTTAAAAATATACTAATTTATTTTTAATGTCACTATTATACCTACAATTTGTGTTATAGGAGTGATAGTTTTTAAATTATTCAAAAAATTACGTACTATGGAAATTCTCAAAATTTTGTGTTAAAATCAGCATAGATTATAATTTTTTGACAACATGAATATAATTATAGGTATAAAACATAGTGTACTATGAGCTAATAATGCATATAAAATTTCATATCTGTATCTCTCATAGCTTTTTTTAATAATTATACCCGAATCTCAAAGAACTACATTTTGAGAAAATCGCGTTTAAAAAGTGGGTGTGACCAGCAAAGGAAGTAGAGTGAGTTCTCTTTAAATGCAAGTTTTGCTATATCTAATCATGGTAAATAATTAAAACATTGTGTTCAGAATGAAGTAAGCTATAAAATGGCAGTAAAATTGAAAAATCGATTTTTTGAAAACTTTCCCTGCCAGGGTGTCCCATAGCTACCAACTCTCCCAGTTTTTCTCTGTTTCCTGGGTAAGTAGCTCAATCTCTCAGTTTTCACTCAGCTGCCCTTATTTTCCCCCCTTTCTAGGCAAAAATAACTCAAATGCAAATCTTGACTTTCAGTTGTTTTCCACATGTCAATTTTCTGCCACCACGGTTTAGGAATGGATCGCGAGTGATGTTTGTATTTTTGTATTTGTATCTACAGGTCACAAAAGTAAAAAAATTTGGAAATAAATCATGAATGTTCCGAAAATATCAGAAAATGAGAAATGGAAATCACAAATTTTGAGATTGAAGTTTTTCGATTCTTTCATCTAAAAATCCGTTTCCCAGCTATTGCGTAATCTAGGGGTGCACAACCTTTATAGCAGAAGGGCCATTCACATGAAATGATAAGGCTGCTGAGGGCCAACATACCCAATTCAGTTTGAAAGTAAATATCAACAGTTTACGTTTGTATGTATAGTAATAGTACAATATAAAAGTCTTTTAAAAAATGTGTAAAGATTGGCCACAGTTAAGCACATTAGTGTGATGGTTGAGACTGAGTTTTACCAACAATCTTTGGTATATTGTGTTCAAAGCTAGTTGTTGATATTCACAAGACAGATTGCAAGTGTTGATCTGTCAATTTATTTCTTAATTTTGACTTATTTAGATTCATAAGGGAAAATATTTGTTCGCATATATAGGTATTAGCAAACATGGTAGCACATATACTTGCATTATCTTTTAAGTGCAAAAATTC
This sequence comes from Amaurobius ferox, assembly GCA_951213105.1. Lineage (NCBI taxonomy): Eukaryota > Metazoa > Arthropoda > Arachnida > Araneae > Amaurobiidae > Amaurobius > Amaurobius ferox. Next base: position 65,110,263 of record OX578146.1, read on the forward strand.
ATCAGGTAGAGTTTTATAAAAGTCAAGAATATCTAAATCACAGACTCCAGTTATTCTAGGACTAAAGGCGGACAGTAGAAAAATAAATTAATTAAAATCCAAGGTTTGGTGTACCAGCTCCACAGCCCATATAACATCTTTAGAATGAATTAAAGTATCGTGCAATTTGTCTAAAAAAGGAATGTTCTTCCCACCTATAAATACCTATCTTATAGCTACTCTGATTTACCGTTGTAATTTGCCATATATTCAAATATATTAATATGATAGTGTACATTGTAAATAGAAAAGTATTATTTTCATGTCAAAAACACTTATTGGTCAGAAAATCTATGCTATTTATTTTTCTGTATATTGAGTATTATAGTTTACTAGACCCTATCTATTTTAATTGCTTTTCATGAGAATCTTCACTAAGTAAGCAGCCCCCCTCCCTTTCCCTCTTTTACACTCTTCTATAGGCTCTGGTTTTTACCCTCAGCTTCTTGCACTTGCAAAATATCTTATTAATTTGCTTCTTTTATTTCTGTTTGTAAAAATCTTAAAATAATCCCCTTACTTCTAAGTTTGGACTTTTGCCTCTTATAAATTGTCCATTCTGATCAATATTCTTATGTAGTAATTTTTTTCCCCTTTAGCGTTCTTCTGATATATCTGAAGTTTCTGGTTCGTCTCGCTTCAATATAACATCGTCAAATCCTGTTCCTAGTCCTACACGCCAGACATCTCCCACCCCTTCTCAACTCTCACCTGGACAAAGAATGAATCCACGATCTCCATTCTCGCCACTCTCACAACAAGCATTTCCTAACCAGACTCCTCCACCTACTTCATATCAGGCTGCTAGGCTGTCTCCTCATCCCCCACCATCATATTCTCAAGGAGGACCTAGTCAGTCGCCGTTACCAATCCCTCCCACAAGTTCCCCTCATTTAGTTTTATCACCACAACCTAGTATAGTTGCCTCCTCTCAATGGAACCAGCGGATATCAACCAGCCCCATTCAAAACCTTCAGATGCAAAACCCAATGCTGAATGCCCAATTATCACAGGTAAGATTATTATTTTTTACCTTAGTAAATTTTCTTTATTTGCCACAACTATATAAAAAGATAGTAAACTTTGTACTTAATGCTGTCTTTCCATTAGTCTTATGAATGCCTTGCTGAATGCAAGTATAGATGTTAAACTATGAGCCTAGTAGCTTGAATTTGTTATGCATGCTGGACAGATTTATGCTTGTATTTAATTTATAATAAATATAAGCAAATTAAATATTGCCCTTCTTTACTGGAATATGCGACATATAAAATAAATTGACTTAATGTTATTTTTTTACTTTCCCTGCAATACGTGGTAATGTATAGGGAAAGTGTTAGAATCAATACCGAAAATCACAACTCGAATTTTCAACGGATCTACATGTTTTGGGACCTCTGGAATACGAAAAAATTATTTTTAGCTTGACGTCTGTGTGTCTGTCTGTCTCTGCAATATATGTATCCACTCTAACTCGAAAACTAATGGACCAAATTTCATAAAATTTGGTATGCAAGTCACTTGTACGTGACCTTGGTGCTGATTAGTTATTGGTTCGATTTGGGATAAAATAACCAGTCTTCTTTTTTTTTTTAACGAAATAGCCCACAAAAATCGCCTTTATCCACTCTAGCTGCAAAACTAATAGATCAAATTTTTCAAAACTTGGTAGATAAATCATTTGTGGTTTATCTTGGTGCTGATTAGATTTTAGTACGATTCTGTAAAAAATAACCTGCCATTTTTTGTGAAATGACCCACAAATATCAAAATCTAAAATAAAAATTACGTATTCTCAAATATATCCATTAAATGCTTGTTTTATACATAATTTTTAACGATAAAAAGAATAAGACCAACCCCATTACACTAGAACTAGCCTTTCTCGAGATATTTTAGCTTTTTTGTATTTCTTTATGCCACCTTTAAAAATACGTCCAGTTGGCAAATGAAAATGAAAATTGAATTAAAATAAAGAGAATGTGAATATAAGTCTGCAGGGAAAGTCATGTACTGCCCTTTCTGAAAGACCCTATGTATATATATATACAGGGTGGTTCAAAAGTTTGGAGCGAAAGTAAAACGCGATAAGAAGAAAATCTGTGGGTCGGAGAGACATGCGATTTGCAAACGATTTTCACTTTGAAATTAATTATCTTGTTCCTTGGACATCTAATCTCAATAAACGTGTGTTTCGAAACGTAATTAGAAATTATCTGATCAGAAGTAGAAGATTGAACACAAATACAGAAGATCAATATTTGTGTTTGAAAAAATATTTTGGGGAAGCCCGTAAGGTTGGATATCCCAGGGGATTACTTTATTGTATCGCATCGGATTTTTACTATATCGATATACAGGAGTGCAAAATGAGAATAACGGATTTTTAGTTGAATCTGTGGCAACGGTATACAGTATATAATCGGAGATTCCTCAGTTCACGGAGTTATTTTGGTGATCAAGGGAATGGGGTAGAGCGTTTGTGTGTTGAGTTAGATGAATTTTTTGTGGTATTGGTGGTGTTGGCGAGAAGTGGATTCGATTGGTTTCACTTTAGGTATTTCTTTTGGTTTTTGTTTAATTTCAGTGTCTATATTTTCGGCAATTCCTTTAGTCGCAAGGACTTTCTTTGAACGGTGCCGGTTTTCCGGGAGTGTTTGCCGCGGCACTCAAAGCATGCTTTTAACCGGGGAGTGGGGATCACAACCCCCCACCACCACCACAACCACTTTTTGGTACTGTTCATTATTTCATTGTATTTTATATAGTGCATAAAATTGTAATTGCTGCTTTGTGCATACTCTTTTATTGTTTAACTGGTATACATTGCCTTATTGGTAATATTATTCCATACAATAGTCTAAAAGTTTTAAAGTTTATATATATATATATATGTATATATACACTGTTGGACAATTGCTAAGGACGGATCACACTGTTACCCATAGTAATCACAAAATGAAAGGAAGCAAAATGTGGAAAATTAGAATAAGTGCGGAATACAGTAAGAAGAGGTGTGCATATGCAAATTTTTCATTTCCACTCCTGTTCGTCACGTGATAGTGATAAGAGATTTAAATGATTTGGCACTTGTGGACAATTGTTGTTCCAAGTGAAAGTTTTACGGGAAAGATTTAATTGACAAACTTGAAATTTTCGGTATGTCTTCCTGATATCACTTAGATGATTTTATGCGTGGCCATATTATTAGAAAGATCGAAGAAGGGCGAAAAACAACATATGTTGCCAGGGAGTTCGACATCGCCCACAACGTTGTTTCATGTCTGTGGCAAGCATTTAAAACAACTGGAATGTGTAGCAAGCATCGTGGGGAGATCGTAATAAAAGTACGACGCCTGCAGGCGACAGGTACATTGTCCTATCGGCAAAAAGGGACCGGCACACCACAGCTCAGTATGTGGCAAATCAGTTTATTGCTACCACAGGATAGCAGATTTCCCGAAAAACTGTAGCTAGACGTTTGGGAGAAGGACTATACGCCCACAGACTGCACCAAAGGTGACACGTGAAAAATGATTTTTAAATTTTGAAATTTTTTTTTGTTGTTATTTAATGTTTTATGCGATTTCGACCGTTTTTTGCCCTTTTTTCTCCACCATCCAGACGTCGTAGAAAAAACCAAATCGCATGACCGGAAAGAGCAGACAATTACGAGTAAAAATATATCAATTTCAAATCTCAAGAACAAATTCTAATATTTTTTAAAGATTTTAAAACATAAGTCACTTTCAGCTCAAAAAAATTCGTTCGTTTTTAAATCCTCACATCGGGAAAAGTTCCTACAATTTCGACTAATAATTTACATTTTTAGAAAGCTCAAACATTGGGCATTTGCCCAATCTGGTCAAGAAGTAATAAAAAATAGCTGCAGGATCCAGATTTAAAGAATTTTCAAATTTCAATGCAAGCCGGCAAAATAAGTTTTTTTCCCATGCCCATGGAGACGCATAGTGTTTCCATGGAGATTGTGCATTGGGTTAGAAAATTACATTATATTTTAAATGATGGAATTAAAAGTTTAGCATATGGTCATTACATTGTGTCAATGCTTGTTTGTTGTTCTTGCTCTACCTCATTGTTCCTTTGCTTAAATCCGGCTTTTAGGAAACAATTCCTGATCGTCATCTCCGTAACGTTTCTCCAAGCATAGTCTATCATCCTCATTGCATCCAAAACATTGATGTTGGGAAGAATATTGCCTTCGTCGATGGCGTCTGGAAGTTTTCGAACCAGTTCTCGTCTGTATCCCACTTTGAAACTTCGAATGATCCCTTGATCGAGGGGTTGCAGCTTGGATGTAGTTAGGAGGCAAAAACTTTATAGTGACGTTTCTTAGAGTAGAGAAGTTGGAATGAGCATTGCAATTATCGATGAAAAGAATAATTTGTCTTTTTTTTAAACCCATAGATTTGTCGATGTCTTTCAACCAGTCACTAAAGATTTCTCTGGTCATCCCGGCTTTCTTACTTGCTTTGTAAGAAAAAGGAAGCTCTTTCACTTTCGAGAAACATCTGGGCTTTGCAGAACGACCGATCATCAGTGGTGGAAGTTTTTCACTTCCATCTTGATTAGCTGCAAGTAAAGTTACACGCACTTTACTCTGTTTACCACCTCGGCACTCTTTTCCCTTGAATGTCGCTGTTTTGTTGGGTAAACATTGAAAAAATAGCCCTGTTTCATCGCCGTTGAAGACATCCATTGGCGCATAGCCTTCCAGCAGGGAAAAGAGCTCCTTGATCCACTCTTTGCAAACACTTTGCAATACAGACGCACTTTCACCACATAGTTTTCTAAAAACGATGTCGTGTCTCCTTTTAAAGCTCTCAAGCCACCCACTGCTGCCTTTAAATTCACTGCTATGGCCAAATTCTTTTGCAAAATCTTCAACTTTCCTCTGTAGTATCATTCCGCTGATAGTTTCGACTTTTTTTTTTTTCACTTTTTTATGGTTTTCAAATTTTCTCTCTACAAAATCTCTGTTCTTTATTATCGTCGAAAGAGTACTTGACAGAATACCAAACTTCATTGCAACTTCATTCTTTTTAAGTAGAGGATTTCCGTCCAAAAATTTTTTAATTTTCATCTTTTCTTGCATCGAAAGAACATTTAACTTCCTCTTCACTCCCGTCATTTGCTTCACTTAACGTTGAAATCACAAATTGTGTTACTAACTCCACAAACACAAGAGCAAAACTGACCAGTTGCTTATCAGTTTATTAGTCACCCCCAACCCCCATTGTTCAAACTTCCCAATCCCTACTGAAAGGACCAACGGAAGTTCCTGTCCCTTTGTGGATTCCCGAGAAATTTGCGACTTGCACCCGTCTTCAATCTACTTTTCTACCATCTACACACGACATCGTGACTGTTGCTATGCAAGGAATGTTTCTTTACGGCAATTTCCTCTGCCAAAGTATGGCTGCTGAACTTCGAATTTGTAGAATTAATGCTTCATGCCGTAATTCGAGATATGGAGATTTTGGGAGAAAATTTTTCAAGATAAACATGAAAAAAACATTGAATTTTGGCTGGAAAGGCAGAGAAATAAGTAAATTTCGATATATAGAGGTTTTCGAGATAGACAGGTTTGACTGTATTTTAAATGATGGAATTAAGAGCTTAGCGTATGGTCATTATAAAATTTAAATGATTGAATTATGGTTTGTACGGTTTTTGGCCTAGGGACAACCGAAAACCGAATTAGTGTTTGCTCTTTATAAGGTTTTTGGCTCATTACGCTAGATTTAATTTTGGCAATGTATTGTTTACATCGGGTGGTGGTTGGGAGCACAATGAAAAAACTTAAACATTGAAAAAATAAAAAGAAAGTTATGGAGATTGTCGTGGTGCCTTAAAATTTCATTATTAGTTTTAGCGTCATTAAACTAAACCAAACTTTGTTAACTCCACGTGGTTGAGGGCGCGGTAGCCCAGTGGTTAGCGCATGGGAATTGCACTCGGTAGGACTGGGTTCGATTCCCTCCACTGCCAAAACTGCCGCCGTATTCATGCAGAGTACGATCATGTTAAACATGTGGGTCCATAAGTCCTGAGAGGTTGGTGGTAGGGGAAGGAGGGTATGGTCTATGTGTATGCCTCCCTCACTAGATTCCGGTCTAAATTGGGTGCCACTTCCTGACCGTCCAAATAGTTACCTTACACCTTTCTCGTAGGTTGCACCAGCGAATTTGCCACGGTCAGAAGTTTTAAGGGTAGCGAACAGGCTAGTCGCCGAAGGCTACTAGTCATCAATATGTTTTACAGTTCCGTCTACGTGACCGAAGCACCCTTCTCCCTTAAGAGTGAATGAAATTTCCCTGCTCCAAGTGACGTAGTTGTTCTGCGATAGCAATTCGATTCTACCTGCCTCCATCGTTACTGATAGATTAATGAAGAAGCAAGCGTAAAAATCTCTTGTACAGTTGTTTACACATAAATCAAAATGGTGCCTGGTGTGGCCCTCATCGGAATGAAAACTTACTGCAGTTTTTGGGCATTTACTGGCCAGTAACCTGCTCGACAATATCAAACTATATCAATATCTGGATAGAACGATTTAGCATAACAGAGATAATGCAGCGGAAAACCTTGATGAATGTTCTTGTGCAATAAATACAAAACAGGTTGGAAGAGAAACTCAGTTCACTTTATTTTATGAAAATCATATCAGGCAAATTACACATCTTGGTAAATACTATGCCAATCATAAACAATACTTTGTACAATATAGCTCATAAACTCGTATAGACTTTAGTAATTAGCAGGACCTTCTTCAAGCATTTGTAGTAGTAAAATACCTCAATTGCTTACATTTAAAGCCACCATTGCTGGTATCACACTTGGCCAAAAGTTCCATTGGACGAAGCACTGATAAACTTTCCTGCAACTCCACACAATTCAACGTAAGTAAAATTTAATGACTTAATATTATGAATCTGCATGTAACTTCTCGTTATATATAAATAGCCATCAAACTGTAGAAGACAAGTCTGTTATTTAACAAACACATCTGACTTTTACACACGTACCGACTCCGGCCACACAATTTGCTACCATAAACCCCTGGGTTGGTCGTGTGGTCTGGGCCTTCAACACGTACCGACTAACAAACACATCTGACAAACATTACATATTGATTATTTAACAAACATTGATTATTACATTGATACATATTTTTTTTTTTTTTTTATATTAACATTACATATTGATTATTTAACAAACATTGATTATACATTGATTATTTAACAAACACATCTGACTTTTACACACGTACCGACTGCCGGCCACACAGAAAGCTACCATTAGCCTATGGGTTGGTTTTTCTACACGTACCGACTAAAAGAACTTTTACGTACATACTGACTAAGAATGTTACCGTCTTATCATCGTCGTATGTCAGCTGTTGTCTGCCAATCGATCAGGTCTGATCTCGGTCACTGTCTGATTCGATCTTGATCTGACTCCTGTCAGGTCCGATTTGCTTCGAGACGGTTCTGCCTTATATATCCGAAAATGGGATCGTTCTGGAAATGCCCATGAATATGCAAATGAGATGCGTACTCATAGAGAATTAGATTTGCATGAAACAGCATGCGGGAAAATCATCACTGTTCACAGAAAATGTGAATTGCGATATTTACATTCGTTTTTCCAACATACTTCATGATTTGCACATGTAGCTGAGGTGTGCGATAGACACCTCAGCTGAACTGCACCGTTAGCCATGACGTTCTGGCGTAGCGGGGATGCGTGATCAACACCTACTTTATGAGCTGTCTCGTTAGCCGTGACTTCATGAATAGTGGATGTACGTGATCGACAGCTACGTTGAACCGTTAGCCGTGACTTGCGTGCGATTGACAGCTACTGCAAAAGATCTAAATAAAAGTGAAGTGCTTTTTCAAAAAGTAACAGAGCTGGTCACTGAAGGTGTTTAGTAAATAACAAGAAACAAATACGTTCTTCCATATTTCATCAAAGCCGGCAAAGATCGAAGCTGCTGAAAAAGTCTATTCTGCATAACTTTTCTCTCTCCCTCTTCAATCATCCTGTGTTTTGATACTCAACATAAACACATACATGTTCCTGCAAATGACAGCGCAAAAGGAAAAAAAAATATCCAGAAAGCTAAATTTTTAAATATAGTTTTAGAGCAAAAATGGTTACCCAGATCAAATCTTCAGAACATTTTACACAAGTTGCAAATAAAATATATATAAACAACTTTGAAAGTTTGATCTATTGGAAGAGGGAATGTATTTGTTGTATTTTGTTTCCTTTAATGGAGGAATGAAGTAGAGTGTTGGATATTTATCCGTTTTTCTTTGGCACTAGATTACAGTTTTATCTTATTATTATTTGGGGAGAAGGGGAAGGTGATAACACGCAGTCAAAAACTTTGCGGGAAGAGCTAGCTCTGCATTCTCCACGGGTGAGGGGCACTACTTATACTCTGCGATGCACAACACAATGATCCAGGCAGTTGATGCATAAACCAATTGCAAACACCCACGACGACCGCCCACAACCAATTCCAAGCATACACTATAGTCGGAATGTGCAGTCTGCTACTTGTTTCCAGCCATTGGGAAGTCTCCCTTATTTTGTGCACTTGGGCTTTCTTTGAGTTAAAATTTTGCGACCCAAATAAAACTGGACTCGCCAGTGGCGAGCTTACGAGTGGAATTCCCCACTCCTGAATATAGTCCATATGTCAAAATATGTAAATAATAAATTCATCAATTAAGCATTATTTTCATTAACTTGGCATCATTTTTACAATTTTGATATGTTCACCAATCTGGGGCTAAATATTGATAAGTTCGCGATATGTCATTAGATTATTCACAGAGTTTGCTAAATGTATCACCAAGTGTTGCAGATAAATGGGAAGAACTTTCTAATAGGAGTATACTAGAAGGTATGCCCTTCATATGATGGAATTAAAAATTTGCAAAACATAGCCTCCCATTTAGCATCATTTTTTAACACTTTACAACATACTTGAAAAGTGTTTATGACTTTGTTCATTCATTCTGTCTGTCTGTCTGTCCGTTAGCACGATAACTGCCGTAAAAATGACTTTATCAAAATGAAATTTTAGTATGCTGTTCAGACGGTCTGTGGGACGCATGGAATATAAATTAATAATATCATCCAATTAGTTTTAGATTGAAGAGGAAGACCTAAACTCAGATGGCTCGACTGTGTGGAAAAGGACTTTAAAATTTTAAAAGTTTTGAACCGGAAGTCTTTGGCCAGGGATAGGGGAGCCTGGAGTTCTATACTGTGGAAGGCAAGGGCCCATCCTGGGCTGTCAGGCCACTGAAGAAGAAGAAGAAGTTTTAGATTGATTCCAGGTTGAAAAAATGAAATACATTAAACCCTGTGGGACCTAATTTTTCTAGCATTTTTGAAGCGAATTTAAAATTCACAGATTGCTTCGAAGGTTTTAGAAAATATTCAAATTATCCCATAAAATATATAAAAAAAATTTCAGCAAAATATATTCAGTAGTTTTTTTGAATAAAAATTAAAATAATAATTACACTCTTTATATGAAGAGATCACATGGCCATTATATGAAGCGATCACGTGACCCACTCCAAAATAAAATGTCATCCATCCCATCTTGTGTCAAAATCGTGATTTTTAAAGTTCTTTTTAATTCATATTTAGTGTTGTATCTGTCCTAAAACCGCTTTATTTGTGCTTAAATTCTGTGCATCTACATCCTGACACAATGCAATTACAATATATTTGAGTTTAAATGATCATCAAACTTTGATTATTTCTGCAACGAAGCCTAATTTTCCCTTATGGAGGATGTAAACACCAAAAGATGTAGAATGAGTTGTATAAGAATTGCTGCATTTCTATAATGCAAAATTATTTAGCTCATATATCTGCAATATTATAGTTGATATGAATGAAACAAACATTCATTGATTTTACAAAAAGAAGCATACGATTTTTTCGAGGAAGTTTTAGTATTGTGATGAATGAAGTAAATGGAAAAAAGTTCATGAATGAAATGCTGCTTTTATACAAAGAGCCAGACGATTTATATTTTGATGACGTCATTTGAATAAAGTTCATTTGTTTTTGATGAAGTTTTCAAATATAATAATATATTGTAGTATTATGATAATTTTAAAAATATTATAGAGGAATGTATCGCATTTTAGAGATGTTTAAACCAGGCAATTTATATTTCAATGCCGTCATTTGAATAAAGTTCATTTTTTCGATGAAATTTTAAGTTTTGAAATATAGCAAATTAATGTAATATTGTGATAATTATAAAAATATTACTGATGAATGTATCGCATTTTAGATATGTTTAAATAAAATTGCATGGAAGTTGGAAAGTGTTTCATAATCAATGGTTTATGCATGATTGATCTTTCTTGTAACAATTTTGCAGCACTTTTGTTAATTTTGCAATTTTACCAAGGCACAAAAATGAAAATCTGTTTTAAAATACAGTTTTTCTATATTAAAAAGAAAGAAAATAAAAATCTGGTATTAGAAGATACATATTTTATAGTTTCTAGATAATATTTTTTAATGTTCAATAAAAAGTAAAATGCTTTCAAATATATTTAAATTTTACATTATATTTGTCACTTTGGAAGAAAATCATTACCATGGTTCATTTGTTTTAATAACATATCTGGCCACCAGAGGGCTCTATCATAGGTTTATTCTCATTAGATAAATTAACAGAGCTATTTATAACTAGAGATCAGAAAGTAAATAGCTAGGCATGTAATATGAAGATAATTTTTATGTTTCAGGTGGAAATTTTAGGTAAACAGAAGGAATTTTTTTATAGATTACAACTTAATTATTTTAAAAGTTAGTGTAGAAGACATGTTTAAAAATATAGTAATACGATATGATTATATTTGAAACATAATATATTACAGGGGCTAAACTACATTTTTGTCATTACTGTAGTGCTCATTACCAAGGCATATTCATAACTTGGTCATTATAAATGAAACCATTGTAATGACACACAAAGTGTGAACTTCAATTTAAAAATTTGAAATCGGTAACAAATAAATGAGAAAGTTGATTAATGGAAAGTTGTGCAATATTTATGTAAAATATCATAAACATGTTTTAATATGTTATGTTCTCATATATCATTACCATATGTCCTTAACATGGTATTTAAAATCTATATTTGTGTTGTATGATTTCTGCTTTTAGGATTTTTTTTAGAATGTTATACTTTGGTACAATGCATTAAATAAATAAATAAACCTTTTTTTTTTTCTTGTTCAATTTTCCCTTTTTGTGAGAATGGCCCATATATATTTTTATCAACTTTAACAAAGACTTTTATTTAATCTTAGTTTTCTGTATGCAATTACAATTTAAGTTGTCTCATTTGTTAGGCACCTATTGCAAATAACCAGCAAATTCGTCTTACTGCCCAACAAAGACAACAACTGGCTTTGCGGTCAATGTCAAATCCATCAATTTCTAGAAGTCCCACTTTAACTTCTCAATCTGATAATTTCCCTCCTCTGTCTCCTATTATGCTTCTCCAATCTCAAGCAACAACTCATCGCATACAAAGAATTATTCCAGGTTTGTATATTCTGTATAACATTACTTTTTGTGGTACTTGGATAATTTTATATTTTAATAATTGTCTTCATAAGTTTTAAAATATAATATTTAAAATATTGTTAGATATTTTTGATTATACGATATTTATTATAAATATACCATACAATTCAGATTATAAATGTATAATTCACGTTATTGAATCAGGGATTCCATTCTACTTAAAATTCCTAGTAATTTGTAGCTTCTCTTAAATTCTGAAGATTACGCCTATAAAAAATTTTATCTATCCTAAATTTTGTATTTATAAAGTCAGAATTTATAATTACAAAATTTACGATAGATAAAAAAATTTTATCTATCCTAAATATTGTATGTATTTTTGGTATTTTGTCAAATTAACTCTTTGCCACCTGAGTCCATCCCATTTATATGGCAGTTGAAGTCTTCAGAAATTAAAACAAAGTGTGAATCACGACAGAATTTCTGTTTCTTAGTGGCTAAATTGCAGAGCTAGTGCCCCTCATGGGTGGTTTTAAGTGAAATATGATTGCAAGATGAATTGTGGCCCACATAATCACTTTTTACTAACTAGATAAAAATGAATGTATTCCTGCCAACTGGTTCTTTTATTCCGAATCTTACCAAGTCTATTCGGTACCAGGGTAGCCCACAAGTGATTTATCTAGCAAATTTTGTGAAATTTGGTCTATTAGTTTGTCCGCTAAAGTAGATACAGGCAATTTTTTGCAGGCCATTTCACACCAAGAAAAGAGCAGGTTGTTTAATCCCAAATCATACCAAAATCTAATGAGCCCCAGGGTTACCCACAAGTGATTTACCTATGAAATTTGGTCACTTAGTTGATCTAGAGTGGATACAAACTTTGCACAGACGTCGTGCTAAAAATAGTTGTTTCGTATTCTAAAGGTCCCAAATGTGTAGATCCATTGAAAACTCGACTTGTGATTTTCGACATGATTCCAATACTTTCCCTATACATTACCATGTATTGCAGGGAAAGCAAAATGGAGATATTTTCGTACGCAAATTGAGAGAGGAGGAAAGAGAAGTCGACAGGTCGACTTATACTAAAGGAAAAATGCCTATAGATAATCTTGTACAAACAGTCAATTGTGCATATTAAAGGTCTTGAATAAAGACACCAAGCAAGAAATGTCTTATCTACAAGATTAAGAAAAACAGAAAACTGCTTAGATTCTTCACTTAAATTATTTTAGATCTTTTCAGAAATTACTTATTGTAAGTTTTTAATTTTGCAGATCTTTCTTAAAATTTATATATATATATATATATATTAAATATTATTTATTTGAAATTTTTAGATTTTTTTTCTTTCTAAAATTATTTATTGGATTTTATTAGATCCTTGTAAAAATTTTAATGCAATAAAAAAATTTTAGATCTTTGATTATTTTAATTTTTTTAAATATGTTTTAGAATTATTTATTGATATTTAGATTTTTTCAATATTTAATGCAATAAGATTCATTTAAATCTTTAAAATTATTTATTGCAATTTTTAAAGTTATAGATCTTTAAAATTATATATTGCAGTTTTATTTTTATATTAAGGAATATGTATTGAGAAAACGATTTTTTCTTTAAAAAATAAGCACTTTTTTTTTATTATTGTAATTTATATACTATTTCAGCTTATTTAAAGTTAATTGAAAATTCTAAATTTTTATTCTTAAATTTTGTTAATTAGATTTTTTAAACTTCATTGTCTTGTCTTATTTAATACCTGTTGTATATATGACAAACTGCTAAAATAAAAATGTACCTTGCTTCTTTTATACCTCCTACAATATAAAAAAATCATGTGCTACAAACCGTTACAATTTCGAAAAAATGCCTGCTACAAACTGCTACAATTTCAGAAAATTGCCTGCTACAAACTACTATAATTTCAAAAATTTGCTGCTCCAAAAATTGCTCTAAAATAGTTTTTTGTAATCGCCTCACTGCTGTCACCATTCGTTTGTACTGAATTGTATCTCAAAAATGTTCATTTATACTACTTTCAGTGCAGCGTTATTCTCAAATTGGGGGCAGTGGAATTTTTATAGTATAATCCCATACAAGTACAAATTAAAACCATAATCAAAACTTTAAAATTCTGAAGGGGATGGTGGCTGGAGAATTGACCTGTGAATTTTAAAATTTCACGGATGCCATTCATTTGTACATAGTTGTATTTTATTGTACCACAATAATTTTTATGTATCCAATAAAGCATGCTAAATATTAATTTTTTTTTTATCCTATGCAGCTTGAAAATTAAATCATCATTTCAAAAGGAAACTAAATTATATTGGTGATTTTTGAAAGATTCCACCAATTAATACAACTTGTGTGTTTTATATTTCTAATTTTATATGGAAAATTACCTTTTAAAGATGTTAAAAAAAATTACGAATATTATCTGAGCAGAATTATTAAAATGGTGATTTAGGTACTTGAACTTCTAACTGTAACTAATTATTTAAACAGCATGCACATACAAAATTTTTCTTGTACAAAGCTTATGCAAAAAAGACCTTCTAGATTTGAAAGCATTTTTTTTCCCTTATGGGTTTTCATTAAATGTAATTGACAAATATAATTAAAGATGAAGTGAAATCCCCTATTTCCTTATCAATAGCATGCTGTACGTATTCCTCTTTGTGTGGACTTACCTATCTAAAGTAAAATGTGAAATACTTAATTTTTTGCAAACTGATATACAACATGTATTTTCCTAAAATTTGCTTACAGTTGAATTTTGAAATTCGAAGGTTTATTTTAGCATACTATATAGCCTATTTCAAATATAAATTTCTTATAGCTTTCTATTAAAAATTATCACTAAAATAATTTTTAGGCTTTACTTGGTGTATTTTATATATTAGATATTTTTGTTATTTTGTATTCATAAAATGCTATTTAAATTTAATTACTGCTAAATTGCCATACTCAGTTTTATCATAATTATTTTTTTTTATTTTGTATACAGTTTAAAAGTACATATTTGTTTAATATTTGTATCTGCTATATATTTATTTCTTCAATTATAAATATTTTGCAGTGGGATCATTGAAATTTTGTAAGTTTCATACGACAAACTTAAACTACCATGCAAAATTTTAGTTTATTCCATGCATTAGTTTTTTAGCAATAAATTTGCAAAGAAATGTAGATTTCACTTGGTGCTGCTTTGCAGATTCATGAAATGAAAACCTTGTGTTTGATAAAATACTTTCTTGCTGTGCACCTAATTATCACACACATAATTTTAATTTTTGCCTTAAAATTGGGGGGGATTTTAATTTAAGCAAAATATTTTTTTTATTAAGATGAGCTACATATTTAAATTTCTTGATAATTTTTTACATGTTCTTTATACAGTAACCTATTTATCATAAAGAAAAAAAAAATTATAAATATGAGGAAATATTAAAGTTTTACTTGGCTGCATTTTCATAAGTCAAAAGTAAAAATAATTGACCTATTTAATACATTTATGTATAATTAACTGAATTTATTTATAAAATATTAACAATTTTTATATATTATCAGTTTTATAAAAAGAATTAAAACACAAATATTTTAAATATTCCTATTGTGACTGTATTGTTAACTAAATAGCATAATTTTAAACCATAGAAAAGCTTAATAATTAGATATGTTTTAGTTACCATTATTCCTTTTGAAGAAACAAATCCCTTTTTCCTTTCTTTCTAAAATTTGAAATTATTCCCCCAAAGTATGGGACAAAGGAAATATATTCGAGATATTCCCCTTCACGAATAAATAGTGTCAACGTAACTTTCAAGGTCATGACTACAGTCCAGTTAGGAAAGGATTATTCTCTATGGTGTGCCCCTAAGGCTTCTTTGTAGATAAGAAATCAAAATTAAAATGTATTACATTACAAAAGTTATAAGAACTCTTGTCCGACTGACTATACAGTCAATTTTACTTTAGCAATATACAGCCAAACAGTGTTTGATTGTAGAGTTGAAAACATTTAAGAAGTTCAGTGGAAGCATCAATAGCGACGAGTTTTTCCGTCATATGTCGTTTGACTTCCACCTTACATAGGTCACATACTGAAACATTAAGAAACTATATTCTAACAAAATGACTAGATACTTTTGTGCTTACAAACAGTCGTACACATGCTCAAATGTTAAAAGCATAAATCACCGATATAATACTTATGTGACAAAAGCCGTCACATACATAGATTAACACAGCTGCTTGTCCTTAAATACTGAACTCACCTTTTTAACCCTTTAAGCATTGTTGACGAGTTCAACTCGTCATGCATTGCAGTATCTCTAAGCAGGTTTGATGAGGTAGACTCGGCATGCACTTTTAAAGCCGAGACTCCTGTGTGCTTGAGGGAAATAACATGTAATATGATTTTTTTATGAGATATTAACTGTGTTTACAATCTTTTACATTATATGGCAGTAGTAGTCCTACAAACTAAATTTATCAGAGGCAGTATTTCGTAAACGCGCGTAAAATAAACAGTTTTGTTGGAATTTCACATTCAAAGCAATGGCAGCCTCAAATGCTTTCAATCTTATTTCAGCAAAGCATAAGTTATCTCACTCCCTGCAAAAAAGAGCCAACTAGGCAATGTATTGTATATTATGCATCCAATAAAACTGGCAAGAAGCTTAAGAAAGAAACCAGGACATGATGTCCAGACCGTTAAGTTGCTCTTTGTTATATTCCATGTTTTAAAATTTATCACACCAAGAGGAACTATTAAAAATTGGAATTGTATGTTTTTTTATTTACTTATCTGTTATTATACATGTTTATTTACTTATCTGTTATTATACATGTTTATTTACTTGACTTATTTCAGCAAAACACCTTCTCATTCAACTCGCAATCAATGGGGAAAAGGGAATGAGAGAATAAAAAACTCCCCACTGCAGTGCGCGCAAAGGGAAATAAATGACACGCTTAAAGGGTTAACTAGGCTGTCAATTTGAAGACCGTCATAACCAGATCTCAATACAAGATCAATCTAATCTTACCCTGTCTAAAGATCTCCTACTACTTAATCCTATACTAAAGATGTTTTCAAGGTGAACTTCTTAAATACACGGAAATCGGTACCTACCGGAATGCAACAATGTCCAAGGTCCACCCCTCAATATGCAAATGAGTTTGTGTATGCATTGGATATCCAATTTGCATGAAAACTACTGCTAAAAGAATGCCGTGATTCACTCCCGAGAACAAAGTAAGTGAATAAAAAATAAATTTGTTTCTGTACATCCTTAAGGGGAATAGTGAATCATGATCACTTGTTTACATTCTTCCAGCATCCTGTTTATTCCTGTTTATTTTTGTAAAAAAAAAAAATCTGTATCACATGTGTTGGAAATAATCAATACATCGCGATTCACGTTCCCGTGAATGGGCGTTTATGCAAATTTAATATGAACGACTCTTCCCGTTCACCGGCGTGAACCGTGACGTTTTTCAACATGAGGTTTCATGCAAATCAGTTCTCAATGCGTACGCATCTGATTTGCATATCCGGGGGCGTTTCCGGAACTGTCCATTCTCGGATATATAGGGCAGAGGTTTCTTGAAGCAAATTGGTGAGATCAGGAGGTCGGTCGAAAGGTTCGATCGAGATCAGACGTCTGAAGAAGTCAGACGAGATAGACACTGATGGTCTGATGCAGGCAGACAGAAATGTTTTTGACTGAAGTACTGCGGAATATCGTTTGACGACGGTGAATAGTCGAAACGGATGCAGATGTGGTCAGTTTGGACCAGCATGTATTGAACGTTAAATTTACTTACAAACGTTCGGAAGCCGCTTTAAATATTTACCTGATGTTCTATCCCTTGGTTTCCCTTTGCCAAGTGATGGTGGCTGAAATACACGCAAGTGATAGAGGTAGTATAGTAACTTACTACCAAATGCTTCAAGGAATCTCTGTCTAGTCATTTACAACTAAAAATCTTTTGTACATAGTATATTTTTGATGTTTTACGGCATGGAAAATTACCAGGTACGTGTAATATGCCGAGTTGTGTTTTTCACCAAATAAAGTGAACGAAGTTTTTCTTTAAAACTGGACTTGTGTACTTTCATGACCCAGCCAACACTTATTGACTCTGACAGTGCGTGCTTTGCTATCTTCAAATTTTTAACGTTTCCAAGAGAAACGGTTACGGGGCCAGTTCAACGCCTAATAGAGTCATAAGTGCAAGTATCTTTAAAGAAATCGTTCCAGTGTTCAGATGGGGGCCGCACCTGGCACCATTTTGAAGTTCGTGTGAACAACGAAACGCAACAGTGTAAACGTAAACAGTGTACAAGAACTTTTGCTTCTGCTTCTTCAAAACTACGAGTGGCCATGGAGGCAAGTAGAACGGAGTTGCTGACGCGGGACAACTACGTCACCTGGTGTACCGACATCTCATTCGTCCTCAAGGGAGAAGGATGTTTCGGACACGTAGATGGAAGTGCTAAGCCTATCGAGGAAGATGCAAGTCGCCGCGACTATGATGATTTTTATCGCCGGAAAGACCGAGCATTAGCCATCATTTATCAAAGTTTATCCTCGGAATACAAGGAGTTGATAAACGTCACCGACGAACCTAGTCAAGTATGGAATACCTTGAAAGAACATTTTCAAGCGCCTTCCCGAGCCAACCTGGTGAGATTACTAGATGAGTTCTTCGACGTTCGGCCGGAGCCAGACGAGCCTGTTGACATTTTTTGCTCAAGACTGCGGAAGGCCGTGACGAGGCTTAAAGACGCGAAACACCCCATTGAAGACCTATATGTAGCATTCCAGTCGATACGGTACCTTCCGGAAGAATTCCGAGGTATCGTTCAGCTTATATATCGATGGAATGACTCGGACTTCAAGCTCAACAAAATACAAGCAGAGCTAGCAGCGGAGGAGAGCCGGCTGAGGCAGCAAGCAAGTGACTTTTCCAAAACTGTGAGTTCAAATTCAGCATATTTTACTTCTAAGAAATTTGTAAATAGAGTAAATGTGTCTAAACTTAAATTTCCAAATGTATCTCATAATGTGTCTAATGTAAATACTTCTAGTCATAATGTAAATATTTCTAAAAGTAAAATTAAGTGTTTTAAGTGTAACAAACTAGGTCATACTAAATCTAATTGCAGTAGAAATAATGGATCTAGTATTGTGGAATTTCTTGGGTCTCCACAGATTGAGGCTAATACTGTAATCGATCCTAGCGATAGACTCAGCTGGGTAGTAGACACTGCTGCTACGTGACATTTCTGTAATAACATTAAGTTATTTTCAAAATTTAATGAGTGCAAAGGCACTTCAATGTCGCTAGCAGTAGGGGATGTCGAAAGTCCAGTTGAGGCTATCGGGACGGTGGAAATGTATGTCCAATTTAAGGATAAGCAAAGTATTATCAAATTGGAAAATGTTATGTATTCTCCTAAACTTAGGAGAAATTTATTAGCTGCATCTGTTCTTGAGGAACAAAATTTTAGTTTTAATGGAGCTAATGGGGTTCTATGGTTTTTTACACCTAAAGGGGAGAAATTCTTTTATGCAAAAAGAAAGGATGGGTTGTATTTTTTAAAACCTAAGTATAGTACCCAGGAACAACATAACTTAGAAACCCGTCAATCTAAAGATAGGGATCGAGATGGAGACAAGAAACACAAAAAGGATAAGAAATCCAAGGATAGGGATCCTAGTGCTTCCAGAAAAATAGACAAAGTAAAAATAGCACCTAATCTTAAAGAAACTAAATTTAAATCTGACAAAACAAAAACTAAGCAGAATAGAAATGTGGATAGTTCAATATCTAAGCCTAGCAGTTCAGTAACTGAACTTAATAGTACAAACTGTCTTTGGCATAAACGATATTGCCACATAAACGCTGAATATCTTCTCCAAACCAGCAAAGTTTCTGCCGTAAACGGACTTCCTAGGCTTAAATACAAAAAGTTAAATTGTAAATCGTGTAAATTGGCTAAGTCTAGGAGAGTATCGTATAAACCCACCGGTAGGATAAGGTCCACTAAACCATTGCAATTGTTACACATGGATGTGTGTGGTCCCTTACCCACAGCCTCATATGGTGGGAACAAGTATGTCTTAACTATAACAGATGATTATAGTAGAAAAGTTTTTGTTTACCTCATGAAACAGAAGTCAGAAGTATTTTCACATTTTAAAGAGTTTCAGGCCAGAGAAGAAAGGCAGTTAGGTACTAAAATTCTATGTATCCGGACGGATAATGGGATGGAATTCTGCCATGATAAGTTCAAAAATTACCTGAAGGATATCGGTATTAAGGCTGAGAGGACTAACACATATACCCCACAGCAAAATGGAGTATCAGAGCGATTCAACTTAACCGCATTTGACTGTGTTAGAGCCATGTTGAACGACAGCAAATTACATGACAGATTCTGGGTGGAAGCAATATTGTGTTTTGCATACACTAAAAATCGAATATGTCACAAATTTAAGACTAAAACACCACATGAACTCTACAGTGGTAGAAAACCTTCAGTCAAACATCTTAGAACCTTTGGTTGTAGAGCATATGTAGGCAAACCTAGTCAGCTCAGAAAGAAGTTAGACATGAAAGCTACAGAAGGGGTGATGGTAGGCTATGCTACTAAAACTAAGGGGTATAGGATATTTTTGTCAGGAGAGAAACGAACAATTGAGACCTGCAATGTGAGGTTTGATGAGGGTGATGTAGTGGAAGGCATCCTGGACCCAATTTGTCCCAGAAATATCTCCTCAGGGATATCAAGAGATAACCTTTCAGAATACTCCGACGGGGAATATCCGAGAGAGCAGTCTGATGGGGGGGCAGGAGAGAGTGAAGACACTGGTGACGATCCGTCTGAATCCAGTGAGGAAACGGACTCTCCTGCTGACTCCAGTATGACTCCTTGCTCGGATATTGCTTGGCAGCGAAAGACGGTTCCAAGACCCGATGGGAGTAGAACCGATGTGTATTATTACGCTCAAGGAGATAATAAAAGGCTGAGGTCACACAATGATGTTAAGAAATATTGTGATAAAAGGAATATACAATTTGATCAGCAACTGTTTAATTTTCGGGAAAATAAAGGTCTTAAAAGGGTCAGAGGCAGACCAGAAGCAAGCAATATTGAAATAAATATACCAAAAGGGTACAACGCTGCTATTAAATCTTCCCAGTCCGAAAAATGGTGTAATGCTATGGATGAAGAAATGGCCGTAATGCAAGAGAGGGGTGTCTGGGAACTAGTTCCTGCATCCACCTCACAAAAACATATAGGCAATAGATGGGTCTACACCATTAAGAAAGACGAGAAAGGGAAAATCAAGAGGTTTAAAGCTCGTTTGGTAGCCCAGGGGTATGGTCAGAAAAAGGGAGAATCATACGATGAAGTTTTTAGCCCTGTTGTTAACTTCAACTTAATTAGAGCATTCTTCTCAATTTTCGTATGCATGCTTGGCTGGATGCATTTCCAATTAGATATCAAATCTGCCTATCTCTATGCTAAATTGAGTCAAAAGGTATATATGAAACAGCCTCAAGGTTATGTCAATCAGGAACAGCCTGATTATGTTTGTTTGTTGAAGAAAGCCATTTACGGTCTTCATCAAAGTGGAAGAGAATGGTTTAATGAACTTGACACCAAATTAAAAGAATTAAATTTTTTAAAACTTCAATGGTGTAATTGTGCATATATTTACAATAGCAAAGTTCTTATGCTAGTCTATGTGGATGACATAATTCTCTTCTCAAAATATCAAAGGGACATAGACCACATTGTTTCATTACTTAGCATAGAATTTGATATCAAGGTATTAGGAAAAATTAGAAAACTTTTAGGCGTGGAATTTAAAGAGTGACAATAAATTTTTTATACATCAAAGTCAGTATATAGATAAAGTATGTCAAATGTTTCAACAGTATAAATATCCAGTTACTTCACTTCCCATTTCTAAAGGGAATATTCTAAGTAAAATAGATTGTCCAAAGACAAGTGAAGAAATAAAGCAAATGCAAAGTTTTCCTTATAGGAGCTTAATTGGGTGTTTGGCTTTCATATCTAGTAGGACTAGACCTGATATTTGTTACGCCATCAATATATTATCTCAATTTCAAGAAAACCCTGGAATTAAGCATTGGGATGCATTGTTAAGACTTTTAGGATATGTTGAAAAGACTAAAAACTATATGTTGAATTTATCTAACATTCAGGAGTTAAAATTGAATTGTTATTCAGATTCTGACTTTGCTGCAAACCGAGATGACCGTGTTTCACTTGGAGGCATGATACTCTTTATTGACAATGTACCTATTTCTTGGCGTACCTTTAAACATAAGTGTGTCAGCTTATCAACCATGGAAGCTGAATACGTATCACTAACTGAAGCCGCTAAGGAAATGGTATGGGTACAAAACATAATTGAAGAATGTCATTTACTTGGGTTAAACTTTAATAAAAGTAACAGTGTTATTTTTAGCGACAACCAAGCAGCCATTAATTTTTCTAACTCTCCAATTGAAAACAATAGAACTAAGCATATTGATGTTAGATATCATTTCCTAAGAAATTTAATAGTCAATGAATCTTTTAATGTTAAATTTGTAAATAGTAAAGATAACTTAGCAGATCACTTTACTAAACCAATGACTAAGGAAATAATACTTAAATTTTGTAATAAAATTTTTAAAAACTAAATCAAAACTTTTTGAGATTAAATGTTTAGTCTAAAGAAAATTTTAAATACTAAATTGAATTTACAACTTGGGAATTTTTTTTAAAAAGATGTCATATATATACATTATTGTTTATCTTAAACCTCATTGATATAAGATAGTATATCTTGAGTATAAATTTTTGTGATATTGAATCTTTTTCACTTTACACCTTTGTATATACATCCATTTTCCATGACCCGCATGATGCTAAATAATAGCTTATGTGTATAAAATTTTGTATTTTTCAACTTGGTAAAAAGTATGTGTTGAAAGTTTTGATAAAGGAATTTTATTATCTAATTACTTGCATCATGTATTTTTAAATATTTGGTATATCAATGCAGTCTAATAGTATTAATTATGTATACTTATATTGTGTTAATAGACTAAATTTTTTTAAGCTTTTTGAATTATAGTGTTTATACTCAAATTTAAAGTAAACTTAAATTCTATGCTTATACAAAATCTTAATCTTTTAAAGTTGACTTGTTTAATATGATAATGTGCTTATACTTAAATTTTGGATACTTATAATTAAATTTAAACTAAAATTTCAATTTTTGAATGCTGATACTTAAGCATTGAAGTTGTGTTGTATACAAATTTCTACTTGATGTGAAATGTTGTTGTTACAATATTGTCGACAATACTTAACTATTTTTCAGATGCTATAAGTACTTATGCATTTTATTTTAAATTTAATAATGATATAATACTTTAAATTTTTTCCTTCATTATATGTTTGATAGGATACTGGGGGCCTTGGTGTTTATTGATATACCTTGGTTTCTCAGAGTAAGTTTTCTTTTGCATATGCATTGAGACTTAAGGATTTGCATGAGGGGGCCGATTGTTGGAAATAATCAATACATCGCAATTCACGTTCCCGTGAACGGGCGTTTATGCAAATTTAATATGAACGACTCTTCCCGTTCACCGGCGTGAACCGTGACGTTTTTCAACATGAGGTTTCATGCAAATCAGTTCTCAATGCGTACGCATCTGATTTGCATATCCGGGGGCGTTTCCGGAACTGTCCATTCTCGGATATATAGGGCAGAGGTTTCTTGAAGCAAATTGGTGAGATCAGGAGGTCGGTCGAAAGGTTCGATCGAGATCAGACGTCTGAAGAAGTCAGACGAGATAGACACTGATGGTCTGATGCAGGCAGACAGAAATGTTTTTGACTGAAGTACTGCGGAATATCGTTTGACGACGGTGAATAGTCGAAACGGATGCAGATGTGGTCAGTTTGGACCAGCATGTATTGAACGTTAAATTTACTTACAAACGTTCGGAAGCCGCTTTAAATATTTACCTGATGTTCTATCCCTTGGTTTCCCTTTGCCAAGTGATGGTGGCTGAAATACACGCAAGTGATAGAGGTAGTATAGTAACTTACTACCAAATGCTTCAAGGAATCTCTGTCTAGTCATTTACAACTAAAAATCTTTTGTACATAGTATATTTTTGATGTTTTACGGCATGGAAAATTACCAGGTACGTGTAATATGCCGAGTTGTGTTTTTCACCAAATAAAGTGAACGAAGTTTTTCTTTAAAACTGGACTTGTGTACTTTCATGACCCAGCCAACACTTATTGACTCTGACAGTGCGTGCTTTGCTATCTTCAAATTTTTAACGTATCACATGCCCAAAAAAGATAAGAAAAGAATGTATTAAAACAAAAATGAAGATAGTTAGTTTGTTATTGATTCTTCTAAATCAACTAAAGAGTATGAAGAAAGCCCCAGTTATATACATTACCGGAAGTACAGTGCCTAGAATGCGTAGTGTCATGTTAACTGTAAAAGGAATTGTTTCTGTAGAAAAATAATTCTCCTGAAACCCTATTTTGAAGTCAAAACATATTTTAAACGTTTTATTTACGGGTCTGTTGTAACTGCAGTGCCATCTGTTCCATTTACTGAACAATTATCCCGATTTTTTTTATTGAACGCGACACTAATTCCAGTCACTATACCGGAAGTGTATATTGAAGAGAAGCAAGGTGTTGAAGCACAAATTGTATTCAGCTATGTCTGCTTTGAAATCTAAACTAGTTCTTGTTTATGTTGAACAATAGAAATATGAAAGTTCAAATGCAGGGTTCAGTCCAATGATGAAAAGTTTAAGAAATCAAATATATGCCAATCAGTTAAAGATTTTAATAAAATAATCACCAAAATTCAAAAGAAAGTAAGTCAGACAAGTTATTGTTGTTGTTGAGACCCAGACCGTCCGACCTACCAGAAAGGTGTAAGGTAACCGTTTGGATGGCCGGGAAGTGCCACCCAATTTACACCGGAACCCAGTGGGGGAGGCATCCACAGGGACCGTACCCTTCTTCCCCTACCAACAACCTCTCTGAAGGACTTACGGACCCACATGTTTAACGTGATCGTACTCCGCGTGAACACAGCGGCAGTTTTGGCAGCGGCTGGAATCGAACCCGGGCCTACCGTGAAAATATTCACTTATTAACCTTGGTTCCATTATCTTAGATACACAAGAAAGTTAGTTAAACTATTGAAGTGACTGACTGTGAAGGTCCCCAGTCCTGTAAATTATTAAAAAGGGAATTTTATCTTTTTCAAAGCCGAGAATAGGAGAACAAATTTTACAAGTGATTATACAATGCTGATGAATTTTTAAAAATGCCAGTGCAGAAGGATAAAGCCAGAGTTAATATAAAAAGCAACAATATTCAAATATATTAATTGTCAACCGTAATGCTCCGTGGACCTATATTTGCACACAGGGAGTGCAGGACTAATACTTAGTTGTAAGCCATTCACAATTTCTATTTATTCATAGAATAAACTCTTATAATTTTGAATTCTTAGCAGTAATTGTGGAAATTATTTTGTATAAAGTTTAAACACTTGTTTTCAATTTTTTAGGCTATCTTTTCTATTTTTATTCTGAATAAACATTTTTTCCCACATTGCTATATATTATAATAAAAAACACTCACTTTTTTTTTTTAATTTCAGAAAAAATTCTTAATATGTATATGTAACAGTTAATGGGATAATTGTCCAATGCGACTGATTTTGATTTTAAATTGCTATATTTACCTATATAAAGAATATCGTGAAAAGATTCATCCATCATCAAGATTACTATAACTGCTTAATAAGACGTAGATATAATATAGTTGAGCAAATTAAAATTGCAAGTAAAGATCAGAGGATTTATACTGTGAAGCAAATTAAAATGGGGTTATCCCCCCCTATGATGATAAACGCCATATTTAAATGATGGTATCACGGGCTTAACATATGGTCATTATCAAATTTAAATGACTAAGCCATGCTAAATTAAATTGTAGTGGTGTATTATATACACCGGGTGGAGGTGGGACTATAATTTAAAAAAAAAATTCTTTAAGTTAATAAAATGATTTATTTTTTGGAGAAAGTGAATTCATTTACAAACATTAGAACCTACGATCAAGCAGAATCATGTTACATGAAGATGTATCACTTTTTACAAGTATACTGACAGAATCCAATTTAATTAAAGAGACTCCAACATGGTAAAGATGTCTATGGATCAAAAACTGGAATGATTGAAAAATTTATATACACATTAAATGTTCAAGATATACAAAACAAAGTGAATTTTGCATATCATTACTGCTCCTTCTTCTGGTTAATAACATCCTTCTAACTCATATTTCCTTAAACCACCACCTGGGTAACAGTGATCAAAAGAACCTACTAATGTGACGCTAATTAAAAAATAAATTAAAAATTATCTTGTTATCTAATTATATTTGAACATTATCAGTTGGAAAAATTGAAATTAAGTAACATTTTTCTTTTTTCCCTAAGTGTAATAAAACACTTTTTCAAATCAAGAATATCATTCTTTCTGACATTTACAGATAAATAAAATGTTCTTATCAATTTTATATTTACCCTTTCTTAAACGTATGGTATTTAGTTATCGATTTTCTAGGAGGAATGATATAGGGACATATTTATTTTTCAATTTACCATATTGATAACTAAACTGCCTTATTTTGATTATATCTTATATATGAATTTTATAGCTATTTAAACCAATAACAGAAAATGATTGACTGTTATTGGTTTAAATAGCTATAAAATTCATATATAATATATGTTCAAAATAAGGCAGTTTACTTAAATATGGCAAATTAAAAGATAAATATTTCCTTGTATTTAACTGCATTCCTCCTGTAAAATTGATATGAGTCAATAATTTTTTTAATGTTTCTAATATATAAACTAATGTGATCAATTATTAATAAATTATTTACTAGGTTAATTATGTTTACTGTTGACTTATGAAAATAAAACCATTTTACATCATTTCCAAAAACGTCTATAATTCTGTTTTATGGTAAGAAGGTATAAAGACCATGTTAAAACATTATCAGGAAATTTAAATATTGCTGAATTTCTTTTTTATTTATTTTTCAATTTTGAGGCAAAAATTAATATTTTAAGTAAAATGTTATCAAAATGCATGCTATTTTGACGACAAGCATATATTCTTGAATATCCGTAGAAAAAAATGTGTTTCTGACAATTAGGTGCAGAACAAGAAAGGATTTTATCAAGCACAAGGTTTTCATTTCATGCATCCGCAAAGCAGCATCTTGTGAATTCGCCATTTCTTTGGAAATTTATTGCTAAATAACTCATGTATGAAATCAACTAAAATCTTGTATGTTATTATAACTATGGTATTTATATGGTATTTAAATATGTAGCATTAAAAAAAAAATCTTAGGGGGTGGGCGACATCTTCACATTTTTAGGTTGAATTGATATGGAATTACCCAAATGTCAGTAAAAATGAAAGCAGTCTTGAATGTGTTTGTTCTTGAAAGTAGTTGAATTCTTTTAATTGTAGAATGTGAGCCTTATAATTTGTTGTTATTTTTATTTAAATTTTATTTATATAGTTTTTATATAAAACAAAGATATAATTTCCTTTTTTTTTTTTTCTATAAATATATCCTATATCTTTAGATATATACATATTTGCCATTTTTCAGATCGAATCGCAGCAGTTTCTCAAAATCAACAGAGTTTATCTTCTGAATCTGTTCTTTCTCCACCATCATTATCATCGCCAACTTTTGTGACTGTTTCAACTCCTTCTAATGTCGCTTCAATACCATCATCACCTCTAACATTCAGTACAGCACAAAATAACCAACATTTTACCTTTGAAAGACAAAACTCTCAAATTTTTGCCAGTTCCAATGAAATGTAAGTCATCTCTTTTATATTTTATGTATAAAATAGTATTAAGTTATTAATCTAATTAAAACTTGAAATTTAGGCTTTACAACACATTTGGTGTTGTCTGCTCAGTAAGAAAGTAATGGGATAATTCTGAAAAACCATAAAAACTGTAAATAATTGAATTGCAGCATAAAAATTTTCACAAATAAGTAATAAATTTATGTATTTTCGTATGTTTTCCTTGATTCTCATATTCTAATTAAAATGGAGGTTTCAGTGTATTATGTTTTCTCATATATAACATCGGTTCCACAGAAAAATGCAAAACCAGGGTTTCACTGCAAAATGTCATTAAGTTGTTTTCATTCTAATTCAGTTAATACAGTAAACTGAATGCATAGACAGTGATTTATCTGGCATCCAATGTTTCGGAACATTCGGTATTCTGCATTCCTCTCGAACTGCACTCGAGTCCAGAACCATCGACAATTAAGAACAAAAAAAAATCAATCATGCATAAAGCATTGATTATGAAACACTTTCCAACTGTAATGCAATTTTATTTAAACATCCCTAAAATACTATACATTCAGTGGTAATACTTTTAAAATTATCACAATACTACAATAGTTTATTATATTTGAAAACTTCATAAAAAAAAAATGAACTTTATTCAAATCACGTCATTGAAATATAAATCACCTGGCTCTCTATGAAAAAGCAGTTAAAATTTCATTCATAAACTTTTATTCTATTGCTTTCATTCATCACAATACTACAATAATTTATTTTACTAAAAACTTTAAACCATGGAGGTAAAAGTAATTTAACTCTCTGCTTAAAACTTCATCAAATAAGTCTACTATAAAATTGTCTGTTCTCTATTTAAAATTAGTGACTGTTTTAATCATATCAACTATATTGCAGACTGCAGCTCTAAATAATTTTGCATTAAAGAAAATCAGCAATTCTTATACAACTCATCTTGCAGCTTGATGTGCTTAAAATCTCCACAAGTGAAAATTAGGCTTTGTTGTAGAAATAATCAATGTTTGATGATCATTTAAACTCAATAATATTGTAATTGCATTGTTTTAGAACATTGATGCACAGAAATTAGGCAAAAATAAAACTATTTTAGGACAGACACAACACTAAATATAAATTAAAAAGAACTTTAAAAATCACGATTTTGACACAAGATGGATGTCATATTTTATTTTGAAGTGGGTCGCATGATCTTTTCATATCATGGTCACGTGATCACTTCATATAAGAGGTGTAATTATTATTTTAATTTTTATTTAAAAAAACACTGAATATATTTTGCTGAAATTTTTTTTATATATTTTAGGGGATAATTTGAATTTTTCCTTAAACTTTCGAAGCAATTTGTGAATTTTAAATTCACTTAAAAAATGTTTGAAAAATTAGGTCCCATATGTTTCAAGGTATTTCATTTTTTAAACCCGGGTTCAATCCAGAACTAATTGGATGATATTATTCATTTATATTCCCATAAGTCCCACAGACCGTCTGAACAACATACTAAAATTTCATTTTGATAAAATCATTTTTACGGCAGTTATCGTGCTAATGGACAGACTGACAGAATGAACAAAATTATAAACACTTTTAAACTATGCTGTAAAGTGTTAATAAAAAGATGCTTTACATAAATAACTGGGAGACTTGGGGCCCTGTATCACATTTACAGTTTACGAAATATAGTCAATAATATCTGTGACACTATTCTGTTCGGTTGCACTAAAGTACATTTGTCATGTAAGAGACAAAATCCCTAAATCCTTTTATATACAAATTTATGTTCATTGAAATTTACTTTATAATTTTTAAATTAACCTCAAAAATTTTCCATGTACTGTACAGTGTAATTGAGCTTGTGTAACACTTTTGGTAAAAAAATATCACTTTTATTGTTTATTATTTTGTTTTAAATTAATTTTTTTCAATTTTTACCTCAAATTAGTTAGACACATTCAATAGTATGATAAATTTTGTAATCTGGCACTGCTGAAGTCCAGAATGTGCTGAGTTATCGGAAATTTACTGTATCATTTCCAACATAGAACTTTATTTGCAGATGTTTTGTCCCCAGTTTTCTTTCTCCCCAAATTATTTTATAACGTTTTGCCACTGAATGAGGAGTGAAGCATGCCCCCCCCCCCCCACACACACACACACACACACAATCACATTATATACTGTATTTGATATTGGTGTTGTCAAATATATATCATTGTATTCAGGATATTTGCATTACTAAAAATACTGTTTTTTTTTTTGTGTGTGTGTGTATGTGTGTATAAAATCGTTGAGTTATCAGTCTCAACATGCAGGATTTGTTAAACATTTCCATTTTCTGTTTCATTTGTATCTTAAAATAACTTAAATTTCTTATTAAAATATAAAATTTATGTAATACTCGATGTAAGCCTGCATTAAAAGTTCTGTGCATATATAAATATATATATATATATATAGTAATTTTTGATTTATAGAAATCTGCAGTCACCAGCATCTGTACAAAACACTTCTGAATTAAGTCGGCAAGAAATCAGAGCTATTCTTGGAGCAAGAAATCAAGTTACACTGTCTGCTAATAATGTAAGTTTTGTGTGTGTAAAAACATCACGAATAAGAGCAGTGCCAAAATGTATACACACAGCTCATATTGTGGTGTCATTGTTACAAATCAGCAAGTAATATTATAAGTTGCTAATGATAAACATGGATCATATTCCTGCTCCAATCCAGGAAAGCTGATATATTATGATACAAAAGTATAAAATTTCATTTTTCTGTGCCAAACTATGGATCAGCCATACATATCAATTACTCCATTTTTACTCCAATGCATTTGTTATTTCCTGTATAGAAGCCACTGTTAAAACTATGGATTATAGAAATTTTTATCTTGTTTTGCAGAATTAGGTTTTTTGCCTTTTTTTTTTTATATATAATGTCCATTATAATAAACTGCTAAAAATAAAAGCATCCAATCGCAATTGTGCAAAATATTAAAGATTAAAAATGTGTTATTTCTTCCAACATCCACACTTTAGCAGAATCAAAAGTAGTAAAGAGAAGATCACAATCGGCATTAATGTGTCTGTGCGAACAGGAGCTGTTTTGACCTGATCCTTTGAGGAACTCCAAATTTTGTTAAAAATTAGGGATAATGTATCTTACAAAAATTATAGTTAATGAACAGGTGGCTTCAGGGAATTTTTTGTCTGTTTTAAATGTTTGTGCAATATAACATTTAAAGAAGCTGCTGTTAACTTATATAAATTGGATTACCAGTTTTTTATATCATAATTTTAAAATTGGGGGATGTTTTCAAAATATATATATTTTTTTAATTCATGAAACTTTGTCTATTGATAGTACAGATTCTGTTCAAAGTTTGTTTGAAAGAGAATCCTTCAGTCTTTCGAATGATGTTAAAATTAAAACTCTGTTATAATATTTTTGGTCACTATGGAATAAATTTTTGTGAAAATTGGTCAAAATCATACTAAAAAACTAATTCAAATTTTTCAAAAATCTTGTCGATGTGCATAGTCCTGTGTGCCAAAATTATGCCAACTACATACAAACAGGCAAACTGCTTCCTCTGTTATTACTTTCCCTGCAATACATGATAATGTATAGGGAAAGTATTGGAATCATATCAAATATTGCAACGCGAGTTTTCGGTGGATCTGCACTTCTTGAGACCTAGAATATGAAAAAACTATTTTTAGCATAACGTGTGTGTGTGTCTGTCTGTGCAATGTATGTATCCACTCTAACTGAAAAACTAATTGACCAAATTTCATAAAATTTGGTAAGTTACTTGTGGGTAACCCTGATGCTGAATAGATTTTGGTATGGCCCGCAAAAATCGCATGTATCCACTCTAGCTAAGAAAACTAATTTATCAAATTTTTAAAAATTTGGTCGATAAGTCACTTATAGGGTTACCTTGGTGCTGATTAGATTTTGGTATGATTCGGGAAAATGGAACCTAGTTTTTTTTTCTCTGAGCATGACCCGCAAAAATCATTAAAATATAAAATAAAAGATTACATATGCTCAAATACATCAATTAAATACTATAATATATATAATTTTTAACACTGAAAAGAATAAGACCAACCGCATTGTCCTAGGTTTAGCCGTTCTGGAGGTATTTTAGTTTTTTCGCATTTTTCCTGTGCGGCCTTTGAAAATTCATTCAGTTACAAATTGAAATGGAATTAAAAGTACAAATTCAGTGGCATTTCAAATAATTGTGCGCTATTTTGTGCCATTCAACTCAATGAATAAAGAGAAGCGAGAAATAAAGAGAAAATGAATTTAAGTCTGCAAGGAAAGTCATGTTCTGCTCACATTAGATTTTTTTTTATTGTAGTAATAAGTACCTAAAATGCAAAGCTACTATAAATTTTAAACTAAACCTTGTATTTAAATTCAAAAGTATTTTTTCTTTTAAATCTTTGCATTTTCTAATTTACTTTGATTTCCATAACATGTTTGTTGATAATTGCATTTATCCAATTATTTTAGCAGCTTCTACAGTCAATTCCATCTGGTTCAACTACACGTGTGCTCAATGTACAGAATCTCTCTAGAGAAACTCTTGAAGAACTTGGCTTGTCTAGCTTATTGTCAGGTAGGGCTAATATACTTATTTAAATTGAAAGAAATTTGTTGCAAGAAAACATTATTATTATTATTATTATTATTGAGAGAGAGAGATGTGTACTAAGATATTTTAATCAGACAACTGTTGATTCTTAAAAAAAAAAAATTTTATGCTTGCTGAATGCAAGTATCTACCATGAAGTAAAGCTTATATTTAATTGCAATTATTTGTAAACCTTCTATAAATAAATAATGCACTTATATTAGAAAATCTATAGAATTGATTGATATATACTAAACTAAATCTGTAGAAATTAACAATTCATCATTTAAGACTAGTTTGAAATGCATTAGGAAAACCTTAAACCCCAAAGCAATATATTGTTACAGTCATTTGATTGCTTTGTGGTCATTTAATAACATATAACTCTTCACAGGCCCTGTATACACAAGCATTGCACCCATGTATACTACTCATAGTGTCTTAAGTAACTTGGATGGTGCTCCTCAAGTAACAAAATTCTAAATTTATTCACTTAAAGTCGTAATTGTTATGATTTCAAACTTTCACTTATAACAAAATCCTTGGTGGTTGTTTATGACTGAAAAATCTCTTGAAGTATTTTTGTGGATTTCAGTATGATACATAATCACTGTAGCTTCTATCATAGACCCTTTCGCGATGGCAGAACTAGACATCAGTATGTCACCAATGAATTGAATGGATCGTCGTGCCATGCTTTGTGCATACCATACACATTAATTACTTTGCTTTTAACTATGATACTCCACAAAAGGATAGAAAACAAATGCATTTTACTCGTGTCAATAACTTTATATTGTACGCTAGTTAAATACTTGGTGTCCAATTCGCTATCATTACTGCAAGTGTCACTAGCCAATACGGCGTATTTAGTGGATGCCGAATATAACCGGTGTTAGTCAATGTGACACATTTAGTAAATGCTAGATATAACCGGCACTAGTCGAAAAAGAATTTAAAAAGACTGTGTTTACCAAACACTTGGTGCAAACATGGAAGGATCGAAACTTGCTGCAAATCTTCAAAAAAACAGGAGTAGTACTTGAAATTCAAGAGTGCTTTATACTTAGGTGTTTAACGATAAATCTTGAATGCCATGAAATTTCATCAACATAACAGGAAATAAATACATCTATTTAAGAATTTTGTTCTTTATGGTATAATATCAAATAAATAAATTTTATCTTTACAATCTAATTAATAATGTTTATTTGATTCTAGGGTCAGACGCACAATCTTCACAGGCCCTGTATACGCAAGCATTGCTTAGTGTCTCAAGTAACTTGGATGGTGCTCCTCAACCTCCTGTTTCCAATCAAAGAGTGAGTAGTTACTGTTTGTAAAAAATTGTAATCATTTCTAACTTTAGTAAAAGTTAGAAACTAAATTAAAATCATTTAAGATGTAGATGAAAACTGATTTGATAATTCGTGTTTATACATGTAAAAGGCAAAACTTTCACTGTCTCATTCATCACTATCTCCTCAGCCGCTAGGAACCTGAATGCTGATAGGAAAGATCCTCATTAGTTATCAGGGTGACCACAGACCGGGAAAACCAGGAATTATCAGGGAATTTTTTAGAGATGTAACAAATCAAGATTTTGCCGAATATTCGGCGGCCAAATACATAAATTTTAATTGTGCTGATAAGATAGAAAATGTTTCTTGAATACTTAACTACTACACATGTACATAAATAAAAAAGTAGTTTGTGTCTAATACTTTTGGTATGTATTATATTCATTTATTTCTAATTTCCTGTTTATTTTCTTTCAAATTAGTATGTTGTAAGTCAACATTTCATTTCTTATGAAGGATACTTTTTACATGATTTTTTGGATTTCATAATTTAACTATGGTGAGTGACATAGGTTTCACATAGCTTATGCAGAAGGCTCAACCTCGGTATCAAATTCCAAGCCGGAAATATTTTTGGGAAACAATAGTACCAGATATATATGAAAAGTGTAGAGAAAAAATTTTATCACAAATAGCAAAAGCTGAAACGATTTTAATCACATCAGATATTTGGACTTCAATCAATAACCAAATTTCATTAGCTTCACTGGCCATTGGCTCACAGATAAATGTGAACAATAAACCTCTTCCCTTAATGCTAAGCATTTTCCAGGTAGTCATACTAGTACTCATATAAGTGATATACTTTAAGAACTTATTAAAAATTCATCTTTTAATACCAAACAATGGATCTAATATAGTAAAAGACGGAGATGATGCTAACTTAAAAAGGAAACCAACCATGTTTCATTCATACACTTCAATTAGTGGTTTCAAATGCCATAAATTCTCAGAGATCAGTAAAGGATATTATTTCCATGCCGAAAAGAATTGTAACACACTTAATCACTCTCCATTGGCTTGTTTCAATTTGAAAAAATATTCAAGAAAAAGAACTCAACATATCTAAAAAAAAAGTCAGTCCAAGACTTTCCAACACGATGGAACAGTACTTACGATATGCTAGAACGCATATTAAAACAAAAAAAAAGGCTATTTCATTATATGCTACAGAATATGGCAAAATTGAAAATTTAACATCTGATCAGTGGATTGTTTTAGAAAACACCCTTCGTCTTCTAGAGCCATTCGAAGAAATCACCAAGATAAGTGCTTCAGAATCAATAATATCGGAAGTTATCCCAACAGTGATTAGGGTGTTATTTGTTAAAGACTAGAAAATAATTTTTTGGTGTGAACACAATAAAACAACTTAAAAAAAGTTTAGACACATGATTTTATGGTATACATACAAATGGTAACTTCTCATTAGCTAAATTATTGGAACCAAGATTCAAAACTACTTTTCTTTAACAAAAATGAAAAATGTGATGTGGAGGTAAATGCAAGAATGGAAGCTTTGATAACACAAGCAGCAGAAAAAAATTTCTTCTTCTAGTGAAGAATTTAATACAACTCAATTACATCAGGACACAAACAACCTCCAGAATGAAATTCATACGTCATTCTGAGATTGCTTTCATGAATCCCATCTCAAACTCTGTCGACAATAAAAATTCGGCTTCTAGACAGAAAAGCCTGCATTATATTCGTGAGCTTGATTCTTATCTTGAACTACCCCTTTTACCTAGATAATATAGTCCTGGTGTGGTGGGTTCAAAACGAACATAAATATCCAACATTGGCAAAATTTGCCAAAATATACTTGTCCTCACCATCAATAGTGTGTACAGTCAACGTCTGTTTTCAGAGGCAGGGAGCCATCTATTAAAAAAAAACGAAATAGGTTAATTCCTGAAAATGCTGAGAAACTTATATTTTTGCACCATAATTTTGAAACTGCTGAATTATAACTATAAATAAAAAATATATATGCACTGCATTTAAAATACAGAAAGTAAATGACTTAACAGAAAGTTATTTTTATTTGTGATAACGATTTTTATGATTTCTAAGTTTCTCATATTTGAATGCTAATTTTGTTTTTAAAGTTTAATTTGTTGGTTAAAACACTATGTATATGTAGTTGTAGATTTTTATTCCTTTTTTTTTTTTTAAATTCGTTTAAATAATCTTTTATATATAATAAACATTGTTCACACAAAAAAAGCATAAAAAGATTGTAGAATTCAGTGGCCAAATGTCATAATATTCGGCTTTTAGGCCAAATACCAAATGTGAACTGAATATTCAGTACATCCCTAAATTTTATGCATCTGGAAAAATCAGGAAATTCGTTAAAAATCGGGGAAAATTGTAAATTTCTTTCTTCTTTTTCTTTTTTTTTTCAGCTGAATGAATATTGCTTGTTCATTCCATGATGTCACATTTTTCATTGAATTTTAGTGAATGCTGAATTATGTCAGTGACATTGCCCCAATATAAAACTTGTTTCTTACATATTTCTGTGTGAAACTCTTGAATTAGATTATTTTTTGTTTTAGTTCATTTTAGCACACTCTCGCTCTTCTTGTCGTCCAAATAGTTGCTCAAGTCCTCTGGATGAGTCGGACGGCCTGGGTTTTCTACACTCTCGCTCTAGTCCAATTTGGTGTGCCCTCTTGGTCTTCAGAAATTTTTGTTTAATACTAGCCAGTGGCCATTTTGTTCGCCGTTCTAAAGTTCTTAACTTGCAATGGTTGTCGATAGCACTGTCTCCCACTGTGCATACGATATGCCCTAAATAAGTGCCTAAACATGCCTAACACACACGCACCCATACCAGGAACGGAGTTATTGCCATCAACTCTGGGAAAATAACTCTGGGCCTGATGACAGAAAACTGCATACAGATAAATTGTTCTTCATTTCTCTTAAACCCTGCAGACTGTACTGACCATGGGAATTTATGACTCCCCCCTCTATGGACCTGCATACACCTAGGTGTTTGGAAAAACCTTGTCCACTGCATAGTCGCATAATAAAATGCTTTTGGGTAAAATTAAATGAAATTACTTTTTCAGTCTACCTTATTTTGTTAGAAATGCCTTTGATAAATTATCAGTTCTCAAATAAAGCATATTTCCTTGAATTTTTTATTATATAGCAAATTCAAAAAATAAAAAGCTATAGCTTTATTAATTTTTTAATTATACATGTTCAAATGTATTCAGTGTTGTTTTATTTGATCCCCCACCCTTCCCTCATAAGGCACTTTTGAACACAAATATATATCATGGCATTAATAGAAAAAAAAAATGTTCAAAAGATTGCCATCAATAATGTTTGTTCTCCCACCCTTCCCTCATAAGGCACTTTTGAATATTTTATGATATTTAGTTATTTATATTATTTAGAAAATCTGCTATGATCCCTGAAAAAGAAAGTTTATCAATATTTGAAGCATTTTTTTTAAGCTGCAA
The DNA here is from genome assembly GCA_951213105.1 of Amaurobius ferox. Lineage (NCBI taxonomy): Eukaryota > Metazoa > Arthropoda > Arachnida > Araneae > Amaurobiidae > Amaurobius > Amaurobius ferox. The sequence goes on from OX578146.1 coordinate 65,147,440, forward strand.
ATGTTCCAATTTTCCTAAATGCATTTAGATTTTTTAGACTGTTTCAAAAATATTTTCTTTGAAAATATGTTTGTTTTGCTGCTATTATCTAGCATTCAGGAAAGTATCATCAAAATTTGTGACAATGATACTAACTTATCGCCCTTTTAATAGTTCAATTCATGGCCATCAAGAGGGGAAACCAAGTCTGGAGCCCCGGAGTCTGACTTGGCAACGTCAGGAAAAATTGGATGCAATCAGAAGTGAGAGAACCCGTGGCTCCAGGGTCCATGATTGCTTTCCACTGACCTAGTCCTATTTATACACAATACTATGTAATTTACTCAAATTATTTGGAGAACAAGAAAGTGTCTTTTCCAAGGCCGCGTTATATAATTCAATTGAGTCTGTTAAAACTTTGTTGTCAAACATAGATATAGAGTTTTTTAACCGATCCCTGGAACTTACTTGAGTTATCCTTTGTGAGAATATTGAGAAAAATATCGCTATTTTAGACTTCTAATTGACTAAATATTAGGATCTGATTTTCTGCATTTTTCCGAACTCAGATGTTTGTAATTTTCTGCTGGTCCAGGACAACTATGCATATGTTTTTCTCTCCTTGTCTCTCCTTGCAGACAAATTATTTCCTTTTAGCCATCATAATCTCGTGTTTCCCACATAACACGTCCCCCTACACCAGACTGTAGATCCACTGTCCCACCCTTAATTCTTGTCCCCATAAACAACCAGTGAAATGAACTAACATTGTTACTACTAGGAAAACCAACCGCCCTGCCCTGTCTTGTAAACATTCCACTCAAATTATTTATACCTATTTCCTAATCAAAATGGAAGTAAAACATAAAGTGTTTCTTGAAATGCAGACTATTAAAGTAAAAAGTTGCAAAAAAAAAAAAAAAAAAATCATAGTTTTTGCATATTTAGAAATAAATTGTAAAAACAGAATATTGAGTTATTTTTACATCAAAACATATTGAATGTGATAAAAAATCAAGAGATGATTAGTACTTCTTTATTATAAAACAATTAATTTCAACTAATAATCTGGGGATTATATGCCGAAAATTAGCATCTGGACAGTAGTGGAACTAGACCTTTGGTGTTCCTGAGCAAATAATTTCAAGGTACACTTTCCTGTGATACATAGTATTTGGTTCTGAAGTCAAAAATATGTTCAATGCAAGGGCACACCTCCCCCCTTCTCGTTCAGCACCTTGGAGTGATTGCTCCATCCCGCTCCATGGTGGTTTGTCACTGTATCTGGAATTGTGTTTGAAATGTAGAAGGGAAAACACCCCTTTGGAATATCTTCCCTCCCTCCCTTGTTCTGGGTTCCTGAAAATTCGAGATTTAAAAAATATAAATTTTGACAAATCACTACAGAATACAAACATAATAATAAAATAAGCGTGAAAATACCTTTAAAAGTAAAGCCATTGATCCTATCAATACTGTGAAAAAATGTATTAAAATATATGATCGGAATAATAAAAAAAGCGGAAAGGGAATTTTTATTTCATCATGCTTTGGTTTGTTATTCAGTATCTGGCATTAACGATGTGAACAAAGAAAAATCTGTGAAAAGTGAAAGTAAATGTCAAATCACATATTAATGTTAATAGATGTACTAATCGCTAACATTTTTTATATTTAATCGGAAAGGATTTCATTTTCAATTTATCCGCAGCCATAAAAGAAATTACTGGCTTAATTCAAATTATAAAAAATCTGCAAATTCACATAAAATATAATTCATCGTCGATGTTTAAATCATTTTCTGTATTTTATTGCAAAGTATAATAATTATTGTTTAAAGATTGGAATCATAACAAATATACCCGCATATCACTAGAATTTTGTTTAAAAAATGTATAATATGGGAAAAAATTGAATAACTCAAAAAATAACAAAATGAATTATTAAAGGTAAAAATGGGAAAAAGTTATATAAAAAAAAATACTTAGTCTACCACTGAACTAAAATACACTTCGTGAATATTACAAATTTGATGTAAGAAGTTTTAGTTTAATTAGATAAACATAATGTTTGAGACTGTAAAAAATGTAAATAAAATCTATTAATAAAAATAAAATTAACGAAATACTCCCATGGCAAAGTTTAAACTGTGTTGGTTTATTTATCATTTTGCTAAAACATTTGCTACAATTTTAACTAAACAGCATTATCAACTTGATATTTTTCACATATTCATAAAAATGGTGTCTGATTATCTAGAACAGTCAAGTTTTTTTTTAATGCAATAGTCTAAATTGTAATAAATGGTAATATAATTTAAATTCTCCTTATTGATTTTTATTATTTTTTATAATCCTTCATAGTTATAATTTCTTATCTATTGTAGAAAAATGTACAGTTATCAATTGAGATTTTCATTTTACTCTGCATTGTTCACACTAAAATGGTATCAAAATCTGCCAGGTCATAAATTAAGTAGATTCTGGTTGACTGAATGCAGAGTAAGAACAATTCATCCATCTCAAGCAAAGTGAACAATAAAATTCCAGGACAGAAGTATCGGCTAGAATACATAACAAGCAAATTCTAAAAAAGGAAGTTGTTGAGGGAAGGAGGCAACAGGGGTGCAATCAAGTCAAATACAGTCTATTTCCACTTTATTCCTAAAATAGGCAGTTGAGCAGAATGTGTGATTTCCACTCTTTAATAGTAATTATGCAACTAGTAACTTACTAAAATATTTTTTGTCACATCATATCGTAGGAAGGAGGAAAATGTATAAACTAAAATCCCAATCCAGTGATTTATGTATAACTCAAATAAAATGACATTGATTTTAATGCTTCGCTGCCAGACTTAATGGGGTAAAATGTATAAACGACATTCCACTGTATATTAAATCGAGAATCACCACTTATAAGAATCATGATTGTGATTTTTGTATGCAAGATCTACTGTCAATAGACTTAATCATCCTGTTGTAAGGAAATTGCTGAAATTAAGATATTGTTCTTTTAGGTTCAAGTTGAAGAACAAAGGCCAGCTGACCAGAAGAAAAGCTTGTTGCAGCAACTTTTATCAGAACCCACATGAAAATCAAATGAACTCTAGCATGTGTACAAATATATGAATGTTACCTCACTATTGTTTCAATTGAACTTTGGTCCATTGTTGAATGCTTGTGCTGCTGGGGGAATGGCGTTTTAGAGTATATATCTGTTATTTTTTCACCATTTTATTGTGATTCATACTTTCTCATAAATTGTTCATTCCCAAATGACATTTAATGGAAATCTTAACATCAAAAATTTTATTCTATGTGCTTTGTTTGCTAACGTGCTATTAAAATCATATTTCAAATAATATTTGCTAGTGAATCATTTAATAATTAAAGTTGTTCAAAGTATCAGTTTAAGACTAAACTAAAATTTGACAACTAATAAATTTAATTCATGATTCAATTAGATTTTTGTGGCATTTTGTTTGCTATATAATATTTAATACCGTCAGCTCAAGTAATTTCTTTTTTTATTTACACCCTTAATGTTCATCAGTTTTATAATCGAAATATATTGTTGATTTTAAATATATAAATAAATGACTAAGTAGCTTTTAATATACAGGGTGTCCAGTGCTATCGGTGCCCAATGGCTATTTCCTTAACCATTAGTCACAGAGATATACTTTCAATTGCAAAAATGTTTTAAATTTTAAAATCTATTATCTTAGAAACAGTTTAAATCAATAAATGTATTTCTAAAAGAAATACGAAATATAAATTTTTATACACCGTATAAAAATTTATATTTCGGATTTCTTTTATGTTTCTAAGATAATAGATTTTAAAATTTAAAACATTTTTGCAATTGGAAGTATCTCTGTGACTAATAGTTGAGGAAATAGCCATTGGGCACCGATAGCACTGGACACCCTGTATATTATATGTTATGTCCCAATCTCCTTTTTGCCATTCTTGGTAATTGGTATGAAGGAAAAGTGCTTAATACTCCTACAAATAGATCTAAAACCCAACTCCCTTCTATAATCTTCTTCATATTCTCTCTCTCCCCCCCCCCCCCCCCCCCCATATACTAAGCCATCACCTGTTTTTAGCATACAACCTTCTAGGATTTTTTTTCTTTGCCTTTTTCTAAAAAAAAGTTTGCTAATTTAATAATTTTTTTTTGAAAAAAATTCCCATAAAGAGGATTTTTGAACGTAATGTAGTGAAGCTGTGCTGAGACCAATATTTGCACATACATACTTATTTTTATACTGTCAATGTTCTTGGATTTTCCTGTAAAATTTACCAAATTACAGGGAAAATTATATTTCATAATGGATTCCATTATGGATTTCATTAAAAAAATCCTTGAAATACTTGATTGCACAAAATCAGTTCATAGCCCCTTGCCTTGTTGAGTCCAAAAGTATCCTTTTATAACTATTTTCATCTTCTAATTACTCTATCAGAGCAGTAAAACTCCTGTTTTTGTGATGTGCACTTGCATATTTAGTATGAAGGCTGTTTGTACTACAAAAATTCAATCCCTACTCTGACGCCTCTTTTTTCCCATTATCCAACTCCTTCATAAATTACAAATTCAGATTTTGATTAATATATAAAAAAAAAATCCCTTGTTATAGTCTTGAAATGCTACATATATCTTGACCATTTTCAAAAATATCAAAATTTTCAAAATTAGCAATGTAAAAATTGCTAAATTAACATTTCGTGCAATTTTGAAGAAATTTTGCAACATTGATAATAAAAACAAGTTTTTGTGCTAAGTATATTAAGAGAGATTACATGAACATTCCATACAACACATTCAAAAGCATCCATTTATATTTAATTTCAGCCTAGCATAGCTTCATAACTTTCACATCAGCAAAATATATTTCTGTATGAATCTTTTTTTATTAAAACATTAATTTTTCTTATTGTTTTAATTTAATAACTTTAATTTATTTCATATTTTTTTTAATTAGGCAATTAAATATTTCAAAATAAAATAGTTTATGAAATTTTAGTTTTGAATCTGTATGATTTTACTGACTCTTAACTCTAGAATTGCTATCAACTTACAACTCCATAGTCCTGAATAGTCTTGATTTCAGTATTCAGTGTATATTTCCTTGCAGTCCACAAATATCTTTTCCATCCTCTAAATTATTGCACATTAAGCAAACTAAATTTGCTCACTTTTATATTTTAGTTAACCGCTTGCTTCACTGATTATCCTGAGTTAATTCGTGTTAGTATATTTTGCAAATAAATATTATCCCAAGAAAACTTGGGGATATAATTTTTTTTTTTTAATATAATTTGTATCGACTCAGGTTTGAAGGATAAATGAGTATTCCTGCACAGATTGGCAAGTTGCCAGCTTTCGTTTGTGGGCTCGCAGGAATGACACACATACAATGACCCCCGGCCGACCAAATAGCTGCTCATGTCCTTGTTGACGAGTCGGTCGGTCTGGGTCTTCAACACATACAATGACCCGGCTGTCCAAATTGCTGCTCTATGTCTTAGGATGAGTCTGACGGTCTGGGTCTTCGACACATGCAATGACAAAATGGGTAGTGTTGATAAAGTGGATCAACGTTTTGCTGATTATTGTACACAACGAAAACGAGGAGAGAAATATTATAAGGTTTTTTTGCATTTAGTGGATTTAGCTCTATGGAATTCCTACATTTTGTACTCTAAAGCAATAGGGAAACAAACACCTCTTCAAAATAGAATGGAATTTGTCAAAAAAAAATACTGCAGAAAATCGAGTTTTCTGCAACATCTGGAAGACTTACTTACTCCTTCACTGCTTAGACTAACATCAAAGCATTTTCCAAATATCAAAACAATGTGCTTTTTTCAACAAAATAAAATTTTAAAAAAAAAACCTTTGTTTTATTCCAGTTTGTTTTATTTAAAAATGCATTTAAAAAAAAAAATTAATTTTTTGCAACATTTTTCAAAAAAGTTGGTAAGGGAAGCAGTTAATAAAAAAAATTCTGTACTCTGTACAAGTTATTTAATATTATGAAAATAAAATTATTTTTATAATTAGCATTATTATGTAGTGATTATTCATAAGTTAACATCCTCATGTATAATTGATGAACCCCTAACCTGTAGTAGAGTAAAGTATGCAATTTATTCTTCTGCTAAAAGAAATAATTCACCATAAAAGTTGATAATCATTTTTAAACCAGATTTCTTTAATATTTCAACTGCACAATGAATGAAAAGATTAAATAAAACATATTTTTTGTAAAATTGAAATATTTTTAAATATAATGGAAAGTTATTTGTATCCATCCCCGTACATGGCAGTAGCATAGAGTGATATTTTTGACTGGGGAGACTAAGCGATTGCTTTTTCACTTGGAAAAGGTTTTTGTATTATAAGTGAAATTTATATTGGAATTCTCATTTTCAATAAGTTTTATTTTCTTGATGAGTAAAATAATTTAACAAAAATACTAAGAAAGAATGAAATTAAGTTACATATGTAAGTAATACATACAAAATATAACATTTTAAATATTTCCTTATTTCTCAACCATTTTATTAAATATAAAGTCATGGTCACTCGTAAGGGAGGACACTCCCTCTTGGATATTCAAAATAACAACAAAAGCAGCCATCAAGCTAGACAATGCTGTACACTTTCTTCTTGAGTCGGACAGACAAGATAGAATGACCAAAGTCATAAACACTCTTCAACTATGTTAAAAAGTTAGTATAATTAAAATTGAGGTACTATGGCTGGAAAATACAGAAATTTGTAGTGTACCTCAAAATTTTTCATTTCTTTTTAATATTGTTAAAAATTTCCAAATTGGATTTTATATGCACACCACACCACTAGTTAGCCAATTCTTAAAGTAGCAATAAAAATTTGCTAGTTTGTGATTGGGGCATAACATATACAAAATATATCTGACTATGTTTCTGTAATTTCGTTAAAAATTATAGTGTAAAAAATATGCATTTGCTGTTTAAAATGTTCTGTAATATAAATATATATATATATAGAAATGTAACTACTTTATTGATACTATATAAATTACTGGTACTTATAAGTACCAAATATCTAACAGTGAGAAATGCAATGATTTAATATATTAATGTAAATTACACAAATTATTTTATGCTTGCTTCTTCTGTAATAGGAATTGAATGATGTTCCTAATTATGTTAAGTTTTTACTAAAAATAAAAATGTTAGTATATTATCTCAAAGCTTTATTCTGGGATAAAATGCTGTTAAACAAGGAAATTTTGGTTCTATGTTCCTTGACATCTGTACATTTTCATATTGCACATACTATTATGAAATTTTATTAATTTTAACAATGTTCCTGTAATTCAAGATGCTCCTAAATCAAGTGCAAATGTTGAAATTATAAAAATTACTCATGAAAGATAATTGTGTGGGCTTATAGATATGCTAGAAAATGTTAAAACACATTGCACTTCTGTTATCCAGGCTATAATACACAATTGCATAAAATATAAGAATGCAATAAATGTGATACATATGACTTGTAATCAGATTAGTGACCTTAATAATTTTTTTTTAATTTTTTTCACCATAAAAATAAGGGACTAATAACTGTAAACATTTGATATGCGATAACTTGTACAAATAATCAAATATTCCTTCATATTCCTGATAAGGAATTTTGTTTTTAGTTGAATAAAGCATGTGTGGTCAGGGAAACTGTTTGATGTGATTATTTTTCATGTTTCTTTTTTGCCAGTATCATAAGCATGAGAATAGAATATATATATATACTTCCTGCATGAATGCTGGGATCCCCTATGGGATTTTCCCTATGAGCATTAAATTTTAGCAAACTCTCAAACAATGAGAACTTGAAAGTAACTTACTTCCATGTATTTTTTTAAGTGAGCTGAAAAACAAACCTTTGCTTTGACATTAAGCAATACAAAAAAATATCATTTCTTAGATTCACTAAGGACACATTTCAGACCAGTAACTGCCGGTCATGACCAGAATGTTTAAAAATTAGTTTGGGTTATCATGGTTATAGCCGCAGCCATTTGAAAACTTGTTTTGGACACTGTCTGGTTATAACCTGAATGACCAAGAGTGTTCTCTGGTTATGTAGCCATGTGCTGTGTGAAAGCATGTTTTGCTGTTTCACTGTAAATACTATCTAAACTAAGGATAACCACACTTTCTCTCCTCCCCCCCCCCCCCCCCCCCCCCCCCCCCCACTGACTAACCAGGTAATCCAAGAGACGACTGTGATGTGTCTGATCATAACCAAAATGACCAGCTAAGTTTTCAAATGTACCTCATGTATAAATTACTTCTATGTGGAGAATTGGAAAAATGTGTGAAAATCATTTACTTTTCTTTAATATTAATTTTATATTATTTTTTACCATGTTCCCAATACAGACGTATACTTCAGATTGCCTCCATTCAATGCCTCCATTTGAGATCATGAAGCCGGATAAGAGTAGTGCAACCTCTATTACCTTATACTAATTAAAAAATAATTTGTTTTTCTTTCAATAATTTAATTCTGTGTTCCCAAATCATATATTGCTGTAATTACAAAAAATATACTACTTTATATTTTGTACAATTGAAACTCACATTCCCAAATAATGGATTATGAATTGGTTAATCGCATACTATACACTATGATGGTACAAATTGCACTGTGTGCTGTATAGTGAGCGATGTAACATGTCTTTCATGATGTAAGACTTTGTTCCCCCCATGTGAAGTGCATGATGGTTGCTTTACAAATGTTGATTATGCAGCTATTTAGATGTAGATAATGGGAAAATGTACTTAATTATGAGACAAGTCGCTTTGTTATTATCAGATGTGATTGTATTTTGAAGTGATTAAGAATATAGTGGTGCTGCGTTATGTCTTATAAGACTGTGTTGACACAACTCTGAGTTTTAGCTGAACGGCACTTCCATCCTTGCTCTGAGATTAAGGATTGCCTTATGAATCACCGTAAATACGTTTGTTAATACATATGAACTGTAATATTTTTGTATCTTTTCCTAAAGGAATATTCGATATTTATGCTGTACTAAAATATTTGTTTGTATAGAATATTCATTTGTTATGTTTTGCATCATGACTAGTATAGTGTAAAATATTGACATCTTCCTCACCTGTAAATCATGTATTAATTTCATTCAACATATGAGAAAATTCATAACTGGCCATGCGGCCTAAATTATTTGCAAATGGATTTTACTGTATAGTGTTATGGATTCATTTGTAATTTTTGTATGTAAAAAGAGTTGTTCAGGATTCCTTGATGACTTGAATGCTTGATTTTATGCATTATGGAGTCATTTTTGTTCAGAATTGATGATTCATCAAGTAATATCAGGTATTTGTTCTTTATCTTATGTTTTTGATGTAAATCATTTTTGAGTTCCTGATACTATTAATTCACTTTGTAAAGTTTGTTGTAAATCTGAATAAAATTGGGTTTGTAAAATATAGTTTAGTGCTGTGTGTATTAATAATATAAATATTTTAAATTTAGCAACTTTTTAGGAATCTTGTTATGCTGTTTCACCTGAAGGTACTATAGGTTACAAAGAATCAAAAGTAGACAAATGCAAAAGAAAGTAGAATGAATGCCAAAGAGAATGACTAACTGTAAAATTTGAAAACAAAACTCACTCAGTAAAATGAATAACCTTATCAGAAGTAAAATATTTCATGTTGAAAGAAATATGATTACAGGGACCAAAAAGTAAATGAATTCTGTCATTTAACGTTGCTCTATAGCTACATCTTACAAAATAAGAGCAATCTTGTAGTAAAATACTGGACATCAGCATTACAAAAGTTTTTTTTTTTTATATAATCTAGTGAGATTTGGGGAAATTGCCATTGGTTAAAAGCATAGTCACAAAAATCCCTTGTTAATGAAATTATTTACGACAGGATAAAGTGTGGACTCTTTAAACATGTCTATTTTTTCCCCCTCTCCTTTTAAACTAGTTGACACCTTTATTTTTTGTGTATATGCTGTTTTATACAAGTTTTCTGAACCTTTTAAAATTATTCGGTTAAACATGCTGAATATTTGTATGTGTTCTATTAAAGTATCAAGTGTGTTTCTTTACAAGTAAACAAATTATGTTATTGAATAGATGAATCTTTTGCAGCATGAACAAAGATGTGTAAAACCCAAACCATAACATTATTGCACTATATACACTTCGAGCAAAGGGGTGCTGAAAACTTCAGCAGCATATATAAACAAATAAATTAATTCAATATACATCTGTTTTGAGGATATGCTGGATCTCATTAACTTTGGATTTGTTGTTTTTCTAGCACTGATAAAGGGGATCCACTGCATCCTTAAAACAGTTGTATGCTGCATTAATTTATTTATATTTAAACATATTTATCATGTTTTCCTTATAACCCCTTTTTACTATTTCTATATTTTCAAGTGGAAAGTTGTGATTTTTCAATCAAATTCGACATGCCTCAAATGAAATTCTTTCCTTTGTGTTATGTCGCAACTGTTATAGAGAGCAGTATCCTTTATATAGCCATTGTTAAATTGCATTTTACAACTGACATAGTTGAACATGGAGGGGGGGATGAAGCACTGAAATTTATTCACATGCATTTCTGAAATTGAGTAATGTTATTGGTATTATTAATGATCTGGATGACACCTAATAATTTGTTCTAGTTCAAGATACAGGCTGCTGAAGAGTACAGTACTTGAAACTGATGACTTTGATGCCAGGACATAAATTGCATCCATTGATGAAACTTCAAATCCAAAGCTTCCTAACTCTTGCAATTTTCTCTTGAACCCCTTTATAATTATGCCTCCCTTCCTGTATTATAAATTTTAACAGTATGAATGTTTCTATCAGCAATGAAATTAAAATTAATGGACTTTGTTTAAGACTTTGCTGTTTCATGAAATTTGTCTCCTACATGGAAAAGAATTTATTTTTTCCTTCAAATCTGAGGGGAAATTTTGATCAAAATAACAATGAGCTTTGCAAGAGCAACCATTCAACTATCACATTGAATATTTTAGTCTTTTTTTTTCAATAAAAATATTACAATAAATTTAGCAGTTAAAAATGTATCTTGCCATTTAAGGATTACTAACCCACTGCTAAAAACTTCTATATACAAGTAATGTTATTTAATTTCATGAAGATCTTTACATATGAAACTGGAGGATAAATTTTTACCTTTTTATTTTTATCATGCTCTTTGCATATATGATGGAATTAAAAATAAAAAAACCCAGTCCTTAAATAGTATAATAAATATTTATTATACATTCAATACAATATCTATAAAAACTATAATAATATATCTATAAAACTGCAATAAAGCAAATATTTTCTACTTTATAAAATATCAATTATTTAATAAACATCTGAAAAATACTGTTCTGTTTAATATGTATCACAATTCACTTCTTAAAAGAAATATTACTTTGATTGAAAACAACAAGCAAGCTTCCAAATAATTTATTTTAACAGGAAGGATTTTTTTTTTACTTCTGTGCAATACTTAGTTTTTTTATATTCAGAATTTTAAACATGAAAATCATCACCATCCTTTTGTAATTTTAACCTATGCTAAAGAATTAGAGAAAACAAAATTATTAAATTTTATACATAAAATGCTATTCTAATCCTTGTCTTATAAAATACTTGAAAACATTCAAATTTAGAATAATACTAACTAGTTAGATTAATAAGTTACTATTAAGGAGTGTTCACAAAAATTCTTGGTTACTTTTTGAAAACCTTGTTCATCCCAAGCATGACTGACTTAATTATTTTTACCTGTCTCTGTGCATATGATAACATGGTAATTAAGAATACATGCATTTTGTTCTCAGGCTCTCATGAGGGACCGAACTTGTTAACTGTCACTGTCATCTTACTCCACCGACGTCACTATATATTTCATTGAACGTTGCTGAATTCTGTGTGTACAGCACAATTTAAAATCATGTACAACTTGTTTACACCTGGATATTGCCACTTCAAAATTAACAAAGAATTTTTAGCTGTAATAATGTGAAAACTTTTTGCATTTTGGCAACTCCTCTCAAAGTTTACTCTGGACCATGACATCTCGAATGACGAAACTTAATTCCCATGATGTCAAGCTGACAACTTTTTGATTCGTTGCCAGGTTGAGTGTCCAACTTTATATATTAAAGAACCTTAAATTCTATATAAATTAGGAAACTTCCATGTTCACAATATTTATCTGATATTTTGACTAAATTACGATTTATTTTTTAAAAAGTCATTATAAATTTGCAATCTTAAATAAAATGGTTCACAAAGACTGATTAAACAGTAAACTATATTTGTTCAATTGTAATTAGTTACACATGCAACAATAGAATTTGATTCTACTGTATATATATGACAAGTTTTCAAAAAATAAAAAATTCATTTCTACAACAACTGAAATATATCATTAGCTTAGAAACATGGAATGCAGGCACAAAAAATAAACAGATTTAGATGAGATCAAATATTGTGCAAAAGAAAAAATACAAGTGGCAAAATGGATTTTGAAAAGCAATACAAAAGCATGCAGATATCTTAAGCTTACATTCTACAGATAACGCTGTATCTAAGTCACACAAATGAAAATACAATTGATAAAAAAAATATACTAAAATGTGCTTAGAAATGGGGCTCAAGTTCTACAGAATGCTTGGGTATAACAAACCTTACTTATTTCAAGAAAAAAACTTACATATTTTAAAACAACAAACATACATAACAAACTTTTTTTTAATCAAAAGCTAACTAAACAGCCGACTATATATAAAGCAAACAAATACACAGCAATAAAATGTTAAGCAAATATCGAACAGGGACTAGAATTGTTCTATGTGCTGTAATGTTATTCTAGTAAATGATTAGAATATATGGCATATTTTTTAAAATGTTTAGTATTTGAGCATTTTTAAATGAGTGGACATTTTTATATCACCATTAATTAGGAATTTAGACATATCATTCAATATAAAAACGAATGCACACTTTGTTTTTCATGTTATTAATAATACTCTGAAATATGCTTAAACAAGTAAAATGTGCAAATGCATTTTGTATAGAATTATGCTCCCACTGCAGATACTAGCATCTGTGGACTGATTTCATATTTTTATGAAAAGCCAACACCTGTAACCCCATTTCTCACACTATTGCTTCTATTTTGATTTTTCAATAGATATATACTTAATATACCCAGCACCATTTCAAATAAACTCGTGTGTATATATATATATATATATATAAAGTGAATCTCTCAAACCAAGACTTTAGAGTCAAAGCCAATAAAAATATACCAACTCTTGACTCCAAAATAAAAATTATTTAAACAATAAATTTTTAAAAAAACAACAAATGCTTACCAATTAAAAAACTTTTGGTATGAAAAATTAATATTGTAATAAAAATAGGGATTAACACAGAAATATTTTAATGAAATCAATGTTATACTCGTCTGAAATTTAAAAAAAAATTGTATTTAAATTTGGATAAAAAAGATGCAGTACTATATATATATAGGACTCCAATCAAGTAATCAGCCTGTTTATCACATAACAATGCCTAATTTTGCCTAAATCACAAGGAAATATGCTAATTTCAGCAATTTTTACATTACCAATATAGAAAAGTTTGTTAGAATTTTTATATTTTCTAGCAGCGATCATAATAGATGCACAATTTCCCAAACATATGAAGAGTTTTTTGGGAAATGATTCGTAAAAACTATTAATTAACATTTACTATTTATATTTGGAGTTGAAGGCAGGCAGTAGAAAAATAAGAGTTAGGGTCAACGATTTGAGGTACCAACTCTGCTCAAACTTTCGCAAAATTATCGAAATAGGAAAATCATTAAAATACAGTATAATACTATTTTGTTTTATATATTTTAATGAGGATTGTATAAATAGAATAAAACCCCATTTATCTGAAGTAATTGAAAATCTAGTGCACAATTAATAATTTTGGGGAGCAAAATAATCAATAGTGAAATTCAGAATTAAGGTACTGGCATAAGTACTTCACAGTAAATTGAAACATACAATTTTCATTAGTAATTATGAAAACAATATGTAGTTTAGAAAAACAATATGCTTACTAATACACAAATATACTGTTAAAAATCCAAACTTATTACATAATCACAACATAACATTCTGTATTTATTTTGTTATTTCTTTTATACATATTACAGTAGCCACCATTAGTTAAATGAACCGGGCTCATATTTATCAACAATGGAATACCAAACACACGTGATTTTCCTTATAAAATCACTGCATAATTGGATCAATTTATCAGTTAATTGAATCATCAAAAACTTGCTCGGCTCTTTCCCATTCACAAGAAATGCAAAAAACAATCAAAACACAAATATAATATCTAACTAATACAATATTTGCTATGGATATACTAAGGATATAATCATTCTATTGTCTTCTTTAAATCAAGAGTACATATTGTATGAAATAGTAAAAATTCAAACTAATCTATTAGAAGTACTTAAGCAGTATAAGTAAATAATTTAAAAATCCAAGTGATAAATAAATACGTGATCCTATGTCACAACATTCTATCAAAAATGCAAAATGGTGTATTACTCACACTAGATTGAAAAGCAAGAGTATTAATAACCATTGGTGGTCCGCTGAATCTGAAACCACTAAAAATCCAATCGAAACAAAAAAATAAAAATTTGGGGTGGTCTATGGGACTAGTAAGCGAAAAGTGAGTACACACTTTCAAGACTTTGCTTGAATAAAATTTTAGCAGTTTTACTTTTTTCTGATTCCATATTTAAATAAGTTTTAACGTCGACTAAGCAGATATCTATGAGATAAGCTCCAAAAATTCAGAGACGGCACCCACCTGTGACAACACAAGCATATAATTAAAGTTATACCATCTGAAACACATCCCTCTCTACTCCATAAGCAGAATGATTTGGCCCATGGAATGTGATTGAACTGCATATGCAGATGTGTTGTACTGTAGTTAGTCATCTTTGTTCTGCAATTTAAGAAACATAGATTTTTAAAAGCAATGTTGCAACATTTGTCAAACCCTTGAGAACATTGCTAATGTTATTCACTTATCGAAAATTAGTGCATTTTGACATAGGATCTGACAGGACCTTGTGTTAGCACATTGTCCCTTGTCTTTTGACCTCCGAACAAAAAGAGGAACTAATGCAGATATAGGGAAAATTGATTGGGATAAGATAATCACAGGTGATGAAACTTGGTGCTACTTGTTTGATATTCAGCCAAGTGTCTTTCAATCTTTCTTTGTTCTTAAGCCAAGTGTCTGCCAAGTTTCTTCAACATGGAAATCACCACCAAAAATTTAAAATATGCTGGCAGAATCACAGCAAAGGAAAAGTCATGTTAGAGCTGTGTTTTTATTCACATAGCATTATCCATTCAGAATTCATTCCTGTGGGCAGAAAAGTAAACAAGGAGCATTATCTGGACATTTTACGTTGTTTTCAGGAGTCCATCCATTGCAAATGGCCTGATGTGTGGGAAAATGGTACGTTCTCCATAACAAAGTCGCACCTGCACATTGGTCGCTAATGGCCACAGAGTTTCTCAATAGAAATTGTACTAATGTGCTTCCATATCCCACTTATTCACCCAACTTAGCCTCGTGCAATTTTTACCCCTTTCCACTGATGAAACAAAATCTACAGGAATGTTGTTTTGTGTCAACAAATGAGGTAAAAGCAGCATCGCAGGAAGCATTATGGGTGCTTGCAAAAGATGGCTTACAGCAATGCTTACAGCTGTATGAGCATCAGCAAAAGTGAATAAACTATTAAAAAAAGAATTAGTGTTTAAATTATTCAAAGAAACTATGTACCAAGTCCGCAAACTTTTGGATTTTACCTCATGTATAGAAGGCAAGACCACTTTAATAAAACATGCTACAATAGTTAAGCTCCCTGAAAATAGTTGAAAATGTATGTCCTGCCCACAACAACCAATATGATTGCACCTTAGCTGGGCAGATTATAAATGGTTTCTACCAGTTTCAGCCTCAGAACATGAGCTTTACCTCAAAGGGTGATATGGACTAGTCTTCTAAATTGAGATTTACCTAAGCAATAGATAAGCATAGCTCTGTGTATGGCACCCACACCCATTTTTTTAAGTTAATACTTAAAATAAAAATATAAATATAATACTTACATAAGTTACTACATAATTTTTTAGTGAAGAAATAAGTTTTATTAAAACCCTATTGCATTTTTATCTTATCAGACTAGCTGATCAGTCATGATTAACTTCTAAAGCTGAGCGAAACAATTAATTAACATTCATTTATATTATTTGGTTATTATATTTTTAAACGTAAAATGATAATTGTTTTGGTAAACTTTAAAATATATTAGATAATTTAACTAATTGATATCATAATATTAAATTTATTACTATTAACTACATGCTATGATAATATACAATTAGTTACTTTTGTTGAAAAACATCATATTAACAGATCATTTATTCTTATTACTTCTTTTAAATTTTACTTCATTTGTACTGTAATACAGATTTTTGTTTTTATTAGTAAATGAAATGGGTTTATTAAGTCACATTAAATATTTCAATTTGAGTATACTCTATGTAATTCTTACATGCCATCAACCTATAGTTTATAAGACAAATGACTCCATGTCTCTTTCACAACATAAACACTACTCATTCCATTTGCTGTATTAATTTCTACTTTTAAATCTCTAACTTTCTTGATAAATTTCAGTCTAGATTACTCATTTTATATGTGCAACTAGTTTTTAAAGAAGCACATATAGATGGCATCCAGAGGTTTAGCTATATATTCAAGTTTAATAATACAAATGTATTTATAAATTTGCTTGATAATACCAATATATTTATAGATTTTGATTCTTTTTTGCTTTTCAATCCATCAGGCTTGAGTCATGTGCCACTTTTTGTGGAATGTTGTGGTTTGAGACTACAGACTTGTTTATCATTTGGAGTTTGATATTGTTATTATATAAAATTTAAAAAATTTTATGAAAAACGAATAAAGAAATATATTTTTTGTTTGGATAATTTAGAAATCCAGATGAATAAGATATAGGTGAATGAAGTTTTACTGTAAAAACATTTTAATAAACAGGGTGTCCAGTGCTATCAGTGCCCAATGGCTATTTCCTCAACCGTTAGTCACAGAGATACACTTCCAATTGCAAAAATGTTTTAAATTTTTAAATCTATTATCCTAGAAACAGTTTAAATCAATAAATTTATCTCTAAAAGAAATACGAAATATAAATTTTTATACAGTTCCCTTGTCCTACCAATGATATTTAGGAAAATTATCCTCATACAATTTTATGCAAAATAAAAAAAAAATCATCCTTTTACGACCAAAATTGACCGACTTATAGCTATTTAAAGTTGGAGCACTTTTTGTGCTGAGAAATGGTCAATACGGTCTCTGATTGGTTGGTTACCTGAAGAAATGGCCAATATGGTCCCTGATTGGTTGGTTGCCTGAAACTGGACATTTTTATATGTGGAAAAGTGACTTAAGTCATAAAGTTTAATACTTCATAACTCTGTGAATTTTGGTCGTAAAAGGAAGATTTCTTTTTTTATTTTGCATGAAATTGTATGAGGATAATTTTCCTAAATACAATTGGTAGGACCGGGGGACCGTATAAAAATTTATATTTCGTATTTCTTTCAGAAATGTATTTATTGATTTAAACTGTTTAAAACAAATATATATATATATATATGTATATTCAGTGTTCGAAATTAGCGGTCGTTGGTCGTAATTTGCGACTAGATATTTCAATTTGACGACTAGATTCTTCAATCTGGTCGTCAAATTTGATAATGACAACAACAATAGCATTGTTAAATAACAACAACAACAATGCTATTGTTAAATATCAGTCTTCCCTTTCCCTTTGACTAAATTACGATCCCTGGTAGAAGACTGGACAGCGGTCAATAAAAAAGGGGGTATTTTATACACACCCTCAGTGATAAATTCGCAAGTGGTACACAGACAGTAAAATCCCCCTCTTTCAATTCAGGGAAAGACAACATTGGGGGCTTTATTATACTTCATCTCACCCCCACCCTGCAAGACCTGAAATTGAAGTTCTGAAGAATTTGTTTTCTTTATCCTCAGACATTCCGATGTCCGAGACTCCGGGTATTTAAAGAGTTTCTATTGCTCCCCTCCCCTTTATCCCCCCCGTATATCTACGTATCCACCTTGGAAGAAAACAGAGTGATCCTGCAGAGTGATTACATTCCAATTGCTTACTATTATAAAACACACTGCATTCCAGATTAAATCATTTCAGCATCTTACAAATTTGGTTAGCTAATATTTTGTTATCAGACATTGAAAATGTCGTTTCTATAGCTGCCAAGTGTTCCAATTTTTATGTACTTGTTCCTTTTTTCAGTCTTGTTCCGAGAATCCGATTTAGATCCACAGTAGTCCGATTTTTCTTTTCCATAACATTTATATTTTATTGCATGCAAATCTGCATATTTTTCATCTGCATGTGCATAAGAGTATCTACAAGTCATGAAATCAGAAGTAGGTCACCGAAATGAGAAACAAAGTCAGGAATTTTAAGATCGAGGTTTTTCCATTTTTTCATCTAAAAATCCGTTTCCACGTGATTGCATCTGTTTCTAATTAATGTGGGAGAAACACATTTGCATCGACTAAAAATTTTTATGATTATTTTGTGTTATATACAAAAAAATTATTTTTCAGACGTATTATTAAAGAAGTGAAGAGCTATATTACACGAGTACCGGGTACCGCGATAAACGGTATTTGATTTTCATTATATTTTGTTTTATTGTGAACAGATTTTTCCATTCTGCAATCTGTTTGCATCGTCTAAAACGTTTGTAGTTATTTCGTATATACTATATTATACAGGAAAACTATTTTTCGAGCATATTTTTAATGACATGAAAGGCTATTTTGCAGCAGTATCGCGATAAACGGCATTTGTGAGCGATCCTCTATATTTCGTTTTATTTTGAAAGTATTTTTCCACTGTTACAATTTGTTTGCATCGTTTAAAACGTTTGTAATTATTTTGTATATTATATAGGAAAACTATTTTTCAAACATATTATTAGTGAAATAGAAGGCTATTTTGCAGCAGTATGGGGGAAAATGGTATTAGTGCACGATTTTTCCTCATGCAATATGTTCCTATCTTTCTTTCTGGTAGGTTGACATCTATGCATTTTTTATATCAATCCTTGAAATTAATGTGATTCATACATTTTTATTATTACCCAGGCTGATTGGCTCATCCAAAGACATAGAGCAGCAGATTGGGCAGCTGGCACCCAAAGGGTGTCGAAAGCCCAGGCCGACCAGCTCATCCTAGGACATAGAGCAGTTTAAAAGGTGGCCAGGAAAAGCACCCAAAGGGTGTAGAAAACCCAGACCACACGACCAACCTGAAGGCTTATGGTAGCTGTTTGTGTGGTAGATGAGTTTTAAGGGTATGATTTATATTTTGTCAAAGCAACAAAAAAAGGTGTAGCAACTATAAAACAGAAACTTATTATTGACTTTCAAATACTGAACCCTAGCTGCCAACTCTGAATTTCTTCGTGAAGCTCCGATATTTGACAAAATTGGCCACAAAAAATGACTAAATTTCGCCTAAGATTCCCTTATAATATTTTAATTTTAAATGTGTTTAATTCTTATATTTGTAAATAATATGAGAAAGATTATATAGAAATGTCACTAAAATGTGCATTTATACGTGATTCTCGGTTTATCCCGTTTTATTATCACATATTTTCCATTTTTGCAATTTGTTTTTATCAACTAAAACTTTTATATAATTTGTTATTTTAACTCAGGAAATTAATTTTCAAGCATGAAATGACAGGGTATTAGGGCAATGATTGTATAAGATGACCATAATTTAAAATTGTTAAATAAAAGTTTTATTTTAAGTTTTTGGTTTTTATGTCCTTTTTGCCAAGTAAAAACAAATTAGCAATTTTTTCTATTTATTTTCTTTTAGGTGTATCAGTTTATTTTAAATTTTAATAAAATTTAAAACAATTTTTAATACAAAAATCTGAATTATTCTTTTTTTATATCTTTAACAAAAATGGACATTTAAAAAATAGTTGTTATTGTTAGAGATGTCAAAATGGCAAGTAGCCGTGTCTATTTGGCACCTAGAATCAAAACTATAGCCGTCAAATGACGCCTAGTTCAAATTTTTAATTTCTAACACTGATATATATATATATATATTGCACCATAAGGAAACACTAAAATACAAGTAAAAACAGATTAATATAAAAAGGAGTGCAAAAGGGGTATCAGTAAAGTCTGGGAGGATTGTGATCCCTATTCCTGGTTAAAGCGTGCTCTCTCTCTCTATATATATATATATATATAATTATTTATTAATTATATAAATAAATAAAAATGAAAAATAATAAAATAAGTTAAAAAAAATTAGAAAAATCAGAAAATAAGATACATTAATATTAATGTGTTCAATTTTATTTTCGCTAAAAAAATTGTAACTTTAGCCAGTTTGAAACTACGATTTCAGAGCCCTTATAATGGTGTATAGTGGCATCCTCGATTATCCATTTCTTCAATGAATCTCTTGTTCAGTAAGAATTTTCATCTTTGCTTCATGTTCATATTCCTTTTTGCTTATACAGGCAATAGTCCTGTTTCCTGCTCTGACTCACTGGATGGGTCTGAGAGTGTAGCTGTGGACGTTTGTACTGCCTCTCTGGTTGTATTTCAACTTGTTCATTTTGGTGCTTCTAGATAATTTAAATTGTTGAGGTTAATCGCATATACATGTGGTGAAAAAAGAGAGGATTCATGCCATATGGTAATACAAATTTTCTTATATTCATTTTTTTCATCTTTTGATGCCTGTAGTAGGAGTTTGAGCATTTATAGTAATGTACTACTGCTCAATCTGAAACAGGCATTTGTTTGAGTTAATTAGAATTAAATACTCAGACCTGAAGATGAATTTAATTCTGATTAATTATCGAATTTGGGCCGGTGCTGTTCTTTTCTCTTATCGGCATTATGGTCGTGATTTTGCTTCTATGGTGATGTTAATATTACTTGAATTTTTTATTATTACATTTTTCTAATATATATATATATATATATTTCTTATTATAAAACTTTAGATGCACAGTACAATATATAAAAGTAAATTTACAATAAAATTAAATATACTTATCTAAACTATAAATTTTCTTGCATTATCAATACACAATTAAATACTTAAAATATAAACACATAAAAATCGGAAACTGCTCTTTTGTGTAACAATTAAATTTATAATTTTGATGAATTACAATATTTAATTGTATGTCATTGCTGCAATGATTCTTTTGCTTCTTTAGGAATGTTTAATGCATACCATTCATGAACCGACTCTAAATATGTCGCCAACACGCCTCCGGAGTTTAAGTGTTCAACAGATGCATGGTACTGAATAGGTTTCTCAAAAATATCAGTTAGTTTACCCCCAAAAGCATGTAATAAAGCTTCTGGAGCACAGGTATCCCACTTTTTACAGCCTTTACTGGGAAATACATAGGCATGAGCTTTACCTTCAATCAACAACAGTACCTGAAAGATAAAACTAATTAACAAGTGACTTACATTGGAAATGAAATATTAAAAATTTTAAAGATCCAAAACTATGGTGGTAAAGAGAAAGAGTTAAAACTTTATGTTGGGAAAATACTAAAATCATTTGAGACAATAATTCAGGTAGTACTGAGATAAGTCCCACTGCATTGTATGTATTTCTATGGTAAAAGGCCAGTATTGAATTAAATAGTTATTTAAATTTTTAATTTTTCAGAAAAAAATTATCAGTAAAATATAAATTAGAACTCAAACAATAAGGATTCTTTCTATATATTCAAATTTATTTTACAGTACAATTTCTTTTTGTTTCCTTATATTCTATACTCTGTTCTACAACAACAACACAATAAATTGAGAAAAAATGAGACCAGATGGGACTTTATTAACACTAGTGACACCTAGACATAATTCTCAAAGCATTATGGTATTTTGAAGCTTTTCATCTCGTTCTCTGTCCATGGCCATACTAGAATTTTAATTAAGGGTAAGTGCTTACCATGCTTTTACAATGAACAATTCGACAGTTTTTGTTCTTACTACATTATCACTATTCCATTATCACAGCGATTGTCAAACTTTTTCACTCAGAACCTTTCTTTTTTATATTTGTAGGCATAATTAAAGTATTCCTGCTCAAAACTTTCACAAAAGATTTTATTATTAGGCCACAATTAAACAAAACTTGGGCATGCTCTGTAGAACATGTGGCAGGATTCTATGGAAAATAAATTAGCTTAAGAAATTCCCACTTAGATGTCAATTTAATACTGCAAATGTTAAAAATATATAAAATATGCATGCAACATAATTTCTGATAGGAAAATTGGAGCAAATATAGAAAGAAATGAAATATTTTTGTTTTAACTTCTGGAAAATTCATGATGGCTCCCACATTGCTAAATGTGATTTGCTTATGAAGCTGTTCTATGAAACATTGAAGAAAGATTGTTGCTGTTCTTGGCAAATCATTTTAGAAAAAAAATACTGATCAAAGGTCATGGATAAATTTCCGATTCATTGCCTTCAAAATTGCCTATTTGGAGAACACACATTTTTGAGCATTTCATCCCATTCAGTGCCCATTTCCAATTATTTTAATTTTTTTAATAATAGTTTTTTAAATCATTTCTACATATTTAGGAGGTTCTTCTCATAGTTAAAATTCAACTAGTATAAATTTCTGCAGAAGAAAATACAAATTATAATCACCTTGCATATAATATATAGATATTCTATAGATATATTATATCTATGGAACACTTACTTTTTTTTTTACTTCACATGAATTGAATCATTTTGACATATATAGACCTGGACAAAATGGAATATTAATGTATGAGAAATAGAAAGTCAAATGGAATCTTTTATTCCAGATATCCTTCAATATATTTTTTTTTAATTTGATGATGTCAATTTGACACAAAAAGTATATTATACTTCAGATATAAATACACTAAAGCATCATAACACAGTAAGCAGAGTATTGCTTTAACTAATCCCATACTGTTTGCATATACATTGATATAATTTTAAATTTTCTATTTAATAAAAACCTGTTAAACAACTAGATAGAAAATATACTCAGGATAACTCTAGATTAAGATGAGCAGTCTTAGTGTAGCTATGCATTTTTTTTTCTTCCTCTTTTTGCTTCCTTTTTTTTTTTAATGTGTATGTGTTATAATTATAAGTGAGCATATTGTTAAAACATTCTTTGGTTTTCAAGAATTTGCTGTGAGTTCCAGTGGATTTTTTATTAGAGATTTGCATCTTAAATCCCTAAGATAATAATTTTCATGCAAAAAAGTCAGTTTCTGACTTGAAATCTTGAATACTGTAAATAAAACTGTTTTACATGCAAGACACAATGCTGTTTTTAAAATTTGTGACAATTTAGATCAAAGCTGTTTTTGAAAATGGAAAAAAAAATATTTGGTATGCAAGGCACTTGAATTTTTTATCTATATTTATACATGAAGTGGAAAGTATGTTTGTTTATTCATTTGTTTGTACATACAAATCCATAGTTTTTTATGGATTGTTTCAAATTTGGACATTTATTTTCTTAGACTTTATTTGAAGAAAATTACATCACTGCTTCCTTCATTTTGGTGGCAGTGTGTGCACTTAAAGTCACAAAAACCTTCTGTCCTAGAACAGACGTTGGCAACCTTTTTGCACTTGGGGGCCATATTCAGCTTTTGAATTTTATAAAAGGGCCACAATTAGGAAGAAGCAAAAAAATCACTGTGTAAATCAATTCAAATTGGGGAGGTCTTACTGACTATTAGATGAGGAAAGCATTACAGAAAGCTACATATGATGAGATTTTTTGTTAGAATAATTGAGAACATTCTGAGATTTTATACTTACTCCATACTCTATGTTAAGGTAAATATTAGAGATCTGAAATTTGCTAGCCCTCTAATAAAAATCCAATATATATATTCTTTTAATTCTATATTATTATACATATGCTTTCATTTCTAAATCATTGAAAAACCAACAATTTTATAATTTTAAATTATAAAAATTAATTTTTACTATTGTAGTGTTATTTACTGAAACTTCAAAATAGACAGAAACAAATCCAGCATTCAGCAGTACATTCTGGGACAATAACGGGCATATTTTTCTCAACAGTGTTTCATATATTTTAATGACTGCCACTCTCAATACAAAAAAAATTAGTACCGTGAATTGATATTTAAAGACACAATAAAATGTAATTTCTAAATTTTTAAATAAAAATTTCAATTATATCTAAAATTTTAAAGCCTGACAAAATACAAATAATCCCTTGACAGCAGCATTGTGAGCCCCATAAAACTGTAATGCGGGCCACCGATTGCCGACCCCTATCCTAGAGGAAGGATTTCCTTTTACATCTTTTATTTTCTTTTCACCTAGTCGGTCAGGATCAGACTCATTTTAAAGGTAGAAGGAAGGGAATAATTTGATGATGGGGCCATTACACCAGCTGTACACAGACCATGTGCAATTTTCACTTTTATTTATATGAATAACATTTGTTAAATTTAAGTATAAACATATATAACTTTAAATTTGAGTATAAGCATCTAATAACTTTATATTTGAGTTGAAACATTTTATAACTTTACATTTGAATATATACAATTTACTATCAACTTTTTTAAATTTAAGTATAAATTAAGTATAAATAAATATTTTTAAGTATAAATAAATATTTAAGTATAAATAAATATTTAATTTACTGACTTAAAATTTAAGTATAAACAGCTAATTTAACAACAGAATTAAATCACATGTGATATATGGCAGACAATTTTTGCCTTATTTATATGATTTAAATAATAAAGACATTGATATAATATAGACCAAACTTCAAGATCTTATTAACAAATTCTTGGAATTGGAAGAAGTTAGTCAGAATGTTTTTTATTTAATGCCATAGTTTTACATTTAACAATGTGCAATAGATGGCAGTAACAGTCAAAATTTACCATAATCTGACATTTCCTGCCGAAATCCAAGAAAGGAAGTCACCACATTACAAACCCTACCTATCGATGCTAATGCATTTATGTGAATGGAAGTTTTTCCAACCCAATTCTTAGCGGAACTCCAAACATTGTTAAAAATTAGCAAAATTAGCAATACACTTATACTTTATAAAGCTTTGGGAACTTGTTTTAGAACAGTGTGTTTGAAGGAGCTGCTGTTAAAATATAAACATTGGATTGCAAGTCAATTTTTTTATATCGCAATTTAAAAACCAGGAATGTCTTCAAAACACAAAAAGTATATATATATTTTTAAATTCATGAAAATTGGTCTATTAATAGTAAGTTTGTTTGAAACAGAATTCTTCAATCTTTCTGGTGGTTTTAAAATGGAAAGTTTGTGATAATATTTTCGGTCTCTAAGGGATCATTTTGTGCAAAAATTGCTCTCATGCTAAAACATAAAGCAACTAAAAAACTAATTCAAAATAATAAAAAAAAAATAACCATAATCCAGAAGAACATACTTTATGTCCAGCTCCACCAACTTTGAGAACCTCGTCTGGTTTTAAAGCTGCTATGGTTGAGTTTATAATGGGATTGGAATGTGATCTTGTTGTTGCAATGATCCTCTTATTCTCTGGAGGATTTTTATGCTGAATTCCGTAGCCTCCAACACCAACTATCCCCCACATTGTGCGTCCAAGCTTTGAATAGTCCTCTTCCTTCTGTAGGTGAACATTATAATATAAACATTTGTTATGAATGAACAAATATTTATGAAAAACATAGAAATAAATCAAACAGTAAGAAAAAGCATTCAAAAGTTAGCATCAGCACAAGAGCAGACAAGAAATAGATTGTTAATTAACAAACCTATAATTCTTACTTTTCCTTATGTCTTTTATTTTACTTTTGCCAAAATATCTTAGTCATCAATAAAAAAGCCTTCTACTGTTTTGCTGGGTTTTCACCAAGCATGATGAGTGCCGAGTGAAATCAACTAGCCAATAGGAAAAGAGCATGTGCAGGAAAATGTTGTATTTTTTCAACTTAGAGAACTTTCACACATGCAATATATTTTTATTGGCTAACTGTTTTTTAGTGAAAACTATGAATACCTATAGAACTTTTTCCAGGGAAAGAGGCAAACTCAAGAATAAGAAATACAGCATTGACTAGCTTAATGCTCTGAGAGGTTGGTGATATGGTAAGGAGGATACGGTCGGTCCCTGTAAATGCCACCCCTGATGGATTCCAGTCTAAATTGGGAGCTCTGTCCAAGCCATCCAAACAGATACCTTACACTTTTAGGTAGGTCGAAAAAAAGACTTGCTTGATGCCCATCTTTGTGACCTTGAACATTCAGGGAGGCAAGACTTGCCCTCTCCTATGGGCACCCATAGTGAAAATTCAGTGTTCGTCCATGGAACAGGTAAGACATTATGTTTCTTGTGACAGTACACAACAGTGTATTTTGAACATACATAAGAGATTTGGAAGACGGGAAAATATGTATCTAAAATTAAACAAACAGATTTACAGTTTATCCAAAATATTTTCGTTAGGAGGGAGAGTGAACCTCCTGACCTCTCCCTTAAATGTGCACTCTGTCTAGCCTACAAAAATGGAGGCATCTTAAATATCTCATATGCTAAATAAGTTAATTTATGCTATGCGATTCTCTATCTCAAAGGAATCTACTAAGAGGAATCTACATAGCTATCTATGGTTTGGCTTTACATAACCTTTTTATCATTACTTTGAGAAAAAAATGAACTTGCTTTTATAAAACATGCTGGGTTTTGTTCATTAATCGAGTGCACATATTAAAAAATAAAAATTAAGGTTCTGATCATATTTAATGCATTTTTTACACATCTAAATAACTTCAGTTTGGATCCTATATAAATCTGCTGGTGAAGACTATATCTGAAAAGATAAAATATTGTCATAATTTAGTACAATTGTGTGTTCCATAAGAAACTCGGAATGGAATTTGTTAACATTGAATAAGTTACATAGCATTACAGGCAATCATTCGTTCCTATTCAAATTCTCTTTTTAGACATGTGTGCCAGTACAAATTTCATACCAAAAGAATTATTCTGAAGATTAGAGGCCACTTATTAATAATATGCTGAATATTTTTCAGTGAAATTCTTCAACTAAGTATAAAATAGCTAAAATAAAATAATATTAGAATGGATCTAGTAACAAGAGATTTAATTAATTGTGGTGTAAAATATTTTCTTTATTTTTATGAAATCAACAGCTCTAATATGCAACTCATTTTAACCTAATGAAAAATATAATTATATTACAATGAAATTGGAATGTCATTTCTATTTTACAACAAAATGTTTTTAAAAACATACTAAATATTACATGAAATAATTATTGATGTGAAAGTTACTTATTTGTTAATTTATTAGTCATCAAGTTCGAAATTTTAAAAAATATATCTAACTGTATTTGCTTTAAACTGAAGTTTAATAGAATATCTATAAAACTAGTGTGAAGCAATATTTTGATGATTTATCATTACATCCCACCAATTTTTCATATAATTATGAAATATTTGATTTAAGTTTTAAAATAACTAAATATTAAAAATATCTACAAATTTCTCTGTAACTAAATAATTTTATACCTTTATTATAATAAATGTTTCATTGTTATTGTAAATTTATTGAGTAAAATTATATATATATATATATATATATATATATATATAGTAGAAGTATCAACAAATATAGTTGAGAACAAAACAGAACACACTTTAAAATAATTAAATACTTTAAAACACATCTTTCAACCCTTAAAGTAATCCATAATTTATAAAATAGCATACGTGATTTTTCAAATTTCATGATTTACTTTTCTATTAAGTTCATCTTTTATTAGTTTAATTTTAAATTATAATTAAATTAAGTTTTAAATTTAAATTATAATTAAATTAACCTTTTTAAGCTGTACCAAATTAATATTACAATACGATAAACAACTGCACAAATTCACTTGTATCATGCATAGTGAAAGCAAAATTATTACTTCCATATAAAGTTAATCTTTTATTAGTTAATTTAAAAGGCAATTATTTAGGCTATATCAAATAAATATTATAATATTTGGTAACCAGCTAAGAAAATTCACATATATCATGCATAGCTAGAACAAGTTATAGCATGCTTAAAAACCGATTAAAAATTAGGACTATTTACAGGACGGAAAATAGGCGAAAATGTCCTTTGATGCAGATTCCAGTCAGCAGATGAGTCTTGCCCCAGATGTTCTTCTTGAGACATTTTCCTCATCTGAACTTTTGACTAAGAACAACAAAAGGCTGAAATTTTGACACATACACAAGAACTTTAAATTAATTAGAAAATTCCTATTATATATTATAAATAAACATTTTAATAGTATTATATTAAAAATGAAACTACGAGTGCCAGTACTTAAGTTTTTAGAATGTAGCAATACCAAAAATAACAGATTAAAATTTGAA
Organism: Amaurobius ferox; assembly: GCA_951213105.1. Lineage (NCBI taxonomy): Eukaryota > Metazoa > Arthropoda > Arachnida > Araneae > Amaurobiidae > Amaurobius > Amaurobius ferox. The sequence continues at coordinate 65,176,201 of OX578146.1, forward strand.
CTTTCACATGAACATTGGCTGTTACAGAACAAGGAAATCTATAAAATTAATTTTACAGTGTCGTTTTCAAGTTAATGAGATAGTGATAAAACATGGATTTAGTTGAAGGAATTTAAATATGGATTTAGTCGAAGGAATTTTCAAGCTCTGATTTATTATGACTTTCGACAAGTGTTGATACAGCAACATTATGTCAATAGAATGAATTCAACTTTCTGGCTATGAAGTACCATCCAAAGATACAATTTACAACTGGTTTAAAGAATTCTGTCTTGGACGTAGGAGTCTCTGTGATGAATTTCATGAAGGTCAACAAAGAATTGCTGTGATGCCAGAACTATTGATGCTCTGTGCAACAAATGATCACTTTAGATCATCATATCACATATGATGAAATTGAGGCATCTTTGAACATTTCAAGGACCCATATGCATGCAATTTTACATGATCATTTAAAAGCCAAAAAGATATGTGTGCATTAGATTCCATATTCTAAAAAAAATCCAACTCTGGTGTTTCAAAACATGACTTTGACATTATAACAGGTAACGAGACATGGATTTAATCCGATGAACCTGAAATAAAACAACAATCTACTGGTTGAGTGTTTTGAAATGAACCAAATCCTGCAAAAGTTGAAGAATGAAGTTTATGCATAAAGTGTTTCAAAGAAATTGATTGTTTTGTTTTTTGGTAAATCCGACCATGTTACAACCATTGCTTTGGAGAATCATAGAACAGCAAATGCTGATTGGTATATGACAAATTTCAGAAATAGGTGCTCAAATTAGAAAAAAGAATGTGAAATGCCACATCATTCTTCATCATGAGAATTTAAGTTCATATACTGCATTTTGAACTATCAATTATTTGAAGCATGAAAAAATTGATTTCATGAGTCACTGTCCTTATTCGCCTAATTTTGCAACCAATAAAATTTTTTGTTCCCAACAATTAAAAATAAAATGAGTGGTCAACAATTTAACAGCCCAGAAAAAACAGTTGAAGATCATAAATCACACGTTTCTGCTATACCAACTTCTGAATGGCATAACTAATTTGAAAATTGGCTTATTCGAATGAAAAAATGTACTGATGCTAAAGGCAAATATTTTGAAAAGAAATAAAATGATTTATTTCCATACAAAAACATTTTGTGTATTATTTTCTAAAAACTTAAATAGTAGCCTATGTATAACCTATACTAACTAATGTAATCATAAGTAAAATATCTATGAAAAATAGATCATTAGATTTTAGAATTAATGCTTAGTTATTGGTTAGTTTATAATTATTTAGCAAAGTTTCACTTAGTATTATTTTGTGAACATGGTATCTAATTAATATTAAAATGTAACTTAATGTTAAAACTTAATGCTAGAAACTTAACTGTAACTTAATGTTAAAATGTAATTTAAACTAAGGTTATGCCATAGGAAAAATTCTATATTTCTACATTTATTTTAAAACCTAATGAAAAATAGATCATAGGGTTTTAAAATAAATATGTAATTATTGATTATTTGAGAATTATTTAACAAAGTTTCAATAGATCTAGTAATATTAATGAATAATTAATTTAAACCAAGTCTGGGCAAGACATCAATCTCAATCTATTGGTAGACCACTAAGAAATTTTGGAGCGACCACCTGAATCAAGAGGAAAGTATCATAATTTTCAAAACATTATCAAAGTATACTGTTTATTAAATTTAAATTTTCAAAATTGGCAAGTCAAATTGTCCTGGTGAAAAATAATTATATCTACTTTTTGTGATTTATTCACTGCTATTTACTCATGTTAGTTCACATCAGGTGGAATTGAATTGTCAATATAGTCATATGATGGAATCTATAGAACCATCTATAGATGGAATCTATAGATGGAACAGTGCACAACAACTATCGATGCCATGTTTTTTGTGACAGTTGCATAGTTATTATAGTTATTACTGCTGATTTAAGTATTTTATTGTGGTTAAAAGAGGGGTATAATGTATGAAATACGTGCAAAGAAAAGAAAGACATACAATAAATAGTAATACAGGTTGGGAAGAACAATTTTTATTTACAATTGCAAATTCAAGATGTTTGTGTTTTATATAAGATGCAAGTGAGGCACTTCCATGAAAAATAATGTTCAAATATATTTCAAAAGCATGTATATGGAAGTTTTGACACAGATTAACTGTTGAAAGTGAATAAAGCAAATAAAAGTTTAAAGAAATTGAAGTCACAATTAACCAAATAACAATAGTACTTTATTAAACCTACATATAATTAAATATCAGGAAGTGACAATAACATCATATCATAAGTCATATATTAGCAAAACAAAAGAAACATTTCACAGATGGAGAAATTATAAAAGCATTTCAGGAAGTCAGTGATTCATTATTTGATTCATTCAAGAATAAATGTAAAATGATTTCTCAATCAGATTGCATAGATATATGGTGGACTACAACCCTTGGAGAAAAGTAAAGTAGATTTTATCTGCAAAAATCTGCCCAGGTCTTATTTTAACAAAGTTGTCATTATTGCAATTATTTATTTATTTTTGTTCTAAAGATCATTCTATGGAACTTGGAAGTTAATTACAGTCAAAACTTAATGGAAAAGGGTAATTTAAACTAATGTTATGCCACAGTAAAGATTATATCCTACAAAGTTGAACTAAATTTTTAAACACAATTAAAAAAAAAATACTAGACAAGAGTGAAATCAAGAATAGTAATTTGTTGTGAATATGAATATTAATTCTAAAATGAATAATTACACTTGGTGCTTTTATAACTAAATTATATTACAAATTTTAACTTCTTAACTAAGAAGATGAAATTTGTTTAAAATAATTACAGCAGAATTCTGTTTTCTATATCAACAGTGACTATATAAACAAAAATACAGATAATCCTCAAAATGTGATATTAATCTATAAATATAACTGATACTAATATCTCTGTTTACAGAAGAAGAAAAACATAATCCTATATAATAAAAGACACTGGGTGCATATACCCATGTTGAAAGCGCTGCCACAACATGGTGCAATTTCATGGTCATGAGATTTTAATGCCTAAAGAAACTAAGTGGAAAACTGTATTCAACTTTAACTGAATAGGAAAGTTAATATAGAAAGGTCATCCCAATTTTAAAATTCAGAATATGAATAGTTAAACCATGAAGTTAGACAGACTTGCTTCCTCCTTATCTTCAACTTCATGCTTTAAACAATGTAATTAATACAAACTTTGTTTATAGATACAGTGCACAAAAAAAGTATAAGGACAAACAAAAACTTGCCAAATCTAGAAATCTTTTAGATGGAAATGTATGCAAATTTCTTAAGTAAAAATATTGATAAAATTAAGTTCTTTTTCATGTAAATTAGTTAAATTTTCCAAAAATAAATATGTATAAATTTCCTTTATAAATTTTAAACCCATGTGATCTTGGGAAAAAGTATAAGGACAACTGTTTTTTCATCTAAAATTATCGTAAAATTTGTGTATTTGAAAGCAGAAAATGACCATTTCAAATACAAAGACTGGGTGTTTCTAAACAAAATTCACACTTGCCTCATTTCTTCACGATTTTTGTACGATGCCAGAAGGAACTCATCTGTATAACCTTGAAAAAGGGAAAATTTTTGCTTTTAAAGAATGTGGATTGAGTGGGCATGAAATTTCAAAAAAAAATTAAAAGATCTAAAACTGTAGTTTATAATTTTCTAAAAGAACCTGAAATGTATGGAATGTAAAAACGAACTGGAAGACTAGAAATTCTAACGTATCGGCAGAAAAGAATGGTTGTAAAAAGGGATTATGAGGAAAAAGAAATTGCAAATTAAGTTAGAAGAAATTTGGACTTACCATGGTCCACATGAACAGTTCAAAATGTTTTGAATAAACATCCGAATATTTGGTATGGAAAGTTAATGTCACGTCCGCTTCTTAAAAAGAACAGAAGGAACGAAGACATGAATTTTCAAAAAAATACATTTCTCTCGGTCCAAAATAGATTGATGTAATCTTTTCGGACGAAAAGAAGTTTAATCTTGATGGGTCAGATGGTCTTTGCTATTTTTGGTATAATCTGCATAAAACCAAAGAAGTTTTTTCCAAATGTCAATACGGTGGAGGCACAGTAATGATTTGGGGCACTTTTGCAGCAAACGGAACCACGCCTATAATCTTTATCAACTGCAAAATGAACTCTAATAAATATGTTGATATATTAGGCGAACACTTGTTACCTGAGGCCCCACTAATTACTTCAAGAGACAATATTTTCCAACAGGATAACGCTTCCATACACGTTTCTAAGAGTGCAAAACTCTGGTTTGAAGCTAATTCAGTAAATTTACTTGATTGATCAATGAGGAGTGCCGATCTCAATCCAATAGCAAATTTATGGGGCCTTCTAACCCGAGAAGTTTATAAAAATGGCATGCAATACCAGTGTAAACAGGATTTTGTGTTAGCCATCAAACAAGCTTGGAATAACATTTCCATAGACACTTTAAAATAACTTTCAGCATCGATGACCTCTCAGCTTATTAAAGTAATTGAAAAAAAATGTTGTTTTCTTGATTATTAAGAGAAATGTTAAGAAATTTAGAACATGTCCTTATACTTTTTTCAATATTTTCTTTAGTGATAATCTTTATAACGTCAACTTTTGTAAGGTTCATATTTGTTGTTTTATGTGTTGTAAATGCTATTGTATAATTTATATTAAAGGTCATAAATATCAAAAATTCATTTTGATAAAGTGAAAATAAAGTATATTTTCATTCAATTATATGTTGTCCTTATACTCTTTTCACGCACTGTAGAACAGCTGGAGCTCAATTTTATGGCACATGAAATTATAGACAGTTAGTTGCTTTACTTCCATGGTATAACCAGTAATTGAAAACATAAAAAGTTTATTAAAAACATTAAAGTTAAAGGGTCTAGGGGAGCATAAATTAATTGAGTTATGTTAGAAGGTGGTATAGTATGTATATTTTGATAAGGAGTCGTACAAGAAATAGTAACATTGAATAAGAGGGGTGTATGGCTAACACTTCCATGTGCACATCCTTATTAATATTTTTTTCAAATTAAACATGGTTTTGCAGTACAAAATTGATTAGTGAGATTTAACAAGCAAATTAGTGAGCCCCAAGTTGCCGAGTTGCTCGTTATAACCAGGTATATGTAAATACATATGGACAAATATAATTAATTCATTTAATACAATCATAAAGATTATACTATTAGAGAAATTTTCTACCACTTATCAACATACCTCATAATTATAGTATGGTTGATGAATAATTCCACCAACTGCTTTACCATTGACTGCTAAACCAATCAAAACTGTAACATGATCCAACAGACCTATATAGAATGTAAAAGGAATTTTAAGTTTTTTTTTTTTCAATATTAAATTATTTTTGTCAAATAATCAGAGTGTTACACATGTACAACAGTATTATACACTAATATATGAAAAAAAAGAGGTAATTACTTATTTGTTTTATCATACATGCCCCCAAAATATTTTCTCATGAAAAGTAATTTTCAATAATTTTTTACCTTTAATATAGATAACACACATTTACACAATTAAAACCTGTTTGGCTACATATGTAAGTCTATCAATTTAAGACACTAATTCTTATCCTATGAGCTTGTGACTTTTTTTAAATAAGAGGTAATGGTCAGGCATTGAGCCTAAAATATTAAAAAAAATTAATAATTTTTTAATTTTTTATTAAAAACTGTTTAAAAAGGCTAAAATTTGTTATGCATTTTTATATGATAAATCTATCCCAGAAAGTCACATTTTTTTAATGATAGGTAAAAATCTGGGCATTTATATAAAACATTCAAATATTAAAAATATATAATAATAGATTTTTAATAGGTAAAAGAAGCCATTGCTTGAGTCTTTGCTTAACGAAAGATATCATCTACTACACATTCTATTTTAAGAAACATCACAAATGATTCTCAAAACAGTCTATGGAAGATTGTCTCAAAAGTTAAGTAGGCGATTAAAAATTGAGTGGGTTTAAAAATACAGTATTCTAATTTCATGAATTATACCAATAATTATTTCAAATTGAAAATGTAGGCATATTTGCTTAATACAAGACATCATTGCATAAATGATGCGAATTGGACATGGATTATCAGATTTATGAATTTATTTTGATACTTGGTTCTAAGTTGGCATATCATCATTGCATGAAGTGAAAGACCCAGGCCACCCGACTCACCCTAGAGTATGAGCAGCTGATTGAGTGGCCGATCATTGCATGAAGTTATTGTATGAAATTTCAATTTAGTGCATTTTTTAGTTCATTTGTTTTAAAAGAATGATTGCCTAAGAAGTGAAATTGATAAAATAGTGATTACTACTTACAGACACAAAATGTATCAGATTTTTGGTACACATAAACCACATTTAATTTTTTTTAGTCAGCATATAGGCTGTATAGCAGGCATTTGTTTGGGGGATATGTAGCAAGGTGAAAAATAAGTGGTATCACATCACAAATCGTGGATGAAAAATTTGTGTTTTGCAATGTAAAAAGTAATTTACATCGCATTTTGCGATGTCATTTTAAAAATTACAACAAATGATTCACGAAAATTCAGATTCTTTTTTAAACCAGTGATTTACTTACAAATTTTAATGACAATAGTGATTCTGGTGGATCTAGTAGTAGTAATTTGAACCATGATGTATTTAGAAGTGTGTAGTAACAATAAAATACTGAGTCTGCTGGTGCTCTCAAGAAGGAATGTGTATGTGTTTTCCATTATTTGTAATCCTCTCTGTCTGATCAATTAGAAGATTTACGTGAAAGCAAAGTACTCGTTGCTTCAAAGATTTTGGATCCTAACATTTGCTCAACCAATAAAGTAAATTTGAAAATGTTAGGAATGATGACATGTTACACATGTATGATCATTCAGAATTACTAGAGAAAAAAGGAATTGAGAAAGACAATGTTCTCTCTGACTGGTTAGTAATAAAGGCATTTTGGTTTGTTAATCTCAGGTATCTTATCAAGACAAGATTTGTGGAAAACAATTGTACAAACTTAAAAGGAACAATTTGGCAATACTGCTCATTTAAAACATTCTATTGATTTTACCCACTTTAATGCAACTCCAGAAAGAGTTTTCTCACTTATGAAAAGAGTAATAACTGATTCCAGATATATATATTAAATACTAAAACCATGAACAATCTGTTTAGAATTTCTACAGGCAGAGGAAAACTTATGTGTTCTCAGAAGTGTTTTCATCTGAGCCAGCAGTAACAAGGTTATTCAGTATGAAACAATGCAGAAAAAGAACAATTCTTTGTCAGATTCTAAATATCTCTGATGTAGCGTAACACATAAAGTGAGTGATGATATCGTGTAGCACATAAATATAAATAAATAAAATTAAAAAAAACATGTTTTTTTTTTTATATTTCAAACCTGACATCTCAATAAAGGTACATTTTTCAAGAACTTGTGAAAAGCTTGTAAAATAATAGTTGTGATCTGCTAGTCAAAATGTCAAAACTGCTATACAAATGAAATTTTGATTAGCAGTTTACTACTAAAAATATTAACTTATTTTGTACCCTGATATACAGGCTATGAGGCTGTACAGCAGAGGTTTTTTTATTCTTAGTGCATTAGCCATATAGCAAGTGCATAATTTTTTAGGGTTCTTTTTTTTTAAAGTGATCTTAATGAGTTAAGACATATCTTCAAGAATCATGAGCATACTCCCAGGATACAAAAATGCATCCAAATTTCTGAATAACTAACACTTTTATTTAAAACCTCTAAGCGTAAACAGGAATGATATAGAGAAAATAGCTTGATAATGATACTAGTATAGCAAATGATAATAAACAATGGTAAAACACAAGTATGGCAACTTTAAAATTTATACATTTTTCCCATATGACCTTAATATTTTATCAAGAGTCGACCAATGTATATTTGAAGATATATTGTAATTTTGAATTTAAAGTTTTGAGGTATTAATTTATCTTTTTCATTTAATATTTTCATGATTATTTTGAACATGTAAATTTTTAATTTTAAGTTAACAATTTATAATCGATTTATTTTCAAATTTTCCTTTTTATTTTTATGGACAGCCGCACACTATCAAGCTCAAGTCAATAGACTTGGGTGAATTTTACTTGTTTCATTTAAATAAAACATAATAAACTAATTGGAGGTTTAGTGTAATGAATTCTTATGTATAATTATAAAAGTAACTTTGTTGAATATTCATTAGTTATAAGTGTAGATTTAAAACTAGTTTTCTTCTCTCATGTTTTTTTAATAAAAAATTTGTTAGGCACTTACCTTTGTTGTTATTTCAGTTTTTCCCTTCTTCGACCCAGACCGTCCGACCTAACAAAAAGGTATTTTGGACGGTCGGGAATAGCCAACCAATTTAGACCAGAACTCAGTGAGGGAGTTATCCACAGGGACTGTACCCTCCTTCCCCTACCACCATCCTCTTGGAAAGACTTACGGAAAGACCTCTCGGAAAGATCCACATGTTTAAAGTGATCGTACTCTGTGTGAACACAGCGGCAGTTTTGGCAGTGGTGGGAATGTTTTTTCCCTTAAAAATTGAGTGAGATAAATGTAGGGGGTTTGTAAACTGTTGAATATAATATCTTTGTAGATAAATAATAAGTAAATAATCACTGGCCAATTGAAAATGTTAAAATCTTTATTGATCACAGTAAATAAATAACTGTAATAAGTAAACAAGCAATCTAAATAAGAAAATGACATTATAACTTCTCAAGTATTAAACTTTCTAAATAAAGTCATAAGAATTGTAGTCCTGCTAAAATAACATTATAAAAATCTTGTATATTAATTAAAGAGATCTTTAAAATCAAAAGACTGTAAACCATAAATATAACCTATTATTTCTAATTTATTAATTAATTCTTTATTATCTAGATCTAGAATAAAAAAGATCATTACTGGAATAACATAGCGTATCATTCAGTTCTTACTAAACATTTTAATAATGATTTACTAGCACTAACAGAGTGTATATTGTTGCCATTGGTGACAGTTCTAAATTTAATAGGGTATTTATGATATTTCGAAATTAGAACAATATATGAAATTTATTTAAATTTAGATTTAAATCATTATATATATATTAATAATTTTATGTTTCATACTAATTAAAGAAAGTGAGTCAAGTTTAAATATATTATTATTATTTACATATATATATATATATATATATATTTTTTTAAATTGTATATAAAAATGTTTACACACAACTGCATAATTATAGGAGGTTTTATCTACATAAATGGTTGCAAAAGATTTCTGTAAATTAATAATTGAATATTTTTAATTTATTAATAGTATGTAATGACCTAGACATCTTAATACTATATATTGCATTTTCAATTATTTCTAATAATTTATATTTCCATATATTGAATGCTTTTAATGGCTGTGCATATTTTCAAACTAATATATATATAACCAGATTTCATATGCTTACCTTATATATGGAACAGGGAACAAGGGGTATTTAATACCTGTTTTATTTATAAAGGATTTATTCTCATGCCAAACATTGGGTCTATTTTATTTTATACATGCTCTTCATACAACTTTCAATAAAGGATAATAAGTAAAGGATCAGATTTGAATCTCATAAAAAATGAAGGGTGAAGTAGCAAAGGAGGATGCTGCTACAAAACTCAGCTCATATTGGAAAATAATTCATCTCTGGAATCATCACCCAAATATACAAGAGACAGTCCAGGCATGTATTGAAAGCATATCAAGAAAGATATTTGCTATTTCTTTTTTTCTGACAAAAAATAAAACGTTTCATAAATATTGCCATGCCTGCATTTTTATTTATTGACAATGCTCAAAGAAAATAAAAAAAACACCACTTTAAACATGTAAAAATAAAAATAGCTTCTCATTTTAGCCACCGAAGATGAATCAATTAAAAATTTCATGATGTGTCTAATAATATTGCCAGTAAATTGGACTGTAGATCTTGTTCGGCCCAATCATGCCAAAAAGTTTGAGAACTCAGGGCCAAGCCTGAGTTCTCAAACTCGAAACTTTCTACATGAATAATATGACACTAGCACTACCCAGGCCATGGGTCAATCTCAGTCCATGAAATAGGCCCATGCACATGCAGATGCCACTTTGACCTCACTACTACAGCCGAGAAGTCAGTATAAGTTGAAATGTTGTACTTTTTACCAGCCCTCTTGGGACTAAACATTTGTTCTCTTAAATAGATCAGACACCACATGTAGTCCAGACATTTATATATGTAGAAATAAAGATCAATTTTTAACTTTTAAATACCTAAATTATTCCAAATTGAGCTCTATTATAAATCTTTCCAAGAGAAATGCTGCCCAACTTTGTCCAAGAGCCATTCATTCACAACCCAATACAGACCACTAGACTAAACCATATTATTTATTCTATTAAATGAAGTTTTACAAAGCTTCATTTTAAGCAGATATAAAAGCACAGACAGCTTTTCTATATATGACAGTTCTTTCTTTTGTTTTTGTGAAATAAATAGAAAGTAAATTTTATTCAATACTATTTCCAGGTATTGGCCCATATCACAAAGGTCCACCATGCATTTGCCCAGTGTCCCACTAGCCCAATCCGTCCTTGCATTTAACCAAGATATAAAGAGTCATGTCAATTATTTAGCATCCAAAGAGACAAACGATTTCACTACAGGGTAGATATAGTTACCTTACACCTTTCTGGTAGGTCGGACGGTCTGGGTCTCAACAACAACTACAGGGTAGATACTAAGGCAGAAAATATTGAGAATAGGTTGCCTAGTTAGCACTAAGGACCTTTCCTTAGTTCCAAGGCAATTTTCCTCAATGTCTCCTCCATGAATACAAAAAGATTAGCAAAGTTCTTATCTTGATTGAACAGTATGAAATATGTAAAATCTGAATAATCTGTTAAAGTTATTCACAGCATACTGTATAAAAAACTACAGAAAATAATTTTATACTTCTTTCTTTGAAATTAAAAATAAACTATCCATTTATATATAATACATATTAAATTAAAAAGAAAAAGAATTGAATGATAACTATTTAGGCTATTTTATATTGGCATTTCAAAATTGAATTTATAACAGTTTGGTATTTCTAATAAGAATTTTTAAATACCTAGTGACTGAGTAAACTGCTTAAATCAAACAATATAAAATTAAAATTTGAAAGAGAATGTAAGATTAAAATTTGATTTTCTTAACAGAAAAGCAAAAATGAATATTTACATATTTTAATAAAAATAAAGAGAAATTGATTTCAAGAACATTCAAACTTAGCAGTTTCATAATAAATTAAAAAAACATGTACCTTGAGTATATTCAGCAGTGCCATCCAAAGGATCAACCCAAATTACAACCTAAAATACAAATATTTTATAAAATTATTTTCTTAAGTAATACATTATTATGCATATGATATTATGAACATTTTAAACATTATTTGGTTGAATAAAATAAAAATTCCAAAAATTATTATATACACACTTTTAAACAGAATAATTATAAGACATGTATGCAATCTTTATAAGTAAGGAATGTGCTTAAAACAATTCTAGGACCTTATATATTTAAATACTGTTTACTTACATATATGAAACATTGACAGACATAGGCATAGAGTTTCAAAAAATATCAGGGGATTGGGGGCTGCCTACTCTTCTTTGATGTGAGGAATATATGTAAAGCCTTTTTAACAGGACACTACTGAAACTCAGACATCTTCATTCAATGAACACTCCACAATACCGGACATCTCCATTTAATGGACCTGGTTCCATACAGGACATGTCCATTTAATAATTTACTTTTAGAATTCTCAATACATTAATTTAAAGGGTATTTTTAAATTGTACCACAAAATATGAAGAGTTCTTTGACCATAGAATAGCTTATTCTCTGACCAGCAGCAAATAATGATCAAGAAAAATAACACAAGCTACTATAGTTTCCAATAGCATACAAAATTCCGAACATAAAAATAAACCAGCAAAAAATAATCAACAATTCAATAATTGATCATGAAGTTAGAAGTTTGTTTTTCTGAGTACTATTATGCTGTTTTAGATAATAATATATTTACAATATCTGATAACGGTACTTTTCAGTCAAGTATTTAAAGAAAATCAAAGCTCTGAAATTTACTTTATAGAAAAATTAACATAGGTTTCTACAAGTCATTTGCAAAAGTTGAAAGTTTTCACATATACTGAATAAAATTTCATTACTGTAATCTTTCAGTAGGCATTTTTAAAATCTCTGTGCAAGTATACTCATCATCTCGAAAAATTATTCAAAAATAAAACAAAAATTAAGGAAGCAATATATTGATATATTGATGAAATGAATAAAGGTTTTGGAGAAATGATTTTCATAGAAGAATATTCGCAGGAAATAGCATCTTTGTTATTTCACTTATAATAAATATCTTTCATACCCATTACACTTCCTCATACAGTACTGAAAACTGTTTTAAAAATTCAAATTTTAGATTTTTACAGATATTCATATTTAAATATCACATCTATTTTAATACTCATGAAAACATTTTGTCAACATTTGGGAAAATAGCTGCATGTGTGTGAATGTATTTTATCTGCACCTTGATAAAAATGTTTGTACAAAATTTATAGGTTCTTTAGGCAAAAATCCAAGGTTCGAATTAAGTAACACTTCTAATAAGTTGCATGATAATAAATAAAACTGTAATTAAATATTCGAACATGTAATTAAATATATATAAATATCTAAATAAAGTATATGTACTATTAAATCTTTTAATGACATTTGTTTTTAGATTAACAGTAACCTATACCATTAAAAAATGTGTGTTTTGAATTAAAACATTTTGCTTTAGCATTAATCAGCTTAAATGAGTGAAATTTAGGAGACCTGGCAAATCAATTTCAAACTTTAAAATGCTAGAGCAACTTTATGCATAGGAAAATTCATATACTTCATAAATTCATACACTTCATTTTTAATGGAACTGTTAAGCATTTTATGCCCTTTTGCATAAGCCTGCCATAAAGTCAAGTCATACAAATTTTCAGAAAACCTAGTAATGACATCTCCATAACCAGAAATCATTTATGAACCCCAACCCTTCCTAAAATTTGATGCTGAACCCATATCAGTTATTATCTCAGGGTTCAAGCCCATTTTTCAAAATGAAATTTTCTGAATTTTCCCTGTTGATTTCATCAAGATTCCGGGTACTGCATACTGCCATTTTAACACCAATTTCAAAATATAATTTTAGACTTAATTATCTTTACCATGAATACACAATAGTGAATAAAAAGCATACAAAATAACTCCATATATTCTATATTTGTATACAATTTTGTTTGTATATATATAAATATATAACTTCAACTTTTAAAAACAAACATTATACACATAAAAAGGTATATAGGAAAAAATGAAATAATTCTACAAGGCATCCTCTAAGCACCAGAAAAGGAAATTAATGTGCGTATGTTATCTAAATTAACATCATACTCAAAACAATTTACAATGTCTTTAAATTTTTTTATAGTTCCTTTATTTCTAAATCAATATTATTTGATTCTAGAGCCATATCCTGAGTAAGTTTAGCCTTTTTTTTTTTTCTGAAGTATTGCAATCTGGTCATTAATTTTTCTTTTCTGGTGTTTAGATTTCATTTTCTCTTCGCTTTTTCATTTTTCAGCATCTAAAGCTTGGCAATATTTTAATCATGACAATTTAACATACTGTAACATGTTTCTAGTGATGGGGATGTTCAAAACACCACCGTATGCCTTTATGGAATCGTACACAGTACATAAAGCTATGAGAGATTGTTCATGGAGATTCGGAACCAGCATATCTTTTTTGATTGAAAAACCACTCTCAACAGAGGCATTTCCATGAGTTAAAATTAACACAATTTGAACTACAGACTAAAATTCTTTGAAGTCCTCATTTCCAATTAAAGACATGTAAAAATTATCCAAACAAGTTTTATTTTCACAAAATGCAAGAAATTCATCTTTCCACTGGACCTTGGAGAATTGGCACAGCTCAAAAAACTGTTGCTTAGCTTCCCCGCCTCCCCCCCCCCCCCCAAAAAAAAACACCCTAACCCAAAATTCAACTAGAAGGGAACATAAGAAGACCTCAGCTACCGAAAACCTCCACCCTGCAAATAACCTCCCAAGTAATGACGAAATCAACTGAACAAAGCCCAGCACCAGATAATACTGCTCCCCCTCCCCGACCCCAAAGGCAAAATATAACTCAAAATTCCCAAGAACTGAGAAAGTCAGAAAATATCTAACCCAGAACTGAAAGTTCAAATCCACAGCCTTCCAATCCCACAAGTTTAGAAAATACCCGGACAACTGAAGAGCCTGCCCCCCCCCCCTCCCCAACCAGAATCGATTCACATGGACCAGGAAATCCCAAATCGAAAGGTAAATAATAATATTTAACCCAATGATGGAAATAATATACCCTTCTCAATTAGAGACATAGTACAAATCCTGAAAGAATTACAAACCACGTTGAAAATTTTTAATCTAAAACTCAAAGACATCCAAAAAACCTTCTTAACCAACAAATCCATTATCGATAAGGGACCAGATATTCTAGTCCTTATCGATAAATACTGCAATCAATTTGATATCATCTCCCCATGAACTCCCACCCCCCCCAAAAAAAAAAGTGCTCTCAACATCATCTACTGGAATACCAACAGCATCGGCTCTAAAATAAACGAACTGTGGGACTTAGCACAGAACCAAAACCCCCACATCATTCTCATTCAGGAAACCAAAACTAATCACAACACTAGAATTCACATCCCAAACTACAAACTCTACCACACACACCCAGAGAAATAAGCAATAGGCCCAACGGTGGCACGGCAATTTACATTAAGAGCAACCTACAACATACCCACCTCTCCAGTATAGGCAATTAAGTAATAGAACATACCATCATTAAATTTAGAATCCAAAACTCTCCCAGCATTTTAATTGGTTCAACTTATGCCAGACACAAATCTAATCATGACACACAAGACGACCTCTCCTCACTATTCAGATTGAATGAATGCGTCATTCTCATGGGCGATTTCAATGCGCACCATAAAAACTGGAACAGCAGGAGGCAAAATAAATATGGGAGAGAGATCAGCAATTACATCAGACACATTTTCTCCTCATCTCACACCCACCTTAATGTAAATTCGCCCGACTCCACAATTGATTTTGCTCTCACAAATAACATCCCCTTCCCTCACGAAATCAAAACCTTAAATGAGCTAAGCTCCGATCATATCCCTATAAAACTCACCTTATATCTTGCCCATAACATACCTATCATACCCTCCATAAAATCAGTAAATTGGAAAAAAAAATTTCAAACTCTAACCAACTCTCACTTAACCCTTTCGAGACAATTGGCACGCCCGTGTGTCGGCTGTGAACTTGCATTCAAGGACGGACGGCACGCACTTGTGACGGAGGAAACTTTACCGTAAACGGAGAGTAGCACGCATGCGTGCCTTCACGTGGAACGTTTTAATTTGTCTACTAGATGGCGTTAAATGTCCGTGGAACTAACTTCAATGTACTTTGCAGATGCATGACCTTGGCACAAGGAGGATCCAATGAATTATTTCTCCATTTGGAACGGTGAAACATGATTTTGTAATATAAACAGACAGAACAATTCTCGCAGCATCAACAATTTTATAATTGAGTTTCGGGTTTTGTTTTTATTTCAGCGTTATGATTTCGTTGGTGAATCATAGGAATATAAGAGAGTATTTTTCTTTGTTTGGCAGTGAAATTATTCGCTTATGAATGGGAGCAACTAACGAGTGGGAGAAAGAATGGGAGCAACTAACGAGTATTTTGTATTCAGATTTGCATGAAAAATATACATCAAATAGAAAATAAATATTTCTTTTATTCCTGAAAAAAGTAGATTTCTGTGTTGAATAGGTGATTTTTAGTGAATTTTTTTCAAGAGTTAGGCTTAGCGCAAAAAATTTGCCGTCTTTTGGGAACAGTTCGGAAGCGAAGCGCTCCGTCTTTTGGGCTACGGCAGATCCGGAATGCCGCCGTCGCGAAAGGGTTAATATATGCAAATTACAATAATATCAAAAATATCGAAAAAAAATGACAACACCTTGGCCCTTAAAATTCGTAAAGCCATAGCTGCTGCCACCACCAATGCCTGCCCCTCCCAGTCTCACCACAAACTCCCCCCTGCCATCAAAAGGATCATCAAGGAACGAAATCAAATGAGGAAACTCTGGCAAATAAACAGACACCCCTCTACTAAAAATAAATTAAGCAGCCTAAATCACCTAATTAAAATCAAAATACAACACAAACAAAATGATGGGAAAAATTTCATTAGCTCACTCGCCCCCACTGGTAACTCATTATGGAACTTTTACAAAATAACCAAAAACACCCAAAATAAACCCACCCACCTTCAGGGGGAACAGAGAACTCCTACACTCAAACACTGATATTGAATGAATGAATGACATGAAGGTGGGCGGCTCTGGAAGAGCCCAGCACATCGACCAGAGGTCTATTGTACTACCCCAACAAGTGAAGGTCCTTAAGAAAAGAGACCAGTAGCTGAAGCAAAAATCAGCAGGCACTTGACAGGAATGTCATACAACTCCCAGGGCTCGATCACATGTCGACCCAAGTGTTTGAACCTATGGGCGGAGAACACCTCACATTCGCAAAGAATGTGTACGGCAGTTTCTTCACTGTATTTGCAACCTCTGCAAAGCGAATCTTTCGTGACACCCATAATATTAAGGTGTCTTTTAAGGGTGCAGTGTCAAGTAAGGAGCCCGACAGCCCTTCTGATGCCAGTTCTACTGAGCCTGAATAATTCCTTCTGACGTATGCTAGGGCAATTGCAGTTGAGAATTTTCGCCTGCCTTTGGTCCTTAGTATTACGTCAGTTTTTGCACTGAAGCTTTCTGAAGATGTCATAGACAGTTCTTCTAGTTAGTTCATTGGGAACACCCAAAGCTGGCTCAGGACCAACAAAAGGAATACTTGAGCCTTTCCTAGCCAATTCATCAGCCAGCTCATTTCCTGGAATGCCCAAATGTCCAGGCACCCAGTAGAGTATGACTTTATTATTGCTAGCAATATTACACAGTGCATTATAGCACTCCCAGACAAGGGAAGACGTCATAGTAGACTTTCCTAAGGCCATAAGAGCAGCTTGACTATCAGAACAGATAAGAATCTGGTTGCTCCTATAATTTCTGTCATAGCAAATTCTACAACACATTAGAATAGCATAGACCTCAGCCTGAAAACAGTAGCATGACTGCCTAGAGGGTAAGACATGTTAGTGCCATCATCCAGACAGCAAACACCAGCACCAGTACTGGTGCCAAAACACTGATATTACTAATTCCCTTGCCAATAATTATGAGACACAGTTTACAATTAATAAGGATCTAAATTGCCTAAACACTGAATCAGAATTCAACAACACAGTCAAACTGTTCCTGGACACGCCCCCCCACACACGCAACCAATCCCACTGCTCCATCCAAAGTAATAGCTGAAATCAAAAAGCTTAAAGCCAGGAAAGCTCCTGGAATCGACAAAATCAAAAACAAAGCCATCAAATCCCTCCCCATCAATATTATTTATTTCCTCACCCTGCTAATAAATGAAATCCTAAAATTTAATTACTTCCCTAATAAATGGAAAGTTGGTGTAATTATTCCAATTCTGAAGCAAGGAGAAGATCCCACTAGTCCACAAAGTTACAGGCCTATCACACTTCTCACAACCATTAGTAAACTTACCAAGCACATTATACACACGCGACTCAAACAATACATCTCACAACAAGACATCATTATACCTGAACAATTTGGCTTTCGCCCATCTCATGCTACAACACACCTTGGGTGTACTCAATTGCTTGTAAGATATCTGATCAGCATTTACCTTACCCAAAAAAAGCATAATGGCAAGTTATCTTGCTCATAAAAAACAAACAGGAAAGCTATTTATCTTCAGGATATTTGTATCTCTACAATTTAAGGGTGAGCGTCAGTAAATTTTCTGCCCTATCCGCGCTTTGTTAACTTTCACGGCACACATATTTCGCCGAAATTCTGTTCAAACAGTTGCGAAATATTTTCTTATAAATAAAATGCTATGCTTAGATTATATTAAAACTAAATTTAATACCCAATAAAACATAGAATATATGTATTATTTTAATTTAAAATATTTTTGGTGCTGCCATCTGTTGTCGTCATTTAATTCATACCGACTATTTTTATTTTTTAATGAACATTTTTAAATGTCTATTCCTTCTAATATGCTATTAAATACAACAAAAGATCATATATAATGCCATAATCACGGAAACGTAATTGAACTTGGACTTGAAAACAAAGGAACTTTAAGAAAAAACTGCAGTCCTCAGTGATGTACATTCAGATCCCTTATCAAATTTATAGAATGATAAATTACCTTTCCGTGATTGTGGCATTATTATATATGATATGTTGTATTTAACACTATATTAGAAGGAATAGATATTTAAAAATGTTCATTAAAAAATAAAAATTATCGGTATGAATTAAATTACGACAATAGATGGCAGCACCAAAATAATTTGGATTCAAATAAAAAATATATTCTATGTTTTTTGGGGCATTAAATTTAGTTTTAATATAATCTAAGCGTTTCATTTTATCTTTCAGAAAATATTTCGCAACTGTTTGAGCAGAAGTTCGGCGAAATATGTGTGCCGCGAAAGTTAATAAAGCGCGGATAGGGCAGAAAATTTACTGACGCTCACCCTTAAGCTTTTTTTTTTTAAAGATTCTTCCAGAAAAAAAAATGTTTGTGCACTGCACAATGAGAAATTCAGAGTAACTGCTACAGATGAATTGGCATAAAAACTGCGGCCATTACAATATTGGGAAGAGGGGAGGGGGGGATAGCCCACCTTGGAAAATTACTTGGGGGGATTGAGCCACATAGAGCCATATAACTCTAAATCTGTGTTGATAGATCTTATACACTGCTAATGTACCAAATTGAATTATTTTTAAAAACCTACTAAAGGAGAAGTTCCAAAGCTCATAATTATAATCACAGTATAGCAAACAGAATTACTGGACCAGTTTTGCTATTATAATTGCCTAATAACAACAAATAGTTATTAATCACATGCTGTTAGCTTTTCATGGCTATTCACTGCTAATGAGCTCTAATTAAAACAGAACACTGCTGTTGTCTGCATTCAGTTTTACTCCAAGCTCTTTGGGAGCAAAATTATATTCTTTTGATTAATCTAAGAATTTCTATGCATGAATTCAGTACTGAAGTCATGAATTCAATATTATATAATGGATAAGATTAAATATACTCTTCATTATCAAGAGATAGTTCAAGAGTAGTTCTCATTTTATAATATTTTAGTACATTGTAACACAACAAAGAACTTTATTTGTTCAGTTTTTATAAACTACATAAAATATTACAGATTTGATAGAAAATATACTAGTTTCTCCAGAGCCACATTAACCCTTGCTGAGGCCCCTAGGCAAAAGTAAATTCTAGAACTCCCATAAAATTTTATAGGCAAAAAAGGGACATTGAGATTGACCTTTAGAGTTTCGCAGATTTCCAGCATTTGCCTACTGACAAAAATGGTCCTGAGTTTCTCTATAATTATTAGTTACAATTTTTTTTTTCCTTTTACGTTTATAATATGAAATTTAAAGCAATTATGTATGTATTAAAGCAACCCAGTATTTATAGATTATTACAAAGAATTTTATGTGTTAAAACTTTAATAATATCAAATAAATTTTTATTTGATTGAGCACAAGCTGCAAATCATAAATATATTTATACTTAAACAAGAAATATCTTACATCCTCTTCCTTCACTAATGCTAAATTCTCGGGACATTTTGCATTTATTGTCTCACAGTCACTTAGGTTAATAGTCAGCTCATCTTCATTTTCAACTTTTTCTAAAGTCTAAAAAAATACAATCAAAATTAAATTAAAAAAATAGCATAAGAAAAAAGTTATAACAAAATTTATTCAAAGAACACATTTTTACAATTTTAATTAAGTTACAATACAAACAAGCACTTGCCCCACCTAGGACACAATGCAACATTAAAAAATTTGTAAAAGGTATAGTTGCAGGGGGAAAAAATATCCACCTCTTGTTATTCAAGCATCATTCATCGTAGAGCAAATATAGAGATACCATTTGATTAGGAATAATGTCTACAAATTCTTGTGCACAAAATTTGTATCAGAGAGCCATTTTCACATTAAAATGCACATAAACTTTGAAATTTCTAATAGCAACACCCAAGATTGACAACATATTTCAAATCTAGAGCAAAATTCAACCTCCAATACCATATTTCAAGTCATTTAGGATTTAGATGAGGCATTTCCAAGTTATGAGTATCTAATTTAAGTTCCTAATGTTAAAATAGTTCCCCAGACTTCATATTTTCTGTAATGATTATCTTCTCGAGCTTATTTTTTGTATTACATTATTACTATGCCGTACACCAAAATGTTCAATTTACCAAATAAATGAGAAACGGCTTCTTTAAAAATTGATAAAGGCTTGAAATTAGATATATAGACTAATCATTTAATGAAAACACCCAAGACGACTATAGTTTTTCAAAAACGTTCGTTTAAGGGGGTACTCCAGAGGAAAACGTTCGAAAGGTGAATTGATAAGAAAACATACTTAGGGATGAGAGAGATTTGAAATTTTAAGTACGGGTAGATAGTTTGGAAGGAAGTAAGTGTACAATTTCAGTTTTCCAATATTTTTTACTTTACGGGGTGTCGCACAAAAAAACATTTGATTTTCAGAATGAAGTAGAAACACCCCTTTTAGAACATGATAGAGGCTTGACATTTGGTATATGAGCGAATCATTTAATAGAAAACCCAAGATGAATGGAGTTTTTCAAAAATGTATATTTAAGGGGGTGAGTATTCCACAGAAAAACATTCGAAAGGTGAAATGATAGAAAAAGCATGCAAATTTGGTATATGTGCAGATAGTTAGAAAGTGGGTAATTTCAGTTTTCCAACATTTGCTATTGTAGGGGGTGCGGTACACTAAAATGTTCGATTTGATGAACAAATGAAAAACGCCTCCTTTACATTGTGATAGAGGCTTGAAATTTAGTATATGGGGTAATCATTTGATAAAAAAAACATAAGATTATTACGGTTTTTCAAAAATGATCATTTAAGGGGGTGCAAGACAGAAAAACATTCAAAATATGAAGTGATAGAAAAACATGTTTCATGATAGGATAGAGACATCAAATTTGGTGTACTGGTAGATAGTTTGAAAGGAAGAAAGTGTGCAATTTTAGATTTCCAATATTTGCTACTTTAGAGGGTACCGAACACCAATATGTTCGATTTTCAGAATGAGACATGCTTCCTTTTAAATGTGATGGAGGCTTGATATTTGGTATATGGGCCAATCATCTGATAAGAAACCCAAGACGAACAGAGTTTTTCAAAAATGTTCATTTATGGGTGTGCTCCACAGAAAAACGTTCGAAAGAGGAGATGATAAAATAGTATGCTTCGGGATGAGATAGAGACTTTAATTTCGGTATACTGGTAGATAGTTCGAAAGGAAGATGTGCGCAATTTAAAATTTGCAATATTTCTTCTTTAGGGGGTTGCGTACACTAAAATATTCGATTTGCCGAATAAATGTGAAACGCGAATTATTAAAAAAATGACAATATTCAGGGGTTGCTTACAGCGAGACCGTTGATTTCAACGGCTATTCGGCTAGTAAGAGTAAAATTTCCGAAAAGATGAGGTAAATGCAAGTAATAAAACATACCTACATCATGATGAAAAAATGGTCATCACTTAACATACCTGAAATGACTTAATTCTTTATGAACTCTAATCTTACCTAAATATGATACATCAGTAGTCCTTGCATATTATTAATTTTAAATAAAAGTAATTAATTGATTCATTCATACAATAAAGAATTCACCCAAATTAGGGTACCGACAATTTTATTACATAAAAGTATAAAATAATTCTTAACATATACTGCACACATATTTCAAAACATATCTATAACCATTAATGAACAGTTAGGAACTCTTATATTTACTATCCAAATTCATAAACTGTTTTGCCTCACTGATATTTATCTAAGACATTCATAATACACATTTCGTTTTCTATATATATGTATTCTACAATCACTAAAATCGTAACTTTGTACTTATGACAATTTTTCAAACACATAAAATAAAATTCTCATTACTTATGTTTATTTATTTATTTTTATGCACAACCTCTAGGTCCATTCTTACATTTTAATTATCATAAAGAACATCATAGAAATTGCAATTTGAAGAAGTAATACATTTTGAAGCACAATGGTTATAAATTTATGTACCATTCCGGACAATAAATTAGTTGTTTAATACAACTTATGGTACATCATGTTAAACATATTCTATATTTTATAAGCCCTATGATGTTTCAATACATAAAACTCAATTACAATTTATTTTAAGAAACAGTTAAGTTAAATAATAGTCAATTTTCCTGATGATTATCAGGGGTGGCCATTGGGAAGGCCGAGGGTACGTGCGACACCATTGGGTAAACACCCGACATTATTGTTTTAGATATACAGATTTATTACAATTTCTATTGAAAAAATCTGAATTTTTGGTTCAATTAAATCGAGAATTATTAAAGATAAGAAAAATGTCACTAGATGGCAACACTACATCTTTCTGCAGAGAAAGGAGACTCACGAAAGCTGTAGTGCATAGAATTTTCAAAACATAGAGGAAAATACAGGGATATCTGTTAAAGGGGGAGTGTATGATATTTTAGGGCGTCTCTGTCATCAGCTTCTCCTGAGTGAAAGAATGGTATAGGAGCAATATTAGAAATTTGGCGTGAAAAAACCCCAGACATTACAGATTTACTAGTAGATTGTGTCGCGGGTCTGCGAGCGCCTCTAACCAATGAGAAATAGAAGAGTAGAAAAACATGCAGCGAGACCTCTCAAATTGGCTCAGTTTCGCTAATTTGTCTTCAATTTTCTACATTTAAGAATGTGTTTGTTCTCATTCTCCTCTTTTCCATAAATTTGGAAGTTTAAATAAACATTTGAACAAATGAGTGGATTAAATGTACATGTGTGGTGATGGGAAGGGGGGGGGGGTGTATGATATTTTAGGGGTTTCTGGCCATCGTGAATAAAATGTGTTGTTTAGGACACTCAGTTTGAGGGATCGCTTGACCCACCCAGCTGTCTTAATTATTGACAGCTGGGTGGGTCGAAATTCGTCATTTCGTCAGAAATGACGAAATGCAAAACAATTGAAGTTGTTTTGCATTTCGTCATTTCTGATGGAGTTTGTCTGTTGTTCTGTTCTTCAGGAAGGGATTTATTTCTGTGCTCTGGTTGATCTGCTAGTGACGAATTCCAATATGTTTGACTTCAAAATAATTCTTTAAACGTCACGAGTTTCCTATTTTTGGCATACTTGTGACATATAGGCTATTTTAAGTGACACTTTCATAAATGTGTTGTTTCGAACATTTAGTTTGAGTTGACTTAAACAGTTGTCTTACTTTTTCAGCTATTTAACATTAAAAAATGCCTAAAAATTAAAGACATTCTAAGTATTTGTCAAAAAACATTAAAATTAAATTTTCAACATGATCCTTTTATCTGACATCGTTTTTCTGGAAATTTTGGCCCAACTGCTGGTGACTATATTGTTTAGATACCCATATAGACATATTTAAATTAATGTAGCCCCCAAATTTCTTATCTCAGCTCTTCTAATTCAGCGATTTTGATTCTAATGATGGTTATAGTCTCTGCAGCATCTGTACGTATCACCTGAATATATATTTTGTGCCAACCCCCTGGACGTAACTTTTAGCTTAGCCCCCTCAATTTTATATCTCGTTTCCTAACTGAGCGATTTTGGCTCTACTAGTGGCTATAGTCTCTGCACCATTAGTACATATCACCTGGATCTTCATCTTTATAGTGATAAATCTCTGAGCATAACTTTTACTTCAGATAGCCCCCCCCCCCCCCCCCACACACACACACACACACTTATCCATCTCGACTCCTAATAAAGCGATTTTGATTCAGTTGGTGGCTATAGTCTCTGAACCACATGCCACATGTACGTATTACCTTGATATACATATTTGATGGATATAATATACATACGTTTTATAAGTCAACCCCTGGGCATAACTTTTAGTTTAACTAGTTCACATAATTTTACATTTCAATACGTTATTGAGCGATTTTGATTCTGCTGGTGACTATATAGTCTGAGCAGCATTTGTATATTTCACTTGGATGCACATATTTTTGTGTCAACCCCTGGGTATAACTTTTAGTTTAACTAGTCTCCACAATTTTACATATCTGCTCCTAATTGAGCGATTTTGGTTCGGCTTGTGGCTATAGTCTCTCCACCATTTGTACATGTCACCTGGATATGCAACTTTAACGTGGCAAATCCCCGAGCGTAACTCTTACTTTGGTTACTTTAGCAACATTGGTCTAGTCATATTTTGCTTGTCATGGTTGTACTAATGAAGTGTATTTTAAGGTATTTGTGTTTCATTTATTTTTCCAATCTATATGCTTGTTGCCCATATAACACAAGTTTATAGATAAAATCTATCTTGTGTTTCAGAAACAAGCATTTTTGTGTTCATTTCGAAGGGATATATGAACTTGAAAAGAATTTTTTCGAAATGAACTTATCTTAAGCCTAAAGCTCTTCGACGTGCAAGCTTTTTTGCTTGATTTTTTTGTTTTCCTATTTTCATTCCTCACCTTTGAAATTTGTTGATTGTCTTTGTCTTTATGACCTGCATTACGCTTTATAATTTCCTCTTTATGGTTGAATTTCCTTTATTTGTTTGTATTTTGTAGAAAATTTTGGGATAGTGTATTATGAGTTACTACTTACATTCTAATATTGGATTTACAATTTTATATATATATATATATATATATATATATTTCAGTCCATCTTCTTATCATTTTTGCTATACAGAACATTTTCACTCAATGATTAATCTCAGGTATATATAATACAAGTAAAATAAAAATTCTTCAATTATATATATATATATATATATATAGTATTACTAACACATATATAGGCATAAATACATAGATGAGTGCCCCCCTCTACATGTCACTCACGAGCCGCCACTGATGATTATACTAATCTAATTGATTTACGAAATATTTTAATAGATAAATAACATCTAAAGGGTATAATTCTATATACATCATTTTATCATGGAAAATTAAACTTGTCACTAGACTACACTTTCTTTTTATATTCATAGATTATATTATACTGCAATAAATATTCACTATTCAAAATAGGTTTTCAATCAATCAATGCATCAAATTTGTTCGTACACTACATCATAAAATTTCTTGGATACTATACGGCCTGTATTATACCAATAAACCTTATATAATGACAATCCATTTTTCAAGCATATATAATTAATCATTCACATCAACAATTATACAGTACAACCTTACCGGCCGTCCAAATAGCTGCTCTTAGTCCTCTGGACGAGTCGGACGGTCTGGGTCTTCAACAGTACAACCTTGAAAATCCGGACTTTGCCGATTCCGGATTTTCGATTTTTCCGGATTATAGAGTTTGAATAAAATTCAAACTTAATATTAACTAAATACACTTTAAAGCACTATTTTTAGTAAAAATAATGACAAAAGTTAAGTTAATCAATTAAAACATATTATTTAATACAAAAAATGGGGTAAAAGAAATTTCTAAGAAAAAATATTTGCATTAATAATCTAGAATGTGTGAACTAAACGAAATGATAAAATTACATTTTATCATTTCGCTTAGATATTTGAATTAACGTTTGTTGTTTCATTAATTTTGGTTTATGGGAAAACAGTTTTTTTTTATCCTGTAGATAGACATTATTTCTGCTCGGTTATATTTAAAGCTTCTTTATTCAAGATCTTTAATTGCATGAACAATTGTTTGCAGGTATTTTTTCTTTTCCACATTTATCGTTGCTAATTTGCTCTTTTTTTATTTAATATCGTGAATTTCACCATCACTCAATTTATTTACGATTGGAGCACAGTACAAAACTTCCGCGATATCGGTTTTGCCGAGATTTAATGATTAATGAAGCACCAAGATTTAAGAAAGTGTGATGATTAGAACTTTTGCTGATATATTTAAAGGTGTAAATGTGTTTAAACTGTCTTCGCTATTAACGAAATAAAAAACAAAAAATAAGAACGCAAAAGTTTTATTTATTTTCTAGCATCTATATAATGTTATGTTCAAAAAGGCTGATGACTCTGAAAGAAGGAAAAACTTTATTAGTAATAGTCAAATAAGCAAAAAACATCATAGTAGATAAAATAAATATCTTTTCTAAAAAATAAAACATCTCTCCTATCAATGATTTTTCTAAAATACAATGAGCCATTACAAAGCTGCCGCAGCACCGGAATGTGATGGGGCAAGGAAAATGAAGAAAAGAATTTGCTTGGTTTGTAATCAGAAATGCAGCTGACCCCTTTAAGAGGTCAGTATGTTAATGATCTATGATATTATTTAGAACAAAAAAGGCAAAATGTACAGTCGATTTCAAGGTGACAGGAAGTTTGACGAGAACGAAAAACTTGTCAGATATTGGGCAGGGATTCTGGAGACAAAACAGAATATATTGAAGAATGAGATTCGTACTTTGAAGAATGAGATTCGTACAAAGTGAATAAAATAAGTTTCCGTGAGCATTAATATGAATTCTCGAAATCTTTAGATTTAATTGAACAATCTGTGATAAAATATTACTATAATGTTTTACATTGTCTAGTACCAAAAATTACATTGTTTCAGAAAAATGTTTTTCAATAAGAGAAAAGGAAATTTAGATAATAAAAAATCAGTATTTAAAGAACTATGTATATTTTACGTGTAATAATTTGTCAGGAATCATGACTTGCATAAGGGGGAGAGAGGGTTAATGCTAACAACGTCATTCACACTCTAACCATGAGCAGGGCCATCTTAACAACAGTGTGGGACCTGGGCGATTAAATTAACTGAGGCCCCCTGCCCATCCATACAAATAAAAATTTAAACGGTAATAAAAATGTGTCTTTTTTTTGGGGGGGGGGGGGGGATGAAACTTAAAATTTAAGCTACAACTTTTAATATTCATTTTGTTAAAAAAAATATATAAAAAACATTACACTCTTAAACGTGAAAAAAGCAATGATTGTTCAACATAAAATTTTGAGTAATATAACATAAGCTTTAAAAACATATGAAAAAAAATTTCAAAATATAAATGATAACTGGTACGTCGCATAGACGGAGATGGCACCATGTGAATTATTTACGACTAATCCTCAACACAAACGTTTGCGAAATTTCTTTTCAATGAATTGATTTATAATTGGTATGAAGTCAATGGTTTTTAGGATATCATTTTCCATGCACATGAGAGAAAGCCAGTTTAAATGCTGCTGCCCCATTGCGTTTTGAAGCTGATTCTTTATAAGTTTTAATCTTGAGAAAGAACGTTCTCCCGTGCAGTTAGTTACCATCATACACATAAACAATCTGAGTGCAATTTCGACATTTGGAAACATAGATTTCAAGTTGTCGGAAATTATTTTTCTGTATAAGGCAGGGAGAGTTTCACACTTTTTATCAAGAACTATGTAGTGCTTGAGATGTACGCACTCATTTAGAAGATCTCAATAATCAAGGTCTTGGTGATACACATTAGCTAGATATTCACACCTTTTGCTTAATTCATTGGAAGTATTTGTTTTCAATTGACTGAAAAAGGAAAATATGTTTCCAATCGAAGAATAAGCTTCTGCACGTTTTGTCAATTCAGAGCTCAGAGAATCCAAAATAGGAAAGAATGTTTCCATTTTAAACTTTTCACTTTTGTGTAGATATATCTCTTCTTCTGGTCCATCATATACAGTAAGACGCACACTTCGCTTTCTTTCTCGCTTTTTCACATCGCTATAATCTGATTCTGGACACCTATTCTTGGCCTTCAATTCATATTCACTAAACTTGCCTCTAATATCTTGAAGATATGTTTTCAGAGACTCAAGAAGATTTATGGCCACAAGTATGTTCACATCTTTTGACTGCAAGACTTTACTTGCTTTGCTCACTCTTTCCAGAATGTCATTCAATAAAATTGTCAGAAATATAGTTTCCAGTTTCTCCAATTTCTTGCTTAATCCTTCTGCCTCCCGCCTTGTGTTCACTCCCTGGTCAGTATCAGCTGATGGAGAATCCAGTGAATTTTTGATTTTCTCGAAACCTCCATATAGACCATGGACAGCATCAAAATGTGATGACCATCTCGTATCGACAGACATCTGATCACAACATGATCTTTTCCTAAAGATGATGTTAGAATATTCCACTGATGTGTAGAACCCGAAAAAATGGAATACAGACGCTGAGCAAAGTCAAAGAATTTTACAGTCTGTAGACAACACTCTACCGCTGTTACTTCCACCAAATTCAGGCTGTGTCCAGCACAGGGAACATAAATGGCGAACTCGTTCAGTTCACGGATTCGTGCCTGCAATCCTGTATAGCGTCCAGACATATTGGAAGCATTGTCATGTGACTGACCACGCAGGTTTGATATTGGAATTTTGTTTTCGTTCAGAAAATGCACAACAGTGTCTGCTAGATTCTTTGCTCCATGAGAAAAGATGGGAATAAATTGAATGAAATGCTCCACAGACTCATATCTTCGAATGTACCGGATAGTAAATGCCAGCTGATCAAGATGTGAGATGTCTGGAGTAGAATCTACACTTAATGAATAATACTTTGAAGCTTTTATTTCTTCTAGAATAACAGAAAGAACATGTTGTCCCATTAATTGACTAAATTCCTCGCATATATTTTCTGATAGATATGATGGGTTCCCCTTTCCAGCATTTCCGTACAGTTTGAGATGCTCTTCCAAAAAAGGGTCAAATTCACTCAACAGCTCTAGAATACTTAAAAAGTTTCCGTTTTTGGGCGATCCAATAGTTTGATTATCCCCACAAAATGCCAAACTTCTGGAGGCAAGAAAGCGAATGACAGAAACCACATGTGTCAACACTTTACGCCAGTGCTCCTGCTCTGAGCAATGATGTTTAATCAACAAAGAATCTACACATCCAGTTTCTTTATGCTGAATAAAATATGCTGCCATGCACTTCATATGTTCTGCTCCATTTTCATGTTCTACAATAAGATTGCTATGTTTCCAGTCATTGAATCCTGATGAAACAAAGGGACATTTTTTATTGGACAATAGGCAACATGCAAAACAGTACAAACAACCTTGCGATGGTGAATACAGTAACCATTCACGTTTAGCACACTCGCCATTCCGCAATTCACGTTTGAACACATTCTTTGATAAATACCTTGTCTCTTTTCTAGCCCATCATACACTCTACCTGAGTTTGAAAGGTTGCAGTCATGATTCTGACATAACGTCGGCCTACTACGAATCCAGTATTCCACTGTATTAGTATCCTTAATGTTCCATAGCCCGGGATCTGTGACGTCAGTTTCATGACCCTTTATAGTTCCAGATTTTTGTATTTCTTCTTGCAAAATGTCCCCAGCAACAGGTAGTGATATGTCTGAAACTAAGTGTTTTGACGCAGAAGATGTAGACGGCAATTCTGCATTTGGAGGAGTAATATTAGTAGCTGCTGGTGCTGACGTTGCACCTGGATTCAGCCACGATGTTAACTTCGGAAGCTTTCTAGTTTTCCCCTTCTCCACTACAACCCTTTTCCTCTTCTGTGCTCCATTCATGAAAGTACGCTTCATTTCTGTTCAAAAACTTAGCCATCTGGGAAAATTAGAAATATTCACTTCATCAAGCTCAAATAACTATATATGCATTCTAATTTCAAACTAACCACCGTTTCAAACTAACCACCAAATCATCTTCCATATAATAAAAGGCAATGTCTGTGTGTATGTCTTATACACTATAGGCTCAGCGACAACGAGTCGCAGAGCTACGAAATTTGGCAATTGGAGACCCGGGAGGGGGGGAAGGTGACACGTCAAAACCGATTTTTAAAATTTGAATTTTTTTGTTGTTGTTGTTATTTAATGTTTTATGCGATTTCGACAGTTTCCCCCCCTTTTTTTCCACCATCCAGACGTCGTAGAAAAAAACAAATCACACGACCGGAAAGAGCAGACAATTGCGAGTAAAAATATACCAATTTCAAATCTCAGGAACAAATTCTAATATTTTTTAAAGATTTTAAAACAAAAGTCACTTTCGGCTCAAAAAAACTAATTCTTGTTTTTAAATCCTCGCATCAGAAAAAGTACCGGCAATTTCGACTAATAATTTACATTTTTAGCAAACTCAAACATCAGGCTTTCTTACAAGCCCAATCTGAGCAAGAAATAATGAAAAGTAGCCGCAGGATATGGATTTTCAGAATTTCAGAATTTCAATTTCTCGTCAAAACCGCTATTGAAGTTTTTTACACACAACGCACTACGCGCACAGACGCACGGTGTTTCCGTGGAGAAAAAAATAAACAAGAAAGATCAATCATGCTTAAAGCATCGATTATGAAACACTTTCCAACTTCAATGCAATTTTATTTAAACATGCCTAAAATGCAATACATTCCTCGGTAATATTTTAAAACGTATCACAATACTACATTAATTTATTATATTTGAAAACTTAAACCTTCATCGAAAAAAATGAACTTCATTCAAATGACGGCATTGAAATATAAATTGCCTGGTTTAAACATCTCTAAAATGTGATACATTCCTCGGTAATAATTTTAGAATTATCATAATACTACGATAATTTATTATATTTGAAAACTTCATCGAAAACAACTGAAATTCATTCAAATGACGTCATAGAAAAAATAACACGCCTGGCTCTCTCTATAAAAGCAGCATTTCATTCATAAATAATTTCCTATTCACGTCATTCATCACAATACTATAAAAATTTATTTTAT
The DNA here is from genome assembly GCA_951213105.1 of Amaurobius ferox. NCBI lineage: Eukaryota > Metazoa > Arthropoda > Arachnida > Araneae > Amaurobiidae > Amaurobius > Amaurobius ferox. The sequence goes on from OX578146.1 coordinate 65,207,483, forward strand.
TTAAAAATTAAGACCATGGAGCTACAAGTAATTAAACTCTATGCGTAAAACTTCATCGAAAAAAATCGTCCTTCTTGTTGTAAAATCAATGAATATTTCATTCATATCAGCTATCCATGAACTAAATGAGTTTGTGTTAAAGAAATACAGCAATTTTAATACAACTCATTCTACATATTTTGCTGTTTACATTTTACATAGGTGAAAAATAGGCTTCGTTGTAGAAATAATCAAATTTGGATGAGCATTTAAACTCAAATATATTCTTATTGCGTTGTTTCAGTATGTAGATACACAGAATTTAAGCAAAAATAAAGTGGTTTTAGGATGGATACAACACTCAATATGAATTAAAAAGAACTTTAAAAATCACGATTTTGAGACAAGATGGATGCCATATATCATTTTGAAGTGGGTCATGTGATCTTTTCATATCATGGTCACGTGATCGCTTCATATAAGAGGTGTTACTATTATTTTAATTTTTATTTAAAAAACTACTGCATATATTTCGCTGAATTTTTTCTTATATATTTATGGAACAATTTGAATATTACCTTAACTTTTCGAAGCAATTTGAGAATTTTAAATCCGCTTAAAAAATGTTTGAAAAATTAGGTCTTATAGGGCTCAATGTATTTCATTTTTTCAACCCGGGTCCAATCCAAAACTAATTGGGTGATATTATTCATTTATATTCCCATAGGTCCTACAGACCGTCTGAACAACATACTAAAATTTCATTTTGATTAAGTCATTTTTACAGCAGTTATCGTGCTAACAGACAGACAGACAGACAGAATGAACAAAGTCATAAACTCTTTTCAACTTTGTTGTAAAGTGTTAATAAAAAGAAAGTGATGGAGATTGTGGATCGGGTTAGAAAATTATGTTATATTTGGAGATTGTGCATCGGGTTAGAAAATTACGTTATATTTTAGCATATGGTCATTACAAAATTTAAATGATTGAATTATGGTGGATTGAATTACGGTGATGTATTGTATACATCGGGTGGTGGTAACAGTATACAGAATGAAATTATTATAGTTATATGAAATTATTATATTTATTAGAAAATTACGTTATATTTTAAATGATGCAATTAAGAGCTTAGCATATGGTTATTAAAAAATTTAAATGATTAAATTATGGTTTTAACGTCATCAAACTAGAACAAACTTTGTTAATTCCACGGGGTTGAGGGTGCGGTAGCCCAGTGGTTAACGTGCGGGAATTACACTCGGTATGCCCGAGTTCGATTCCCGTCACTGTCAAAACTGCCGCCGTGTTCACGCAGAGTACGATCACATTAAAAATGTGGGTCCGTAAGTCCTTCAGAGAGGTTGGTGGTAGGGGAAGGCGGGTACGGTCCCTGTGGATGCCTCCCCCACTTGGTTCCGGCCTAAATTGAGTGGCACTTCCTGGCCGTTCAAATAGTTACCTTAAACCTTTCAGATAGGTCGGATGGTCTGGGTAACTCCACGAGGTTATGGCGCCAGCGAGTTTGCCACGGTCAAAATTTTCAAGGGTAACGAACAGGGTGGTCGCCTAAAGCGGCTAGTACATAATAATTTAATCTCTAATAATTAAATAATTCAAATATCCAGACAAATTGTAAGATACAAAGCAGAAAAAAAGTTTTGGAAAGCAATGAGAGCTCTGGTAGACCTATCTGTAGAAATTAATCCCTGTCCATGCAAAACAAGTTCATTATCTGCCTGCCTGAGCCCACAATATTACATATATAAGGACTAAACTGCAAGGGCTATTTTGAGAAAAAGTTGCAATTGCACGAATTCTTCAGTTTACAGATAGAAGTAAATATATCATAATAAAGTATTGAATTTAGAAAAAGAAAAAGTGATAACTGCTTGAAGAGCGATCGTGCAAAAACTATGACAATGAACAAACCAGTGCCAATTAAAAATCATTAAAATTCTAAATTCTGAACAAAAATATTCCTTATCTTTCATTACATTGTGGTATATACGCACACAATTTCGGAAAGGAATCAATAGTATGTTTAATAGGAACGTTTGAGAACTACCTCAAACTTATGGTTATTTTAATTACTAGACTACAACCATGTTTATTTTAATTCTATTTATCTTACTATACGTCGCACCTAAAATATTATAAATTAATAATAAAGAACACAGATTTTCATACGCGACAAATGATACAGTTAAGCCTACCTAGATTTGAATTGAAAAACGCTTGACTTTAAAATGCATAATTTTAAGATCATTCTAACTACTAGTAAATAGTAATATTAAAAATCAAGTTTTAAGTAAAAATCAAATTTAATTATTCGGGAGAAATTTGAAAATGATTTTCCAAACTTACTTGAATTTAACGAATAGACGTACAGAAAATGTGTCTCTTTATAGCAAGATTCCCAAAAGCAAAGCAAAACAAACGACGCTGTTCACACATGTCTAGCTGGTGATGCTATGAGGTCATTGAGGCTCAGGAAATACACTGACGCGTATCAGAAATTAAAAGCATGTTTCTCATTTCTTGAGTTTGCCATACTAATCTTTCAAAATTTTAAATCAGTCTATTTTCAAAAACAAGATTTTTATTTTAATTTACTGGCCTCTAGAAATCCGATGGGGCCACCAGAAATTTAAAAAAAAAAATTAGATTTTAAGACAAAATAATGACATTCAATTTTTTTATGGCCCCCTAACCTTTTTTTAATTTGGAGGCCCCTAAATTGTGAGGACCCCCTGGCGACTGCCCAGAGTGCCCATGCATTAAGACGGCCCTGACCATGAGCCGATCTACGGTCATCCATATTTACATCCGGTCTAAACTTTTGTCTCATTTCAGGATTCAGAAAGTCCACAGGAAAATGTGGTATTTGTTTATAAAATATAATTCCATATAAATAATCTTTTCCTGTTGTTTTAAATCCGTGACTTTGTCATTCCAATAGTTGGGGGGGGGGGAGTTGAAAATTTGGAAAACGTTCGGATTTTGGAGGTTTCTGGATTTTCGAGGTTGCACTGTACTATGTAATTGATATTATATCATTTTGATATTACATCATTAAAATCTTTTAATATAAGCCATGAAGGTGGGTGGCTCCAGAAGAGCCCAGCACATCGACCAGAGGTCTATTGCACTAGTAATATATATATATATACATAAATTGGAAGATTTTAATCGAAAACTATGCATAAACTACTGTATGTACAAAAAAACCCATCTCTAGCATATCTGCTACAAATGAGTAACTATAGACCAAGACTAAGGATAAAAATAGAAGGTAACATATCACTACAATGGAAAAGGGGATGAGAAGAATATTAGAATACAAAAATCACAATTAAAAAGTATATATAAATATAAATAAAAATGAAAAAGAAAACACTGCAAAAATGAGAAAAGGCAATAATAATTAGCTCAAGATAAAAGATTAAGACATAGAGAACAATCAATTGAAACTACACGAAAAATGGCGGTTAGTTCGAAATTGCATTCTCATCAGGACAGTTATACAATTCAAATTAAAACTGATAGAATAGCCAGTTTCTGACAATGGCTATTAAAGGTATTTAACTACCATTAGTAATTACTTATAGACACCATAGGAACTGTCTACTGGCTATTGGAAGAAGAAAAAAAATCAATTGAATTACAAATCAGAAAAATAAAACCTCCTCGAACAGAAATATTAACTCACAAGCATTGCTACCACGTGTAGGTTGAACAAGCAACTGAGCATTTCACCTCACTTCGTCAATGCGAGTGGGCACCGGAATGAATACATTTAAACGAAACATAATATGTACTAGCAGCATACCCGTTCTTCGTACGGAATATTTAATATAAAGAAACTTATAATTCGCAATCATGTGCAAATTCCGTTAAAATATTAAATTTATTGCTCCTAAAGAGAAGTTTAAGAATATCTGTTCTCACTATGCAAAATTATATTCACGGGCAGATCTGAAGAATAAAACATCCTGGCCCTTTTGTAAGCAAATTTACAAAAAAAAAGGAATTGAACCAATATATGTAACCTCGTACTACTTATATTGTCGCAGATTAGAAAATATGCCAGTGTGTTGGTAGAAGATTACCCGTATTACAATATGAGTCTCAAAAATATTTGCCAAAATAAAAGAGATGACGTAATAAATTGAAAATATCACTAATCCCCGTAATCCTTATACCAGAAAGCCGTAATTGATTCCACTATATGCCAATATATAACAAAATATATGCCAATATACCTGTACTACTTATATTTTCGTAGATTAGAAGATATATCCGTGCATTTGTAGATTACTCGTACAACGTTCTATATATGAGTTTCATCAATTTTCGTCATAAATAAACAATGGCATAATAACTTGACAATATCAATAATCCCTGAATCAACAGTCCCTGAAAATATCAATGATAATAATGTTTAAACCTGAAGACAGTAATTGATATTATCCAGTCAAAAATGCAGTGTCAATGAAATTTATCTTATATACATATCTTTATTATTCAAATCGGTAAAGATTTAATAAAAATCGTATAGCACATAACGCATTGGATCCGTTGCTAAGCGACATGATATCAGTTGCTTAAAATAAATTGATGGAAATCATATCGTCTGAATAATGCTATCTCCATGGAAGGTTTGGCGACATTTTTGTCAATTTAGGGATAACTTAAAAAATCGCCTAATTTATCGCCAAGTGGGACTGTGGAACTGATAATCCCATTTTGCGACAAATTGACGGAACATCATCACAATACTATCCCCTAACAAAACATAATTAATTTCATTTATTAAGCGCAATTTTATCAATTCCATGATATTTTTATGGATTTACAAATATTTTTATCAATTTGGTGATAAAAAAAAATTCGTTAAATGTGTTACTAAGTAGGATGGATGAACTGACCGACAAATGCTACCGAAACACCATTTCAATACTCTATTCTAAAAAAACAAATCATTGATTTGCGTCATTTTTATAAATTTGGAAACATTTCCGCTAATTTGGTAAAGTTTAAGAAATGTTACCAAGTTATTTAGAGATATTCCGCTAAACTCAATTTGGTGATATTAAAAAAATTCGTTAAATGTGTTACTAAGTAGGATGGATGAACTGACCGACAAATGCTACCGAAACACCATTTCAATACTCTATTCTAAAAAAACAAATCATTGATTTGCGTCATTTTTATACATTTGTAAACATTTCCGCTAATTTGGTAAAGTTTAAGAAAAGTTACCAAGTTATTTAGAGATATTACGCTAAACTCGAAGCTCTAAATTTGCAGATCTGAAGAATAAAATATCCTAATCCCGTTTGTAGATACTAAATGAAAACACTAAAATTGTATTATAAGATACAGCCGCTCTACTCTTTTTCTGCTTCAACAATCGGCTAAATGAATTTATTGGGTAAACACAATATATGAGTTTATTAGCTAAACACAATATATGAGTTTATTAGCTAAACACAATATATGAGCTGGAAACCTCTTTGCTAAAATAAATGAAAGTGATGTACGCAGTCCGCAATTTATATAATTAAAAGAACAACCAAACCTTTCATTTAAAAAAAATATTTTTTCATCCATTTATTTATTATTCAAATAGAAAAAATAATAATAAATATTAACAACACATTTAATTTCATTCCGTTGCCGAGCAACATGATATAAGATAGAATCTTCCTCATAAAATGCGAAATTAAATAGCCATTTTGATTTCTTTATACTTTTCATCGTTGAGTAATAGCTTGTGAAAGATAACCATGGAGGTAGATT